>OU696479.1:3750000-5000000 GCA_916048165.1 Spilarctia lutea | reverse complement strand
ACGAACTTTTTAAGTTCGGGCATTGCAGGATTGGCAAAGAATAATGTACTAAATCGTTCTATGAAATTGTCATAATATAAAAAAAAAATTCAAAAAACAAAACATATGATCAAAATAAAAACTTTTGTAAATATTGTTCTTTTTTTTTATTTATAGTTCTTTTTTATTTGGTATTATACACATAATCATTCTTTAGTATGAATGGGTTAACTAAACCACGACTTTACAGAAAACCGATCTCAACTATTTTGCTGTTGTTTTTCACCAAATGAGTAGGTTCCTCATATCCTCTGGGAATGTAGTCTTTGCTACATAATACTGAATAGCTTACAAATGACATCTAGGGCAGTATACTATGGGGATCTTGGGTCAAATGCTTTAAATTTCCATACGTTTAGACGATTCTGCCACACATACTATAGTAATTAAATATAGCTTACTTAGAATCTATAATACTGTATGTCCGTGGTGTTTCCCTGTTTTAAAAATAGGTATGTCTGTCTATTATTTATTAAATTTTTGTCTCTCCTTAGTAAGGAGGGACTGGACTTCTTATATTTCTAACTTCTCCAGTTTTCTTCTGATTAATTTCGTTGCGGGTCCTAAGACGGTTTAATTTTCCTGTGACTTCTCGAGTGTCATAACTTGGTGTGTTCATGGGTCACTGCTGTTGAACCTGATGGTGGGGTAAGGCGTCAAAGCACTGATAGATCTTGGGACCCAGGTCCTCCATATGCGACGTTAGCCAATTATAATCACGATACCCTTCCCCCCAATAGTTGAGGCACACAGACTGACTATGTTTTTGTGTCTCTTGAATAATTATCTAAATTTATTTACTTAAGGACTTGCTATCTTGAATAAGAAATATACACAATTATTTAATTATTAAAATTGATTTTCCAGAAATGACTAAATTCTATGGAACAACGTTCAAAAGAGTTCGGACGGAGAATATTGACAAACTGCTCGAAGCTGCCAGTAAGCGTTTCATTATTATAACTTTTTGAAACTGTAAAGGTACAAAATACTACGTTGAGTTCAAATTATAAACCTTCAAGAAAAGAGCGTACTCCTTCCTAAAAAGCAGGCAACGCGGTGTTGCGGGTGTCCATGGGCGGCGGTAATCGCTTACCACCAGGCGATACGTCTACTCGTTTGCCCCCTATATAATAAAAAATAAATAAAAAAATAAACAAACTTTGGAAGAAGAATAACCGATTTAAATGTGCCGTAACAAATATTTTTTTGAATTCAAAATTTTCACTTTTGACTTGGAAGTTTTAGAGATTTTAGATTAGAAACTTCAATAGGCCGGAACGGAAAGTGTAACTATATATATTTTATGTAATAGGGGGCAAACGAGCAGACGTATCACCTGATGGTAAGCGATTATCGCCGCTTATGGACACCCGCAACACCGGGCTTCTGTGAGGCCGTGGTATCACTCCGGTCGACCGGCTCATGATTGTAAAATCGTGGCTCTCCCACGATAATTACTATATCCGTTTACATAAAAAAATATTTTTCAAATTTGGTTCATAACCACTTCGTTCACAAAAGTTTTTTTGGCAGGAGTTGGTGAATTTGTTAAAAAAGTGTTGCAGAAAAAAACACCAACGTTTAGATTTACTAAGCTTGATGAAGAAACGTATAACTTCAGTCTCGACAATGAGGGCAAGGTCATATCACATAACTTCAAGCTCGAAGAAGCAAGTGAGACGAAAAGAAGAGATGGCTCTGTAGTAAGTTATATCATACGGAAATACACCACCACACGTGTAACGATTTTATTATTATGAATAAATTAAGAATACATTGTCGTCATCCTTATTCATGGTTTGTCGTAAGAACCATCTAAGGGATCTAACTCTTCAAGACCACACCAATACAAAGAGAAGGAAACAAACTCCAAAGTAAGCCGTCTGACTAGTGTGGTACAGTAGGCGTTGAGTGTTTTTTTTTTATTATATAGGGGGCAAACGAGCAGACATATCGCCTGATGGTAAGCGATTACGGCCGCCCATGGACACCCGCAACACCAGAGTCGTTACAAGTGCGTTGCCGGCCTTTTAGGAAGGAGTACGCTCTTTTCTTGAAGGTTGTATTGGTCCGGGAACACCGCAGGCGACTGCTCATTCCACAGTTTTGCTGTCCGAAATATTTATTTATTTAAAAAAAATGTAATTGTAAATATTAATAACTATATTCATAATTACTTACGCTGATTGGGAAACGAATCCGCGACCCCTGATATGGGGTCAAATTCTTTACAGGCGTGACAGACAGCTTACTTGCTCCTGTCCATAGTTTTTTTATTTCGTGGGCTAGGTAAGGTGAGGCTTACTAGACGACCATAAAACTGGATGATTATTACTAGATGACCCTAAAATATGATCACGTTTTTCTCGTACCTGTACAAACAGCTGTTTATTTTTTAGGTATCGGTCATTTACACAATGGAAAGCGACAATGTATTGACAGAAACGATCACACCAACCAATGGCCCTAAGTCCCATTTCAGGCGGGAATTTGGTGATAACGAAGCTAAATTGGTAAGGTTTACATATTTTTTTTCTTTTATGTATATGAGTTAAAATACTCCGCCTGATGGTAGGAATAAGCGAATTCAAGCAAAGTTGTGGTCACCATACTCATGGCGAATGCAGACAATGCAACAATACTTTATTTTTATCGTTATACATATATTAACAATGCAGCATGGTGACCCACACTCATTGATATGCTTCTGCATCATTGGGCTTCCGGTCTCGCACACACCGACGAAACACGACAGCAAGCATGCTGTAATTATAGGTTGGTCTTCTGTAAGAGGGTAGTACCGTCCTAGTCGATCTGGCCCTTTTTTGCTGAAATCAGCTTTACTGCCTTAAACCTTAATTACATTTTAGAAACTCATTGACTGCACGAAAGGTATAGTAATTTAAGCGGCTACCTTGTCACTATCTACTGCGCGGTTTTTAAGGGCCCACACGTAACAACACTTTATGTGATCTACGAATTGTTTTTCTGAATCTGCGTGTTCTTTGTGCTCGTTTCATATATGTCTGTAAAGTTTCCTGCTACACTCAAGTATTCTTAGTAAAGAAGTTGTCTCTCTGAAGAGAAAAAATCAATTTTATAAAGTGTCAATCTCTCCGCCTTCGGTCTGCTCTCAATATACACTGAATTTCCGCATTCATATATAAATTACACACTGAACTATAACCAGACAATCGTAATTATCAAACTAGTCCCAATAACAAAGCTACAAATGGTATTACAGGAAAAAACAATACTTATTATATGTCATAGACTGTGTCCGAAAATGATTATTACACATCAAGTCACATAATAAATTGCAGGCAGCTAGTAAGTGTCAAAAACGACTAGGTAACTTTAATTACAAAACTGGAATGTTAATAAAAAAACCGCATCGAAACCTATGTGTCTGTTATCGCTAATTATTTAAACAAATGTAACCTTTTTATTTTTTATACGATTAAAATAAATGAAACACTAAATATTAAGTGAAGTTTACCACAATACATGATAGAAAACCGCATCCAAATCGTTTAAGCCACTTCTGAGATTATTTCAAACGAAGACACAAAACTTCTAAAAAAAATTATTTTCAGTTCTGTTAGTTTAATAAATACTATCATTACTTTTTTTTTAAAAGTCTGCGTTATATTTCATTCTGTAATTTACATATAGTATAACTAATATATGTATCATGTACATATCGGCCTAAATGAAGCGCATAGTCTTCATATACATGAAGACTAGCGCTGGAGTGGAGCTTAAAGTAACGCGGGAGTGGGGTTTAAAATAGAGCGGGAGTGGGGTATAAAGTACAGTGGGAGTAGGGTATAAATTACCGGTGGACTGGGGTATAAAGTAGCGCGGGAGTGGGGTATAAAGTAGCGCAGGAGTGGCGCTTAAAGTAGCGCGGGAGTGAGATTTAAAATAGAGCGGGAGTGGGGTATAAAGTAGCTCGGTAATTTTGTATAAAGTAGCGCGGGAGTGGGGTATAAAGCAGCGTGGTAATTTTGTATAAAGTAGCGCGGTAGTTTTGTATAAAGTAGCGCGGGAGTGGGGTATAAAGCAGCGCGGGAATGAGGTATAAAGTAGCGCGGGAATGGGGTATAAAGTAGTGTGGTAATTTTGTATAAAGTAGCGCGGGAGTGGTATAAAGTAATTTTGTACAAAGTAGCGCGGGAGTGGGGTATAAAGCAGCGCGGTAATTTTGTAAAAAGTAGCGCGGTAATTTTGTATTAAGTAGCGCGGTAATTTTGTATAAAATAGCGCGGGAGTGGGGTATACAGCAGCGCCGGAATGAGGTATAAAGTAGCACGGGAATGGGGTATAAAGTAGCGCGGTAATTTCGTATAAAGTAGCACGGAAATTTTGTATAAAGTAGCGCGGGAGTGGGGTATAAAGCAGCGCGGGAATGAGGTATAAAGTAGCACGGGAGTGGGGTATAAAGTAGCGCGATAATTTTGTATAAAGTAGCACGGAAATTTTGTATAAAGTAGCGCGGGAGTGGGGTATAAAGCAGCGCGGGAATGAGGTATAAAGCAGCGCGGAAATGGGTCTGCTCTCAATATACACTGAATTTCCGCATTCATATATAAATTACACACTGAACTATAACCAGACAATCGTAATTATCAAACTAGTAGCAATAACAAAGCTACAAATGGTATTACAGGAAAAAACAATACTTATTATATGTCATAGACTGTGTCCGAAAATGATTATTACACATCAAGTCACATAATAAATTGCAGGCAGCTAGTAAGTGTCAAAAACGACTAGGTAACTTTAATTACAAAACTGGAATGTTAATAAAAAAACCGCATCGAAACCTATGTGTCTGTTATCGCTAATTATTTAAACAAATGTAACCTTTTTATTTTTTATACGATTAAAATAAATGAAACACTAAATATTAAGTGAAGTTTACCACAATACATGATAGAAAACCGCATCCAAATCGTTTAAGCCACTTCTGAGATTATTTCAAACGAAGACACAAAACTTCTAAAAAAAATTATTTTCAGTTCTGTTAGTTTAATAAATACTATCATTACTTTTTTTTTAAAAGTCTGCGTTATATTTCATTCTGTAATTTACATATAGTATAACTAATATATGTATCATGTACATATCGGCCTAAATGAAGCGCATAGTCTTCATATACATGAAGACTAGCGCTGGAGTGGAGCTTAAAGTAACGCGGGAGTGGGGTTTAAAATAGAGCGGGAGTGGGGTATAAAGTACAGTGGGAGTAGGGTATAAATTACCGGTGGACTGGGGTATAAAGTAGCGCGGGAGTGGGGTATAAAGTAGCGCAGGAGTGGCGCTTAAAGTAGCGCGGGAGTGAGATTTAAAATAGAGCGGGAGTGGGGTATAAAGTAGCTCGGTAATTTTGTATAAAGTAGCGCGGGAGTGGGGTATAAAGCAGCGTGGTAATTTTGTATAAAGTAGCGCGGTAGTTTTGTATAAAGTAGCGCGGGAGTGGGGTATAAAGCAGCGCGGGAATGAGGTATAAAGTAGCGCGGGAATGGGGTATAAAGTAGTGTGGTAATTTTGTATAAAGTAGCGCGGGAGTGGTATAAAGTAATTTTGTACAAAGTAGCGCGGGAGTGGGGTATAAAGCAGCGCGGTAATTTTGTAAAAAGTAGCGCGGTAATTTTGTATTAAGTAGCGCGGTAATTTTGTATAAAATAGCGCGGGAGTGGGGTATACAGCAGCGCGGGAATGAGGTATAAAGTAGCACGGGAATGGGGTATAAAGTAGCGCGGTAATTTCGTATAAAGTAGCACGGAAATTTTGTATAAAGTAGCGCGGGAGTGGGGTATAAAGCAGCGCGGGAATGAGGTATAAAGTAGCACGGGAGTGGGGTATAAAGTAGCGCGATAATTTTGTATAAAGTAGCACGGAAATTTTGTATAAAGTAGCGCGGGAGTGGGGTATAAAGCAGCGCGGGAATGAGGTATAAAGCAGCGCGGAAATGGGGTATAAAGTAGCGCGGTAATTTTGTATAAAGTAGCGCGGGAGTGGGGTATAAAGCACCGCGGTAATTTTGTATAAAGTAGCGCTGTAATTTTGTATTAAGTAGCGCGGTAATTTTGTATAAAGTAGCGCGGGAGAGGGGTATAAAGCAGCGCGGGAATGAGGTATAAAGTAGCACGGGAATGGGGTATAAAGTAGCGCAGTAATTTTGTATTAAGTAGCGCGGTAATTTTGTATAAAGTAGCGCGGGAGTGGTATAAAGTAGAGCGGGAATGAGGTATAAAGTAGCGCGGGAATGGGGTATCAAGTAGCGCGGAAGTGGGGTATAAAGTAGCTCGGTAATTTTGTAAAAAGTAGCGCGGTAATTTTGTATAAAGTAGCGCAGGAGTGGGGTGGAAAGTAGTTTTCAATTAATTTATTTTTATATTCAGACATCGACTTCCTATAGTATAGAAGATTATACAGCTGAAGTGTTTGTTTGTTTGGTTGAAACGGTAATATTAGACTACTAGTTCTTCAATTACTATAGTGAGATATGTTTGTAACGGGAACGGGAAAAATAATTCCTTTTGAGACATGCTGAGACGACATCAGCTGGCCTTTAATAGTAACAACTCATTTCTTTCACAGTCCATCACCATCGAGGTTATAGATATAGAGGGAGTAGTCTATTACGAGGTGGTGGAATGACTATCAAATGCCAGAGATTAATTAATTACATTTAATTTTTATACTATTTATATTTATATATATATATATATATATTTTTCTTTTAAAAGACAACTCCCACATTAGGAATAAACATCCTGTGTCGTGGGGGACTTTACAAACATACATGAAACGGACACAAAGAACATCCAGACTCGGGACAACAATTCGTGAATCACACAAAGTGTTGTCGGTACCGCGTGGGATTTGAACCCACGACACTTGGCGCAGTAGCAAGCGGCATGGCGACCGTCTATGGTATATTTTGATAATAAAGAAAACGATTAAATGAGCTTTTTTTCTTTTATATTTTTAATAAATTACTTTTATTTGATAAGCTTTAAAGGGTTCCTTTCTACTTAGAATATCAGAATCATAATGGCGCGAATTGTGTAAGTTATTTTATTCTAAAATATATTTTGTCAATATTTCAAAGAAATTAATGATTTTTGGAAAATCAATCTAATTAAATCTCAGCTGATGAGACTATGCAGAAAAACGTAGCACGTCTTTGAAATAATTTCATTCAAATTTAAGCAAATTTTTTAAACGATATTCATCTCTATGGTTATATAAAGAGTAACTTAGTCTACTTTTTTAGACTAGCTTCGTCGCGTGGCGTTACCCGCGATTACAACAACAAACGCGAGTAACACCGCGGGGTTCAGCTAGTAAGATATGTTTACATGCAATATGTCGTTCTACTTAAATCAGAATTCAAGTTAGCATAGTACCGCCCCCTGCTATTGTCTAAAGACATAATCTAGTCCACCTGGCTTGAATAACCGACTTTAAGGGTAGGTACCAAATGAGCATATTGCTTGTAATTAAACAAAATATGTTCTTTGATAGAGAATATCATCGTCACCATCAACAATAATAATAAATAAATATTCCAGACATCTAACACACAACGCCATCTAGTCCCAAGCTAAGTAGAGCTTGTGTTATGGGTACTAGACAACTGATATAAATACTTATATTCGCCGTGTGGAGCCGGCATAGAATAGCTCCACCCCATCTCCTCCCGTGGGAGTCGTAAAAGGCGACTAAGGAAAAGTAGCTGGGCCGCCATCGCCTATTTCATTGGCGAGAGCGAGGTGGTGACGGTCAAGGAGAGGCCTGCGGGACCGGGATTGAGCTGGCCTCGCTCGCTCTTCCGCCCTGCGGGCCCCCAGTAAGGGGCCGACGGCGACAGGGAGTCGCCCGCGGCCCTGAACGAGAGTGGCCATGGGTGGCGGGTCGGGGCCTTGCCGCCCTTGGAGGTGTGGCGGAATGCGCTCCTGTTGTTTCTCGGGGGCGCATACCAACGTGGGAGTGGGGGGCCGGAGCGATCTGCCCCCCGAGGCGGGCCCGAAAGGGCGTACCTAGCCGAGTCGCGGTGAGCATTCTATCCCGCGGCTCGGTACTAGGTGAGGAGGAACACCGTGGGGTTTAGTGGGTAGTCTGGCCCCCTCTCCCGGAGGCCAGGAGTCCCACACGAAGCGAACCCATCGCCCCCGCGGTGGGCGAGCGAAGTGCGTAAATGCATTACCCACGGGAAAATAAAAAACAAAAAAAAAAAAATACTTATATGTATACTTTTTTTTTGTAAACACATACATATTATACATAGCAAAACACCCAAACTCCGAAACAAATATTTGCAGATCATAAAAACATTTGGTCCGACCCGGGAATCGAACCCGAGACGTCAAGCAAGCTACTACTACGCCACCGAGGCAGTCAATGTTTTTAATAGTCCACCGCTGGACATAGTCTCATTAGAATATAAGTTTTAGCCAACTATACCACGCTAGCTAGACGTTTAAGTATAAATTATTTATCAATTTTTCCATATCTACAGTGAGTACGTAAAACTTGTATTTGTGTACGTGACTTTAATATAATTTTTTTTACCGTGGGAGAACCACGCTTGGTCATGCATGGCTCGGCTCGACCGGAGTGATACCACGGACTCACAGAAAACCAGTGTGAAACAGCGCCTGCGCTGAGTTTCACCGAGTGAATGAGGATACCGGAGGACCGTTTTTTTTTTTTTACTTGTGGAAGCCCCCTCGGTCCGTCACCCCGCCAGGGTTTGTGGCGGGGCGGTGTGTCGG
Organism: Spilarctia lutea; assembly: GCA_916048165.1. Taxonomy (NCBI): domain Eukaryota; kingdom Metazoa; phylum Arthropoda; class Insecta; order Lepidoptera; family Erebidae; genus Spilarctia; species Spilarctia lutea. The sequence continues at coordinate 4,991,169 of OU696479.1, read as the reverse complement.
AATCGAACCGACTAAAACCACACGGTGTGCCAACTCTGCGCCTGCGAAGAGAGGGGTCCGGGAACTGCAGTTATTAACACGACCGGACCCATACCGTAGGACCATACCCCTCCCAAAGGCCGGCAACGCACTTATGACGCCTCTGGTGTTGCGGGTGTCCATGGGCGGCGGTAATCCCTTACCATCAGTTGATATACGTTTGCTCGTTTGCCTGCTACAACATAAAAAAACAAAAAATAACATATCCATATTGTCTTTCGTCGTTGTATAAAGTAGGGGTAGACTTTATGCAAGCAAAAAGTTATTACTATACTTACTTAAGACTTAAGAAATGAAGTTATAATATAGTGTTTCCATTAAGATAAGTGTACTGAAAAAAAATAAAAAAACTAATCGATCAAGACGATCTTTAGATTTGAAGTATCATATCGGGTAAAGATAATACAAATTTTAAATGTCATCAACGCCAACTAAACCATAGAAAACGGAAAAACAAAATGGTGGATCGTGTTTTGTTTTTTCAAAAGACGGTCCCCTTTTTATCTCATACACATTTATGAATTTTTTAATCATTAATTTCATCACTATGAAGATTAGAAGTCTCAAAGAATTAAGATTTGGAGACTTTAATGACTTGAAATTGGCAGAAATAGCTGATCCGGCTGGTTACCATCTCATCTAAAGAAAGAAGTATATGAAAGTGGAGATCGTTTTTTATTTCATCTCCATTTTTTATCATTTCTTGCATCACGACGACTGAAGAATTTAAATTGGCATTGGCAGAAATACCTGCTAATATTCGACTGGTTGCTATGTCATTAAAAGAAGAATATTAAAACATCGTCAAAGAGTATTTGTAGCGTATAAGCAATTGTGTATTAACTGGAAGACTCGTAGATTTACATAATAGACTCGTGTTCAATAACCACTCATAACAATGACATACTATTCATACTTTGTACCTACATAGATACAATACAGATAGAATATTAAGTTGATTGCCTCCATACTCTGTCACGGCAAGACATTTTATTCCCCGAAAAAGAGTCACTGTTAGATCTGAAATAAGACAGATTCACAACTAATGCACTTAAGTAAAAATGTATTTCTAATAAAGAGTAAAATTACAAGGTATATATATATTAATATTCTGCTTCTTTTCTATTTACAGCTCTTTTCAAATTGTGTATTAGTTCGGCAGTAATGGTCAGCTCTCGCAAGAAATCGGCATTAAGCAGTGCGGTTCCGAAGACTCATAGGCGACGGTAGCCAGTACAGTAGTAGTCAGTCAACATCAAGAGCAGGGTCTACTCACTTGCTCCTTTACTATAAAAAACTTTAAATCAACATAATATTTCTATAAAAGTAATCAAAAAAGATATATATTTTCATATAACAAGATGGTATACTATTATGCACACTGTGAAATAATCCGGAGAATTTGCATGACAACGCAGAATAGGAATCCTGTAGTGCTGATTTTGCGAAATCACTTTAAAACCCAAACTATTTTGAGTGGTATTTATTATTTTAGAGCAATTTTTATTTATTTTTATTGTTTTGTTTGTTGGTTAATATGCGTTAAAGTTTTAACACTTTTACTCGCCACCCAAGCATTTCTAAAGTTGTTTTAGAATATATGTATATGGGAATAGATCAATTTTCCTACTCTATCACCGTCATTATCTATGTCTACGTTATTCTTATTCTGTACTGAAATAGGAAAATTATCGCCATTGAAAAGATAATACATGACAGTAAGATAATTCTAGTGATACTGTATTGTTATCGTCACTAATATTTGAGTGCTCTGCTCGATACTTGAATATAAAACATACACTTTTATTTAATTATTCGAATTGTTGGACTAGAAATGGCATTCTCTGGAAAGAAGTTCAGAAGAGTTAGGAGTGAAAATATTGAAGAGCTGCTAGACGCTGCAGGTAGGCAACATATGGGCTACTTAGAATTTAAGTTTTTTAGTACCTGTTTTGTGTATTTTATGCATTTATGATAAGTGAAAAAGCCGAGAAAACTATATTATCGTCATTATCAATAGCCGTTAATGTCCACTGCTGAGCATAGGCATTTTATAGAAAGGCAGTATTGAACCACTCGGTTTGACCAGACAGCTTAGTATTGAGTTCATTTCAAGTTTTTCCTCCCTTTGCAGTGCTATCATCCTATCTAGTTTGCCCCTTTAGTCGATTCTTACGACACCCGTTGTGAAAACTTAAAAATACTTATAATTAAACATAACATTTAAGTTTTTTAAACTTGAAGGTTCGTTTAGTTGTATTTTTTACGATTTTCATCGCAGAACTTGGTTTATATTTATATTTATAACGAAGTATGTACTTTTAAATGTGTAAATAAACTTAACCAATTAAAATACAGATATTGTCATACCGTTAAGTGCTTATATCCCCAGAGCCTAATAAACTTGGCACTTTACAGCAAAATCGACCTTAAACACATTTATGTTTAATAAATAACTTATGACTAACGCTTACAACCTACTTTTAAAACTATTATTAAACTGATTAAAAATTAAGCGGTTTTCGTTCTACAATGTATTTTCAATTAACATGATCGAGATCGTGGGAGAAGGTATGGAACATGATCGAGATAACTCAATCTTTAATGTTATTTTAATAACATTAATTTACTCTTAAGTTCTCATAATCTAGACTTGTTTTTGCCCGCGGCTCTGCCAGCGTGTTTATCGGTTATTCTGGTAAAGTGCAGCCTACATCTTTCCTCGAGAATCAATGTATCTCCATGCTAAATTTCATTTAAATCGGTGTAGCCTTGAAATCATAACAGACCTACCCACCTTTACTAAAAAATAAGATTTTCCAAATTGATTCCTACATGTCGGAGTTGAAGGGTTACAAACTTGTAAAAAACATGTCAAGTCGAATTGGAAACCAACTAGCTAACTTTTTTTATTCGATCACAAAAAGTTTGATTTCGCAGATGTCGGAGAAAGTGCAAAACAAATGCTACGGAGTAAAACACCAGTATTCGCATTTACTAAGATTGATGACAAAACGTTTAACTTCACCCTCGAGAATGAGGGCAAGGTCATATCACACGACTTCAAGCTCGGAGAAGCAAGCGAGACGAAGAGAAGAGATGGCTCTATAGTAAGTTGCTGCATAACTTTCTCTGAGTTTTTTTCCCAAACTAAATTTAATATTTAAGTCTACTAAGATACGGTTGCAATTCGATTTTTTACGCAGTGCCTCTGACATTAGTCCTTTACAACCTAATTAGTAGACGCTATCCTAGTTCTGCAGAAAGACTTATGTTGGACTTTTTGGGGTTGCAACTTCCCGTAACTATTGCCAAAAATAATCGTATGGAACGTGATGTCAGTAATTTACCATACACGATTGAAATGCACTGTGATGTTCTCCTAGCCGATAACCACAACGGCGGCCAGTCTGAACGGAGATTAACCAACTACGCAGGTGATATTATAGCGCACAAGTGTGTGCGCATACACAGGTGCACTCTCTGTTCCCTCTCTCTCATAATCCAATAGGACGGTTAACCGACACGACCGGAGAAAGATCAGGTGCAGGACCGACAGTTTTACATGCTCTCCGAGGCACAGGGGTTCAGACCTTAACTTCCAAACTCCGAGCTGTTATTAAGTGTTTCTATGATCAGAAAAACTCAATAACACTTTTGCCCCAAACCGTTACGAACCCGAGACCTCTTGATTGGCAGTCGCATACGTCAACTGCTAGACCAATGAAGCAGTTACACACGAAATACACTGTATTTCAAACATGAAGGAGGCATATCATAATCGCGTATGACGTACTGACATTTGAACTTTGTTAAGTTGAGGCGATCTGTGTTTACATTGTTGGAGCTTAAATAATTTGTATTTATTATTTTATTACATTTTGAACGTTTTTTTCTTTTTCTTTGGGACCAGTATGTATGCACACATTGCTTTAACTCCTTGATGTGTAAGTGATTGCAACCTTATATGCTATGGACTAATTTTTATTATTTTATTAGACAAAAAATTTATTTTCCTAGCTTTAATATCTAATAAGATATTCTAGCGGTCTAATAAGACCGCTTTCTAGCCTTTGTGTTTTGGTTGCCTTAACTTGCACATAGAAATACTGTTGTCAAAAACAAACAAGCTTTGTATGAATTATCTGAAAAGATGGTGCACATGAGTTTCTCACCAGCTCTTCTCATGAATGCAATACCCATCGGAGCTGGTACTTGGATTGATTTCAATTTAAACCTTTGAGTTGAATTGAAATCAATCTAAGCTCCGGTAATTCAAATCATCTCAGTGCATTTAGTATTAGGAGTTTTGTTTTATATTTTTATGTTTGTATTTTTGACGTGTTCAAGTGCCTTTTGGGGCCAATGGAAATAAATGATTTGAGTTTGAGTTTGAGTTTGAGTTTACTCGTATATTATTACATCTGACACCTCACCAACCATCTGACAGCCAACTCTTGTAATACTACGCATGCTTATTTGTCGAATCAAATAACGCGCGCTTCCTTGGCTTCCGGTTACAAACTTCCGTTCTGTTTCATGAAATCTTTCATATAATACAGAAAAATTAGAGGAAAGTGGTTACTAATCTAAAACTAAAACTATTGATATAAATAATCTAGCACTAGTCTCTAATAACATAACATAAACATAACATTTTATTTCTTTTGATACATAGAAACACAATAGGCGATCAATAACTACATATATAATTACTTACACTGAACGATCTCACGACCCTTGGTCTGACGGTCTAATTCATTATGACAGTATCACAGACATCCTATTTACTCTCAAGGATCCATAGCATAGGCAGAGTATGTATGGTTTACAAAGCGACCATATAATAAGATAAAATTTTCCAGTATCCTGTTTTTTTTCTAGGTATCTGTTATATACACGATGGAAAGTGACAATATATTGACACAGACAATCACAGCAACCAATGGCGCAAAGTCCCATTTTAAGCGGGAATTTGGAGATAAGGAAGCCAAACTGGTAAGATATATTTACTTAAATAAAACTTGCGGTGGTGATAGCACATACCACCCGTCGGAAATATCTGCGCACCCGTCTGGAATGCGCTTCACCTCTCGCTTCCCCACGCATCGCCCCGCCTTCGCCTATCTAGTACCGTTGCGAACGCAAGAGCTGATACACGTATATTATTTTTGCTTTGGTAATCTCATTCTTGTTTATTGTTTCTCTATTCAGTGAAATATTTATAAACTACCTATTTAGGTAGTATACTACTAGCCAGGTTCGCAGATATGTCCGATGGGTTGTAATATATTGTAAGCAGCTAATCAGTGTTAAGAATAGGGTAGATAACTGTATCGTAAATAAATACCAATTTCTCCTTCATTAAAACGAATATTACAAAACATCTCAGAAAAAATCATTATTACAGCTTTTCATTTCTATTACAAATTTTAACCACATTTATATAGAAATATTTGGTCAATTGAGTGATCTAAACATTGACGTCACAAGTATGTATTTAGTACATTTCTCATTTAAAGTTATCGTTTTGACAGATGATGAAAAGTAACTAATTAGGCTAAGGTGTCATCTAGTCTATTGTGAGGTTGATGGAATTGTGTAAATAATAAAAATAATAATAATAAAAATAACTTAAAAGAACTTACACATGGGCTTCTGATTGCAAACTCGGCTTAGACTGTATCAAATAATGTTACGTACTGACACACGATTTGATGAAAAGCAAGAAAAAAAATATGCATTCTGATTGGTTTTATTCAAACTTGTAAATTTAGCATGCGTCAGGGTAAAACTTTATTATAATATAATTTATAACACTTAGTGACGATGCGAATTGACAATACCATTTATTTTTTATTCTGCAACATCTTTAAATGACCCTTATTAATACCTTCTCTTGAAAGATTCACATGATATAGGTACCATACCATAGATGTGTATAATTTTTAATAATAACTACTCTTTATTTTCACAGACAATCACAATCGAGGGCATAGACATACAAGCAGTTGTCTATTACGAATTGGTGGAATAACGACCAAATGCGATAGAATAATTGATGACATTTTAAGTTTTATACTATATTTATATGTTGATCTACGCTATATTTTGATAATAAACTAAAATATTAACAGAGTATTTTTTATATTGCAACAAATTCTAAAACCACCTGATACGGATGCATCGGTTCCAGATAAAGTTTTTTTTTATGGAATAGCGGGCAAACGAGCAGACGTATCGCCTGATGGTAAGCGATTACTGCCGCCCATGGACAGTCGCAACACCAGAGGCGTCACAAGTGCGATGCCGGCCTTTGGGGAATGGGCCTCCGGTATCCTAACTAACTCAGTGTAACACAGCGTTAGCACTGTTTTACACCGGTTTTCTGTGAGGCTGTGGTATCACTCCGGTCGAGCCGGCCCATTCATGCCGAAGCGTGGCTCTCCCATGGGACAGCCACGGGATAATTTCAAACAGTTATTTACCAAATAACACTATTCCACATATAAAGTCGCTGTATAAGTGTATATACGGTTGCTTTCTTGCAAAAGTGATTTTATTAAAAGTGGCATAAAAAGGAAACGGAGCTAGTGCACTATATTTTAAATTAATCAATTATTTAGTAACTAGCGACCCGGCCCGGTTTTGTACGGAAGTCTTTGAAATTCTAGAATTTCCTCTACTATATAATATGCATGTATTACACATATAAAGTATTATAAAGTTTCCTCTTGAATCACTTTATCTATTGCTGAAATTGCATTAAAATCCAGTAAGTAGTTCATAAAATCCAAGCGAACAGGGAGTGTGAAGACAAGATGCACGTTACCACGTTTTCCTGTGGCATATTTTGGTTGTATTGCTGAGAAATAATTTTCAAAAATGACACGAAATATAAACAAAACCACGTTTTAAAGCGATTTTTAGTATATATCGTGAAAGATTTGTCACAAATTGAAGACAATCAGTACAGAACTTTTGAGTTTTTATAAAGGGCACTAACAAACGGCGCAAATATATATATAAGGTTAATTAATATGATAACACAAGGATTTGTCGATGAATCATGGAATAAAAACGTAAGCTGTGACATTAAACAATAAGTGTCTGCAGAGCGTTATAATGTTTGTGTAACGAATTGATGAATGTGGGTCACGAGCTTCGCCTTTTGTGGCCAGCTCTGTGCGGTGTAAGCCTTAATGAACGCATGCCGCGCACCCGCGCCTCGGGCTAAGAGACATTGCGACTCTTAGGGTTGTCACTTCCTTTTAATCAAGTGAAAAGTTAATAAAATTATGTTCTAAATTGAGCAATATAATCATATTCAATGTGGATTCAGAATATAAAGTGTAATAATACTCTATGGATTGCGTTTGCGTTGAAAGCAGTGCAAGTGCAGGCTAACAGAACCGCAAAGAGAAAGAAAACTTAAAAAAAGACTATGTGGACTATCAAAAACTGTTAATCGTCATCTTCCTAGCCTTTATTATTCCCAAGATTATTTGGGGTCGGCTAGTAGTTCAACCGGTTTTACGTAAATATCAGTTTTTCCACGGAAGGGCTGACATCGTACCTCCGCAACTAGTTGTCAGTATATTTACGGGTACTAACTTCGCAATAACGATTGCCACAGATGTTCATGACAACCTTGACCGACAGCTTAACGTGCTCAAAGAAGCCCGGGCAAGACATACCACCATCTTCCATTTAACTGGTTGCTGTTAAGAATTTCTTGTAAAAAAACCAACAGCAGTCCGACCCGGGAATCGAACCCGAAACCTCTTGATCGGCTCGTTTTCGTTTAAGCCAAAGAAAATATTGGTTCATTTATTAGGACAAATGCAAGAAGAATTTGTCTCTTGAGAACAATTTACAAACTTAATTATTAGTAATATGTAGTTCTCTTCTGTATGACCCGGGAGTCATCAGTAAAATATACTTACAGTAATGATTGTGTTAAAAGTTATACTTACAAATCCTCAATTTTTAACCCTCTTTCCATCTTAGAACAAAGATAATAATGTGAGACAACCCTACACTTGTAGTAATACATAATATCAAACCTTATCTCACAATGACAAACGTTATTTTAATTAATACGTTTCTTTGTAAACGGTTATAAAATATAATTTAATTTAACCCATGTGGTGAAAGATTAAGAAACCGTCACCTCCAGTATTCATCCTATAAGTGTTGTTTGGTCTCTTATGCCTAGTTCCTATATTTGAAAAACGATCCGTTCTAGGTACGAATAGTAGTATATTATATGGGGCGTAAGCTAAAATCGTTCCTATAAAAAATAAATTGAGGAACGGATATACGACTCGTAGTCGGTTGTAGAAAATTTTTAAACGATGACGATTCGTTAAATATAGGAACCGGGCATTAGTCGATTATTACGACACTTACGGGATGAATAAGGCTGATGTCATTCCGTATTCTTCATATGCTATCAAAGACGTCTTTACCTTTAGTGCAGGATGTGTTAGGGGAGTCGACGCGGCACTTTTAATGAATCTGCGATCTTATTAAAGAGCGCTAGAGTAACGATTGCACATGGGCGCTTCACGGGCTGGATACATCCCTTTCTTTTTGTTCCCGTGCGGTACCGATAAAAACCGCACGCCGTCTCAGGTACTAGGAGCCGGGGAAGCAGTAAGGTGCACCCTAGTAAGGAAAACCCTGCAACTCCGACGTATCTCGGGCCCACTATATTTTGTAAGTGTCCCCGTACTGTGTGGGAACCTCGATTTTCCCGTTACTGTCCTTCGTCCGCGTCGCCACCTGAACCTGCTTCTTCTAGGGTGTCAGATGGCTATTAGTATACGGATAATCCTAATACTACTTATAATCACATGTAAATTGAATACCGTCAATTATTATTTATCATTTACGTAAATCTTAGCCCTTAGACTAGTACCTGTTACTTGTTCACTGAATTTAATTTAAAATTGGCATATGCATGCTCCAGATATACGCGCTTGCATAACCTTTGCATGCGATTTGCAAGTGGTTTTAGCATTACGAATAACTTGTTGCCTTTGGATATATTTATATGTCGAAATATAAGATTTGGGGTAACTTATAAGCAATATACAGTTTGTCATGCAAGTAAATATGTGGTAGCAATAAATAAAGTTGAAATATGTACTACGATATCGAGTTGACAGAAATATAGTTATAGTATAGGTCAGTTTACGTTTGATTGTTGATACTAAAATAAAGAAAATGGTGTTTATTTTTGAAAGAACAGTTTAACAAGGAACGAAAAAATTACATAGTAACGTGCACCTTTTTCTTCATTTTAAGACTTCGTACAACGTTTATTGAACCAAACACAGAATCAAGGCGTACATGTAATGTTTGAACAGTGGATCAGAATATTCTTTATATTAATTTTTAAACTAATGTTGCTTTAAAAACAGCCAGATTTGTGTTTAGTCGGCAATACAAACTCAACGACAGTATCATTCCCTATTTAACCTACTGTTGCGCCATAACCAGATGAATCTCGTGTCCACTAGAATAATCGAGAACTGTCGAGGACAACGTTATCTAGTGTCGGAAAGCGCGCAACTGTGTGCATTATGACGATTACTCGACGCTAGATGGCGCTACAAGCAGCTCTAGAGTAATCTATTTAGCCTAGAAACATCGATCGAATGTTTTCGTAGTTTCGAGTAATTTCCACGGCCATATAAAAGCGGAACGTGTTGGCCGTAGGGGAGTATTGTTTCACGATACAGCGGATAAACATCGAAGAGATCTTTAGTGCGACTAACGAGTGATTTAGTGATTTCTTATTGTAAAAAGTGTTCTTAATAAATATTGTGTTATTTTTGGTAATTAATCGAGTACTTTATTTTATTTAATACCCAGCTCGTAACACTACCATACAAAAGGATCCTATTAGGTCTACTACTAGGTAATTTCTTAGTCGGCAGTACTGTATCCCACCATTTAAAGACCACCCTATCCAGGTTACATTTTTCTGATCACATAACTCAGAGAAAGTTGCTAAGCCCTTCAGTGAGATTAATGCTAAATAAACAATAAAATAGTCTCGATGTCGCGTCGTTAGAAGTAATACAGATTACCAGGGCTGCTTGAGTCATCGTTCTTACGTCATTAGCACTTTAAGACATTCACCTTCTTTGTTATATAACTATGAACAGGTATGGGAGTTATAGCAATCTCGTTTGACGTTGAACCAGATTGCTCTGGATATATGACCACCCAGTAAGTGCCCACATTAAATCGTGTATGGGAGGTTATCAGCACCTGTTGCCCAAAACAATGTTACGCAAACTGAATACGATATTAAGAAATAATTGATTTCACAGCTTTAATTATGAAAAAAAAGTTGCTAGGCATAAAGTGTTAACTAAAAGAAATAAATAAAATTACTTGTTAATAAAACTTACATAGCAATAACGACTAAGTTTATTAAAGTATTTAATAGAATATGTCAACTATCTTTCAAATTCGTTCAATAGACGTTGCGTGAAAGAGTAACAGTCAACCTTTCGCTTATATGTGTGTACCATAAGTTTAGATGAATAAAATAAATACATAAACGATCAAATATTCACAGTATTAATTTTCTTTTATATTCAGCTGACACACATACGTACTTTGACACATACAAATTGTGTAACGAACTGTCTCTTGTACCTCGACGAAAGTTAGTGACAAGAACCAAAGTTAGAACAAATACACTGATACGCAATCTTCTTCTAAGTCCACTGCTGGACATAAACACCACGCTGACCTGGTTTGTGTGAATTTTGTTTCAAGTTTGCAGTGTTGTTATCCTGCGTAATTTCCCTTAGTCAGCTCCGGGTTGAATATGAGCAATAACACTCCGTATTCTTATCCTTCGCCGATTATAATCATCTCTATATCCTAAATGCAGACAAATATTTATGTCCTAGCAATATATATCACCTCCATAAATCAGGAAATTGACTCAAAGGTCATATTATTCGGTAAACTGAACTGACATTGACCGTGGTTGATGATTCAGACAAAATTGTTGATATTGCGAATGCAATGCGTATACGAGTACATATTGCCGACGGCAAGGACATCCCTTGACCAGATACATTGAATATGTAATGATTACGTGGAACCCAAAGAAAGAAGGAAAAAGGAAAGGTGGCTACTGGAAAAATAATCCAAGTACCGAGTTCGGTGTCCGAAATTGATTTTATACTTTTGTCATTAGTCTTGTGGAGGATCGGGTGTCATGCGCCTCCAACACAAAGGGAGGATCCTCCGACCAGGCAAGGTGAGCATGTTGGGATGTTGTACATATGATAATCGGCGCGAGAACTTCTATTGCGCGATTCAGGATTGGTAGTTACTCCGTGTAGTGCGTTACTTCGTAGTTCAGTATATCTTCGATAGATGGCGCTGTAGTAGGTTACTGTTGTGTTGTATGTGGAAGTCGCCACAGTCTGACCATTGCCACTGCAACATGATCAATGCAAAATATCAGATATTTCAAAACTAGGTACATACGAATACTTTATACCTATTCTCATAAACGTAAATAATATAGTACTGATGTTTTTTTTTTCTATTTGAAGGAAAGCTTGTAGTACATATAAGTTATAATACAACTGCTCTCTAATTAATTTATTCTCACCTTAATCATGTAAATTACATCTATATACGAGTATGTAACATAATCATCTTCATAATCAACAGCTGCTAACAATCCCATACCAGCACATTGACCTCCCCTTTTTTGGCCTGCTGCTGACCATGCTGGCCAGACGGGATATAAGCATTGTTTCAAATCTCAACGCTGATTCACATGGTCAAAACAAAATATAAGCCAATAATACAAGACAATAAAGTCTTTAAAACTCGAACATTTTATAATATAGTCTCTTTGGACTGTATTATAAAATGTTCGGGTATGAATCTTTCTGGCCTTGGAACTAACCGTGGGAGACGTCGGAGAGCCTCGACTCGGCATGAATGGGCCGACTCGAACAAAGTGATACCACAGCCTCACAGAAAATCGGTGTGAAACAGCGCTTGCGCTATGTTTCACCGAGTGAGTGAGGATACAGGAGGCCCATACCCCGACCCCTCCCCCCATTCCTCTCCCCATCCCCCAAAGGCCGGCTACGCACTTGTAACGCCTCTGGTGTTACGGTGTCCATGGGCGGCGGTAATCGCTTACCAGCAGGCGATACGTCTGCTCGTTTGAATTTTTTTTTTATTTTTCTCTTTAAAAAGACAACTCCCGCATTAGGAATATACATCCTGTGTCGCGGGGGGCTTTACAAACATACATGTAACGGACACAAATAACACCCAGACTCAGAACAACATTTTGTGGATCACACAAAGTTATGTCCCACGTGGGATTTGAACCCACGGCACTTGGCGTAGTAGTGAACGTTTGAACCACTAGGCCAACCGTGCAGTCTAAATTGAGGTAGGTATATAAACTTTCGTTATAACAAAAAGCTATTTTTTTATTTACACTGTGAAGAAATGTCGTCATGCATTTATAAAATCAAAAGCCCTTAAAGTATGCGAATTTAAACATAAACCATTCAACAGTTATTCCTCTATGCAGTCCTTGTAGGTTTTCCTGATACCTGACATCGCGTCTGTCTCTCTCTCTCAATTTATCACGACTCACTTCAGATCTAGTAGCAAATCGACTAACATTACAACTCATTTACATATTATAAGCACCTATATGATTTCATTAATTAATTCTGTACTGAATATATTAGTGTAGTACCTACTAATTACGGTGCATTAATGACGCATATGCCTTTAGGCGTTTGACATTTCGTAGAAGTTGTTTCTCGGTATAATGTGCCATGGAGAGTGATCTCATTTCGAAAATAATTAAATATCAGTAAATATCATGAAAAGGTGCCGCCTAAATCTATTTTATTTAAAGCAAAAACAAAAAAGTATCAATGAATTTTACTACATACTTTTTAACCGACCTTTAAAAGAAAAAAAAAGCCCTTAATTCGGTTGCATATCTATACATATATTACGAGAATAAAGCTGGAGGGTTTGTTTCATTGTTTGAAGGAACACGCTAAAGTCAGAACCTGATGATACAATTTTAAAAATTCTTTCAGTGTTAGATAGTCCAGTTATCGAGGCAGTCTATATATCATCTTGCGACAAAAAGGTGCTAGGTATCAATGAAACATGTTAGTAAACGAGGAAAGTTATTAATTTTTTAAAGCTTCTATTGCATGCGTTTCACGAACGGTTAAAGTTTCGTGTTAAATAATTTGTTTCCATTTAAAAGGCCTAAAAAAAGTCGGTGACCGCATAAATATGTCTATCTGAAAATAAATCTAAATGTTGACTCAGTATTACTTTTTTAATTTTAGGTAAATAAATATATATGTTCACGTTGTACAATATCCTACTACCGCAACAGGATGGGGGTTAGCTAGTTATTTATTTTGTATTTCTTATATTTAATCTATATCATACAAGCAAGCTTTTATTTGGTTTCACCTGTCCCGATGTTTGACTGTAATGAAATCTTCTTGCAAGTCAAATTAGATCCACTTCCCGATATACGATTAAGGTAAAATATACCTACCTTTAGTTCTGATGACAATGCAATTATTTAAAATCGGTATTATTATTAATCCAAAATGGCCGTCGTAACAAAATGTCGGCGTACATTTTTCTGAACAACCCACCCAATATGTGTATAAAATGAAAGGGCTTAGAGTTATTTTTTTATTAACAAGTAATAAAAGCTTGTTTTTATGAAATATTTTTAAATTAAGTTAATCACTTGTTTATAAACGTTAAATGCCATAATGTTTAGGTGGTTCTTTCTGAAAAAAATACCAACATTAAATTATTGAATAAATGAACAGTTTTTACAGTATATGATTAATATCAATAGGTCTTATAAAATTTTCAAGAAGTAATGTCGGCAATTTATGTAGTTTATGTAAAATATCTAAGTTAGCAATCAATGTATTACGTATTTACGCCTTTTTAATATCAGTTTCGATTATTTTTTCTATTTGTGTGGTGTATTATACATTTCTAGATAATATTTCTTTTAGTTAATTAAGACCTACCTATTTAAAATGTTAATGTCAAGAAATCAATTAAAAAATAATCACGTCTAAAATCATCATTATTGTAATGCCACGTTATTTACAACTCAACATTTAGATTATGTTTTTATATCGCAAATAGTCACGTTTGAACCATTTATGATCTAATGAACAAGATTAAACAGTTTCCTAATAGGTAAAGATTTATGGATAGTGAGTATATTTTATCCAGTTTAGACAATAATCTTTACGTTTTGTGTATTTAATTCTGGATACAACAACAATATTTATTTTTCTGATAACGATACAGCATTCCGGAGAACCAAATAAGTGTTATAATGTCAATGTTCTTTTTATACTACTTTGGTTCTTTGAAATTTAAAAGAAGAACTAAGTGACAGTTCTTGATCAAACAAGATGGCCGCCCGAAAGTGACATTTTAACTTTTTTGTCTTTAGTTATATGACACTGAGCACACACAGGTAATTCCTGGTTACAGGTATACGTGACAACCCCGTCGCGTCATGTGGAAGTTGTAGAGGTTACGGCAACGTACAATGGCCTTTATTTCTTTCGTGGCATCTGGATGGACTACTTTCGAAAACGTGGTGACCCAAATTCCCAAAGGCTATTTAAACCAATACGTCTACACTTTAGTTTTATTTTTAAACAAACTTTATGTTAGCCGGAGGTTATACTATATCTATATCTATATTAACTGCCTCGGTGGCGTAGTGGTAGCGTATGCGACTGCTAAGCAAGAGGTCTTGGGTTCGATTCCCGGGTCGGACCAAATGTTTGTATGACCTGCAAATATTTGTGTCGGAGTTTGGGTGTTTTCTATGTATATTATGTATGTATTTACAAAAAAAAAGTATATAAGTATTTATATCAGTTGTCTAGTACCCATAACATAAGCTCTGCTTAGCTTGGGACTAGATGGCGTTGTGTGTTAGATGTCCGGAATATTTATTGGAACGAAGTTCCTTATCGCGCGATATGAACGAAAAAACGAAGGGGGCTAGACGGAAATTGTCGCGACATAATTTGTTGTCACGACACTTTTTGTTGTCACGACACTTTTTGCTATTTTAAATTTTATTTGTTATTAGTTTATTTTTCATTGCTTGAAGCAACCCAGATACTATATATATATCTATATATATATACTATATATATATATAATAGATAGATAAGATTTCGAACTTTTATATATACATATTATCATTATCATCATTATCATCACTATTATCATAATCATCATTTCATCATTTTCATCAATTCATCATTTTCATCACTTTCATCATTTTCATCATCTTCATCGTTTTCATCATTTTCATCATTTTCATCATTTTCATCATTTTCATCATTTTCATCACTTTCATCATTTTCATCATTTTCATCATCTTCATCATCTTCATCACTTTCATCATTTTCATCATTTTCATCATTTTCATCATTTTCATCAATTCATCATCTTCATCACTTTCATCATTTTCATCATTTTCCTCATCTTCATCATTTTCACCATTATCATCATTATCATTATTATTATTATTAATATTATTGTGTACACATAAATCATAAAACTAGAAATTACGTAAAATATTGAAGTAAATATAATATTTGTATCGTCTTTCTATTTCGAACTTCGTTCCATCCGGGTGTCCCTTGACACCTCTCAAGTTTTTTTTATTTATTTGTATCAGTTGTCTAGTATCTATAATACAAACTTTGCTTAGTTTGGAACTAGATGACGTTATGATTTGATGTCCAAAAATAGAAGCATTTATTGGAAGCATTTATTTATATGCAAATCCTGCCAATTTTAATTATGTTTTGATTAATTCGATTAAGGTTCACGTTAGGACACGTCAGAAGAGTGCTCTAAATATAAAAATAAATATACTATACAATGTACATTTTCGAATTATAAAGACAGGTAGTGTTTATTTATATATTTGTTTCGCAACTAAATATTTTAATTGTGAATTATATCCCTATGCTATGCAGTTTTTTATTACGCAAGTGGGATTTATAGTGATTAAGAAGAAAATTCTCTTTCATTTTCTACTTTCTCTACAATTCAGGGAAATACACTGCATAGAAACTTATTAAAATATGTCAAGAGATTATTAAAAAATAGTGTTAAAATTCCTTTTCATAGGATTAACTTCCAGACTTTTATCGACATACCAACATTACCATATAAGTCACAACAGATGGCATTAACCAATTAATCAAAGTAAAAATAAATCCCAGATGGACAAATTTAATTAAAAGAAACAAGTTCTCAAGTGAAAAGTTACCTAACAGTATTATTTACTTCCAATAAAGGTTGCGACAGATCACAGTGTAACGTAGAATATTTTGTTGAAAAGTTCTCAAGAAAAATTTGTACAACTTCAAATTAGAATACTAGTACCAAAACCAGTTTCTTTTAAAAGTAAGTTTAATTTGTTGATATTGCAAGTTTGAATGATATTTTTTAAATTTATTTAGGTCACAGAAAATTTATTAACATTATCATATATTTTTAATTTAGTCATCGTTTATTTACACGTTTTGTACCAAATTCTTAGTATAACAATCTACTTTCTCTACTATTTGAGAGCTTATTATATTCTTGTAGTATTTCTTATGTTTAAGTCGAGGTGTGAATACATACTAAACATATACGCATGTAAGTTTTCACACCATAACATGTGACTGTACTGTCTATCCCTGCTCAGAGTTGTGTTTATGTATTGTTCTAACTCGGGAAAAAAGATCTAAATAAATAAATATTGTTGCGCCATAACCAGATGGAACTCGTTTGGACGAGAACAATCGAGAACTATTGAGGACAGCGCCATCTAGTGTCGGAAAGCGCGCAACTGTGGGCATTATGACGATTACTCGACGCTAGATGGCGCTACAAGTAGCTCTAGAGTAATCTATTTAGCCTAGAAACATCGATCGAATATTTTCGTACATTCGAGTTATTTCGACGGCCATATAAAAGCGGAACGTGTTAGCCGTACGGGCAGTATTGATTCAAGATACAGCGAATAAACATCGAAGAGATCTTCTAGTGCGACTAACGAGTGATTTAGTGATTTGCAATTGTAAAAAGTGTTGTTAATAAATATTGTGTTATTTTTGGTAATTAATCGACTGCTTTAATTTATTTAATACCCAGCTCGTAACAATATTTCGGACATCTAACACACAACGCCATCTAGTCCCAAGCTAAGCAGAACTTGTGTTATGGGTACTAAGACAACTGATATAATTACATATATATATACTTTTTTTTGTAAATACATACATATTATACATAGAAAACACCCAAACTCCGAAACAAATAGATCATACAAATATTTGGTCCGACCCGGGAATCGGATCTGAGACCTCAAGAGTCGCATACGCTACCACTGCGCCACGGAGGCAGTCATAAGTATCTAACATATTTTTTCCCGACTGATTGAGAAGTTGGTGCCTCAAAAATTAGTGAAGTCAAAAGAAAGATGGCATTCTATGTTCGTTAGTTCCACCGTAGCGCCTAAACTACAAAACCGAAATTCATGAATAAGATGTCAATAGATTCAGTAGACAAATAAAAAAAATGAAAAAAATATAGTATAAATTTTATCAAAAGTTAGGTTATAATTCTGTAAACTGTTTCTTGTTTTAGTATCTGCAACAAATCAACGTCTTAGGTTTACGCCGTGTGGAGCCAGCAAAGAATAGCTCCACCCTATCTCATCCCGTGGATGTCGTAAAAGGCGACTAAGGGAAAGGACGGAGCCGAGTTTCAGGCTGCCGGTGCTGGGCCGCTATCGCCTCGTTCGCTGGCGAGGTGATGAGGTGATGACGGCCAGGAGTGGGGCCTTGCGAGACCGAGTTTGAGCTGGGCGCTCTCTGGCCGGCAGGCGAGGGGTCGACGGCGACAGCGAGTCGCCCGCGGCCCTGAGCGAGTGGCCACGGGCGGCGGGTCAGAGGACCTGCCGCCCTTAGCCGTGTGGCTCGAGCGATCTGGCCCTCCGAGGCGGGCCCGAAAGGGCATCCCTAGCCGAGTCGCGGTGAGCGAACTATCCCGTGGCTCGGCCTTAGGTGAGGAAGAACACCGTGGGGTTTAGTGGGTAGTCCGGCCCCCTCTTCCGGAGGCCAGGAGTCGAACCCACCGCCCCCGCGGTGGACGAGCGAAATGCGTAAATGCATTCCACAAAGGTAACAAAAAACAAAAATAAAGTCTTAATGTTACGCCACAGTAGATACGAGTATCATACCTCATATACCATTCTCCTCGAGGCAGTCCAGTAACACCTCCGCTGTTCTATGATTAAGTACAGATTGTGCTGGGCGGAACCATGACAAACAGAGGTAAAATTAATTTACCCTTATGTCATCGCCATTGTGATTCACGTAATGGCTTACCGTGTCTTATTTAGTAACGTCTAGTCGAACTGGACGGTTAGCCATTGTCCGGTCCTAGTGTTTAATGGACGTAATTGTTAAAAGGTTTTTGCAACTCCAATATTCTGTGCTACTATATTTGTAACACCTACGTTTAAACTTTACAACCCGAATAGGAAAGAAGTAATATCGAAAACAAAACACAAATCCAGGTTTTCTAGAATCTGTTGAAAGTACACAGTGGTCTAAATCTATACTAATATATAAAGCAGAATATATGAAGCTGTTTGCTTGTTTGATGTCGCTAATCTCAGGAACCGCTGGTCCGATTTGAAAAAATATTTCAGTAGTGGATAGTCCATTTATCGAGGAAGGCTAGAAGCTATATATCATCACGCTAATATTAATAGGGCCGGAGCAGCAATGAAGAATGTTTCAAAAACGGGGGATTGTTTTATGCTACGGGCAATAGAAGACGCAAACGAGGTTGCGTGGGTCAGCTAGTGTTAAAATAAGAGTAATCCTATGATGTCAGAGTGCCTAACTGTCAGTAATAGTCATGGAGGCACAGAAATTCAACTCTGACTTACCGCTTAGATCATTATATTTCCCTGCATTACCTTTCCTTCTTGGTAACTTATTCCATCTAACATCTTCGTAATTTTTCGATCTTAATTCCAACAATAAGGTTCAAAAAGTAATAGAGATTTAGACAGGTTAATGTCTATACAACAAGACATTCAAATTCCTGAATGAAATATCCTGAAGTTTTCTAAATCTGAGAGAAAAAACTTTCAATATGTACTAGCTGAGCCCCACAGTGTTATCCGCGGTTGTTGATTATACTTTTCCAACAGTAACTGCGGGTAACGCCGGGGGACGAAGCTAAGTTACTTCTTATATCACAAGCTATCTGCCAAGAAAAGTCCCGTCGAAATCGTTCCAGACGTTCCAGAGATTAGTCGAAACAAAGAGACTTTAAATATTTTTTTTGTGAGAGTATACCTATAAGACGCTGTTAGTTTAAATTAACAATCAGATTTTATTTATTTATATAGATTATCTGTGCATTACAAAGTAACAAAAAACACTGGCAGTTTATGTATTACCGAACAACATGTGTTAAAGGAGACAAAAATGTCTGGTAAGATAAATTTTATTAATGCATCACTCAAACCCCGTCGTAACTAAACTCCGTGGTTGCAATCAGGGCGCGTATTCGTATTTATGTGTAATCTGAAGATAAATGGCCATACGTGGTATATGTGAACTGCATAATAACATCAAATGCGTAAATTATAAATCGTTGTTATGTGTTGTAAAGGGCGAAGATACCTTTTTTTTTTCTTTTTCTTTTTATTTTAAGGGGCTTTTACCCTATTAGGGTATGCCAGCCCCATAAGGCCTTAAGTTAAACAAATATCAATTTATATATTTATTTAATAGCTTTTTTTGATGTCGGTGTAGCCAAAATACTTCGAACTATACCGACATCCAAACGATTTAGATGTAACTGCTTCATCACTGCATTCCTTTTTGGTTGATTCTTGACACGAAGATACCTAAAACAAGAAAAGCAACCGGTAAATAGTAAATCGCGCTATAAAAAGCATTAAGAAAGGAGGTTTTTCTGTTTTGTTAAAAACGAAACGTAACAATAAAAATAGAAGCAAAAAATTATGACAGTTTATTTTTTCTTCGGCACAAATAAAATGGCTTGACATGGACCTACAGAAGACCACTTATAATATATAGGCATAAAATGTAGGCATTTAATGTCTTATTACCAATTTCGGAGTTTAGCTGTGAGTAAGTATATTACGAGTATATTATGACATTTTAGGTTCCTCATAATAATTGGGAGGTTCTCGGGAACCTCTTCCTGGAATTCTTCTTTCTTCGGGAACCTTTTGATTAATTTCCATATTTTACTTTTAAAAATGTCACAACGCCTGTTAACTGCACGGTTGGCCGAGTGGTGTCAGCGGTCGCCATGCCGCTTGCTACTGCGCCAAGTGTCGTGGGTTCAAATCCTTCAAAATCTGGATGTTCTTTGTGTCCGTTTCATGTATGTTTGTAAAGTCCCCCACGACACAGGATGTTTATTCCTAATGTGGGAGTTGTCTTTTAAAAAAAATAAAAAAAAAAAAAAAACTAGAATTCAGGCAAATATCAACAAACCCTTATTCACGAACTCTTACTTGCTTTAAATAACTTACTATAGGTACAGTGTATAAATCTTTCTCCTTAAATCTAAATAACTGATGACATCATGGCGACAAGACTACTGTTTATCACTCATACTTGCAAAATCTTTAAAACATAATTCAACATTTTGAAAAGAAAATAAACATTGCTAAATTCACCAGGACGTAACCAGTCAGTATTACCACAACAAATTTCCATTACCAACAGATATTGCTACATGCTATTCTTCGAAATACAATAATATAATCAATACTATTTGTAAAACAAAGAAACAACTCAAATTCACTGCAAATATTTGGAACAAAACACAATAATTTGACACGTTACTCATTGTAGACAGTCGTTGCAACACCAAATAACCAAACTATATATATATGTCTTGACACCTGGGTATTTTGCAATGGAAATTCGGTAATTAATACATGGGAGTCAGAAATTACGTCATTTGTTCTCATTGTGTGTTCCTGGCTCTCTTAAATTTGAATACTGACTCAATACTGACATACTCTTTTATGAAATAATAAAATAACTTACCTATTCCTTCTGGCAATTAATGCGCTAAAACCGAACGTTATTTTCGAGTATGATTTATAACTTAATATGCCGTCTTTTTAATTATCATGTTTCAGTTTCTTACTTAATTCCTGCTGCCTCGTTGGTCTAGTGGTTAGCGTAAGCGACTGCAGATCAAGAGGTCTCGGGTTCAATTCCCGGGTCGGACTGCTGTTGGGTTTGTCCTACAAGAAATTCTTAATAGCAGCCCGGAGTATGGAAGATGGCGGTGTTTCCCGCCCGTGCTTCGGAGAACACGTTAAGCCGTCGATCCCGGTTGTCATGAACAGCTATGGCAATCGTTATTGGGAAGTCAGTGCCCTCAAATATACTGACAACTAGTTCAACCTTCGAATTCAGTTCGCCCTCAGGGTTGCGGAGGTCAGGTGCCAGTCGCTGTGTGTAAAAACTGATATTCAGGTAAAATCGGTTGAACTGGTAGCCGACCCCAAATAATATTGGGAATAATAAAGGCTAGGACGATGATGAGTTTCTTACTTAATTTATACTCCCACAGTATGAGACCTTTTCATATAAATATGTAATCTGTAAAGTGGAATTCGTATTGTGCCGAGTAAATAAATGTTTATTATTATTATTACTTATGTAAACAACAATTAACCAGTGTGAAACAGCGCCTGCGCTGTGTTTGACCGAGTGAGTGAGGATACCGGAGGCCCATAAACCCCAACTCCTTCCCCCATCGCCCCCGTCCTCCAAAGGCCGGCAACGCACTCGTGACGCCTCTGGTGTTGTCCATGGGCGGCGGTAATCCCTTACCTCAGGCGATACGTCTGCTCATTTGCCCGCTAATTAAATAAAAAAAAAAAGAAAACCGACAGCCAATAACAAATCCTTGCTATATAAAAGAGAATAAAGTTAAAATACACAAGAAAATACAAAGTAGTATCAAGACATATCATTAAATACATTACAGGCACAAATACACCAACATAGCAAACAAATTGACTGCCTCGGTGACGCAGTGGTAGTGAATGCGCTGCTGTGCTTGAGGTCTCGGGTTCAAATCCTGGGTCGGACCAAGTCTTTGTATGATCTACAAATATTTGTTTCGGAGTTTGGATGTTTTGTATGTATCAAATGTCTGTATTTACAAAAAAAGGTACATATGTATTCATATCAGTTGTCTAGTACCCATAACATAAGCTCTGCTTAGCTTGGGACTAGATGGCGTTGTGTGTTAGATGTTCGAAATATTTATTATTATTATTATTAAATTGTTTACATACATTTTCGTTTAATTACTCGGACGTCTCATCATTATCTCTAAAGAAGGCTTAAATGCCTTCTCACTCCTTATACACTGTCATTAAATATATCGATATTAAACAATTCACACACACTATTTAATTTCCTACTTGCACGGATGACAAAAGAGTTATTTCTGTAATTTGTTGATGGAAATGGTATACACAGTGGTGGGTTACAGCGATATATTATCAACTCTCCGTGGGAGAGCCACGCTTCGGCATGAATGGGCCCGCTCGACCGGAGTGATACCACGGCCTCACTGAAAACCGGTGTGAAATAGCGCTTGCGCTGTGTTTCACCTAGTGAGTGAGGATACCGGAGGCCCATACCTCAACCCCTCCCCCATGCCCTCTCCCCATCCCCCAAAGGTCAGCAACGTACTTGTGACGCTTTTGGTATTGCCAGTGTCCATGGGCGGCGGTAATTACTTACCATCAGGTGATTCGTCTGCTCGTTTGCCCCTTATTCAATAATAATAAAAAAAGAAAAATCGACGGGTTGTACTCCGGGAGTGCCGGCAGAAGTGAAAACTTGAATATTTTTTTTTTTGGAATGGTTAGAGAATAATTTTGTACGAATTGCTTTCATTATCAGTATAAAAGTACTATTATTTATGTGGTGGAATACAATATTCATTTATTGCGCTATCGTACACAAACATGACAATTTATATTACATACACACACGAACATTCGCGCAAGCGCCCTGCGCCGCCTGTCCTCTCTCCATCAGTCTTACGAATTTTCGATCAGGTCACGTGACTTGATGCGAGTTTATACGTCCTCTCTCCATCCGTCTTACGAATTTTCGATCAGGTCACGTGACCTGACGCGAGTTTATACATTTTCACCCATTCCAAAAAAGTACACAGCGCCGCTAAAGAAGTTTTCACTTCAAAAACTGTGTGCATGTAGGTTGAATATTACGATAAAGAGTAGTCATGTCCTTGCTCAAGCATCTCCAATAGTATCTACAAAGTATCTCCATATATCTCCTACAACCAGCAATTAATTTGTTTCAGCTTTCTTCAATCTAGTTTGAAAATTAATTGAAATCGCCGCTCAAATCTATACTAATAATAAAGCTGAAGAGTATGTTTGTTTGTTAGTTTGTTTGAACGCGCTAATATCAGGAACCGCTGGTCCGTTTCAAAAATTCTTTTAGTGTTAGATATACCATTTATCGAGAAAGGCTATATACTATATATCATCATGTTAATACTAATAGGAGCGGAGCACTAATGAAGGGTGTTTAAAAAACGGGGGAAAATTTTCACGCTACGGGCAATAGAAGACGCAAACAAGGTTGCGTGGATCAGCTAGTTATTTTTAAAGTCGATTAAACAGCGAAAAATATTGTTCGGTACCCAACTTGTCTGTTTATTTTTTTACATCCTAATACATGGTTTTTAATTATAATTTATGTACAATTTTCATCTAAATTCGCATTCGTGCTGTTGTATTTCGTTGGTGAGTGTGAGACCGGAGGCCCAATGATGCAAAAGCATCTTAATATATAAAAATAAATATAGCAAAAAGCACAATTTTCAAATTTAAACGCTTCATTCCTACCCTTGCACCATAAAATCAGATATCGAAAGACATATTTTGCCTCAAAATGCCTCGCCTATATTAATATTGTAGATATTTGTTACACATACCTACAGGCCGGGTGATGTCGCAACTACGTACTAGTTATAATTTCTCAAATAGATAGTGTTTCTACGTACGATCTTGTCACTTAAGTGGAACGATGTGTTGTGCAAAAAGCAGGTGTTCCATGCACGGTGCTAGCCGGTTTCGTATATTTGCTGTAAGTGATAAGAATTGGCGATTTCATGCACCTTTTGTGCTATTTTATAAAGTGTTTATGCGATCAGATGGCTGTAAGATATTGACATGGAGCGATAAAGCTGCCACTTGTACATACTTCATAATAGTTTTAAGTTTACTATGTAATTATATAAGCTGGTGTACAATAAAGAGATTTATTATTATTATTATTAGATTACTGACTACGAATGTCGTTTGACATAAATTAACGCAGATAACGGCAGAAATGTAACTGATTGATATAGTAATAACTATTGATTAGAATATGATGAAATATTTTTACTAAGGTTAATTTTATCACTTCGGAAACTGAACCGGTTACACTTGGATTTTATTCTATTCGGCAGTCAAAAGTTTAATGTTTAACCTCAATAACTCTAGTTTTTTATGTGGTCGAGAGCAGTATAAGTTGTATATATTATGTATTGTTGTCTGTTTCTGAGCGATCACAGTCTTCAATAGGAGAAAAGTATTTACATATTTACCGTTATATTTCTGCGATAAAATTTCCAATATTACATGATCGCATATTTATAAAATCATTTTTTTCATATAAATTTTGATTTTAAGCTTGACACAGGAGACAGTTAAAACTCAGACTCGCTAACACGTTTTATTTTCCGTGCGGAAATCCTCTCGGATACTACCTCTTGGTGGCATATCGGACTCGAACTGACTAAAACCGCACGCCGTCTCGGGTACTAGATGCCGGGATACCAGATGCACCCTAAAAAGAAAACCCTGGAACCCCGACGTACCTTGGACCACCTACTCTTTGTAGAAGGCCCCCTCCTGTGTGAGAACCCCAATATTCCCGCTACTGTCCCCCAGGTCGCGGCTCACCCGGGAGACCCGCTAACACCTATAACTTAAACCACTCCAAGATTGAGTTAATCCAAGTGCTGCAGAGTAAGCTACGGCAATTAGAGCGGCTATTAAACCATCGCACCAAGGTTATTAAATGAGACACCTTTGTTTTGCCCTATAGATGATGATATGTCATATCGTTAAATGCACCACGCCTCACCACAATACTGAACAAGACAAGCATAAAATATATTATCATTTGTACAGAAGCAGTACTATTTGGGTTGAGTTGTAATATAGGTTTTTGTCATTCGAATTGTAATATTTTTAATTTTTGGTTGCGTTTCTTCGATCTTTTATTTTATTTTATTTTTAATTGAAACAAAACAAACGATAGTTCATAGAGACAGGGGGCAGTATGCAATATAGCAATCAATTGTTGCCTGTAGGTCCTTTGACTTCAATAGATCGTGACTCACATCGCCAAGCCTTGGCTACGTGCACAATAAAAAAATTATACCCGCAAATCAAACTGCGTAATAACCTTCTTTATTATTGCCAAATTTGACCTGCATTACATTATTAAATACGTCCCTACAGATAAATACGAGTACTTTCACAAAGGTTTACAAAAGTCACAGCTTCATGTAATATGAATAATTTTTGACAGCCGCATTCCATGCAAAATGGCGGTTTTTGAAACAAAATGTCAAGTTACAGTTTAATTAATTGATAATGCTGGGTGCAAATTTAACTAACCGCATTTTCAGTTGCTTGGGATCAGTATAAAACAATGAATGTTTCTATGTGCCCGTACACAAACGATAATAATACCCAAACGTTTTTTTTTTTTTTTTTATGATGAATGGCAATTAGCCGGATCACTCGGATCAGCTATTTCTGCCAATGTCAAGTATTTATCGTCTTCAATTATCAAGTCTTCAAGTCGTCGTCGTGATGAAATTAATGATAAAAAATATATAAAATGTGAATGACATGAAATGGGGACCATCTTCCGAAAAAACAAAAAACGATCTCCATACCCAAACGTTTTTTAATACTATGAAACACCTATCATAAACTGACAAGTTTGACAGCCGTCGCTATTTTTTTCTTCTATTTAGTACGATTAAGGTCAACAACATAAGGTTCTATTACATTGATAGTGAAGTCGACGTCTTCACACGCGTATTGTAAAGTCAATCTCAAGCAAGTTTAAATAATGAGATAAAAAAGACAGATTCACTAAATTATTTATTTATGTCCATTTACAAGGTGTCAAGCATTCAAAAATATCATTGTAGTAAAATAATAAATATCTACGTGTATTATGTGCATTCCATAACCGATATTGTTGATACGACATCACATAACTGGAAGCAGTTATTTTTGATATCCTTTAAAATACCCAGATATACAAAAAAAAGGTGGAAGCCTATTGAAGAGCAACCCGAGAAGAGTTTTTAGGCACAGGAAATCCAAATAAAATGCATTTGAACATGCAAATATGTATGTACAAATAATAAAATCAAACAATAAAATCAAATGTATAATGTCAAAATAACAAAATTTGTCCAAATACATCTGCATGTTTATGGATTACCTACCTACTGCTGTGGTTCAGTAAAACAACAAAGTTATAAAATTTTGTTGCCTATCTGAATTAAGCTTCTTAAAATTTCCAAGAGACTTTCAATGACAGATAGCTGAAGGTGTAACCTAAGCTACTTTAAAAAAATAAAAGTAAAATGACACAAGCCGCGGTAAGCACGGCCACTAAATAATAAATACCAAATGCCCTTGGTAGTCAGTTATGCAGTAAAGGTATAATAGAAATGTTTAATTAGGAGTAGTTCTGTAATAAATTGAAAGGCCTAGCTAAGTTTAAATACCAGTACTGACCATATACAACTCTAGATTACATTAGCGGTAACATTAACTTATCATATTTTATCGATTTCGGACACACTTACGTATATACAGTAACCAACCCACCTTGCACTCACGATTATAAGTAATCGTAAGTTCAACTCGATACAAAATCGATTGCGACCTTCAATATTAAATAAATTGAGCTACACCTACATTGAATCAGATATTTAGTCGTAAAACAGAAATGTTGCTTACGTTTTAAATTGAATGACTTAATTAACTGGTTTACAAGTTCCAATGACCTTTTAATTATAAATATGGGTCACGATCCGGAGAGAGTCCTTAAAAAAAGTAAAATAGTGCAGAGTGTACACGGGCGTAGCAGTTTTAGGGGAGTCGGTCGAGGTACTTTTACTGAAGCTCGTTGCACTTACTAAAGGGCGCTAGAGTAATGATTGCACACTAATACTTCAGACGCATCTGATAACACTTTTATTATGAAGAACCCTAGAAGTAACCATAAGCCCCATGAATTATTATAGGGCCTATAACATAAATATGTTAATAGACTTCAAAAAGGAGGAAGTTTTCCATTCGACTGTATTTTTTTTTATTTATTTAAAAAAAAAAATACAGTCGAATGGAAAACTAACAAAAATGTTACCTCATAACTTTTGACTAGATGAACCGATTTTGATCATTCTTTTTTTATTGGAAAGCTGGTCGTTCCAGTGTCGTCCCATTTTAATTTGATCTAGTTCTTTAAGTCGGTTGTTTTTTTGTAAAAAGTTGTGATTGTATTTGTGTTTGTGATGTGATGTGATTACTATCTTTGTAAAACTACCAACCTTAATTTTAATGAACTTACTATATTACCAAATGTGTGATTATTCTATTATTCGAAACATTTTTTTTAAGTTCTATATTTAAATTTGGAGTCATATAAAATCATAAATTCTATAACAATAATGCAATTAAACAACTGTGTATAATATACATGAAATGCACAAACCACAAACATAAGTGGACATCAACGCCGTGAAGGTACAATGGTTTCCCACGAACAGACGGATGTGGGCGGAAAAACCTTGAAGAAATATGTAACAGAAATTATAAGAATACGGCCGCAGATGACGCGATGACGGCGCTTGGAGCCGGAATCCAATCATTTATGCAATTTTTCTTTGAATCCTTATTGATATCATAAATGCGAAAATGAGTTTGTTTGTCTTTTTTTTTATTTTATTTTATATGGACAACCAACAAGAACATCTACCTTAAAAGCTAAGAGGCACATAACAGTAATGTACAATCATTAGTGCTGCCTTAATTACAGGTTGCCACGAAAAGCATAAATATGTTTAAGCAGATAATTGGGAGCATAAGGCATCCCTTAACTTAAAAAAAAATAAAAGTACTTAATTAAAACACGAGAGTAACAAATTATACAGAGATTACAAAAAGGCCACGATGTTTGTTACGATTTCAGTTTAAGTTCTTTACATTTTGCTGCATATGCATATCGGGCTGGTATTCTAGTTCTAGACACTTATAGAGGTCTGAGCACAAGAGGAACTAACAATATTATTGATACATATAAACATTAGTAAAAGTTAAGCAACAATGGTTTTGCTTTATTTCAACTTTAAATGTTTAAAGTTAAAAATAACAAAGAACCGCTGCATAAGTTTTACTATTATTCTTTTATGAATAAGTGGTTTAACGCCAAATATTCGAGTGCCCAATATCTATAAAAGTTTGACTGCCTTGGTAGCGCAGTGGTAGTGAGACTGCTGTGCTTGAGGTCTTGGGTTCAAATCCTGGATTGGACCAAATGTTTGTGTGATCTACAAATATTTATTTCGGAGTTTGGGTGTTTTCTGTGTATAACATGTATGTTTTACAAAAAAAAAAATTGGTTGCCTGTAAAGTCGGTATACGGGCGAAAGTTTTACGTGACAACGACTTTGAGTGGTAAAATAATTTTAATGTGAATATTCATTCGTATAGTAGGAAGAAGGATGAAATAATAGTAACAATTTAAAACATTTATTTATACAAAGAATTATATTTAAAACATTAATTTTAACGTTTTAAATATAATTCGACGCGTGCCTTTCACTTTTTATGTCTGTCTCTCTCGCTCTTAGGCGGGCTAACCATGCCCGAGTGGAAGGGACGCGTGCCTCTCACTCGCTCTCATTGTGAGCGCATAACGTGAGCGGAGCGTAACGCAGTTTCTTGAAGTGTCACCCGGCAAACCAATTTATAAGACGTTGTCACGTCAAAAAAAAACAGTTTATATGTATTCATATCAGTTATCTAGTACCCATAACACAAGCTCTGCTTAGCTTGGGACTAGATGGCGTTGTGTGTTAGATGTTCGGCATATTTATTTATTTATGTATCGATTTATCTAGATAGTTGTAGAAGTTCCTCTTAGATATGTACCATATTTGTCATTATCGTCAAATTCATCCCAAAAGATGAGAAAACAAACCTCGCTCATCTTATAAAGCTAGTTCAATAATATAGATCTAAAGCAAATATCCTACTAATATTATAAACGCGAAAGTTTGTGAGTATGTAAGTGAGTATGTTTGTTGCTCTTTCACGCAAAAACTACTGAATGGATTTTGATGGAAATTTACAATAATGTAGCTTATACATCAGAACAACACATAGGCTACATTTTATAAAGTTACTAGCTTTGCCTCACGGCGTTGCCCGTGGTTATTGTCGTACCGCGGGTAGCACCGCGGGGTTAAGCTAGTTTTAAATAGTTATGTTCTGCTTATATGCTTCTGTCATTGTTATTTTATGTGTGTATTCGTGTAACTGGTATTTTATTATGATAATAATGAATAATTACGTTATATCATCAATCAGGATAGGTAAAGAAACAATACCTATCTATGTGTTTATTTCTTAACCCTATGCTAGTGAATAATGCATAATAATTGGACCTACTTATGCAACAAGGAACCAATCCACATACATGCCAAAATCAAAGAATTATCCTTATCTCCTTATAAATAGTGTTGCGCCATAACCAGATGGATCTCGTTTATACGAGAATAATCTATATTGAATTAAGGACAGCGCCATCTAGTGTCGGCTAGCGCGCAACTGTGGGCATTGTAACGATTTTTCGATGTGACAAGTAGCTCTAGAATAATCTATTCAGTCGAGAACAATCGATCGAATATTATCGAACATTCTAGTTATCTCGACAGCCATATAAAAGCGGAACGTGTTAGCCGTACGGGCAGTATTGTTTCACGATACAGCGGATAAACATCGAAGAGATCTTCTAGTGCGACTAACGAGTGATTTAGTGATTTGTAATTGTGAAAAAGTGTTGTTAATAAATATTGTGTTATATTTTTGGTAATTAATCGACTACTTTAATTTATTTAATACCCAGCTCGTAACAATAGGGTTCTTATTTAGATTTTGGCATGTTAGTGGATTGATTCCTTGTTGCATAAGTAGGTCCAATTATGATATTTAATCAATTATATTTTACGTCATCATACGAATAAACTTATAATGCTCTCATTCGCTAAATGAATCATACGAAGTTATTGTAAATGAAATCACTACGTATAATTAATTTATCGACTTCAAAAAAGGAGGAGTTCTTTATTCGACTCGGGCCGGTTTTTCAATGGCCAGATAAAACTTATCGGATAAATAAACTATAAGACGGCACAATTATTGACACTTTATTTGTAAGAATGAGTGTCACAGTAACGTGTCCTTATTTTTGCCGTCTTATAGTTTATTTCTCCGATAAGTTTTATATGGCCATTGAAAAACCGGCCCTTAATCGATGATCCAGTTCTTGTTACAAGAAAAAGTTACGAAAAAACTATAACCCGATTACAAAAAAACTTTGTATAAAATTTATATGGGTGATAGAGACCCATGCCATTATTACAAATTTATTGAAACCTCGTTCAAAATCAAAATTGGTTCACTAGTTTTCGGGCTACGGTGGAACGTACAAACATACATAGACTGCTAAAACTATTACCATTATTAGATAGATTTTGGTTTCACAGTCATTGGGTAACAAAATACCAATTAAAAAATAGTAAAGATTTAAAAAAGCGTACTCCTTCCTAAAAGACCGGCAAGGCACTTGTGACGCCTCTGGTGTTGCGGGTGTCCATGGGCAGTGGTAATTGCTTACCATCAGGCGATACGTATGCTCGTTTGCCCCCCTATATAATAAATAAAAAAATAGTTACTAAAGATATAGAAGCACGTTGTGCACAATAAACAGTGAATTTTGTAAACTGTACTATCTAGAGTCTAGATTAAAAATATTTATATACTCTATCCTATCGCTTCCTGTAATCTGTATGTGTGTTTTTGTAGAAAGGAACGGACGTGTCAAACAGGAAACCGGGCCGAGCAAACTGTTTGTTTGTTGATAGTTTGATGTCGATATTACATCATAGATTTACTTATTTTTCTTTGGACTCAATACAATTCATCATACTCATAATTTAAAAAAAAATACTACGTCTTAAACTGCCAAGTTCATATCACATCTCAGTCGACTCGATAATCGTACTAATCCTGATTTGGCTGAAGTTTTATCGAATTTGGCTGTCCTTAATTACTGTTCATGTTCGTGTTGATATTGAGCCGTTATGTAGTAATTAAAACTTCTTGTTACTTATATTTCAATATGTAAATACGTTACATAATACAATTAATAGTTGTTATTATTTAATGTTACCTTATACAATGTTCAACTTTTACCTAAGAGCACGGAGTCTAAATCTTTATAAGAAGACGGTGGAATTGGTATAACCAAAATGTCCAAAAGTTTTGAGAACAGGTAATTTTATACTTGCAAGTTGAGGTGAGGTATTTTTTGTTTTCAATCGGAACTGAAGATGACGAATTCAGCTGGTCTATCAAGAACAAAATGAAATAGTAGGTGTGTGATAAAACTTTGTAATAGTGCACTGAATTTTGACTCTCAATTTTTTTATTATTTATTTATTTATTTAAGGTGGAAAAAGACTATGTACCGGGGAAATCACGATTAAAATACTCGTCATTTGTTGTACTACAAGATGATGTAGATATATTTCTTGGCCAAGTTATGTATTGAGCCGACTTTGCAGGTTATTTATTTTATACCTACTAGTATTGACTATGTACATTGACTAGCTGACCCACGCAACCTCGTTTGCATCTTCTATTGCCCGTAGCGTGAAAATTTGCCCCCGTTTTTGAACATTCTTCATTGGTGCTCCGCTCCTATTAGAATTACCGTGAAAATTTATAGCCTATTACCTTCCTCGATAAATGGACTATCCAACACTGAAATTATTTTTCAAATCGGACCAGCGGTTCCTGAGATTAGCGCGTTCAAACAAACAAACAAACTCTTCAGCTTTATAATATTAGTATAGATCTATTGCGATAATTAGGGCGATGTACAACTGTACAGTGTCAGATTTAAATGACAACATTGTAACTCTAGATCTTTATACATACCTTTCTTTCTTTTCCTCATCTTTTGATATTTCTATCTTTTTAAGCAGACAGTTGAGCGGCAATTGATAAAGTTAAATCCTAACTACGAGTAGATCCTTCATCGTTTACAAAACTGCAAGCGAATGGGCATGCAAAAAACCATATACCTATTACAACCTTGCAATTTCGTGACTCGTTCGCAATGAAATTAAAAGTACACGCTGAATAGTTCATAAGACTTATGTCTGACATACCGATATATTACAAATAGCGTAGCAGATAGGATCATAGCTTTATAAACTGAACATATAATGAACTGAAAGGCAACCCGCTCAGGTCTACTAGATCTATTGTGACAGGCTCGAACTGACGCATGTCGTGCTGTGACGAATACTTTAGATTTTAGATGACTTAAATAAATAGTCATAGATGTTTTGTTTCTGAATAATATTTAGTATAGATCATATTCATATATTGCAAGGTAATTTGGGATTGGTTACTAATAGGTACCCGACTAGAAATTGAGTGTGGCATGCCAAAGAATCAGTTCGGGCCGAACTTGGCTTTGGCTTGGCTTTCCTAACTTAGGCCTGCCTAAATCGTACTTAATTAAATTCATATTCGGAAAGCAAAATGGTGGCATGCCGAAAAATTTCCGAATTCCGGTGTCATTAGGAAATTCTTCGGTACTGCCGAAGTTCAGTATACCGTATCAATACCTGACTGGCACCAAGCAAGTGTAATCGAAGCTGTACCAAAGTTTGACATGCTAAACCCGATCCTAACTAGGAAATGCTGTGACATTGCCTTAATTTGGCATGCAGTACTAACTTGTGACCCCCTAAACAGAAAGCCAAGTTAGAAACAAACTCGCAACTGCGTTACTTTCGATATAACGGCGTAATTCGGCCCAAGTTCGTAATGAGGCATGCCAAGTTTGCGCCTAATCACAGCCGCACTAAAATTTCTGGTCGGGTATAATTAAAATGAAAGAATATAAAACTTACTTTGACAACAAACAAAAATTTATAATCAAAGTTTAAAATCGATACCAATTCCTTTTTTAGGAAGACAACTTCTGTATTGGGAATATGTTCTGTATCTTGGGAGACTTACAAACAAATATGAAAGGGCGCAAAGAACATTTAGACTCAGAACAACTATTTGTAGAGCACACAATGTGTCGGGCTTGAACCCACAACACTCAGAGCATTAGATAACGGCGTGGCGACCACCTAAATTACCATACCATCCGTGCAGTCATAGTTACTATCATATAGATAAATAGCTGAACCCCGCGAAGCTACCCGCGGTACGACAATAACCGCGGGCAAAGTCGCGAGGCGAAGCTAGTACCTTTATATATTGTAGCCTATGTGTTATTCTGATGTATAAGCTATATTATTGTAAAGTTTCATTTAAATTTATTCAGTAGCTTTTGCGTGAACGAGCATCCAACATACTTACCTACATACTCACAAACTTTCGCGTTTATAATACATATTTGTAGGATAATCCTACTACTATTATAAAGGCGAAAGTTTGTAAGTATGGATGTATGTATGTATGGATGTTTGTTACTCTTTCACGTAAAAACTACTGAATGGATTTGAATGAAACTTTACCACAATATAGCTTATACATCAGAATAACACATAGGCTACTATTTATAAAGATATAGCTTCGCCTCGCGGCGTTGCCCGCAGTTATCATCGTACCGCGGGTAGCACCGCGGGGTTCAGCTAGTAATACATATTTGTAGGATAATGGTTCTTCATAATCAAAAATTTTAGATTGAACACATAACTATTAAAGGTACATTTTAAGTACATTAATGTCTATTATACTTAGTTATTACTTAAAATCGTTGGAGGCTGAATCATCGATTCTTACAAGCTTTATTACAACTGACAGATGAGGTCAGAAAGGTCACAAGAACAATTAAATACAGGTTATTAATAGAACACATACCTTCTATTGTTTTTCTAACGACATGTAGATAAGTATACAAATTAAGTACTTGGCCATTATAGTTTCGTCGAACAACCAAGTCTCGAAGGTTTTATTTGGACCGCCCTAAGGCTAGATTTGTGTTAAGCTGTTGATTTGACCACAAAATGAGTTTTAATTAAATCTAAGTTGACTCAATTATTATATTATACCATTTAAGCTGAAAGCTTAGTGGTAACGAAAGAATCTTTTTTCACTAACAAAAACAAAACCAGGTTTTTTGCAGCGCAGGCGCATACGGTGCAAGGTCCTACATATTTGTGACCTTCCTCGCGTACTTAGTTGGCAGATTAGCAATGATCTTGATCGTATAGATCTAGCTGTAATTGTTTGTGAGTTCGGTAGTTTCATGGCAGATTGACATTTAGTGTTCAGACATTCAATATTACTGCCATATGTTTGTTCTTATTTTTGCTTTTTTAGAAAGATTTCGAAAGGTTAGATACATTTTATATGAAGAATTTATAACGACGACGCCGGCCCGGCCCGGATAGGAACTGATCCTATATAAATCTTCTCTAAGTGACGTTTAATTCTTATCGTAGAAGTGGATTTCATCATCAAGAGCAATTCAAAGCCGCCCAATCATCAGTAGTCAACCGAATATAAATATAATTAATAAATGAATGGATAAATAGAATATAAATAATAATGTCTTTATTTTAAACATAATAGAAAAATAAAATGAATAATTGTATATATAAATAAATGGATAAATAGTGTATAAATATTAAGGTCTTCATAATAATGTTTTAATTTAAATATAATAGCTGAATAAATAGAATATAATTAATAATGTCTTAAAAATAATGTTTTAACTTATATAATAGATGAACGAACGAACTGAGGATTTATACAATGGATAAATAAATAGATAAATAGAATATAAATACAATTAATAAATAAATGAATACAAATTAATGAATGGAAAATAATGTTAATAAAAATAAAAAAGCGCAAAACGACAACAAAAATTATCACAAAACAAAAGAACTAAATAAAAAACATTGAACAATAAGGTCCCGTTTCATGGACGGGGAAAAGCTTCGGGGTCTAACCAAGACCTCATTATAAAAAAAAAAACATCAGTAGTCCATTGCAGGACATACGTCTAACCTTATAAAGCAATTTTTAACCTAGTTTATCGAGCTGGACAGGAATATCATTACATCGGTAGTAGGTACATAACGTGGGGTTCAAACCCGTACTATTGATTTCAAATCCGAAGACTCGGTTATTATGTCACCGCCACTTTTAGCTTAGGGCGGTCCAAATAAAACCTTCGAGACTTGGCCATTATAGTTTCGTCGAACAACCAAGTCTCGAAGGTTTTATTTGGACCGCCCTAAGGCTAGATTTGTGTTAAGCTGTTGATTTGACCACAAAATGAGTTTTAATTAAATCTAAGTTGACTCAATTATTATATTATACCATTTAAGCTGAAAGCTTAGTGGTAACGAAAGAATCTTTTTTCACTAACAAAAACAAAACCAGGTTTTTTGAAAGAAGACCAGCATTACTTTTACTTTGACTTTAAAAACATAAGGTTGTCGGGAAGAGATCGCCGTGAGCGATAAGACCGCCAATTGTGATACCTGATGTCGATGTCCGTATATGTATCTCTGTACAAATGTTCACTGTAGTGGTGTGCAATAAAATTTATAAATAAATAAATAAGAAACGGACATAAAAAACACTCAGACAATAAACATCAACTTGTGAATCACACTAAGTGTTGACCAATGTGGCGTTTGAACCCGCAACACTCGGTGCAGTAGAGAGCGGCGTGGCGATAGCTTATACCACTGCACCATGTGTGTAGATTGTTTTTATTCGAGGTACGAGTACAATATATAATATTTCACAATTATGATAAGGAATATTAAGAAAAGAATATTATATATTGGATTGGATATATCCAGTATTTTTTACATTCAGCCTGATTTTAGATCCGATTATTCGTAACTTTAAAGTAATCACCATTTTTGTTACCGATTAGGGGAAAGTGACAAAGCCATTGTTTACTTTAACAGGAAGCAAAGCTTTAAAAATATTTATTTATGTATGTCTATCACTAAGTTGATGTCAGAGGTGCTTTTTTGAAATTGTGAAAAGGATCGGACATTTGTATTCCTTTTTCTAACAATGAACTCAGTACGTAGGTACTTATTTCAAATAGTAGTAGTAATTGACAGCCTCGGTGGCGCAGTGGTAGCGAATGCGACTGCTGTGCATGAGGTCCCGGGTTCAAATCCTGGGTCGGACCAAATGTTTGTGTAATCTACAAATATTTGTTTCGGAGTTTGGGTGTTTTCTGTGTATAATATGTATGTATTTACAAAAAAAACAGTATATATGTATTCATATCAGTTGTCTAGTACCCATAACACAAGCTCTGCTTAGCTTGGGACTAGATGACGTTGTGTGTTAAAATTAAAAGCTTTTAGTTAAATACAGCGGTATTTGTGAACGCTTTACGCTTTCTGCAAGAATATAATGACATTAAAATCGTTCTCAGATACAATACCTACCATCCTGTCCTGTCTTGTACATTCATTGTCATAGTCTGTCTGTCTATCATATAAGAAGCAATTTCTAAATTATATATAATAGACTATTTGTATTATACCAACCATTGTCTGAACAATGATAGCTAGTTATTTCGTTGTGATGTTATAAATTATTTTGATAAACAATCCATTGTTTTACCTCCATATAGCGTTGCACATTATTCATTTTATTTATAACTAGCTGACCCACGCAACCTCGTTTGCGTCTTCTAGTAGTGTAGTGTAAAAATTTTCCGTTTTTGAAACATTCTTCATTTGTGCTCCGCTCCTATTAGTATCAGCGTGATGATATATAGCCCACTGAAAGAATTTTACAAATCGGACCAGCGGTTCCTGAGAGTAGCGCGTTCAAACAAACAAACTCTTCAGCTTTATAATATTAGTATAGATATTAGAGTATGGTTAGAGTATTCAGACTAACAAGTGAAGCCGCGTGTTGATATAGGTATAATAAAAGGCGCTAGTGGGCGAGTCACGATCTGCCGAGTCAGTGGCAGACATCAGATAAACGTTTCCATTTGAGGCGTCCATTTGTCAAATCTGATCTAACACGTGCTTGACAACATGTGTGGGTTAAAATTATGTTACAGTAAACAACTATTATTATTTTAACCTTGAATTATTTTTGTTTCATATAATAATAAGATGCAAATAATAAGTATAATAAATAAATAATAATAATAAATATTTCGGACATCTAACACACAC
Organism: Spilarctia lutea; assembly: GCA_916048165.1. Taxonomy (NCBI): domain Eukaryota; kingdom Metazoa; phylum Arthropoda; class Insecta; order Lepidoptera; family Erebidae; genus Spilarctia; species Spilarctia lutea. The sequence continues at coordinate 4,953,318 of OU696479.1, read as the reverse complement.
CGCCATCTAGTCCCAAGCTAAGCAGAGCTTGTGTTACGGGTACTAGACAACTGATATAAATACAAATATACTTTTATACGAATCGAATCGAACCCGAGACCTAAAGAACGGCAGTCGCAAACGCTACCAATGCGCCACAGAGGCAGTCAACTTTTGTATGTTTGGACTTTTCTAATATTACTAGAGTAACTAATGAAGGTAGTTAGGGTCATAGCGTGGCTAGCTAAAAGTGGCGGTGACATAATAACCGAGTCTTCGGATTTGAAATCAATAGTACGGGTTTGAACCCCACGTTATGTACCTACTACCGATGTAATGATATTCCTGTCCAGCTCGATAAACTAGGTTAAAAATTGCTTTATAAGGTTAGACGTATGTCCTGCAATGGACTACTGATGTTTTTTTTTTTATAATGAGGTCTTGGTTAGACCCCGAAGCTTTTCCCCGTCCATGAAACGGGACCTTATTGTTCAATGTTTTTTATTTAGTTCTTTTGTTTTGTGATAATTTTTGTTGTCGTTTTGCGCTTTTTTATTTTTATTAACATTATTTTCCATTCATTAATTTGTATTCATTTATTTATTAATTGTATTTATATTCTATTTATCTATTTATTTATCCATTGTATAAATCCTCAGTTCGTTCGTTCATCTATTATATAAGTTAAAACATTATTTTTAAGACATTATTAATTATATTCTATTTATTCAGCTATTATATTTAAATTAAAACATTATTATGAAGACCTTAATATTTATACACTATTTATCCATTTATTTATATATACAATTATTCATTTTATTTTTCTATTATGTTTAAAATAAAGACATTATTATTTATATTCTATTTATCCATTCATTTATTAATTATATTTATATTCGGTTGACTACTGATGATTGGGCGGCTTTGAATTGCTCTTGATGATGAAATCCACTTCTACGATAAGAATTAAACGTCACTTAGAGAAGATTTATATAGGATCAGTTCCTATCCGGGCCGGGCCGGCGTCGTCGTTATAAATTCTTCATATAAAATGTATCTAACCTTTCGAAATCTTTCTAAAAAAGCAAAAATAAGAACAAACATATGGCAGTAATATTGAATGTCTGAACACTAAATGTCAATCTGCCATGAAACTACCGAACTCACAAACAATTACAGCTAGATCTATACGATCAAGATCATTGCTAATCTGCCAACTAAGTACGCGAGGAAGGTCACAAATATGTAGGACCTTGCACCGTATGCGCCTGCGCCGATACAATCGACTCACAGATCCAGATACCGTTACGCAATAACGTGTACTTTAATTGTTACTAGTTGTAACTAATTTGTTGTTTTAATATGACATGATATTTAAACAAATTGCATTCATATATACAGCAGAATAACGAAACTAGTTTTTTCTTTTCATTTAAAGACAACTCCCCGTACTAGAAATATTCGGATTATACAAACCTACATACTCGTAGAAGGGACATAAAAACGCCTAGACTCAGAATCACAATTTCTAGATAAGTGTTATCCTCTTGTGAGGTTTGATTGAACACTCAGAGATTGAGAAAGCGGTGAAGTGACCGTTTAAACCACTACGCTATATTTATACAGGGTGTAAAAAGACTACTACCGAAAACTTGGGGGTTGCAATCAGACCATGATACTGAATAGGTTTAGCGAAAAAAAAACTCAAAAAAAATGTTAATTTATCTAAGTCGTTTTATGTTTTTTTCTGTTACATACACATAGTAAAACATAACAGGACCCAAACTACCTAATTATCTCATTTAGAAAACCAAAAAACAAAGAAAATCAATAAAACAGTAATGTATTTTAATATCAAAACAGCTGAGCGGATGAGTGCAATGAGCGCGACAGAGCGCGCGGGCGCTTTAGTTGTACATTGCTGGCTTCTGAAATTAATAAAAATCTTGACACATTGTTTTTTCAAGCTACAATTTTTTTTAAAAACAACTGTTTGTTTTTTTAATAAGTTTTGGGGTGCTGGATCAGCCCCTTTCGTTTTCGGTAGTCGTCTTTTTACACCCTGTATAAATAAGTAAAATTGGGAGTGTCTGTTTGGAATATTAAAATAACCGCTTTTTATTAAATGCATATGTATGTATACACAGTACATACCTATACCAAAAAAAAATTTTTGAAGTGAAAACTTCTTTAGAAAATGAATATTGTATTCCACCACATAAATAATAGTACTTTTATACTGATAATGAAAGCAATTCGTACAAAATTATTCTCTAACCATTCCAAAATATCAAAAATGCACAACGTTAATATTCAAGTTTTCACTTCTGCCGGCACTCCCGGAGTGCAACCCGTCGATTTTTTTCTGCCTATCAGTCTGTTTGTTCCGGCTAATCTTTAACGGTCACTACGATTTTGACGTAACTTTCACTGGCAGATAACTAATATAATAAGAAGTAACTTAGGCTACTTTTTTTAGACTAGCTTTGCCCCGCGGTGTTACCCACGGATGTAAAGGTACAACACAACCGCGAGTAGATAACACCGCGGGACTCTAGTCTTTCATAATCCGCGTACCTACCATAATATTTTATTGGAACAAATTTTATAATTCTTGAATTTTTAACACTCCGTTTGCTCTACTATTGGCACTACGATCCATGTAGCTACTACACACTGCTCAAAACAGAAACGATTGGCGATCTACCAGTCACAGATTTATCCATAGTAAGGTTAAAACCTAGAATTGGTTGGTGGTGACCAACGGACGTGTTTCCTTTCCATTTTAATCCCAAGAAAAAGCATCTAACTAGGCCGCCATAGTGTGAGTCACCAACAGAGAAACCTCTTGGATTGTACTCATGATTTCCATCAGGTAGGAGTCATTTTAGCAGGTGCTTATACCAAGTAAGGATCAAAACGCCTAAAGATAATGACAACGACACTATGAGAAGGCAGGTTCCCATCTACACTAATATTATAAAGAGGAAAGATTTGTATTTTTGTATGTAACGAATAGGTAAACTCAAAAAGTACTGGACCGATTTTAATAATTCTTTTTTCATTAGAAAGCTACATTATCACTAAGTAACATAGGCTATATTTTATTTTGGAAAAAGTAGGGTTCCGTAAGATATTTGCGTTTTTCGGACACAAGGTGTAAAAATCAACCAGAAAAGTTACTTATTTTGCGTACGCTGCCTTAACTAGAAAAGATAGAACCATAAAATGTTCTAATTAATCGTAGATCTTATAAATATCTATAACACACACGTGTTACACACACACACAGTGACACACTGTAGCTATCTATGTCGAGTGAGGCACAACAACCATTTTTTTATTTAAAAATCTTGAATTTTTTTGGACTACATTTAAACACGTTTATTTTACTTATGCTATCAATCCTTATCAAAATAAATTATTTGATCATTAACTACAGTTTATGTAGATAATATTTGATCTTTGAATGATAAAAATTGGACGTTTGGTTTTGAACTTATGGCAAAATTAAAATATGTTTTACGCATGGGCAACTTTACGTTGCCCTATCACGGGTCGGGGCTCCCGACCATCCGTATATTTTGTTACCTGAAAATAATTTAACGTCAAATGTTGTTTATAGAGAAGCTCTACAATAATCGCTTTAGTTATCTATCCTAAAACAACGGGTTGCACTCGGGGACTGCCGGCAGAAGTGAAAACTTAGTATTAATTACATTTAAATATTTTCCTCATTAACAACTTTAACATCCAGAGAAAGACAATCTGTGCAGCCTGCGGATAATGACTGCGTCGTCGATGTTGGTGTCGGTGTCTGTGATTTGACCTGGGTCATTTTGCTGACCGTGTCTTTCCTGGGTAGGCTTTTTGCAGCGGTAACCGACATCCACGCGGGCGGAGCCGCGGGCGACCGCTAGTAAATAATAAAATACCTAACTACATCAGACATACTCGTAAACATATTCTTAGATCACCTTCCTCATTTTCGTAGTTTTTATTATTCCCAAGATTATTTGGGGTCGGCTACTAGTATTTTCACAGCGACTTGCATCTGACCTCCGCAACCCTGAGAGCGAACTAAATTCAAAGATTGAAATAGTTGTCAATATATTTGGATCCGGTCGTGTTAATAGCAGCAGTTCCCGGATCCCTCCCTTCTTAGGCGAAGAGTGGCACACAGTGTGGTTTTAGTCTGTTCGATTCTGATAAACCGCTCCGCCGCAAACCCCGGCGGGGTGAAGACCCGAGGGGGTTTCGAAACGTAACAAAAAAAAAAGTTGTCAATATATTTGAGAGCACTGACTTCCCAATAACGATTGCCATAAATGTTCATGACAAACGGGACCGACGGTTTAACGTGCTGTACGAGGCACGGAAAAATATTCTTAGATTATAGAGGTAATAAAATAACAAAACAATATACAAAAATAATTTATTACGCAGATAACAAGTAGGCTAGGCTCTATATATAAATGCTTCTATCACTACGCTTATAAGGCATATTGTACAAACAGATTATATATTACGATTAATATAAGTTGTTATTTTATGTAGTTTTACTCAAAACTGTAATAACTCCAGTACAAGTGTACTAGGGAAGATTGCACATTTATTAAAATAATAATAAATTAATTAATATCTCGGACATCTAACACACAACGCCATCTAGTCCCAAGCTAAGCAAAGCTTGTATTATGGGTACTAGACAACTGATATAAAAACATATAAATTTTATTTTACGTAACGGGACAATGAGCGTAACGGGACAATGAGCGCAACGGGACAATGAGTCATTTTCGCGCGTGCAGCCGGCGTTCATTGATTAATTAAACGTTGTCCTGTCAATAGAGTGATTATTGATACAGTATATTTTTACCCGACCACAGCGAAACAAAACGTAAGGCAGTCTGCGTATGTTTATATATTCCAACATAGTGTCTTAAACTATTGAACAGATTTTAATGAACAAGAATCCATATATATATATATGTGGTGATATAGGCTATTTAATACCTTATCTAAAGCTATTACGTAGTCGGGTAATAGTGTTTTAAACTTATTCTTGTGTCTTATCCAATACATTAAAACTAGCATTTTGTCTTTTTAATGCAGATATTAGATATTTAAAATTGGTTATAGCACCATATTCATATTCAATCGTGGGAGAGTCACGCTTCGGCATGAATAGGTCGGCTCGACCGGAGTGATACCACGGCCTCACAGAAAACCGGTGTGAAATAGCGCTTGCGCTGTGTTTCACCGAGTGCGTGAGGATACCGGAGGCCCATACCCCAAACCCCTCCCTCCATTCCCTCTCCCCATCCCCCAAATGTCGGCAATGCACATGTGACGTCAGCCTTTGGTGTTGCGGGTGTCCATGGGCGGTGGTAATCGCTTACTTAGGTGATACGTCTGCTCGTTTGTCCACTATTCAATAAAAAATATTGAATCTTAAAACAAATTCTGACCAATAGATCTTTCGCCGCATATATAAGACATGTTAAGATTAGAGACTCGATATGAGGCATCTTCGTTCCGAGGTGCGGAGTGATAAAAGGGCCAAAGAATAGGATATCAAGCAACTGTTAAAATGACTAAACATCTCTTATTAAATGATATTAGCGTGTCGAATTAAATATAAAAATAATAATAATAAATATTCCAGACATCTAACACACAACGCCATCTAGTCCCAAGCTAAGCAGAGCTTGTACTAGACAACTGATATAAATACTTATATACCTTTTTTTTGTAAATACATACATATTATACATAGAAAACACCCAAACTCCGAAACAAATATTTGCAGATCATACAAACATTTGGTCCGACCCGGGAATCGAACCCGAGACCTCGAGCTTAGCAGTCGCATACGCTACCACTACGCCACCGAGGCAGTTAAAAATGCTGTACATTTTCACGATCCATCTTGATTCTGCAACTGCTTCAGTTGTTTTAAAACTGTATCGAGGAGTTTCCTTCTGTCTCTCTCGTTTTTTTTCAGTACGGAGAAGACAGATGACTTCTGTTCCGCCTCTTTTAGTTTCTCGAGAAGCGTGGCAGCGTCCCGTGGCGTGACCAGAGCGTACTTCCCGCCTTCAATACCTACGTCGTGGAGGTACGAAGACCAGTCCCAACCAGTGATAAGGTCCAGAAGTTGTCTGAGGAAGAAAGTTTTGGTTACTCTTTAAGAATTTAAAAATTAATAAATTACATTACTTCGTATGACGTGTTGCATTTTGCTTTGCTCTCTATCACTTCCCGTCCACACCTTCTTAGTTGTCACACATCTATACAAATTAATAAAATTGGAGTGTCTGTTTGTAATATTGAAATAACCGCTTTCTACTACATGCATGTGAATGTATATACGGTACACATACCAAAATATATATTTTTAAATTTTTTGTTTGTTCCGGCTCATCTCTGGAACGGCAGGACCGATTTGGACGGGACTTTCACTGGTAGGTAGCCGATGGTACAAGGAGTAACTTAGGCTTACATTTTTTAGACTAGCTTCGCCCCGCGGCGTTACCAACGATACGACAATAACCGCGGGTAACACCGTGGGGTTCAGCTAGTCTAATATATTGTGCGATTTACTATTATTTTCAAAATAGTACAGGTACACACATATATACAAATATATTAATGCTAGCTGAACCCTGCGGTGCTACCCGCGGTACGACAATAACCGCAGGCAAAGGTGCGAGGCGACGCTGGTATCATTATAAATGGTAGCCTATGTATTATTCTGATGTATAAGTTATATTATGGTAAAGTTTGTCGGACTCGCGCAGGAACGGTTCCAGACCATTATCTTATACACTTCAAGAATCTAGCTGTTATCAATATCGAGCAAAAAAAACACGTTTGTTGTATGAAAACCCCCTTAAATATTTATTTTATTCTGTTCTTTAGTATTTGTTATTATAGCAGCAACAGAAATACATCATCTCTGGCAATTTCAACTGTTTAACTACCCGTCCACACCTTCTTAGTTGTCACATATCTACTGTGCGATTCATATCACGGTTCATGAGATACAGCCTGGTGACAGACGGACGGACAGCTAAGTCTTAATAATAGCGTTCCGTTTTAACCTCTGTGTGCGGAACCCTAAAAAATGGCAAGACCGGAGGCCCAATGACTGTTAGAAACATCACTAGGCCGCCATAGTGTGGGTCACCATGCTGTATTGTCTGCATTCGCAATAAGTATGGTGACCACCACTCTTAGATTCTGCTTATGCTTTCCTTCAGGCTGAGTAGGGTCATTTTGGCAGGGCTATGCATAAAAAAAATGTTTAAAAATAAACATCGATACTTTTTATTAATTAGTCAGGACGTAACTTTCTTCTTGACGACATTAGGCAAAGGCATAAATTATAGTTCGAAATAGGTCTTTTTACAGAAAATTAAAATTCAGGAAGTAATAAATATTTAGTTGGGAAAACGCAGAGTAGGGTGATCCAACGACCTGGTTAAAACATCATCAGGAAGAAAGTTATTCTTGCTTGAATAAATGCAAGCAACACTGGACCAGTTTTTGTGGTTACAAGTCCAGCAGCGAACGTCTCTCAGCTTTATTTTATGGTATAAGGGGCAAACGAGCGGACGTAGCGCCTGATGGTAAGCGATTGCCGTCGATGAGTCGATGAGATGAATTAAGTACCTGAGACTGGCGAAGTGCTGGAGCAGTTCCCCCTCCCGGAGTCCAGGCACAGGTTCCCCGGCCGCGAACTGCTCGCACTGGATGACGTCGAGGTTGAGCTGGTCCAGCGCGCCAGAGGACACCTGGCGCACGCCGGGGTCCAGCAGCAACAAGCGCAAGCGACACGCGATGCGGTTTGTAGCCGCTCGGACAGCTGCCACGCTGATCGAATTATAATTATTACCAATAATTATAATTCTCTTTTTACCAGACTACGGCTCAGATAGAAGGAAATGTAATCGTTTTGGCAGTATATGAATAAAAGTAAATAATGAAATAAATATTTCAGACATCAAACCGAGACCTTTTAAACCGCCTCTCAAAACTTTTAATCGCTGTGGGTTAGAGTGATAGACTAGGAGCCTGCCTACCGCTACCGTATGCGTGAGAGAAAGGAAAGCTAGACAGACTGGCGCCGTAACGCGTTACGTAACGAAATGGTTTACCCTCCCATTAGGAAGTTATCACTTCAAAATGCACTCTAAGTTCCTCACCGAGCTCGGTCAGGCAGCTGTTCTAAGGAAGTGAGCACCCCTGAGAGGTAGCTGAGCATGTCCGTCACGAAAGCTGATGCCTGCCCCGTTGGTTCCACTGAAACAAGTAAAAGATTACACATACTGCAAAAAGTACGATTTCTATCGTAAAGTATACATAGTACTTGGATGAACAATGTACAATGCTAAACGCATCTGGATGAAATTCAGCATAGAGATAGATTATAATCTTTAATCTCGAAAAATGTACTTAGAAAATTCAAGTATTCGCATGGGATGTGCAAGGTAGAGCAACAACCACAGTAAATACCTTCCAATTGTTATCTGTGATGAAATTATTTTCCGTAATTTAATCATTCTTGGCATAATTGAATCATATCACATTTTTACATAATCAGAACCTTTTAGTAAAAAAAATTGCTTTTTTTTCATGACCTAAATAGTAATATGATTAAATGAAAATAAAAGGGTCCTTTATATATTTTTATCTAACATGATACAAAAGACTACAAGTGATAGTTAAATTTACACTTTAATATTAATATATTATAAAGTAATACAATTAACAAAAAAAAATATGTACAAAGTATGGCCTTATTGCTTGTGTGGGGGAACGGGTATCATGTTCCACCCAACACAAAGGGGGGATCCTCCGACCAGGCGAGGAGATCATGCCTGGCGGGCTACTGCCCAACCGTTGATGTTGGGATGTTGTATATATGATAATCGGCGCGAGAACTTTATTTGTGCGATTCAGGATTGGTAGTTACTGCGTGTAGTGTAGTTTGTAGGTACAGTGCGTTACTTCGTAGTTCAGTGTATCTTCGGTAGATGGCGCTGTATGTGGAGGTCGCCACACTTGGAGCAATTTATTCCAGGCAAGCTTTGGATGGACTGGTTTCATTTTAAACTGGTGCCAGGTATATATATATGAGTAATAAATAAGATCTTTAAGTACGAAATCTTTTAACGTATAGAAAAGAAAATAGTAAAAAAAATTACCATTGGTAGATTTTTACAGTAAATAAAACCGCGGGCAACACCGAGAGGTGAAGCTATCTTTATAAATTGTAGCCTATGTGTTATTCAGATGTATAAGCTATATTATTGTAAAGTTTCATCAAAATCCATTCCGTAGTTTTTGCGTGAAGAGTAACAAACATCCTCACATACATACTCACAAACTTTCGCTTTTATAATATTAATAGGATTATTTACCTAATAACCAGTCGTAATTTTCTAAATCCAAGAACTCATCGACTTTCTTCTCGAGATTGTCGCAGATCTGTTGTTCAGCGTCGTCACGGGCGGCTTGGAACATACTTCCCGCTGCCTACAATATCAAAAAGAAAATATATACATGAGACTCGCTTCGACCTTTTTGTTCATCATCGACCACTCTTTAAAAATACTCTTTTAACCGCGGGAGAGCCACGCTTGAGCATGAATGGGCCGGCTCAACCGGAGTGATACCACGGCCTCACAGAAAACCGGTGTGAAATAGCGCTTGCGCTGTGTTTTACTGAGTGAGTGAAGATACCGGAGGCCCATAACTCAACCCCTCCCCCATACCTCTTCCCTATCCTCCCTATCCCTATATATAAAGGCCGGCAACGCAATTGTGACGCCTCTGCTGTTGCGAATTTCCATGGGCGGCGGTAATCACTTAACATTAGGCGATACGTCTGCTCGTTTCCCCACTAGTTTTCGAATTATCACATATAGTGTTTAAAAGTGACACAAACCTGTGTAGTGACAAGTTCTGAGCCAGTAATGTTGCTGATGAACTCGTACAAGCACAACGTGGCATCCTCTAAGTACTGCGTGTCTACTATGATCTGTAACAAAAGAATAGCTTAAAGTTACTGTGGTCCATTCGCGTTAAGAAAATAGTGACGTACCGTTCAAGTCCCGCCCCCTGACCAATTAGGTTCCAAGAAATTATCGTTTCGCTCACCTCATTGGTTACAATATTTGTATTGATCGATGCGTCACTATATCGAATGAACTAAAGCTGTTCCTTGCAGTTCACACTCAGAAAACAAACTCTTCAGCCATTTAATATTAGTGTAGATGCGAAAGTAGCTCTGTCTGTTTGTCGCGCTTTCGCGGCCAAACCGCTGCAACCGATTTCAATAAAATTTGACATGGAGATACTTTGTTTCTTGAGGAAGGACATAGGCTACTCTTTACTGCGATAACTTACAAACAAGCGGGCGGAGCCGCGCGCAGTAGCTAGTTTATAAATATAGAATCTTGTTTAACGGCAATAAGCTTGCTCTGTATTACCTAGGTGGGATAAAATTGGTAGAAAAGCCACGAAAGAATTGCTTAAGATAGGTTTCCTGTGATAACGTAGTATAATTCTTTACTTGTAAACTTTTATTTAGTTCATTTAAAGAGAATTCACCTGAACCAGCTGCATAAGGGGCAGTGGTCTACGGAAGAGTGCAGAGAGGCAGCCGGTGAAGGAGCGGCTGAGCAGTAGAGAGGCAGACTGACGAGCGGCCGCCGCCCTTCGGGATCCGCCCAGACCCAGCCCTGCTGAGTACTTCAGCCACGCGTAGATAAACTCCTTCACCTGCACATACACCGCTGGCACTATCGTCGAGAACGGGAACCTATAAATACATAATAATTTCGGACATAATATAATGTGATAAAATAATAATAATAATAACTTTATTATTTCTCTCACATAGTACATTACAAAAGAAAGCAGACATCAGACAAATGACTATGTTTCTATGTGAGAGACTGGCATCTATACTAGGACAGGCCTGTATGACAGACTGCCAGTCTCTGCCAACTCTGGTTTTATGCAGTACTAGATGTAACATAAATTTCAGAATATCTTATATATAAAATTCTCATGTCACAATGTTAGTTACCTTACTCCTCCGAAACGGCTTTACTGATTTTTAACAAATTTTATATGCATTCAGTAGGTCTGAGAATCGGCCAACGTCTATTTTTCATCCCACTAAATGTTAAGGGTAGTCCAACCCTAATTTTTTTTTTTATATTTACTTAATTTTTAATTTTTTTATGATACAGCATTAGAAAATACATACTCTACGACCAACCCCTATTTTTCCATCGCGATTTTTATTGACCCACCCCTAAAATATATATTCCTTTTTATGGCAGAGCAACGTTTGTCGGGTCAGCAAATAAAGATATAAAGGATGAAAAAATTAAAATAACAAAAGTAAATTAGAATAAAATATTAAATTTGGTCAATTTTAATCTTTCGAATGCGGGAATTTCGCCGCACGGTGCATGGAACCGGAAGTACCCGTTCCGGTTCCATGCACCGTGCGGCGAAAGTGCAAAATTTTGCAACACGGTGCATGGTGTACGAAAATGATCAAATATTTTAAAAAACAATGCTCGGTGGTTATAAAAGTGATTATTTTTCAAAAGATGGATAACAAGCGTACATGGTTATGCCATATTTTATTACTAAACTAATGTTATCGCTTTATTATTTACTCACAATTGAGCCAAGTATTAATTTACGCACCTATTGTGTTAATAAACATGATTTTAATATTTTATGTGGTTTATTATTCATTTTACTTATTATCCTCATAAAGTTCGATAACTAAGCTATCTACTGATATAAAAAACACTATAACTGCAGTAAAAATTCATTGAGAAACATATTTGTAAAAATCACATTTCGCTGTCGAGATATTCGCCATTTTGTCACTTTACAATCAAACTATTATTTGCGCCGAACACCAAATTACGTAGTATTTATATGAAGAAATAGTGTTTTTTAGTTAAATAATTTATTTTTTTAGTTAACTAGTGCAAAAGACAGGAACAATACATAAAAAAAACAACCTATTTATCAAGTTATTTAAAAAAAGGACTCGTTTGCTAGACCAGTTTTCATTTATTATTTTTAAGTTCTGAGAATTCTCTAAACTCTATGAAAATGACTGAATGCTAAAGAGAACAAACTGATCGTTCCATTATGTGACACACAAAGTCTATGGTCAATACAAAATAATTTAGTAAAACATAAACAAAGATCAGATTACGTCTTGTTCATTGTCCGTCACTACTGTGTATGTGTGGGTGTTAATAGTTCCGGGACTTCCCGCTAGGCTGCGTGCAAACACGAATCAACGGCGATATACAATTTTAAGTGGCGTGCTATTGGAGAGGCCTATGTCCAGCAGTGGACTACGATACGCTGATGATGATGTAGAACAATAATGGCGTGGGAGCCCTTTGTATGTGTGCGTCTAATTTCGCTCGTCAGGCAAAAAATGAGTGTTTATTTAAATATTTAGCTTTTCTAACACATTTTTGTTGCTATTCTATATTCTATATAAGATTCTCATCGCAATTATATCATTTTATCAATAAAAACATAAGAATAAATGCGTAAAAACCTTCAAATGAGTAAGCCCTTTTCAATAGGTAATAGACTCGGTAACTTTTTGAGTAACACAATTCAAAATTACGCATGATTTATGCCTCAATTCGTATTGATAGTGGTTCCTAAAATAAGTATAATAAGTAAAATATAACAACAAACTACCTTCAAAATCACCTTATCGGCAAAAAAATCAGTTTTAAGAGGCACTTGACAGATCGCGTTGCGTCATCGTCAACTTTGAAATTGGAACTCGTTTTTTTTTACGGCTCTTGAAGCGCACTTGACAAACGAATGTTTTAAAATGTTGTTCGTATAAAGCAAATGCATAACAAACCTTTCTAGACTTCGTTATAATAACTTTAATACCCAAAATTAATTAAAATGCAAGTTAACTGCGGTTATCGCGGATCCGCAATGCCGCACCGACGGGACAATCGCGGATCCGCAATGCCGCACCCCAGAGGTTAATAGTATTGTCATCTATAGAGCGTCTAAATTCAAATAATGATAAAATAGAATAACAAACTTACTTTCTTGGAAACGGTTGTGTTTCTAATTCATCATTATCATATGGGAATGTGTCCATTACACCATCAAATTGATCTTGGGTCTCAACCTGCAATCAAATATTAATACATTAAAATAATTTCATAATTATTTAAACTGGTTCAATAAAATCAATAGGTAATAGAAATTGACAACTCCAACATAAGTCCCGTTAAAATCGGTATATCCGTTCCAGAGATTAGCCGGAGTAAAGAAACTTTCCCCAGTTTTTGAAATATACTTCATTGGTGCTTCGTTCCTATTAGTATTAGCGTGATGTTATATAGCCTATAGCCTTCCTCGATGAATAGTATAGTATAGTATAGTAGTAGTGTAGTATAGTATTTGACACTGAAATAATTTTTCAAATCGGACCAGTAGTCCCTGAAATTAGCGCGTTGGATAGTCCATTTATCGAGGAAGGCTATAGGGTATATATCATCACGCTAAGGCCAATAGGAGCGGAGCACCAATGAAGAATGTTTAAAAAACGGGGGAATAATATTACGCAACGGGCAACAGTAGACGTAAACGAGGTTGCGAGAGTCAGCTAGTTATTACTTTAGATATAGGTTAAATTAGAATTTCAATTTTAGCATACAATATTGTAAACATTTATTCTATTAAGTTTGACTGTATAAAATAATAATGTTTTATTGATTCAACAATTTGAACAGTAGAGAATACCAGGTCGGTACATAATGTTCCGAGCTGGGTATTAAATAAATTAAAGTAGTCGATTGATTACCAAAAATATAACCCAATATTTATTAACAACACTTTTTACAATTACAAATCACTAAATCACTCGTTAGTCGCACTAGAAGATCTCTTCGATGTTCATTCGCTGTATCTTGCAACAATACTGCCCGTACGGCTAACACGTTCCGCTTTTATATGGCTGTCGAGATAACTGGAATCTACTGGAATATTCGATCGATGGTTCGAGACTAAATAGATTATTCTAGAGCCATCTAGCATCGAGGAAATCGTCATAACGTCCACAGTTGCGCGCTGCCCGACACTAGATGGCGCTGTCCTCAATTCTTCTCGATTATTCTCGTACAAACGAGATTCATCTCCTTATGGCGCAACAATATGATAAGCAAGAATTGGGAGTGCTATGAAAGCCATAATAAGTTTTTATGCTACTTCAATGAGCATGATAAAATTGTCTCTTACTTACCTCGATGGGTAAAAATGCGGCGTTATCCAATATGTCCCTGAACACCGCTACCCATCTTTGCATCAACACTTCTGTGTAATGCTCCGCCATCTCTTGGAGTAACAGCGGCAAGGGGTCGGTCGGTAGACCATAACATCTGCGAATAATGCAAACTTTTTAAAAAGTATTAGCAATTAACGGCCTTTTTCTATAAACTATCACCTGTTTTAACTAGAAAACAGAACACATTAATGAAAATGGTCTGAAGTTAAACAAAAAAAAAAAAAATTTTTTTTCACAACTAAAGAAAAAAATTTTGGTAGTCTGTAAACTCGGTTTACGAACGATAATTTTACGTGATAACGTCATAAGAAAATATTGATGAAAAATATGCGTCACAAGTCGAACGCGCTTCTCTATCGCTCGCTCGCTCGCTCGGCTCGCTCGGCTCGGGCGGAACGTGACAATGAGTCATGCATTTTCGTGCGTGCAGCCAGCGTTCATCGATGTATAAGACGTTATCACGACAAAAAAATATTCATATTCATAAATTAATCATACTGAAGAAAATTAAAAAAAATATAAAGACTGAGATAGGTAGGTCATTTGAAAACGGTTGTAAAAATATGAGCTGTATTCTTCGTTACTTCATTAGATCTACTTAGGGATGGTATTGTTTCTTTATATATTTATTTATTTATTTAAGCTTCCTGCAATTACATTGCGCAAGGCGGACTTATGACCTAGACCAAATAGGAAATAGTCTCTCAATTAACGAAAGGATTTCGCAAATCGGTTTATGAAATATCAAGTTCTCAAGTCACACACATTAAATAACGTGTACCATCTGAAAAAGTGTGCACTGTTTCAGATTTCAGGAAATCGAGTGAAACATGTTGTACTTTTAATTGAATAAGTACAAAAAAATATTATTTGTATGTACAGAACATAGCCTCTATCACAAAGGGAGGATCCTCCAACCGGGCGGGATGATCATGACCCAATAGTTGATACTGGGATGTTGTACATATGCTAATCGACGCGAGACTTTTCTTTATCGCCATATAGGATTAGCAGTTACCCCGTAGTTCGGTGTGTTATCAGTAGATGGCGCTGTAGTATGTTTTTGTTGCGTTGTATGTAGAAGTCGCCAAATATGTAATTTCAATATTAAATAAATCTAAAAAATGGCTATACTCACTTGAGTGTATTAATAAAGAGTACAATCTGGTGTTTAATGCTCAACATCAAGGTCGGATCAGTGATGAGAGATGTATTAGTCCTCAGGGTTGAAGCCACTTTGGTGACGGACATACTCCACATATCCAGTAGCCAATCCTTCGACACGAGACCTGCACCGGCACTTAGCAAGTGTTCCTCTAGTATGAAGAATCCCAGCACCGCGTTCAAATAGTTCCTGATACCTTGGATTGAGTCGTGGAGGTTGGCTGATGCTGGGATTAAAACAAGACGTGCTTGCTGTTTACGTTGAGCTCTGAAAAAAAACAATTATAATCCATAAAGTGTCAAAAAAAATGGCTACTTACACAACATTTTTGTGGTTGTTTATTAAAAACTTTTAGCAGTGAATGTTTAATAACAGAAATAAGGCATTATCTTTACTTAAGGTTATTGAACTATAATATGTTCTGTATAAGAATTAATCTCACGAATTTCATAACTACAGGTAATATTTTGACCACACACGTAATTTATGAAAAAACAAGATAGATTATCAAGATCAAATGAGAATTTCAAATAGACGCAGTCATCATATATCATAGTCTATAGACAGGATAGACTAGAAATTCGTCCATCCGTGTCCTCCTCAGAACCTGAGACCAGTCGTGGCGTTTCAGGAGGCAAAAATCGAAGATCGAAAAAAACGAATAGACGTAAAGACATTCAAGGAAATACGTAACGTTAATCACCTGTAATACTGTATAAAATCGTTTTTAGCGCCCAACACGCTGTGGATGTGCAGACATCTGTGCAGCGGACTGAAGTCTACCAACTCATGGGGACACTGTGGACCCGTGTTTTCTTTTACTGACACACCAAGGACTGCCATATCTGCACAAAAATCTAAATTTTAATCGGTAATTACAACTAAAAAAATCTTTTTATTTTAACATTTGTGTCTGTCTATCTGTTCCGGCTAATCTCTGGCAGAGCTGACCCGGTTTTGTCGGGACTTTCATTGGCAGATAGATGACGGTACTAGGAGTAACTTAGGCTAGATTTATTTTAGACTAGCTCACCTTAGGGCGCATATAGTATAAAGTAAAAAAAAAAATGCCGTGATATTAAGAATAGGTCTAAATAAAAATTTATTTATCTGTGTGAATAGTATACCAAATTTTTCTTTCATTGCTGTACCTTTTTTGTTTTGAACGATACTGGCAAGGTTTCTTCCTAACATTTCCTGTGTTTGTTTCAAAGCCATTGCACCCACCTGAATAAAAAATAAATTAATATTATTTCGTTGGCAACACTAATACTTAGTTAAAATAATAAGTATTAAAATGTTACCTTAAATTACAACATTAACAAAATTTACCTGTGGACTGAGTTTACGTATATTTTCAAGGAAGTCCCTGAGGTCCGCCATTGAAGCGTCTTGTATCGCTTGTCGAAGTCGAGGTATGTCAGCAGTTATTTGACCGCACCATTTGTATGGCCCCACCCTTGGAAGTAAGACATGTTCCAATTGCTCTAGAGTTTTTAGAGCAGGGTAATATCTGGAATGAAATGAAATATAAAATGAACCATTAAAAACAATCGACTCGACAATAAACACAAGTGATTGGAACCTTTTAATAATACAGGTTTTATCACTTGTTTCAACTTTTGTAGGAAGACTGTTTTTTTTTTTATTGAATAGGGGGGCAAACGAGTAGACGCATCACCTGATGGTAAGCGATTACCGCCGCCCATGGACACCCGTAACACCAAAAGCGTCACAAGTGCGTTGCCGATCTTGGGGGATTTGGAGAGGGAATGGGGGGAGGGGTTGGGGTATGGGCCTCCGGTATCCTCACTCACTCGGTGAAACACAGCGCAAACGTTATTTCACAGCGGTTTTCTGTGAGGCCGTGGTATCACTCCGGTCGAGGCGGCCCATTCATGCCGAAGCGTGGCTCTCCCACGGAAGAGTTGTCGGATTTCTTAGTGCTCCAACAATACATAATGGTTGCCAAAGATGTAGAAGCGTCTCTAGCCCTTGAAACGCCAGTGTGCAATCATTACTCTAGAGCCCTTCAGTAAGCGCACAGATTCCTCTTTTTTCTTTTCCTCGTTCGGAAATCCCCTCGGATACCACCTCCTGGTGGAATGCCGGACTCGAACCGACTAAAACCGCACGCCATCTCGGGTACTAGGAGCCGGGGAACCAGGTACATCCTAGAAAGGAAAACCCTGGAACCCCGACGTACCTCGGGCCACCTACAGTTTGTAGATGGCTTCCTCTGGTGTGGAAACCCTGATGTTTCCCTTGGTCTCCCTAAAATATGGGGCGCGAGCGCTGTGAAGACCGCGCGCCCCCCACCCGAGCCTGCTTCTGCTAGGATGACAGATGGCCTCATCTGCCTCCCTCAGGCTTGCGCTTATAGAGGACGGAGATCATTTTGTGATCTCTGGCGCCTGAGGCGTCTGCGATGCCTGGCCCGTTCTCTGGCCTGGCGGAACGGGAGAGTTCTAAACCTCTCCCGGTGCCGCTATAATATAACTTGCTCGCAGAAAGAAACGGCGGAGTTCCACGGTGCTCTCGCTCCGCAATATGGCCAAAATCATGTTACCGAGCGGCACAGATTCTCCTGACACTACTGCGTCCTGCTCTTTAGTTTTCTAAAAATATGTGTTTGATGTTCTTATGTTATCTATTAGACATGTTTAAGTTTGTGTTTTGTGTCTATTTTTGCTAAATTGTTCAAATTTGATTTTGTTATATAACCTTGTTTACTAACGGACCAACTCCCTCTCGCCTAAAACCCCCATAGTTTAAACGATGTTTTGACCAATATAAAAAAAAAAAATTTCAATAATATTATCCCACGCATTTTTACATTAAAATTATTTGCTACTTTTTAATAATAATAAATTCTTTATTCCAGCAAATTACATTTAACAATATTAATATAATCCCTGATTCCCAAACTAGCTTTTTATTTTACTTTATATGTAAGATATGAATATTAAATGAACCAACTACCTTTTAGCTTCTACTTGTGACTTGAGCTTAGAGTATGTTGTGAGCAGTGGGAGACACAATTCCATTTTCTCAATAGTTGCAGCAATATTAAGCTCCACCCTGCGCGCTCGGAGTAATTCCTCAGCTTTCACATATAAATCTTAAGGGAAAAGGTTTTACTTGTTATCACAAAGCTGTATATGAAGATATATTTTTGTTATCTATTACCAGAGACATAAATGAATCGCCCTTTATTTCACACCAAATAAGGTAAATTACAGTATTCAAATTTGATTTTTAGTGTTTAAATATTACAGTTTAAACAAATAACTAAAAAAATACTCAAAATACATCATGCATTATAATTAAATTATATACATTACTAGCTGACTTATGCAACTTCGTCTGCTTCTCTTCAAAAGAAATATTTTTTTCCCAATTAGTAAATTGTGATATAAACTATCCTATCTCTCAAGTTGGATCGAACTGCACATGGTGTGCGAATTTTATTATAATCGGTTAAGTGGTTTAGGAGTCCATTGAGGACAAACATTGTGACACGAGATTTATATATATTATTATAAGATAAGATAAGATAAGATTAAAAAAATATTTAAAATTACATTTAAATTATTTACTATTCTTATTTTTTTATACAATCTGTTTATAGATTAATTATTTTTATTTTGTGATTGATTTCAATTTCATTTGACCATACTATTATCACCAGAGACATATGAAAATACTATTATCTTGCACTGACTTACTTTCAGTAGTTTCTTTAACATTAGCCTCCACATTGGATATATCTGCATGCAGCTCCTCGGCATGTGACCGGACTTGGAGCAATTCACGAATGGAGTCTATAAAGCCCTATAAGACAATATTTTTAATCAGATTTTAATTAGACTTCATGACACTTTACAACACACATGAAATGAGCACAGACACTCAGAGTCAGAACAACACATAGTTTTGAAATAACAACACTAATTTTATTAGAAAGCAGTGAGCTGACTGCTCTAACCACTGCCAGTGCAGTCAATCAGAAATCATCATTATCAACAGCCTTTAACAGTCCACTGGTTATGTCGGACTCAAACCCACTAAAAAAAACTGCACCCCACATCGGGTACTAGAAGCCAGGGAACCAGGGTCACCCCCTTAAAAGGAAATCCCTGGAAACCCAACATACCTTGTGAAGAAACCCTAACATTATGACATGTATAGTACACACTACTTAGTATGGGACTAGATGGCATTGATTGTTAGATGTCCAAATTATTTATTTTATTAATGAACTAGCTGAACCTACGGTGCTACATGCGGTACGACAATAACTATTCTGATGTATAAGCTATATTATTGTAAAGTTTCATCAAAATCCATTCAGTAGTTTTTAGCATTAAAGAGCAATGAACATACTCACTTACATACTCACAAACTTTCGGGTTTTTAATATTAGTAGGATTGTTTACCTGATAGTGGAAGTTACACAACTTCTCAATTTCTTTGTCATGCTGTTTAATGCGCTCGTCCAACTGCTGCACAAAGGCTTCATGGCCTTCCCCTTCGTATATCGACCGGAATGCCGGGCCCCAATAGTCGTCAATACCCTCAATTTCCTGATTAAGATGGAATGAAAGTTTATATTAAATAAGACATAGACAATCTTGAAAGAAACTTATCTATCGGCCTTAATCCTGGATGAAATTCTGACAAAAATATATTACAAATGAAATCAACAACTATGTATGAAATTGGAAGTGGGTGTATACCTGTATCGTAGCGTTCGTCATAATAGTATATTATTTTGTAGTCTGAATCGTAAACATAAAATGGAGAAAATTAATTAATTTGCATTCCAAACTATTTTATTTAATCATATTCAATAGTTTCAATAAATTCTACGAAAAGATCAACATGAAATCACGAAAATGAAAATAGTTTCCACTATTGACTGACAGTTGGTTGACAAGTTTGACAACTCTTTGACGTACATTGACAGTAATTGACAATGATATTTGTGACAGCCTTTAAAATGTAAATCTACATGACAGTAACACAAAGTGTACAATTATATTTTTTTATTTAAATGGTTTCATTTATTTACATGATGGGTGCTTTAGTATATCTGAAATGAAAAACAAGAATCTTTGTACATACTAATGTATAAAACGATTTTAAGAATACCATAGCCAATTAACTGTTTCTGTTCTTTGCCTGTACTCTCAGCGTTACCAACTCTACGTCTTTTACAAAGCTCTACGTTTTTAGGATGCTTCTGCAGGGATAAGTTTTAAAAAATTTTGTAGATTCTGTTTCATACTTATCTTACCGAACATAACTTTGTTCCCAAGCGCTACTTTGCCTCATCACATTGATTCGTAAAACACCGTGCTACAAATTGAGAACGGAAACGAATTTACAAAAAAATACAACAGAACGTTCTAGCGTCTTATCTTATCTACACTCATTTGCAAAAAAAATGGGCGGTTTCGATTTTCTTCCTGGCTGACAAAAATAAAATACCAAAAAGGTTTTAATCATTTGAACATGTTACTGGCCAGTTATAAAAGTGCCATAATGTTTATAAGAGTATATTCCAAATTCAAATTTTTAACTGAGCCTGGTTTTTAAAGAAAACAACTTTTAACTACATTTTGTGGCGCGAATTCCCTATAGTTAATATCGACTCTAATTAACTTTTTGACAATTTTTATTAAATTATCTGATGTCCTTGACATTTAATTTTACCGTCGGAGAGCTATGCTACCGTGGCAGAGCTATGCTTCGGCGTGAATGGGTCGGCTCGACCGGAGTGATACCACGGCCTCACAGAAAACCGGTGTGAAATAGCGCTTGCGCTGTGTTTCACCGAGTGAGTGAGGATACCGGAGGCCCATACCCCAAACCCTCCCCCATCCCCCTTCCCTATCCCCCCAAAGGTCGGCAACGCACTTGTGACGCCTTTGGTGTTGCGGGTGTCCATGGGCGGCGGTAATCGCTTACCATCAGGTGATACGTCTGCTCGTTTGCCCGCTATTCAATAAAAAAAAAAAAAAAATTTAAAAGTATTGTTATTGCTGTTTAGCAATCTCGAAAATGGTAGATAAAGTGATAAAAGCCAGCAAAATTATTGCGCTGCTTGAAGAAGGTTGCAGCCAATGCTTCGTGGCTCAGAGGCTAAATGTGAGTCGGTCGATAGTTCAAAGGACCTGGCAGCGCTATCAAGAGACCGGTTCCGTCAAGAGAAAGCCTGGTTCTGGCAGAAAGACATGTACCGAACCACGGGATGATCGTTTTCTAGTTAGTCAAGCGTTGAGAAATCACAAATCTTCTTATGTGGACCTCAAGAACAGCCTCGAAGAAGTAAGAAATGTGCAAATTAGTCTATGGACGGTCAGGAGGAGGCTTCTCGCTGCTAATATACACAGTCATCGCCCGGCACGCGGCCCTAAATTACTCCGTGGACATCGAGTTGCCAGGCTTAGCATCGCTCGAAATTGTGTGTCCTGGACTCATGAAGACTGGGATAAGATATTGTTCTCCGATGAAGCCAGGATATCTCTGCATGATGAAGACCGACGTCGGCGAGTGCTACGTAGACGAGGAGAACGCTTTGCAGAGGCATGTTTTGAAGAAATCACACCTTATGGAGGGGGCTCTGTTATGTTTTGGGCAGGGATAAATTCCATGGATCGTCGATCGTCGAGTTAGTCTTCATCGAAAACGGTACACTGACTGGACACCAATACATAACGGAAGTTCTAATTCCTTATGCACAACCCGCTTTAACCGCTCTTGGCGAAAACTCATTTTTTATGGACGACAACGCTCGCGCCCACCGGTCTGGCGATGTGGAAGCGTATATGCTAGAAGTCGGAATTCGTCGTTTGGACTGGCCAGCTAGAAGTCCGGACCTCAATCCCATAGAGCATGTCTGGGACGTTCTGAAGCGACGAGTGAGATCAGTGCAGCCGGCTCCGCAGACCATCAGAGAGCTAAAGAATGTGATTACCGCGGATTGGGAACGTATTCCCCAAGAAACCATAAAAGATATACTCGCTAGCATGCCCAGACGAATGCAAGCCGTGATTTCAGCAAGAGGGGGTCACACTCAATACTAAACTTTTATCTGCTTTTAATGTATTCAAGAAAAACAAAGAAATTAACGCGTTTCATTTTTATTTAGCGAGCAGGTACAATAATAATGTTTTGAGCTTAAACATTATTTCTCAATAATTTATTCAAAATGTTATGATAAACCTGTTGATACCTATTCCTTCCTAATTAATTTATGAAATTCTGAGGACAACAATACCTAAAATTGTCAAACAAACTAATAGTAACTATAAAATAGTTCTTTGCTTAAGTGCCCGTTTTTTTTGCAAAAGAGTGTATAAGTGATTCTCATGTCACACTGTTACTCCCTGTGAACTCCAAAACTATCTAACCGATTTTCTCGTTTTATTAATGTTTGTTTTGCTGGCATGCTTAAGATAGGATAGGTTACGTTGCGTTTAGACCAATTGGAGTTGAGAATTATTGCAAAGATATAGACGAAGTTTAGTTTTTTATAATTCCAATTGATTTCTCTTTCATTTTAGTATCGCTAAAGAAAGATAACTAAGATCCTATTTACGATTTACGATAGGTAGCCGCCGTAAGCCGAGCTGTATTTGGCGCCATGCTACTCGCGGCTCTCGAGCTGTGGGTTCCCTTCCCTGACGTAAACTCCAGTCGTGCGATGAAGCTGACACACTTTTTTCTATTATGTTTTTATCCTGAAGTGAACGTTACAACTATGGAGGGTAGAGATAAGGAGTATCATCTGTGTACATGAAAAGTGTCCGTTGAAATGCATTAAATTAGGGTGGCGCCACATTAGCATCAGAGTAAACTTCTTAAAATCAATACACACACTTTTTCATAAAATTGAATAATAAAAAATCAATAAACGTACTATTCACAGTTCAGAAAATAAAATATATTTACTACATTATTTTGTAATACGCAAGTAGTGACAATAATGTTAAATTTTTTCCCTCGGCGTACTTCAATTCGTTCACAATTGCTACATTCATACCATAACCTGTGTCTACCAGCGCCATTCTGTTCGGTTTTTGAACTGTTATTTACAGCTTATGCTGGACACTTTTTTCAATTTTCTTCCATATAAGATAACACTCCTTGTCTCTACCCTCCATAGTTACAACTTAATGATCTACAGACTATACAAATGCAACTTTAAATAATTTCTACGTAATTATAGCCTACGAATTTTAAATATCTGCGTTGGCAACACTAGTAGTCACACTAATCATCAATTGTCAATTCTGCTAAGGCAGTGGAGGCAAGCGGCCCATCTTTTTCTTATTGGAATAATTATTTAGGAACTCTATAAAATTTAAATTCCATGTGTCCATAATTTAAATTTTTTGTTATTTTTAAAATTTAATAATCGATTCTGTGACGTCCAGCAACCATGGCTCACTGTATGAGAGTTTTGCATGGCCAGGTAAGTTTATTTTAAATCCACGTTTGCTAATAGTCTCCATATCCTAGAATTAATTAATATCTAAATATATAAAAATTACATAAAACTAGATAATGGAATTGTTTGTTTACTGTACTATCATCTTCGTTAACGATAATTTTTTGTGCGATAAATAGTGATCATGAATGGATAGGTCACGTTAAGTTAACTTTATCAGGTCAATTGAGGTTACTATCAGCGTATAATCAGGTTTAAATTTATTTACTATAAAAATTATACAGATATGACTTTCTATACACCTAAAATTTATAGATAGGTTTTTCACATCCCGATTTTTTTGTAGGGTGGCAGGACAAAGACGGTACTCCTGGAGATACAACAAAGATGCTTCAGCAAGTCCCCACTTACCGCAGCAGCGGCCCAGGTATGCTAACATCGTCAAAATGTCCTTTTTACAAAGTTTTCAGTGTGAATATCTAGTTGTTATGTAATCACTGCACTTGTCAAAATTCTGTGTTAAGACTCTAAATTGTAATTAATAAGTATAATACGATGTGTTTTAGGTCGCTATGTCGAAATTCGACAAGGATCCACTTCCATACGCTAAGCTGACTCAAAATTTGAAGATCGTGAAGGATAGGTTAGGTCGTAAAATGACCTTGTCTGAGAAAGTACTATACTCTCATTTGGATAATCCTAAAGAACAGGTAATATATTATATAACTCTGATAATATGTACTTTTAGAAACAGTGTTTTTTTATAAGTTACAAATTTGACTTTGAATTTCAGGTATTTTAGTGTTAATGTTTATTTATAAAATTCTAGTGCTGTACAAAAGTGAATAATAATTTATGGTGTTCCTCAAATTGTTATGTAAACAAAACAATGTAAAGTCAATTGAAATCCCATTTTAGTAATTTATATAATTTCACCAATTTATGGATTGGAATACAAATTATTATCTTTCCAATGAAACTTTTTTTTTAAATATACCAACTAGTACATTTGTGGCAAGTTCTTAAAGTTGTTTCTTTTTGTTTAAATTTTTTATTATTCTCATAAAGAATATATTTTTGTGCAATCATTAGTGAAGATTCATTCACAGAGTATCTATTTGATAGATTCATGATGGATCAATTCAATGGAAAATTAAATTATTTTTATCATTGTTTGCAATGGCTTGACCAATTCATATTATTAAATTACTGGTTTCTAATGCATATGCAATTGCTGTACTTGAGGTCATGGGTTCAATTCCCAGGTTAGGCCAAGTGTTTGTATGATCTGCAAATATTTGTTTCAAAGTTTAGGTGGTTTCTATGTATAATTTGTAGGTATGTATTTATATTTTGTTTTTCCTGGAAAAGAATTATGTTCCCATAATTGTCTTTAAATATAACTTTTTGCCGCGCTACGTGACTTGGTAAGAAATTCACAGCATTGTTCAGAAAGAAACTTTTTTGGGAAAAAGCAGAGAAATACTTTTTCATAATATAAAACAATAAAGGCGTGTCTCTTGCTCCTAACAATAACAAACAAACTAACAAAACATGTTAGCAATACATTGCAGTCTCCTGCAACTTTTAAACACGAACATCAAACATCTAGATACTCTTCAAAATTACTTCGGATGAAAAAGTTGTACTCGATGATTTAGAAGTTATTTTGCATACAACAAGAAAAATAAACCGATTTCACGTTCGACTCTATCTACAGCGACATACTTTCAATATTTACGCAGAATTATGAGTGGAAGTACGATGTGGACTGAAATCTTTTTTTCATTGCTCAGAAAGTGCAAATCAGGAAATACGAAATGCACGACCTCAATGTTTGCAAGCAACTATGAAATGCAATTGGCCCTCTACCGCATGCGAACTCGGGGATGCGAACTTAGGATAGCATACATAACAAAACAGTTAGGCCACGCCCATAGTTTGTTAAATCTTTGATGTTAGGTCTTAGAAAACAATATCGCAGGACACTCGGCTAAGGGTTAATGAAAAAAATAAAACAAATGTATATTTGCAAAAACAGATCCTATTACAAATGCTCTGTTTTGCATAAGAGCTTTGGGTTCATTGAGTATGGATAAACAACAATACACTTAACTGTTGTTACAATAGTGTCCATTTTTATTTTTATTTTAACTAAAATATAAAAAAAGAAATATTAAACTGAATTGGTCGAGTGGTTTTCGAGTTTTGTGCCTAGCAATACATTGGCCATTCATATTTGTTTAAAATAAATTGTGATTGTTTATATAGGACATTGAACGCGGTACTAGCTACCTTCGCCTGCGCCCCGACAGAGTAGCTATGCAGGACGCTACTGCCCAAATGGCCATGTTGCAGTTCATCTCCTCAGGACTACCCCGTGTTGCTGTGCCCTCTACCATTCACTGTGATCACTTGATTGAAGCGCAGGTTGGCGGTGACAAGGACTTGGCGAGAGCTAAGGTAAGAGTTTTAGGTTGACCTACCGATCGCTATCATCTCAGCTAAAGGATGTCCACTGCTGAACATAAGTCTCCCTCAAAGTTTCTTCACAATAACCGCTTCTGTAACCTTCAATAGGTCGTGGGAACACATGTGGGATCCCCTCCCATTACTGCATCTACCGCGACTACTATTGTCATGTCACTCCAACACAAAGGGAGGATCCTTCGACCAGGCGAAGTATCCTGCCTGCCGGGCCACGGCCCCACTGTCAATGTTGGGATGTTGTATATTTGTTAATCGGCGCAAGAACTTCTATTGCGCGATTCAGGAATGAAGTTTCTCCGTTTCCTTCGGTACTCCATAGTTCGACGTATCTTCGGTAGATGGCGTTGTAATGTGTTTCGTTATTGCGCTTACGCCGAAACCAAAAGGAATGATAATAGTTTTGGCAATCTATGTTTGTATGTTCCACCATAGTGCCTAAACTAGTGAGCTGATTTTAATGAATGAGGTGTCGATAGATTTAGATAATAGTCCACTATGGACACTGTCATTTAGTAATGAAATCATGTCATTTAGTAGTGTAATTCTTCAGGACATCAACAAGGAAGTGTACAAGTTCTTGGAAACCGCGGGCGCCAAATATGGCGTCGGTTTCTGGAAACCAGGCTCTGGTATCATCCATCAAATTATTTTGGAGAACTACGCCTTCCCTGGTCTGCTCATGATCGGTACTGACTCCCACACACCCAACGGTGGCGGTCTAGGTGGTCTCTGCATTGGTAAGTACATAGTGAATTTAATGACTTCTAAATCTACAGGATGTAAGTACATATCTCATTTTTTTTGTTGTGATACTTCAAATTGAAACTTATACAGCCTTTCTAAATAAAAAATACTGTTTGTATCAAATGTATTTGTATTATAATTACAATAGTAGTTCCAGTCTTAAATTAAATATATTTAATTTAATTATTACTTTTATTGAATGACACGTTGGTCTAGTGGTTAGCGTAACCGACTGCAGATCAATAGGTCTCGGGTTCGATGCCCAGGTCGGACTGCTATTGGGTTTTTCTTACAAGAAGTTTTTATTAACAGCCGGAGTATGTAAGCTGTCGGTCTTGGTTGTCATGAACATCTATGGCTATCGTTATTGGCAAGTCAGTGCCCTCAAATGTACTGACAAATAATTCAACTTTCGAATTCAGTACCCCCTTTAGGGTTGCGGAGGTAGGCCAGTCGCTCAGTGTAATAACTGATATTCAGGTAAAACTGGTTGATGTAGTAGCTTATCCTAAATAATCTTGGGCATAATAAAGCATAGGAACATGATAAACTTTTACTATGCCAAACTCCATACCTTTCTGTTCGAATAATTTGCGTAAAAAAGCGACACAATTTTTTTGCAAACTAAGTTTATAGCAGTTCTTTTTAAATACATGCCGTCTCATTATTTCCCTCTGGCACATTTGACTAAGGCCCGTGTGTTAGATTTAGCTTCCCCTTTAAAATTAAAGGGATACTAAAGGAGGTATAAAAATATAAATATTTGCTTACAATTTACCAACAATTTTACAATACTAGCCAGCGCACATTCATACCTTTCTTGTACGGCTCGATATATCCATCCGATTCAGGAACACAGAATATCTGTTTTATTTTTCATTCTAATATTATTGATTTTGACCAATTAAGGTATTTTACCGAAACTGACCCGCAACCTCGTTTGCGTCTTTTATTGCCCGTAGCGTGAAAATTTTCCCCCATTTTTTAAAACATTCTTCATTGGTGCTCCTCTCCTATTAGTATTAGCGCGATGATATATAGCCTATAGACTTCCTTGATAAATGGACTATCCAACACTGAAATAATTTTTCAAATCTGGTCAGCGGTTCCTGATATTAGCGCGTTCAAACAAACTCTTCAGCTTCAGCAGCTTAGTATAGATATGGTACAGAGTGCGTTTATAATATTCTCGACATTGAGCATCAATTTCGTTCCAATCCAAATCAATTTGTGCACTACTTTAAATAATTATGACTACTTCAGACTCAATTGCAATAAATACCACTTACGAAGTGACATTAACATGAAATTCGAACTCCATACTGAAATACGATCTAAAATTCTACGACGTCTCTTCCATGCACTGCAGGGGCACTGCTTAAATCTTTTGCACGTGAGGCTAATGTTTTTATGAATGAATTTACCCGAATGGGAAAGAAATATATATCTAAGCATTGGTAGTTATATGTTAAAAGCACCCACCAAATAATAGACAGCCAAAGAAAATAATTCGCTGTGTAAACACACGTTATATTACCACCCTACCCTGATTTGTAACTTATTATAAGTCTTAATATTGTTGCGCCATAACCAGATGAATCTCGTGTCCACTAGAATAATCGAGAACTGTCGAGGACAACGCCATCTAGTGTCGGAAAGCGCGCAACTGTGTGCATTATGACGATTACTCGACGCTAGATGGCGCTACAAGCAGCTCTAGAGTAATCTATTTAGCCTAGAAACTTCGATCGAATGTTTTCGTAGTTTCGAGTAATTTCCACGGCCATATAAAAGCGGAACGTGTTGGCCGTAGGGACAGTATTGTTTCACGATACAGCGGATAAACATCGAAGAGATCTTTAGTGCGACTAACGAGTGATTTAGTGATTTCTTATTGTAAAAAGTGTTCTTAATAAATATTGTGTTATTTTTGGTAATTAATCGAGTACTTTAATTTATTTAATACCCAGCTCGTAACAATTTGGTGTCAGAAGCGGGATTAAAGTATGCCGGTTTTACCAAAGGAAGACACGGAAGGTATCCGAACTAGGAGTCAGCGCCAGCAAGAGGCTGATCAGAGGCGATTTGGAAGTGCACAACTGCCTACATCGGAAGATCAGCAGCCAGCTATGGAAACCACGCCGTCCACATCGGCAGCAGCTCCAGATATCACGGCCCTAATGGCAATGCTCCAAGAGCAGGCCCGCCGCCAGGAGGAGCAGGCCCGCCGCTTGGAAGAGCAGCTGCAGCGGGACAAGGAGGAGCAGGCCCGCCGCCAGGAGGAGCAGGCCCGCCGCCAGGAAGAGCAGGCCCGCCGTCAGGAGGAGCAGGCCCACCGCTTGGAAGAGCAACTGCAGCGGGACAAGGAGGAGCAGGCCCGCCGCCAGGAGGAGCAGGCCCGCCGCCAGGAGGAACAGATGCTCTTGTTAAAAGGCATACATGAGACTTTCGGCAAAGAAATCAAGGTAGTGAAGGATCAGGTTCTTCAACACGAGAATCGTATCACTGAGGCCGAAACTCAAATTGCTGACGTGAAGAAGGCCTTAGGAAACCTTAAAGTTGGAGACGGAGCGGCGACTATAGTAACTGCTGCTCCTTCGGTACGGGGGTTCAAAGTACCGCCGTTTGATGGAACATCTTCGTGGTCAGCCTACAAGATTCAGTTTGAGGCTGTTATGACGGCAAACGGCTGGACAAAGGAACAAGCTATGACCGCGCTCACCTTGGGTCTTCGAGACCAGGCTCTAACCGTCCTCGAAGCCCTCGGTAAGAAGGTAACCTATGAGCAACTGCTGGAGGCATTGGAGGCAAGATATGGTGACGCTCATCTGGAGCACGTGTTTCGTGCACAGCTGAAGGATCGTGCCCAACGCATCGGTGAAAACTTGCAACAGTGGGCTCTGGAAGTTGAGAAACTGGTCCGTAAGGCATACCAGTCTGCACCTGCGCTCGTTGACGGGAATCTGGTGCAAGCTTTTATCGATGGCATCCGTGACCTCGAAGTTAGAGCTGCTGTGAGACTTGGGCACCATGAAACTCTCAAGGACGCTCTGGCCCATGCTTTGGAGGTGGAAGCTGTGAGACAAGACCATCGGTC
Organism: Spilarctia lutea; assembly: GCA_916048165.1. Taxonomy (NCBI): domain Eukaryota; kingdom Metazoa; phylum Arthropoda; class Insecta; order Lepidoptera; family Erebidae; genus Spilarctia; species Spilarctia lutea. Next base: position 4,923,002 of record OU696479.1, on the reverse strand, counting down.
TCATCGGGTCCGGGAGGTTGTGGCATCACCTCTGCGGGACCGATTTAAGGGGTACAGCCCTAGATGCTACGCCTGTGGTGAAAAAGGTCACCTTCGGTCCAGCTGCCTTAAGCGAAGCATAGGAAGAGAATACGAGCGGTTTCAGGAGAATAAGGCGGTTGATAGTACTGCCCGACAGCAGCAGGGCAGAGCTGCTGTGAGACTTGAGCACCATGAAACTCTCAAGGACGCTCTGGCCCCTGCTTTGGAGGTGGAAGCTGTGAGACAAGACCATCGGTCTCATCGGGTCCGGGAGGATGTGGCATCACCGGTGCGGGACCGATTTAAGACGTACAGCCCTAGATGCTACGCCTGTGGTGAAAAAGGTCACCTTCGGTCCAGCTGCCCTAAGCGAAGCATAGGAAGAGAATACGAGCGGTTTCAGGAGAATAAGGCGGTTGATAGTACTGCCCGACATCGCAGTGGAAAGTCTCACGGTAACGCAGACGCATTATCAAGAAGACCTTGCCTTGAAGACTGCAAGCACTACGCCAAGCAAGAAGTAAAGGAAGCTGTTCCTATAAGGACGGTAAAGACGGACCTTAGCAACGAATGGAAGGAAAGCCTACAGCAAGCACAGCAAGAGGATGCAGATATCAAACCAATTCTCGAGTGGATTAAAGCTGAGACTCCTAAGCCACTCTGGAGCGAAGTTGCATCGCTGAGTTCGACCGCGAAGAGTTATTGGGCTCAATGGGATAGTCTAGTCATCCAGGATGGAGTCTTGTGCCGTAAATGGGAAAACGCTCGAGGAGACAGCTGTCACCTGCAAATGGTTGTTCCTAAAGCTAAGATACCAGTGGTCCTGCAGCTCTACCATAACGGATGTTCAGGAGGTCATATGGGAGTTAAGAAGACATTGTTAAAGATAAGGGAAAGATTCTACTGGATTCATTGTCGTGATGATGTTGAGGACTGGTGTCGCAAGTGTACCAGTTGTGCGGCCGTGAAGGGACCTCATACACGTAGCAGAGGCGCATTGAAATTGTATAATGTTGGTGCACCCTGGGAAAGAATTGCTATAGACGTGGCAGGACCGTTTCCTGAAAGTGAAAGCGGAAACAAGTACTTCATGGTCGTAATGGATTACTTCACTAAGTGGCCAGAAGTCTTTGCCATTCCCAACCAAGAGGCATCAACAGTTGCAGATAAATTAGTGCACGAAGTCTTCTGTCGTTTTGGAGTGCCTTTAGAAATCCACAGTGACCAAGGAAGAAATTTTGAGTCTCAAATATTTCAAGAAATGTGTCGAGTGATGGGTGCTCACAAAACCAGAACCACCTCTTACCACCCACAATCGGACGGAATGGTGGAACGATTTAACCAAACACTAGAGAGGTATCTGGCAAAAGTAGTTGAAAGTAAGCAAAAAGATTGGGACAAACACATCCAACCGTTTCTTCTGTCATACCGAAGTGCAGTCCACGAATGTACTTCCGTAACACCAGCTTTTGCAAACTTCGGAAGAGAACTACGGTTGCCTGCAGACTTGATCACTGGAATACCCCCTGATACCCCGCGAAGTATAACGGAGTACGCGAATGACTTGCGGAACAAGATGAATGACATTTATGAGCATGTCAGACAATCGGGCCAACAAATGTCTGAAAAGATGAAAACCCGTTATGACCGGAAAGCGAATAATAAGGGCTTCGAAGAGTGTTCGCTAGTATGGCTACATAATCCAGTTCGCAGTAAAGGGAGATCTCCGAAGCTACAAGCAAAATGGGATGGGCCATACCGGGTAGTCACTAAAATCAATTATGTTACCTACCGGATACAGAAGTGTCCAAGAGGCGCCCCAAAGATAGTTCATGTAGATCGACTGGCGCGATACTATGGAACCGATAATGCTCGGGACGAGCATGTCTTAGGAGGGGGCAGTGTTGCGCCATAACCAGATGAATCTCGTGTCCACTAGAATAATCGAGAACTGTCGAGGACAACGCCATCTAGTGTCGGAAAGCGCGCAACTGTGTGCATTATGACGATTACTCGACGCTAGATGGCGCTACAAGCAGCTCTAGAGTAATCTATTTAGCCTAGAAACTTCGATCGAATGTTTTCGTAGTTTCGAGTAATTTCCACGGCCATATAAAAGCGGAACGTGTTGGCCGTAGGGACAGTATTGTTTCACGATACAGCGGATAAACATCGAAGAGATCTTTAGTGCGACTAACGAGTGATTTAGTGATTTCTTATTGTAAAAAGTGTTCTTAATAAATATTGTGTTATTTTTGGTAATTAATCGAGTACTTTAATTTATTTAATACCCAGCTCGTAACAATATGATATAATGAACTAGCTGAACCCCGCGGTACGAAATCACGCGCGAGCAACATCGCTGGGCGAAACTAGTCCGAAAAAAAGTTACTCCTTGTATTATCAGCTAACTACCAGTGAAAGTCCCGTCAAAATCGGTCCAGCCGTTACAGAGATTAGCAGGAACAAACAGACAGACAAAAAAATAAATTGATTTTTTCGTGTACCATCATGTTTTGTTCGCGTTTTGTTAGAATAAAGAATCCCAAAACACATTTTTTATCTTTTTAAATAAAATATGCTTACCAAAGCGACTACTCTACCTGATGGTAAGCATGACCAGAATCCAGGAGAGGTGGTCTCTATACTCCATTGCAAATGTAGACATAGCACGGTGGCAGATGATATGGCGGCCTGTTGAGTTGCTTCTGCATCATTGGGCCTCAGGTCACGCACTCTCTATCGAAACAGAATATTGTACCACACTATACGTATCGTTTGACAATAGTTTAGTCGGGCATACATTATAAACAAATTCATTTTTATAATATTTACTAGTAAGACTGCCTCGTTGGTTTAGTGGTTAGCGTAAGCGACTGCAAATCAAGAGGTCTCGGGTTCAATTCCCGGGTCGGACTGCTGTTGGGTTTTTCCTACAAGAATTTCCTAATGGCAGCCTGGAGTATGGAAGATGGCGGTATTTCCCGCCCATGCTTCGGAGAGCACGTTATGCCGTCGGTCCCGGTTGTCATGAACGTCTATGGCAATCGTTATTGGGAAGTCAATGCCCTCAAATATACTGACAACTAGTTCAACCTTCAAATTCAGTTAACCCTCAGGGTTGCGGAGGTCAGATGCCAGTCGCTCTGTGTAAAAAACCGATATTCAGGTAAAACCGGTTGAACTGGTAGCCGACCCCAAATAATATTGGGAATAATAAAAGCTAGGAAGATGAATATTTACTAGTAAGAATTACATTTGCGATACTTAATCATTTTTTGTCTCTGTCCAGGTGTTGGTGGTGCCGATGCAGTCGACGTTATGGCCAATATTCCTTGGGAATTGAAATGCCCGAAGGTTATCGGTGTCAAACTTACTGGTAAGTCTCTTCTACAGTATTAGACAAAGACAATTCATAATTGCATAAAATGAGCTTGAGAACTATTTAACTAGTAGTTTTTGCCTTCGGCTCCGCCCGCGTGCTAGTCTGTTATCGCAGCAAAAAGTAGTCTATGTCCTTTTCTCTCTCTCTCTCTCTCTCTCTCTCTCTCTCTCTCTCTCTCTCCATGCATAATTTCATTAAAATCGGCGCAGTGGTTCGGCACTTTATTCGGACGTCTAACACACAACGCCATCTTGTCCTAAGTTAAGCAGAGCTTGTGTCAGCTTGTGTACAACTGAATACCCAAACTCCAAAATAAATATTTTCAGATCCTATAAACATTAGGTCCGACCCGGCTATCGAACTCGAGACCTTTTAAACTGCCTCTCAAAACTCTAAAACCATATATGAATTTTGTAAAAATCGGTACCATTGATTCTAATGTTTTATTAAGTGAATTAATCTTTACAAAATACAACAATTTTTACCCTTTAGTTTTTTGATATTATTCGATTTATATTTTGAGTTGAGTGTATGGGGATGTCCGACGTATTCCCTATGTAATAAGGGCGCTTTTAAAGGGGTGTATTCATTTCTTGCCCCTAAAAACTAAACGAAATCGTCACTCATACGTCGTGAGGAAAACCGTTAATCTCGACTAAAATTAGAAAACTGACAAGTTTCATTGTACGGTTGAATCCAAACAATCAAGCTGGTTCTAAGTAAAAAAATCTTTAAGTCTTAAATAATAAAATAAAAATAATAATAAATAAATACTCCGGACATCTAACACACAACGCCATCTAGTCCCAAGCTAAGCAGAGCTTGTGTTATGGGTACTAGACAACTGATATAAATACTTATATACTTTTTTTTTGTAAATACATACATATTATACATAGAAAACACCCAAACTCCGAAACAAATATTTGTAGATCATACAAACATTTGGTCCGACCCGGGAATCGAACCCGAGACCTCAGGCTTAGCAGTCGCATACGCTACCACTACGCCACCGAGGCAGTCAAAATATATCATATACTTACTAGCTGACACTGAACACCTCGTTTACGTCTACTATTGCCCGTAGCGTAATAATTTTCCCCCGTTTCTTAAACATTCTTCATTGGGGATCCGCTCCTATTGGTCTTAGCGTGATGATATATAGCCTTCCTCGATAAATGGACTATCCAATACTGAAATAATGTTTGAAATCGGACCATTGGTTCCTGAGATTAGCGCGTTCAAACAAACAAACTCTTCAGCTTTATATATTAGTATAGATATACATATAAATTGTTTTTTTTTTGTTAGAACGGGATCTGTTCTGTGGTATTAAGATTGGTTAAATTTTATAATGTACTCGTATCTAATAGATATAAATTAAATACATAATCAAAGTGTGATCTTATGAACGCACACGTTGCACAATAACGACTAAGCCTCAGTGGTAACTTTTAGGTTGTTTGGTACCCATATTACAGTTTGAGAAAGCGAGATTTTTGTTCCATCGCTTGTGACTGCAAGATGGACAGCCTAAAAGCGGAATGTATGGTCACTTTACACATTATATCCGTAGTATTACATTAATAATGACACTGGCATAAGAAGCAGTTAGTGAAAATTCGAACATCCACAGTTCTTTGATTGATGTTTTATCGTTAAAACAACGTTTGAACCACTCAAAAATTGTCTTGTTCCGACATTATTAATAGGGACCATCGATATATAAAAACAGACTTTAGGCTAACATTACGAATTACGATCTGACTGCCTAGGTGGTATAGTGGTAGCGTATGCGACTGCTATGCTTGAGGTCTCGGGTTCGATTCCCGGGTCGGACCAAATGTTTGTATGATCTGCAAATATTTGTTTCGGAGTTTGGGTGTTTTCTATGTAATTACAAAAAAAAGTATAAAAGTATTTGTATCAGTTGTCTAGTACCCATAACACAAGCTCTGCTTTGCTTGGGACTAGATGGCGTTGTGTGTTAGATGTCCGAAATATTTATTATTATTATTACGATCAACGGAGAAAATTTCCGTGTAGTGAAAATTACGCGCGTTACCTTGTATTGTTTTTTGTTTTATTCGCATATCAGTGCACAATGTAGATAATTATATTGTTATCATATAATATACACACCTATGTGAGATGTTTGTGAGCGCGTGATCGTAAAAATAGCGGCGGTACGTTTTGTATTTCGACTGTGGCGAGGCGCCAAGCCCCAATGTGAATAAAATGCGGGCGAGATCTTTCTAGGGATTCATGACCGATTTGAACCGTTATCTAATACGTAAATAAGATAATATTCTATTTATTTTATGTGAATGCTCTATTTATAGATAATAAAATAAACAAATATTTCGGACATTTAACACACAACGCCGTCTAGTCCCAAGCTAAGCAGAGCTTGTAGGTATATGTGTATTAGACTAACTGATATAAATACATATATACTTTTTTTTTTGTAAATACATAGAAAACACCCAAACTCCGAAACAAATATTTGCAGATTATACAAACATTTGGGAATCGAACCCGAGACCTCGAGTACAGCAGTCGTATACGCTACCACTGCGCCACCGAGGCAGGGATCTTTTGACATTGTTACCGAAATAGCGGAAATGTGGGATTTGAATCCTCAGCACCTTGGTGCGGTTGAAAGTGGCGTGGCGATAGCTTAAACCACTCTCCGTGCAGTTAAAAAAATACAAGTATTATTTATTGAAATTTAATCTATCGGTCAAATTAAAATAGTCATAAAGCTAGCTATCTAACTTATAATAACTACTTTTATAAATAACTACAATATTATTATATATAGCTTGAAATAAACAAACAGTCATATTAAACTATTTATTAAAAACTGGTTAATTATCAGTGCGGGAGGTATTTAAAATTTCTCATAGAGCAGAGGTGCTTGTTAAGAGATATGAACAATTCTGTCGCGTTGATAACAGATTGTTTACCTAAATTATGATCTCGTTTGCTGTATGTATTTACTACTATTTACTTGTTCACACTGATATTTGGCCTTAAGTTACTGAGTTGCACTCGGTGATTAAAAACAATCACCGGGGGTAAACAACGACGGCGCGTCCCCTGGATGGGTGACCGCTGGTGGCATGATAACATGAGCGTCTCCGTGATTCGGAGGTCACGTTAAGCAGTCGGTTCCAGTTGTTATCATAAGATAAACAGTCGTGAAGTTTATTTGGGGGCCCCCAAATAAACTTCACTTTGAGCGGCTTAAAAACATCCAACGGCAAGATTACGTAGCCATAACGTTGTCTTGCCAGTCCCCAACCCGCACTTGGCCAGCGTGGGGACGTATGGCCTTAACCAGGGCATAAGCCTCTCGTAATAAAATAAATCCTGGCCTAATATACCATGCTGGTCACACGTGTTGGTATACATAGTTTGTTTCAAGTTTGCCTACTCTTTGCAGTAATATTGTCGTGCGTAATTTGCTCGTATTAATTGTCTCGTTAATACACCCATGGAATGAATAGGGCCTGTGACGTTCCTCGTTCTTAGTCCGTACACGCACGGAATGAATATATACAGACCGACCGACGAACTTCGCACCGCCATACTATTCGTAAATATATTCTCAAATTTTTCGCAATTTTTTTTAGTATTTAAACACGCTTCAGGTTCCCACGGGTAGTGTGCAGTGGCGAACTTTGAAAATATAACGCTGCCAGTTTTTTTTTATACAAACCTTGTCCTGACAATAGCAAACATATAATGCGAGCTACCGGCGAAGTCAACAGGGACTTAGAGATAATTAAGTTCTGGTCAATGAGATTAGGCTTATCGGTTAACCTAAATGTCAGGTGATAATAGTGGGTAGCAAACTCATGATAAGTAGAATCGATACTGTTTCAATATCACCGATTATGTTCAATGGCTCAGTCATCCCGTTCAGCAACGTAGTCAAAGATCTGGGCTTGCTCATCGATTCGACCCTTCATTGGCAAGCTCAAGTTACTTATGCCAGCCTGAGGGTAACTGGAAACATGCGAACGTTATATCGACTCAAAAACTTCCTACCACCTAACACCAAAACATCCTCCAAGCAGTCCTTAATAATCCCAATAATTGACTATGGTGATGTATGTTATTTCGACCTGAATGTAGATCTCCTCAATAAACTAGACCGTCTTTTTAATAACTGCATTCGATTCATTTTTAATCTCCGGAAGTACGACGACCATGCGTCAGCCTTACGTTCCCAACTTAAATGGTTGCCTATTCGCCTGCGCCGCAACCAGCGAGCACTTACCTCCCTATTTTCTTATCTTAACTCACCTTTTTCTCCTACATACCTTGCTTCATATTTCCATTATCTGTCCTCTAATCATGACAGAAATCTTCGTTCAGAAAACTTGTACGCTTATTATGAGTAATAGGATAAATTTAATAGATATGATGCAACAGATACTAACAGGCAAGCGATGCGTGCACTATTATCACACTGAGGCAAACCGAACCAAACCTTGGTAATAGACTTATGTTCGAATCCCAAAAAATTGCTAAATTACGGACTTTAAACATTGATATCGTTTAAAATTTTAACAATAGAAAATAGAAGCATGAAATTAATAGTTAATTACTGACAGACAATGATGGTTTATGCAATGACCTCGAACCTGTATTATAGATTTATTACGATGAATAGTCTAGACAACATGTGATATTCTAGAGCGTACTAGTTAACTATGTACAATAATCGTTTAGTACATTTATCAAACTTATAGGCTCACATCGATCGTATATATTTAGTTCGATAACGTAGGGTTTCGTCAGATAGGTTAATTACACACAGAAAAGATAGATAAAAAAATAATCCAAGTGGACATGACATTACTTCGGACTCTTACGTATCATATGACAACGTACTCCGCGACGCGTTCATTTCCACAGCTTCCTACACAATTCCTTCTTTTTTCATGACATTAAATTCGCATGTTTTATTACTGGAAAGGGCCAATAAAAACACTTTAAACTAGGATCGTTATTTGGCATAAATCGTTTAAAGGTTAAAGAATTATAGACCAAAGTTAGATCACCAGGCAGACAATCATCCCTAAGACCAGAAAATACCTCGCTTCGAATTTTTGTTGTATAAAATATTTCTACAAAATTTAGCGGTAAATTGATAAATCAACCGTTTTGTTATTATTTATTCTTCTCTGCTGTATAAATGTAGTCCAACTGCGCAGTTCACAATGAATAGAAACAACACGTTGATCAATGACGGCATCAAAGAACGCCAATATATTTTTCTGCGCATACGCAAATGAGTCTTTATATCTAATACGAATGACATTGATACATGCCACGAACTGTTAAGGCTATTGACAGCAGGTTGCCATTTGACTGAGTAATGAGTTCATAGACATTTGCTGATGCGCGTTAAAAATCTTTTTTTTTCTTTATTACTACTTTATACTTTTTTCTTTATTACTTTATTAATTCTTTTTTATAGCCGATCTCAAAATATATTTTTCTCAACACTTCTTCTTATGTAATGAACCAGTCTATTGCTATTCTTGACAGCGTGTTTCCACTCAGCATTACGTAATAGAAAAACTCGGGTACAAATTCCAGCACAGTAATCTAATTGAAGATCTTACGATCGTCCTCAAACGAACGAATAAATTGACGCCAAAAATAAGTAGTTATACTAGAATATTAGATGCCGTTTTTTTTTGCGTTGCAGCTTTCATCTGCCGAAAATAGATAACCATAAACAAAGATAAATATTTTATATCATACCTGCATAGATGTTTGATTTGACGCTATTGTTATCAACATTTCTGCGTATCTATATTGGGGAAAAGATGTTTTTTAAATGTTTACAGTACTCAAATCCGGGGCAATACAGATAACAAAATACAATGTGCCTTTACAACAGCTAGGTTCATATCTATCTAGATTGAACCGCTTTGTTCTTGTTTGTTATTTTAAAATGTACGAATTTGGACAACTTGGAATCTGACCCACTCGAAATAGTGCGAATAGATGATTAAAAATATGGTGTACTGAATGTACATGAATAGTGTTTGTTTGTTTGTTTTACTGGGCCATTTCCGCACTTAGCCTCTTGATTGGGCCGTTGTACGTGATGAATAGTGTTATTTTATTAAAAACTAGCTGACCCACGCAACCACGTTTGCGTCTTCTATTGCCCGTAGCGTGAAAAATTTCCTCCGTTTTTGAAACATTCTTCAATGGTGCTCCGCTCCTATTAGTATTAGCGTTATGATACATAGGCGATAGCCTTCCTCGATAAATGGACTATCCAACACTGAAACGATTTTTCAAATCGGACCAGCGGTTCCTGAGATTAGCGCGTTCAAACAAACAAAGAAACTAACTCTTCAGCTTTATATATTAGTACATATAGATATTAAATTTAACAGCTTTTGTCCGCGGCTCTTCTCGTGCGAATGTAAAAGTACTTAGTCTTATAGTCGTTCCAATACTTTATTTAACTTTTGACAGATCACGCACATAAAGTTTTGTAATAATTTTTGATACAATGTACTACAGATAATACTGTACTTTATGGGCGGGCTCCGCCTACTTAGGGATGTGTCATTCGTAATTAATGACCACAGACTATAAAAACGGTTTTGAAATAAATCGATTATCGATTATATTAATAAAACATACAATAAAATTATTGTGATTATATTTTATATCAAATCACGTAAAAAGCTTTATTATTTTGCATTAAAATGCCCTAAATGTCTCTGTTTCAATGCATAAATAATTTGCGTAATGAAAACAGTTCCATCGTACTCGTACCTATGGGATCGAATGTATTCGCCGCAAATTAATGAATCTAAAATAATTGTTTAGACTTACTATAGTTGGTTCAAATAAAAACTACCTGCGGTACCTACTTGTAATGAACAGGTACAAAATGTTGAAATTCGTAGTAATTTACGGATTAAAAATAAAACAACCAAAAGAGGTACTGTAATACTAATTTTAATTATAAAGAATCGTCTTCTTCGTATGACCAGGAATCATCATCACTTGAGTTCTCAGTAATATTAATTATCATTTCTTGGATAGATAAATTGTCGAATGCAACATCCCGATCCCAATCCGACATTATCACCTTCTTTGTTTTTTCTACAACATTCGCCCAGTTTTCTGGAGTTACTTTTTCACACGCATTTTTCAGTAAATTCAGCATTTTTCTTGCGGTGAAAGGAGGAGTTGTATTGTTCCTCGCAGCATATCCTTTAACTTGTGCCCAGATCATTTCAATTGCATTATATTGGCAGTGATATGGGGGAATTCTGAGGACGGTATGCCCATGCTCTGCTGCCATTTCATCTATGACGTATCGTTTTGGCAGCTTCTTTGTTTTTAATATCTTTACTAACTCTACTTTTAGTAGGGACTCATTCACCTCTTCGCCATTGTCACGGAGCCAGTTTATAATTTCATGTTTTTTGTTGGCCTGTGTTGGTATTTTATTAATTTGACGAGAGTGATAAGGTGCATTATCAATAAATATTATTGATGGCTCTTCGAGTGATGTAAGCATTTCTCTGAACCACTTTTCATACACGTTCGAATTCATCTCCTCATGATAATCTCCTGTTTTCTGGGATTTAAAAGCTAATAGAGCGCCTGGCACAAATCCTTTTACTGTTCCTGCATGACAAATAATCAGTCGTTCGCCTTTTCCCATTGGTACTGTAGAAGTGGAGCCAACGGTGTTGTCAGTCCAAGTTTTTGACAGCGTATGATTCGCATTGAGCCAAGTTTCATCTGTGAAAACAACATTAGACTAATCTTCTATTTTTTTTGCTTGTCTTAAAAAATCGCATCTATACAAAGCAATATCATTGCGTTCCATTAAAATTTTTCGTTTGTCACATTTTTGGAATAACATTCCAATGTCTTTCAATACCTTTGTCAGAGAAGATTTTTGACCACGGAACAAACCACTATTTCGAAGAGATTGTGTTAGTTTTTTTAATGTTGGAATCTCTTTTCTTTGGTAATAGTCGTATATATGACGACGAATAGCATCAGCGTCAAAATTGTCAACGGCTGTAACTTTACTAGGCGGACGTTTTTTCTTAGGTGTAGATAGCTTATTCTGTTCCATGCCACTGCTGCCGTAGCCTTCTTTTGTTATTTTTGCCACTGTTGGAGCACTAATACCTAATGCTGCTGCAACACGGTCCCTAACTTGAGTCACTGGTATAAGAGGCCCACCATTACGGCTTTCCTTTTCAAAGTATTCACGAAGTCGCAAGACAAACTCTCTTGTTTGTCCTTTGAGTACTTTCTTTTTTGGCATTTTGACAGTAACGAAGGCAGGAACGATACGCTCAACTCAACCAAACGTGAGAATTCACAAATAAATCAATACGGAGGAATATAAATACTCAACTATATTGAAGGTTACTCATTGAAATACTGTAGATTATTTTAAAATAGACATAGAGAGATTTAATAAAGATCATCAATAGTTTAACAAATACAATATTAACCACTGAATTACAACACAATACAATAATACATTTTTAAAAATTCATTTCCTTTTATATATTTTTTCATGACATAGAACCGTCATATTTGAACAACATTCTTTTAATCCATTTCTTCTTTATTTTGACAAAGGAGGTCGCACATTGAAACACATAGAAATATGAAGTACGAAATTATCTATAAAATAATGAGTTTGTTAAATCGATTAAAACTTCTTAATGCATAAAATCGATCGATGAAAGAAATCGAATAGGTAACGGGTCAGGGTATCACTATTTGATTAAGTATTAGAGCTGTCAAAAGTTAAATAAACTATTGGAACGACTATAGTATGCAATTCAACATTTAACAATGTTATAACAAGCACCTTTTTTTTTACTTCTACTGTCTCGGTGGCGCAGTGGCAGCGTACACGACTGATGTGCTTGGGGTCTCGGATTCGATTCTCGTGCCGGATCAAATTTTTGTATGGTCTGCAAAATATTTGTTTCGGAGTCTGGGTGTTTTCTATGTATTCAAATTAGTCGTTCAGTACCTATAGTACAAGCTCTGCATAGTTTAGGACTAGATGGATTTGTGTATCATATGGCCAAAATATTATTATTACTATATTTAGTTAACCAACCTTTTTCGTGGGAGATCCACGCTTCGGTATGAATAGGCCGGCACGACCGGAGTGATACCACGGCTTCACAGAAAACCGGTGTTAGTGAAATAGCGCTTGCGCTGTGTTTCATAGACTGAGTGAGGATACCGGAGGTCAATACCCCAACCCCTCCCACATCCACCTTCCCATCCCCCCCCACATCCCCCATAGGTCGGCAACGCACTTGTGACGTCTCTGGTGTTGCGGGTGTCCATGGGCGGTGACAATCGCTTACCATCAGGCGATACGTCTGCTCGTTTGCCAACAATTCAATATAAAAAAACAAATCCTTAAACAATATGAATGGGTGGTACGTCAAACTTGCCCAGGAGTTTCGTCTTTCGCTGACACGTCATCATGACGAATGTGAACATTGTTGTGAATACAAATTCTTCCTTAAATAAGACGATACCGGATAGTTATAATAATTACTTTGACATTCCCAATTAAATATGATAATTAAAATGTAAATATTTGTTTAAACTTGTAAAACATACCGCCTCTGAAACAATTGTTATCTAACAGATAACGTTAAATAATTTGTCACAATCACGGCACGGTATTTAAAGAATAGGTTATTATAATTTATTCAATTACTATTCTAATATGATAACAATAAGTATTTTATTAAAGGTTTATCGATAAGTAGCTAGATGTGATTTATAACTAACACTATCCGTCCGAACCGTAATATCTGATGTACAATAAAGTTTTTCTTTTCTATGTTAGTAAAGCTGTTCTTGTACTAAACTCGTAATACATTAATGTATTGCTATTAGAAGAGATCTGCTGTTAAAATAGTTGAAAAACTAAAAACAAAATTTTGCCACACAAATAATAAAATGTTACCATTACAGGTAAACTGAAGGGATGGACCAGCCCCAAGGATGTGATCCTCAAGGTGGCCGGAATCCTCACTGTGAAGGGAGGTACCGGAGCCATCGTCGAATATTTCGGCCCTGGCGTCGACTCTATCTCCTGTACTGGTATGGCTACCATCTGCAACATGGGAGCTGAAATTGGAGCAACCACTAGCGTTAGTATACACTCACAAATATTTTTTTTGGATAACCGTCCGTTCAGTTTGTGAGAGTGAGGGAACAGGCAGTGCACCTGTGGTTTAGCACTCACTTGTAGACTACGTGTTGTCGGTCTCCGTTGAAACTGGCCGCGCGCCGTGCACTTAATCATAAATTCTTTCTCTTTATGTGTCCGTGGTGTGTCCCTGTTTAAAAAGGTATGAATCTATTATGTTTCCCGGTTTGCTAATAAGGTGTATTTATTATATTTCCAACTATCTGACCCACACAACCTCGTTTATTCTCCCGTTTTTGTAACATTTTTTATTGGTGCTCCTCTCTTATTGGCCTTAGCGTGATGATATATAGCCTATAGCCTTTCTCGACAAATGGGCTATCTAACACTGAAATATTTTTTCAAATCTGAACAGTGGTTCCTGAGATACTAATCTCAAGAACCAATTTGCGTTCAAACAAACTCTTCAGCTTTATAATATTAGTATAGATTTGGTCAAATTCTGATTAATTTCGCTGCGGGTTCCGTGATAGTTAAATTTCTCGCGCGTGTTTGTGGGCCACTGCTGTTGTTTATGGTGTACAGGAGATTTTAATTTTGGGGTAAAGTAAGTTTAGACGTAATGATATAACAGACGGTTCTAGAGATAAATAATACATCTATACATACAAATAAATGAAATTGAAGTGTCTGTTTGTAATTTCAAATTAACAGCTTTTCATTGAAAATTAAAGCATATACGATAGTTACATCAAAAAACCAATGTTTAAATTTTTTGTCTGTTTGTGCCGACTAAGTTCTGGAACGGCTGAACCGATTTTGACGGGACTTTCACTGGTAGATATCTGATCATATAAAGAGTAACTAAGGTAATTTTTTTTTATACTAGTTTCCCCTCGCGGCAAACATACAACAACAACCGCGATTAACACCTTGAAGCTCAGCTAGTATTCAAAAAACAACCCATTCCTTACTTCGGGGATTAAAATGATCTTTTGGGGATGTTTTTCCATATAAATAGAAACCTTTTATTACCACGGACTGAATTACGTATTTTGTATCTTATAACAGTCGTACAAATTATATTATGTCGATGCCTTACTTTACTTATCACTAATGGTAAAAAATATATTTAAAAATCAATTTGTTCAAACAGGTGTTCCCTTACAATTCGAGAATGGGAGCTTACCTCAAGTCTACGCTCCGTCAAGACATTGCAGCCTCCGCCAACGAGTACAAGAGTCTTCTCACACCTGACGATGGAGCACCTTATGACAAGGTAAAAGACCATACCCCAAATCTTATTCTTGACATATGGTCAATGAGCCTAGCTGCTAAACTAGAGATTGTGATTTCGATTACCACATTTGTGTGCTAAGTACGATACGTACGTACGATATTAAATAAATATTCCGGACATTTTACACAACGCCATCTAGTCCCCAGTCATATTTTCTAATGTTGAATCATAAAAAAAAATATATAAAAATAAAAATGTTGTTTTTTTTGGGGTGGACTACCCTTAACATTTAGGGGGATGAAAAATAGATGTTGTCCGATTCTCTGACCTATCCAATATGCACACAAAATTTCATGAGAATCGGTCGGCTCATACATAATTATTTTTAGAACAAGATTTTCAAAGTCAAAAACTTTTTTTTATGGAATAGGGGGCAAACGAGCATTCGTATCGCCTGATGGTAAGCGATTACCGCCGCCCATGGACACCCGCAACACCAGAGGCTTCACAAGTGCGTTGGGATGGAGAGTGGGATGGGGGAGGGGTTGAGGTATGGGCCTCTGGTATCCTCACTCACTCGGTGAAACACAGTGCAAGCGCTATTTCACACCGGTTTTTCTGTGAGGCCGTGATATCACTCCGGAATTGACCGGCCGGTCAATTCATACCGAAGCGTGACTCCCGCGGATAAAAAAACTTTACCATAACGAACATAGACATGTTATTACAACTACATATTATTGTTATTAGGTCATCGAAATAGACCTATCGACACTGGAGCCCCATGTCAACGGGCCATTCACTCCTGATCTCGCGAACCCAATCTCCAAATTGGGTGAAGCTGCGAAGTCGAACAACTGGCCACTCGACATCAAAGTCGGGCTCATTGGGTCGTGCACCAACTCATCGTACGAGGACATGGGACGCTGTGCCAGCATCGTCAAAGAGGTCAGTTGCCACTATATTTATTTAATAGCTTTTTCCCGCGGCTCTGTCCGCATTTATGTCCCTTATCGCTGTAAAGTATATGAATATGCCTTTGTGTTATTCTAATTAAAAGCTATAGCTGCGTGCCGCATTTTTACCCGCGGTTATTGTTGTACCTTTACAACTACAATTTAAAAAAGTAGCCTAAATTACTCCTTATATCATCAGCTATCTGCCAATTAAAACCCCATCGAAATCGGTCCAGCCGTTACAGACATTAGCCGAAACAAATATAATGGTAAATGTATCGTGTATACAACAAACGTGCGATTATTTTAATATTACAAACAGACACTTCAATTTTATTTATTTATATAAACTGTACAGTAGGCTTATAATAGTCGCCACGCCTCTTCTTACTGTGCCAAGTGTTGTGGGTTCAGATCCTACTTGGAATAATACCTTGTATGATGGACTTTTTTTTTACCGAGTGTGTCCGTTTCATGCATGATTGTAAAGTTCCCCAAGACACAGGATGTATATTCCTAATGCGGTAGTTATCTTTATAAAAGAGGGATGAATTATTTTTAAGGGTGTGGGGGAACGGATGTAATGTCCCTCCAACACAAAGGGAGGATCCTCCGACCAGTCGAGGTGATCATGCCTGACGGGCTACTGCCCAACAGCCGGTGCTGGGATGTTGCACATATGACAATCGGCGCGAGAACTATTTATTGCGCGATTCAGGATTTGTAGTCATTCCGTCTAGTGCGTCACTTCGCAGTTCAGTGCATCTTCGGTAGATGGCGCCGTAGTAGGTTACTGTTGTGTTATATGTGGAAGTCGCCACAAGGGTATCAGGAATATTCAAACTTTGCTCTTCTATTCTATCTTGTGTCGTTGTTATACGTTGGGGTTGTTCTTCAGGCGCTGGCGCATGGCGTGAAGTCCAAGATCCCGTTCAACGTGACTCCTGGCTCCGAGCAGGTGCGAGCAACCATAGAACGTGACGGCATCGCGAAGACACTCCGAGATTTCGGAGGCACCGTGAGTCAATACTTCATACTCCTATCTAAGTTTAAAGGGGCTTCACCTGGTATTGTTGCATAATGACTGGATAAGCTTACTCTACTGACTGCCTCGGTAGCGTAGTGGTAGCGTATGCGACTGCTAAGCTCGAGGTCTTGGGTTCGATTCCCGGGTCGGACCAAATGTTTGTTTGATCTGCAAATATTTGTTTCGGAGTTTGGGTGTTTTCTATGTATCACATGTATGTATTTACAAAAAAAAGGTAAATAAGTATTTATATCAGTTGTCCAGTACCGGTGTTCATCCCGGACAAACATCGTGACACTGGAATTACATATAACAGATGCAGTTAAAATCGATAGTAAACCATACCAACAACTTTTAGCAATATTAAGTTCTTTGAAATAAAATTTATTGTTTTATAATGATAGAATGATATTTATTTTGTAAGTAAATATTTAGAGATATTTTTACACGTCGGACTTTACAGATAAAAGAGGCCGGCAGTTCCTAAGACTCACTCTGGGAAGAAATGCCGAAACAAACCACAGAGGTGGCTTTGTTTTTTAATAAGTCCGTGAACATTGATTGAATAAAAATTAATAATAATCTGTGTGCTTTTGAAGAAAGGACCATAGTATTTAGTCAGTGTCATAGCATATTTTATTTCTAAAAGAACTAAGTTAATTCACAATCAGACATGTACATACATACGTGAAACACAATAAAATTATCAAAAAGTCATACAAATAAAACGATATTGAAAATAAATCGAATAAGTAATTATTGTAGCCAAAATACACTTATTTTTTTAAATTATATGTATTAGGTTTTGAACTTCATTACTAAAGACTTGTAAATATGTATAATAAATACACAAAATAAGGAAAAAATATATGTTAGTCATTTTAACATATGAAAGTAAATAAAAGCATTATCAATCAATGCTAACTTGTACACAATAGAAAGCTCAATTTCTGATTGCACAAATGGCGTAGCGGTTTAAGCGGTCGCCACGACGTTTTCTACCGGCTGAGTGTTGTGGGTTCAAACCTCACATGGAACAACACTTTGTCTGATCAACAAATTGTTGAACTATATCTTAGTGTTCTTTGTCATTGTCATTTGAAAAAGAAAAAATCCCCTGCTACACAGAAGTTTTAATAATAATATTAAAGTCTGTGTTACGTTATGAAAGGTGTTGGCGAATGCGTGCGGTCCATGCATCGGTCAGTGGGACCGCAAGGACGTGAAGAAGGGCGAGAAGAACACGATCGTGACGTCATACAACAGGAACTTCACCGGTCGCAACGATGCCAACCCCGCCACGCACTGCTTCGTCACCAGCCCCGAGCTCGTCACCGCCCTGTCACTCGCTGGTAAATAACACCCATTAACATTGTATCTTTTCGTGGGGGAGCTATGGGTCGGCTCGACCGGAGTGATACCACGGCCTCACAGAAAACCGGTGTGAAATAGCGTTTGCGCTGTGTTTCACCGAGTGAGTGAGGATACCGGAGGCCCATACCCCAACCCCTCCCCCCATCCCCTTTCCCATCCCCCAAAGGTCGGCAACGCACTTGTGACGCCTTTGGTGTTGCGGGTGTCCATGGGCGGCGGTAATCGCTTACCATCAGGTGATACGACTGCTCGTTTGCCCACTATTCTTATAAGTTACCACTGCGCTACCGAGGCAGACCATAATACAAGCTCAGCTTAGTTTAGCACTAGATGGCGTTGTGTGTTAGATGTACGAAATATTTAATTATTATATTTCTAAGCAGAGCTGGTATCAAGTAGGTGTTTACTGCATAGCATCCACGAATTGTTGTTCTGAGTCTGAGTGAATTTTATGTCCCTTTGAATAATAATAACCGTTTATTTCTCTTCCACGAAAGTTCCTTAACACTAGTACTTATAATAATGTTTAATGTTTGTGAAAGTGCCCGTAACATAGAATGTATTTGGTCCCATATGTTAATCTATTATCATGCCAACAGTAAGGAACCAATTCAGTTCTGCTAACAATACAAATCTAACTAAGCACACATAATAAGACCAACAAGCAACAGCTTTGGCGACTTCCACATATAAAACAACAATAACCTACTACAGCGCTATCTACCGAAGATACACTGAACTACGAAGTAACGCACTACACGGAGTAACTACAAATCCTGAATCGCGCAATAAATAATTCTCGCGCCGATTATCATATGTACAACATCCCAACATCAACTGTTGGGGTAGTAGCCCGCCAGGCATGATCACCTCGCCTGGTCGGAGGATCCTCCCTTTATGTTGGGTGGGACATTACACCCGTTCCCCCACAGTGGTGACCCCGACGTGAGTCCCACAGTAGTCTTAAGTAGCTGTAGTCTTAGAAGAATAAGTTAGATGTTATTTAGTTTTCTATTGGTCAAAGTACAATTTTTTTTATAACTAGCCGAAACCCACGGTGATACCCGCGGTTATTGTCGTACCGCGGGTAAAGCCACGCGGTGAAGCTAGTCTAAAAAAGTAGCCTAGGTTACTCCTTATATCATCCGCTACCTGTCAGTGAAAGTCCCGCCAAAATCAGTCCAGCCGTTCCAGAGATTAGCCGAAACAAACGGGCAAACCGACAAAAATTGGAAAAAAATTTTTGGTATATGTACCGTGTATACATACATATACATTTAGTAAAAAGCGGTTATTTTAATATTACAAACAGACACTCCAATTTCATTAATTTGTATAAATGTGATACTCTTTATTAAGTTTATTTTTTTTTTCATTTAATTCACTTTCAGGTCGTCTGGACTTTAACCCTCTCACGGACGAGTTGACCGGCAAGGACGGCAAGAAGTTCAAACTGTCCGACCCCTACGGCGACGAACTGCCCTCCAAGGGCTTCGACCCTGGCCAGGACACATACCAGCACCCACCCCCTGACGGCAGCAGTTAGTTTGCTTTTTTATACTTATGAGATGTTAAGGTCACCAGAGGAGGTTACAGAAAAGCTCTAATCGGCCTGATGGAGAGCATGAGTAGAAACCAATAGTGGTGACCTTCCACAATGCGAATGTGGACTATGCAGTATGATGACCAACATTATCGTATTATAAAATCGATTCAGTTGTTTTTGTGTGAAACAGCAACAAACATACTCACAAACTTTCGCGTTTATAATATTAGTAGGATAACTAAGGCTACTCGTATTTTTACCGTGGGAGAGTTATGCTTCGGCATGAATGGGTCGGCTCGACCGGAGTGATACCACGGCCTCACAGAAAACCGGTGTGAAATAGCGTTTGCCCTGTGTTTCACCGAGTGAGTGAGGATACCTGAGGCCTTTACCCCAACCCCTCCCCCCATCCCCCAAAGGTCGGCAACGTACTTGTGACGCCTTTGGTGTTGCGGGTGTCCATGGGTGGCGGTAATCGCTTACCATCAGGTGATACGTCTGCTCGTTTGCCCACTATTATATAAAAAAAAAGCTTGTACAGTACTTGAATTGGACAAAGCAAAAGAGATGTGTCAGGCCCTTAAATGGAGACCAAGATTGCGAAAAATTATTAATAACTATTTTTAATTAACCATTTAACAAAATTAATTTCCATTCAGGTGTGAGAGTTGATGTCGCCCCAACTTCTGACCGTCTCCAGCTTCTTGAACCTTTCGACAAATGGGACCGTAAAGACCTGAAAGATATGACCATCCTCATCAAGGTCAAGGGCAAGTGCACCACCGATCACATCTCAGCTGCTGGACCCTGGCTCAAGTACAGAGGACATCTCGATAACATTTCCAACAACATGTTTATCACGTAAGTTGTTTTATTTCTTTATTGTGAAAGAGTTAATAAAAAAAAATGTGTGCATGTACTAGCGTACACTCGTAAGAAGTGAAACTTCTTTATGACGTTATTTTTCAAAAAAAAAATATCAACAAAAGACTTATAAACCAGCAATATTCGTGACAATTCTTATTTCAAGTGCAATAAAAGGAGCGAGACCTGAGTAAATATTTCGCGATCTGTGGTGTGAATGAAGTAAGTTTGTGGAATGTGATGTGTGTAGTTATTTACATTGTGGACTAAATAAAATAATATTGTTTGTAATGTGATATTTCATTGTAGTATTAATTTGGTCCTGTTTTTATTTGAAAATGTTTTTTGTTTTATTTTATAAATGTGACGCGTAACGTAACGGATAAATGTTACGCGTAACGAAAAAATGTTACACTAAATTTTTTGACAACCCCGATAAAGAAGTTTCACTTCAAAAAATTAAATTTAAAATTAATGAAAATTATATGGCAGTGTTTTGTTATTCTAAGATAGTATAAAACGAAACTTTATTTTAATCTTTCCGGTCCGGTATTGGCCGACATATAAGCCAAAAGACAACCCAAGCATGTAAACTGCATTATTTCTACAAAAAGTAAAAAAACATAGTTAAATTGAAACTTCTAGAGATTCAAGGTTTTCTATTGGTTTAAAACGCAATGAAATAAAAAAAATTGAGATAGTTTCAAAGTTAATTTCGTTATGTAATATTATAACTCAAAAACATAACGCGTGTCATTCTTTAAGTTCAGTGTAGCACCAAATATTTTATTGCTTTACATGACCTACACATTTCTTTAGGTTTAAATAACAGCTAAGAGCTTAATAAATCAGGAGATGAATTTTATAAAAACAACTAAAATCTTAACTTTTAAATCTAACAGCCTTATATATATCTAAAGATTATTTACCTGTAAGCAGCGTTCTGTATTATTTTTAACTTTAAAGCTCATAGCCTTAATGCGGTTATTTTTATATATTTTTATTTAAATAGGGGGCAAACGAGCAGACGTATTTTACGGTCAGTATGTTACATAAACGTTATACAAGGGCCCAACAGCAAATAAGTTTGCTTCCTGCTACGCACTGTAAAGAGGAAAAAAACTTGTAACAAACCATTTGCCGTCTGGCTAGCGGTAGTATAGCAGGCAAAAAATCTTGCTGAAAAAGATCCTATGTCCAGGGCTGTTAAAAAACATTTGATGTGTGACTATATACTTTGACTGCACGGTTGGCCGAGTGGTGTCAGCGGTCGCCATGCCGCTTGCTACTGCGCCAAGGGTTCAAATCCCACGCGGTAACTACAACACTTTGTGTGATCCACGAATTGTTGTCCCGAGTCTGGATGTTCTTTGTGTCCGTTTCATGTATGTTTGTAAAGTCCCCTACGACACAGGATGTTTATTCCTAATGTGGGAGTTGTCTTTTATAAGAAAAAAAAAATATATATATATATATATATATATATGTGTAAGGTTATCTAGAAGAAATTGTCGTGAACGATAAAACTGCCGATCATTACATTTACATATTTAGTACAAAATTTTATGTTTTCTGCTGTAAATGTATGCAATAAGAGGCAGAGGCGTGGTCAGCACCTGGATGGGTGGGTGACCGCTGATGGCATAATACTATGAGCGTCTCCGTGATTCCGAGGTCACAGTCGTGAAGCTTAGTTGGAGAGCTTTGAGCGGTTTGAAAACATCCAATGGCAAGATTATACGTAACAACAACGTTGTCTTGCCAGTCTCCAACTCGCACTTGGCCAGCGTGGAGACGTATGGCCTTAATCCTGTCCTGAGAGGAGACCCGAGCCCAGCAGTAGGACATTATGGGTTCTTGATGATAAATGCAATAAAGATAAATAAATATGTTTGCAGTGCAACGAATGCTGAGAACGGCGAGCTGAACAAGGTGAAGAACCAGGTGACGGGCGAGTACGGGCCGGTCCCGGCTACTGCTCGTGCTTACAAGGCGGCAGGAGTTCGCTGGGTGGTGGTCGGTGACGAGAACTACGGCGAAGGTTCCTCCCGCGAGCATGCTGCACTGGAACCCAGACATCTCGGCGGACGTGCCATCATTGTCAAGTCCTTCGCCAGGTACCATACTCTTACACCAAGTTTTGAACCGACTTTAAAAAAGAAGGTTCTCAATTCGACTGTATATTTTTTTTTATGTTATGTGTTACCTCAGAACTTTCGATTGGTTGAACCGATTTTGATGATGCTGTGCTGGTCCCATTTCAATTTGGAATCGGTTTTTTTTGTTAAATTTAAAAAAAAAATAAAAAGGTAGGGAGAAGATTATATAGATCATGTACAAAAACTTCCAATATTAAACGTCTATAAAATTCAAACACCACCACATAAAACCTTCAAAACCAGTCTGAAACTGTATATCTAATATTGATAATGTTCCTTTTCTCGCAGAATTCACGAAACAAACTTGAAGAAACAAGGAATGTTGCCACTGACATTCGCCAACGTCAGTGACTACGACAAGGTTCAACCCACGGACAAGATTTCCCTCTTGGGGCTCAACAACTTATCACCTGGCAAGGTAACAACTTACTTTAATATATGATTATATAATAAGAGGCAGGATAAAGAGCACAAGTATTAAGAGGCACGTCATCTTTTAAACTACGGATTGTTATAAAATATTTCTAAAATCAGATGAACTCAATAACACTTTTTGGATCCGCAGTCGCATAGACCAACGAGGCCTTCTATGCTTATGGTAACGGCTAAACTGCCGTTTTCAACCTATCTCCAGTTAAAAACTAAAGATGTCTGTATATTTTTTTAAAAATGATTGATCAATACTTGCATTGACATGTAGGGTCATTTCTCTTATTATAGACAAATTTTATATGTCAGAAAAATTAACAAACATTCTTTTTGTTTTCAATAATAGTTTAGTATTAATACTCCTATTCGATAATTATAAACACTATCAAAGTATATATCCTTATCTAAATATTCTCTAATGGTATATTACGGATACTATTCCATGTGAACCAATACACTTTTAGTTACTATTTTCTAAGCTTAAATACTTTATTTAAATGGATTCATAGATTATAATTATTGATTTATAAATATCGTCACAAAAATCACATTGTCTATATGTTACAGCCCGTAGACTGTGAATTGAAACACGCAGACGGCAAGACAGAAATAATCAAACTGAACCACTCATTAAACGAACAGCAAATCCAATGGTTCCAAGCTGGCTCCGCGCTTAACAGAATGAAGGAGATCGCCGCTGCTAAATGAAGACAAACACTCGATCGTTCGCCTTAGCCTGATGTACTCGCAATGGAGGCAGAACCCAAATGTTAGGGTAGATTTTAAAGTGTAGCAACACTTAGGTACAATATATAAACAATGTGTTTAAGTCACCTTACATTGCATACTCGTAGAATCAAACGATTAGATGTTCTAAAAGTTTGTTTACCAAAAATATAAAGAAAATTAGAGTACAAATTTAAAAAAAAAACCGTAAATTGAAGAAATTTGACTCCTGACCTTTTGGCAGTAAAAAAATATTATTGAGTAGGATAATTCAGATTAGTAATACGTTATGTATATGTTGCCTTATGCCCGGTGCAGGCAACTTGTTACCATTTTATTTATCTTATAACTCATCTCTCATTCAAACTATACTATAATCGCAGTTGCAATGGTGATGAATCTTAAATTAGTTGTACTATGAAATGTAGATGAAGATAGTTAATAAGTTTCAATGCTTCGTTTCTTTCTGTCTTACGTACATAATGTCATTTAATATTATTTATGAATGTATGTATAAGAATTAAAAATGTAAAAATCTCATATTACTCATGTCGTTTTTATTTACTGTAAAACCCTAGCATATATATAGGGTGTTTTTTTAAGCTAGATAGAACTTTAAATTGTAAAAAGTAACACAAAAAATTAAATTTTGATGAAACTTTTTTTTTTATTTGTTTCAGTATACTCTGACAAATCATCATGAATAGACTCACGCTTGAACAACGCTACGAAATTATCCAAATTTACTTTGAAAATCAGCTCATTTTTGAAGAAATAAGGTCCGATGATGCCACCAGCGTGAAAACCGCACCATACGGTGCATTTTTCTGGATGTAATGGAGTCTGTAGGGTCTGTTGTGGATTGGTCTCACTCCATATGCGGCAATTTTGCTTATTAACAAACCCGTTAAGCCAAAAATGCGCCTCATCGCTGAACACAATTTTGCGATAAAACAGTCGTCTATAAGTTGCGCGAATCGACGACTGATTTTCAAAGTAAATTTGGATAATTTCGTAGCGTTGTTCAAGCGTGAGTCTATTCATGATGATTTGTCAGAGTATACTGAAACAAATAAAAAAAAAAGTTTCATCAAAATTTAATTTTTTGTGTTACTTTTTACAATTTAAAGTTCTATCTAGCTTAAAAAAACACCCGTTACAAAGTGTCTCAAAAGAAATTTCATATTTAGTGGATTGATTAAAAAAAAAGGAAGCGGTATATAGAAAAAATGTTTATTTATTGTTAAAATACACTTTTTGGGAATTCATTTCTTAAAAATAATATCGTCTAAATGTAAACCCTCACGTTGTTGGCACTCATTTAATCGAACAGTAAAATTACTTATGACTGCTCGACAGGTGGAGTGAGGGATGGCTGCCATTTCGTGACGGATATTTTCTTTCAAATGCGCCAGTGAAGTTGGTTTATTGGCGTAAACTTTAGATTTAAGATAACCCCATAGGAAAAAGTCCATAGGGGTTAAATCTGGGCTACGTGGAGGCCAATTTATGTCGCCTCTCCGGGAGATCAATTTTCCTGAGAAAATTTCACGAACACGTGGCAGAGATATATTGGACGTGTGTGAAGTTGCTCCGTCCTGTTGAAACCATGTTCTTTGGTTATAGCCAGGAAAGTTTTGCAGTTCAGGTACCAAGAAGTTGTCTAACATCTCCACATAACGCTCTGAATTCACTGTAACTGTACGCCCCATTTCGTCTTCAAAAAAGTAAGGGCCGATAATTCCTCGCGCCGACATGGCAGCCCATACGGTCACTTTAGGCGAGTGTAGGGGTTTCTGATATTTGCGTTTCGGATTGGCTGAACTCCAGTAGCGGCAGTTTTGCTTATTTACGTGGCCATTAAGATGAAAATGAGCTTCATCCGAAAACAAAATGTTGGTAAACGTTGAAAATCGCTCAATCATCTGATTTACGAAATTAAGCCTCTGACCGGCATCTTGGGGCTTTAATTCTTGCACCAATTGAATTTTGTAGGGGTGCAGCTTTAGATCTTTGTGCATAATGCGATGTAATGATGATCTATGCACATTTAAAGCACTCGCGCGCTTCCGAATTGAAAGGCTCGGGTCGTCACGTACAGATTGATTAACACTCTCCACGTTTTCTACCGTTCTTGATGACCTAGGTCGCCCGGATTTTGATTTATCCAGCGTTGATCCAGTCTCTTCAAACTTTTTAACCCAATGTCGAATGAGAGGAAGGCTTGGCGCATCATTTAAGTGGCGAAAACCTCGAATACTGCAGAATTTTCTACGCGCGACAGTTGTCGAATCACCGTTCTTGTAAAACTCTCGCACGCACAACGCGCGGTCTGCTCCCGAGAAACGCTCCATAGCGACTGAATCCCCAAGAGCCAAGCTACCAATTGACATAACCCCCGCACCCCTCAAGTACGCAGCGTTCACGCAGTAAGCTAAACAAATATAAAATTTCTTTTGAGACACCCTGTACTTATCTATTTTTGTTTGTTATAAGATTCAAAATTAATTTCCAATTACTGTAATATCGTCGAGTGGGATTTGGAAGTCACAGATACCAGAAAAATAGATATTAGTGTCTGACAGTTTGAGGTACCAGCTTTGTATGTCTACACTTACTGACTCACATAACCTAATTTGTTTACTATTAAAAATACTATAACGAGCTAACCTTAATACTTGCTGACACAGGCTTTTTTAAAACTTTAAAAAGGGAAATACAACCTTCATTAGGTTTTTTTATTGAATAGGGGACAAACGAGCAAACGTATCGCCTGATAGTAATGTATGGAAGTCCGTAATTTAAGTTAGAAACATGGAATTTTATTTATGAGCTACTGATTAAAGTTAAGTAGATACATATTGAAGAGATTCTGGATAATTCTACCGCAATGGGGGTTGAAAGTTAGTTTGGTAGTCCGCCATTTTGTAAGTTAGAAACTTCTATTTTTGGGAGACTGATTAAAAATGAGTAGATACGTATTTTAAAAGTTTCTGTATATTGTACCAATAAGAGTGTGACATAGGGGTTGACATTTCGTATATAGGTAAGTCTGAAAGTCCTAAAAGCAAATTTCTGAAGGTTTCCATCAATTATGCCTTTTATTTTTTACCTGTGTGCGCCGGGGTTTGCGGCGGAGCGATGAGACGGAATCGAACCGACTAAAACCACACGGTGTGCCACTCAGCGCCTGAGAAAGGAGGGGTCCGGGAACTGCTGTTATTAACACGACCGGACTTTCCATCAATGATGCCTAGGACATCGGTACCTCCTAATTAGTGTAAAAACAATGGGAAAATACTTACATCGACATTTTATTGAAACTATTAAGTTTTTTTATTAATTACCTAACCATAAAAATTTCCTCTTATTAGTCTAATTAGTAAATGCGAGTTATAACAAACACATGACTAAAAGCCTAACTTTATAAGTACTTATCAATGTTTAAGATTAATATTTTTTCATTATTATTCATAAACATTATTCAACTACAAGTTGTTTTAGTATTTGATATTATAACGGTAACAGAAATATATAATCTCTGAAAATTTCAACTGTTTAACTATCATTGTAAATAAGATACAGAGTAGTGACAGACAGTCTAAGTATTAGGGTCCCGTTATATCCGATATGGAACCAAAATAATGTTTAGGAAGGCTGTTAAATGCTTTGTGAATTAGCATGATTAATGAATCATCATCAGCCAGCTCTCCTAAGGCATACCGCAATCTATCTGTTGCTTTTCATCATCCTGCCATCTGGCCAGAGAGCACACCCCACTATGTTTGCTGAGATGCAAATAAAACAATGCATAGTTTAGAACTAATTTAATGCGCCAAGAAATCAATCTTCATTGTCTTCGTTGTCACTATCAGCATTGATGTTGAAGTAACGAAGTTCATATGAGTCATGTGCGGATGCCACCACTCTCAGCCAGTCACGGAGGTTGTTCTTCTTGAGGTAACGCTTTGTTAGATACTTCAGGTACCTCTTTGAGAAAGCAATATCTGTAATTAAAAATAAATAAAGATCAGTACAGAACAGTATCACAAGTTGCACATTTCATTTGTGTAGAGGAGTAAAATAGGTGTAACTATATATAATACACTACCTTGACTCTTAGTAATTCAGGCAGCACTTATCTCCTTCTATAAGGTAACAAGTTTTCTGTTCTCATAAAATTTTCAGTATCACAATGTCAGTACCCTTAACTTGAGGCAAGGGTCCTGTGTTATACCCCACAGGACAGGGTCCCTGCCGAACTCTGCCACCTGCATACTCCGGCCTACTGAAGCATGTGGTGCCCACCCCCGCGACAAGGACGCGCCGGTCAGGATTTACCCAAGTGAGAAATAGAGAAGAGGACTCTATTTCGCCTTGAGCCGGGTTAATGGACGTGTTTACTGGTACGCCCAATGGCAAGTTCACACTTGACTATTAGGTTCAGTTTTATCTGTATCTATTACTAGGTAATGTTTGGCATGAACACCTGAAGATATATAACAGTATGTTAAGGTAGTTTGGCTGCATCTTTCAATGTTATGCAAAAATTCTTATCAAAACTATGATACTGTGAGAATAAATTTGTTTTCTAATGGTTCCCCGGACAAATGGGTGCAAAGAAGCAAATCAAAGTCGGATTTAATTAAAACACATTAAGCTAGCCATACAATGTATTGTGTCCCTGCATAGTTACACCCATCAGATAAGCTTGAGCTGAGTAGAGGACATATATGAACAGTTGTGCAATATACACACTTTGGTTTACCTATATGTACAACTGTATCAGGTATGTATACCCTCACGTGTATGGGCCTTTAAGCAGACCGATCGTTCAAGTAATCAGAACAATGTCTCACAGTTACGATGCAATTGCATAATATTAAAATATACATCTTTTAAAATCAGACATAACCTCTAACCAAATATAGGTTATGTCGATTTTAGAGCCGAATAAGAAAATGTAACTAGCAAACTTTACTTCAGGAAACACTTAAAATTCTAAACTCGACGCATATTCTCTGTCCCTCCAAGATGTTGCTACACACATTATTAAAGAGTTCACCCAGAGCGGCTGGGTAGCGGTTTCGTGCATATGTCAAACTACATTCATCGGAAACCAGAATTAAAATTATTGAAACGGCAGATTACATGATAAAAATATAGGTTCAATCAAAGTTACCTGCGTTAATAGTGATCTTCGTTTTGTCCCTGGCGACGACAACGTGATTGCCGAGGTTATTTACTTTACCCTCGACCTTAATGCGCTCCTTCAGGTACTTCTCGAAGTTGCCTACGTCAAGAATGCTGTCCTCGGTGGGGTGTGTGCAATCAATTGTGAATTTCAGGTTGATCTTCCGCTTGATGCCCTTACCGCGGATCTTGCCACCTTTGACTCCTTTCTTTCCACTCTTCTGTTGCAATTGACCCTTTTTGGGCGCAGGCTTCTTTGTTACTGCCATTTCGGTAATCTGGAATTTTTTCACATGTTTTAACCGATTTCATTAGGACACAGTTTTAATTATTATTTAATATTTTCAATCAATTTTAAGGTATAACCTACCCGACACGTGTGCTCTAGTCACCGTAATAAGTGCAAAATGGCCGACTTGAACGTCAAAGTTTAGTGAAGTAAGTTAGCTTAGTAGCGTCACCCAGCCAAAAGAGGGTGACCGTTTAGAAAATCTTACTAACATGTTATTCTACTAAAAAAATAAAATCGATTGACTTATAAGTCTAGTAAATGTCAACTCCCTCATTTATTTATTGTGTTAGGTTTACTATGCAGTACAAGAATTCAGATGTTGATTTTAGATTGCAACTAAATTACATTTATGAATTAGTCAAATGCGTATGCTCGAGTCCAAGTTGTTTGTCAATTACTATGTTCATTATTTTTTTACAATAAAACATAGTACATTGATCCGTTGAATTAACTATGTCGGGGAAGACAACATAAAAAGTTTAAAATATAGAAGTAGCGTTAAGCAGTTCAAATATTTCAATATTTAACCCTTAAATGGTAGCTTCGTTTTAAGCTCTTATTACACTTCGCTAAATTTAGTCGCTACTGAATTTAATCATGTATAATCGCAATTGGCAAGTTAGCATCCTAAATTCAGAAGCAAGGATGGTTTCTGACTGACCAAATCATTTAGAAACCTAATTAGATACGCATTTAGGGGGGTGTAATCGCATTTAGTTAATTAGAGGTTATATAAATTATTGATAACTAATTCTAGTAAAAATATATTTTTGCACCCAAATCCGTAAAGCCGTTCTAGCGTATAACTTAGAAAATAAACTTAATCCAAACTCCCATTTGAATAGTTATTTATGCAACTGTTTCATAAGGGGGCAATTCATAATATTTACAATCAAATTGTTTACTGAAACTAACAAAAAATAATATAATAGACAAATATGTATTTACAAAAGTGATTCTTTACAGCGGTGTTTGATTTTATTTTCATATAAATTATAAATATTTGAACGAAAAATGTACAGCTATTTTATTAGCAATACCTAGTAATCTCGTTTTTTATGGGTAAATTTTAATAGAGAAGTCAACACTGGTCCACCATTGTGATGTTCATGCTTTGTCTTTGTCTAATCTTGGCGACGTTCCGGTTCTTATAACGTGTGTAAGTGAGACATACGTATGTTTACTTTCAAATGTCTAATGGTTTTAAAGCTACATCGTTTTTGCGACGTCTTCATTTGTCAACCAGTGTCAATTATAGATCGTAATAAAAAAGTAAAAACGTCATGTGACTCATATAGCTATATCCAGCGTACGATCAAGACGCTTCTAACGATAACTCATTTGTCCAGTTCTAATAAGTAGTTGAGGAGCTATTTTAGTTTAGGGAACAGATGAACATACATTCATAGCCTGTAAAAATCATAACCCTCCTTTGGCTTTGCCGTAGTCGGGTAAAAACAGTAGTGATCGTCGAATAAAACCGAACAAAGTGACCTTTATAGATACGTGACGGAACTCTGCTCTGATTTGTGTTCAACTTATTATGGTGGATTGCTATATTTTGTAGTTAAATTTTCGTTAATTAACTCTTAATCTCGCTCTAAATATGAAAACCAACAATTTTCATACTCTATGAAAACTAATTAATCAGTTATATACTTCTTCTTCTTCTTAATAAATGGCAAACTGTGCCGATGTCGACAATTCTGCCAATGTCAAGTGGGATGGAGATACGTGGGTTTTATGGAAAGAAAAAATAGAGCATAGTAATAATAAAATTGCAACTATAAAAAAATTCCAAAGTTAGCAGTTGACTGATTGTGGGGCTTTTGGTGAGATTATTACACTGAAACATCGTTCGTATGTACACAGGTCAAAGTTTGATATCATTGCATCGAATGAATATCATCAAGGCTTGAAGGAGCTTGGGAGATGAGAAGGTTAGTAGGGATGAAAAATTAATAGGGATGGGAATTTTTAGTTTGGGTAGGTATAAATAAAGGTCTAGGGAAGGGTTATTTTTGCCGCAACTGAAGAAGATGTGGTCCAGATTGCCCTCGTCCAGACCGCATTCGCATAAAGACGTGTCCCGCACCCGAATTTTATTCAGGAAGACAGGGGAGCTACAGTGGCCTATGCGGAGTCTGCATATGGTGGAGATGACAGCTTTGGCTACTTTTTTGGATTTAAAAAACCAGGGTTTTGGTGGAATGCAGTGCTGGATTGCATAATAATGCCGACCTTTACGTTGTGAGGAGCTATTCCACTCCATCTGCCAGGATGTCATCAGTTCTCTCTGAGGTAGTTATATACTTAATTTTAGTGGTTCTGTTACTGTCATCATACCTTTCGGCCTATAAGTAAGTCAAAATAAAACCATGTTTTTTAAAAATTGTTGTAAGAGTAAATTATTATTAAATATTTTGAATGAAAATACATATTAGTTCTTAAGAAGTCTGTCCAAAAATATTTGCTCCATCACATCGCCATTAATTTTTTTTCAGAAAAAAACTATTTCTGACTTGAATAAGCTATATATTGGTTAAAAGTTTCGGGACAGCTGTAGAGCTTGCTGACCCGTGGGGTTTGTGTTTACAACTTGGCCCTATGATAGGTATGCCAGCTGGCTGAAGAATATAGATACTGGGATAGGTATATCGGCGGGCCAACCGTTTAGCCTTCGTACCGTAGCCTTAATACCAGGGAAAGGTGGTGGTAACTATTCTAACCGGTCCAGCCTTCGTACCGTAGTTAGAATAGTAGTGAAACGCGGAGGAGGATACGACTTATCTTGTTTATTCGTGTAAATACATTTCATTATATTACAAACTAGCTGACCCACGCAACCTCGTTTGCGTCTTCTATAGCCCGTAGCGTGAAAATTTTCCCTCGTTTTTGAAACATTCTTCATTGGTGCTCCGCTCCTATTATTATTAGCGTGATGATATATAGCCTATAGCTTTCCTCGATAAATGGACTATCCAACACTAAAATATTTTTACAAATCGGACCAGCGGTTCCTGAGATTAGCGCGTTCAAACAAAGAAACAAACTCTTCAGTTTTATAAAAAAACTTGAGAGGTGTCAAGGGACACCCGGATGGAACGAAGTTCGAAATAGAAAGACGATACAAATATTATTTTACTATTTACTTCAATATTTTACGTAATTTCTAGTTTTATGATATATGTGTACACAATAATATTAATAATAATAATAATGATAATGATGACAATGGTGAAAATGATGAAGATGATGAAAATGATGAAAATGATGAAAGTGATGAAGATGATGAATTGATGAAAATGATGAAAATGATGAAAATGATGAAAATGATGAAAGTGATGAAGATGATGAAAATGATGAAAATGATGAAAGTGATGAAAATGATGAAAATGATGAAAATGATGAAAATGATGAAGATGATGAAGATGATGATTATGATAATAGTGATGATAATGATGATATGTATATATAAAAGTTCGAAATCTTATCTATCTATTATATATATATATGTATATAGTATAGGGTTGCTTCAAGCAATGAAAAATAAACTAATAACAAATAAAATTTAAAATAGCAAAAAGTGTCGTGACAACAAACGCTGGGGACTTTACAAACATACATGTAACGGACACAAAGAACACCCAGACTCGGGACAACATTTTGTGGATCACACAAAGTGATGTCCCACGTGGGATTTGAACCCACGGCACTTGGTGCAGTAGCAAGCGGCGTAGTGGCCGCTTAAACCACTAGGCCAACCGTGCACTGTTTTAAAGTATGATGCCATCGTTCTTTTATATGTATGCAAGTGACGCCGAGTTTCTTCATTATTATATAGATATAATATTTTAGTGATAAGTCAAATTGTCTGACTTGGTCGGTGTGATTTGTAAAGGACAACGTAATCGTGTAATCCATTCTTCGTAAACAGTTTTCGCTACCGTCTCGGCGGTGATATCACGAGTAGGTATTCTTTTGGGTTTCGTACAGCGATCATTGTAACTAAATAGTTAAGCGATGAGACATACTTACTTGCAAAATTAAATACCAGGGCTTATTAGTACGAGTACGAAAAAATACCAGGGTCAAAAACCAGGTTTTAAAAATACTTGAAAGTATTTGTTAATATCGAAGATTTTTAGTATCAAAGATCGTAACTTATATGTCATCGAGTCGGGCTACAATTATGGACGTTTTTAAAAATATTTGAAAGTATTTGTTAGTATCAAAGATTTTTAAGTATCCATATAATAGGTCTTTACCTATGAAATTGCGTTTCTTCAGTACTGGTCATTTCAAATAAAAAAAAGTTTGTAATGGCTCTGTATTCTAAATTCAAATTAATTTTGTTTTAAAACCATGACATTCTATTTACAAACTCAGTCTTTTGTTTTTTGATTAGCGTTGTATTTTCATTACATTTGAACATTTTTCGTCATAATGGATGCTTTAAAAATTCGTGTAATTATGGAATATGAGTTCCGTCGTGGCACCAACGCGACACAAACGGCACGTAACATCAAAAACGCTTACGGAGAGAACTGTACAAACGAACGCACAACCCTTTATTGGTTTTCCCGGTTCCGTTCTGGAAATTTTGACTTGAAAAATGAAGCTCGTGGTCGTCCGGAGACTTTGGTTAACAATAATGAATTAAAGGCGATTGTGGAAGCTGACGAAACTCAATGTACAGCTGAGCTAGCAGCAGCTTTTAATGTAAGCATCAAAACAATATTGATCCATTTGCGACAAATTGGCAAGGTAAAAAAGCTTGATAGATGGGTGCCCCACGACCTTAACGATCGCCAGCGCAACGTACGCGTCGAGACCTGCCTTTCGCTGCTCAACAGGCAAAGAAATGAAGGAATTTTGAAACGAATAGTTACGTGCGACGAAAAATGAATTCTGTTCGACAATCGAAAGCGCTCAGCAAGTTGGTTAGACCCTGGTTCAGCACCAAAGCAATGCCCTAAACCAAAAATGACCCCTAAAAAGGTGATGGTCACTGTTTGGCGGTCTAGTGCGGGTGTGATTCACCACAGCTTTTTACAAAACGGCATGAGCATTAATGCAGATGTGTACTGTGAAGAACTGGAGAGAATGATGGAGAAGCTTGCACATCTGCAACCAGCTTTGGTCAGTCGGTCGTCCCCACTGCTCCTTCACGACAATGCGCGACCCCATACTGCGCAACAGACAGTCTCCAAGCTGCAAGAGCTGGGGTTGGAAGCTCTCCCTCATCCGCCATACTCACCAGACCTTGCACCTACCGACTATTACTTTTTCCAAAATTTAGACAACTTTTTAGTGGGTAAAAAATTCAATTCCCGAGAGGCAGTACAAAATGCCTTTGAAGAGTTTGTTGCCTCCCGTCCAGCTGATTTTTACAAGAAGGTCATCAATAAACTGCCAATGCGTTGGCAAAGATGCGTCGATTGCATGGGTGATTACTTCGAATAACAGAAATAAAAAAGTTTGAAAAAATAAGTCCTTTCACTTATTGCATACAAAACGGCAATTTCATAGGTAAAGACCTAATACATAAAATAAAAGGAGAAGGAAATACTCGGGCTCGGCTCGGGTACGGGGCTCGGTACGTCAACGCGCCGAGCCCCGTGCGTACTGCTTGTGACGCGACGCGTACGACGTGTCCGGCCGCGGTGCCCATATTTGAAAGAGATAAACTTCTTAGTACTCTATGGATTCACCGTGCGGGTGCCGGGTCCATCGTATGGCAGAGGGAGAAACTCAAAGAAGTTCCCGGGACTTACGACCTAGGTGTAGGTTTAAGGAGGCCCCCTTTAAGATGCGCATCAACGCTCACCTTCACTGCTCGAGTTTCCCGCCCTACCTAGCCAAATTTGGTAGGAACCTGTTAGTGCAGCCTTGGATACTCGTTCTAAAATAGAACTTACTGCAGATCTCGACAGGCCAAGGTCTTTCAGAAGGTTATAGAGATTAAGCTGGTATACCTCTCGCTCCTACTTCTACCGCGTATAAATTAAATTAATTTTACCGCGGGAGAGCTATGCTTCGGCATGAATGGGTCGGCTCGACCGGAGTGATACCACGGCCTCACAGAAAACCGGTGTGAAACAGCGTTTGCGCTGTGTTTTACCGAGTGAATGAGGATACCGGAGGCCCATACCCCAACCCCTCCCCCTATCCCCTTTCCCATCCCTCAAAGGTCGGCAACGCACTTGTGACGCCTTTGGTGTTACGGGTGTCCATGGGCGGCGGTAATCGCTTACCATCAGGTGATACGTCTGCTCGTTTGCCCACTATTCAAAAAAAACCACATAGCCATTTTTGTTTAGTTCAGTTGTTAGATCGTAATATTTATTTAATTTTATTCTATGGTCTTTAGGAATATTACTTTCCCACGGGACAGTAAGCTCTACTAATATTATGTGGTTCTGTGTGTTCCTTGTTTGCTGCTATGGCAAATTGTAGTTGAGAATAATAAGATGTGATTATGTCAATAACCACAGTAGGAAAGTTATACCACTTCAGGGCGAAGATCATCAGTTCATGCTGTACAGAACCAAATGCGTTTTCAAGGTCTATCCAACAGAACGTAATTTGCCTCTCATGCATTCTGGCATCTTCTGGCATTCTGGCATGACTGCCTCGGTGGCGTAGTGGTAGCGTATGCGACTGCTAAGCTTAGCATGAGGTCTCGGGTTCGATTCCCGGGTCGGACCAAATGTTTGTATGATCTGCAGATATTTGTTTCGAAGTTTGGGTGTTTTCTATGTATAATATGTATGTATTTACAAAAAGAAAAGTATTTAAGTATTTCTATCAGTTGTCTAGTACTCATAATACAAGCTCTGCTTAGCTTGGGACTAGATGGCGTTGTGTGTTAGATGTCCGGAATGTTTATTATCTTTCAAACTTTTCGCTAATAATGTGTTATGTTCCAGGCAGGCATGTTAAGAATTCGTAAGGAAACTTACATAAGAATTCGGCCCGTATTCCATAAGGACCAAATCGTACAAATAAAAAAATACTTTAAGGTTCAAAGTATTTTTTATTTACATAAGAATTCGACCCGTAAGCCCTTCAGAATAAGGAGCAAAATCGTATAAATAAAAAATACTTTGGGCTTCAAAGTATTTTTATTTACAAATCCGATTGTGTTTTTTATTGTTATTAAGATATGAATCATTTTCCTTTACAGTATTTTTATGTGTAGTGTTCAAGTTTTTTGAGCATACGGCTTCAGCACATATAGTTTCATACACTTGCAATACTTGCAAGTATTTTTTGCTCGTACCAGGGCGCCGTACTTCAAATTGAAAACCTGGTTTTAAACCCTGGAAGCGTAAATACGTTTCATCTCTTAAATACCCAAAGTCGTTTGATGGTGGTAGCGGCCCGACTATGTCGACGCGTGATATATATGTAATATATATATAGTAAATACATTCATATCATACGTAGAGAACACCCAAACTCCGAAACAAATATTTACATTTATCGTACAAAAATTTGGTTCGAATGTTACGAGTCACGTACCTACTACCACTGCGCTTACGTAAACAGTTAGAGCAGATATTTGAGATATTTGTCATGATTTTATTTTTAAAATTTGTAAAATACAAATATTACTGTTGAACACAATTTTTTTTTGTTTCATTTTGTGGAATTTGGTGACTACGGTTACACTATTCTATGAGTAACCTGAAACGCGCTTACCTGTTTTTCTTTCATTTAAACATGCTATATAGGTAATAATAATAATGATAATATATTTATGTACTCAAGTACAGGTATAGCTTATAATCTAAGATGTGGTAACAATATTTTTGATAATTTACAAATAGAATACTGTGGACTGCAGAGTACTTTGGACTGCACGGTTGGCCTAGTGGTTTAAACGTTCACTACTGCGCCAAGTGTCGTGGGTTCAAATCCCACGTGGGACATCACTTTGAGTGATCCACAAAATGTTGTCCTGAGTCTGGGTGTTATTTGTGTCCGTTACATGTATGTTTGTAAAGTCCCCCGCCACACAGGATGTATATTCCTAATATGGGAGTTGTCTTTAAAAAAAAAAAATAGCGAGAAAACGACGGTGTCTGAGCTAGTAAGAAACTGTGCGACAGACACCGACGCCATCCCCCACTATATAGGTTGAGCCTTAGGTTTAGACTTACATGGTGTTTATGCTATGCATGCATGATAATTTTACATTTAACTTTCTTTCCGCAAACAGTATGTTTTTTTTTATAGAGGTGGCAAACGAGCAGACGTATCGCCTGATGGTAAGCGATTACAGTCGCCCGTGGCGTCACAAGTGCGTTGCCGGCCTTTTAAGAAGGAGTACGCTATTTTCTTAAAGGTTTGAAGGTCGTATTGGTACAGGAATACCGTAGGCGACAGTTCATTCCACAGTTTTATTTGGGTTTCGGGAAAAGCGCACAGTTGTGGACTGGCAACCATCTAGAATTCTAGATGATGGGGATGAAACTTCTGTCGCGTAGGACGATGGCGGAAAGACGCGTTAGGGATCAGTCATCTGTTAGTGATGCACAGCGAAGCTACATCTCTACTCAGCACCAGAGAGTAGCCGAATTGGAAGTTCTTGGCAATCGACGATTCGAGTCGCTCTTTGTTGAATGCGGTCCAGAGAGAGAAGCTGGTATTGGGGTGCCTCTGCTCCAAGATGAGGACAGTATTCCATGTGAGGCCGAACCTGCGCCTTATAAAGCAGAAGGCGGTAAGCCGGAGTGAGGTACTGTCTCGATCTGTTGAGCACATCAAGATTCTTCGAGGCCAATTTGGCCTTACTCTCCAAATAGCCACGAAACTGGACTTCGCTCGATATGTCGACACCAAGTATTCCAATATTTGCTGAGGCAGATAGGGGAGTGTCTTCAAAACGAGAACATACGACCCACGGCAGAATTTTAGCGGTGAACGAGCAAATTTGTGTCTTTATGGGGTTAAATTGGAGTAAATTAATTCTACCCCAACCTGAAACCTTTCGTAAAGAGGTCTCAACTACAGACACAAGTTTGTTTCAACTTTCAATGACGTTTTCTCGAGAAATATTGGCGAGGCCGGTGTAGAGAGTATCTACAGCCCGTGCTGTCATCCGTATAATAATGAATGCTGTCGACTGTCTCGGTGGCGCATTGGTAGTGAATGCGACTGCTGTGCTTGAGGTCTCGGGTTCAAATCCTGGCTCGGACCAAATGTTTGTGTAATTTACAAATATTTGTTTCGGAGTTTGGGTGTTTTCTATGTATAATATGCATGTATTAACAAAAAAAAAGTATATATGTATTCATATCAGTTGTCTAGTACCCATAACACAAGCTCTGCTTAACTTGGACTAGATGGCGTTGTGTGTTAGATGTCCGAAATATTTATTTATTATTTATTTAATGCTATATTTTGTGGCAATAATCATTATCTCACGGAAAAAAGGAGAGATGGCCAATTACAATCGGTACATGATTGCCATGGTGTCATATCACATGGTACAGAAATGATGTATTATTTAATTGATTTATTTTCATATTTGTTTTAGATGCCTGATAAAAATTCCGTAAAAACTGCCACGATGTCTAATGTTTCACACCCGAGCTCTCCGAAAGAGGTTTCGTTCAGTAAAGATTCAGATTAAACCCCATCTCGAATGTTACAGGATATTACCTCATCTTCATAACCTTTAGTATTCCCAAGAGTATTTGGGGTCGGCTACTAGTTCAACGAGTTTACTTGAATATCAATTTTTACACAGAACGATTGGCATTTGACCTCCGCAACCCTGAAGGCGATCTGAATTCGAAGGTGGAACCTACCTACCTCTTATGCCATAGCCATCACGTCCGGACACTTCCGTAGAGATGGCCAATTGGGATTTCAAAAAAAAAAACTTAATTATTACGGCGATTTCTTCTAAAATTTTTCTTTTTTGTCCTTAACTTTAAAAAAATAATAATACAAAAAAAAATAGTTCTTGATTTCTGAAAGAGCTTAGAAAAACATTAACTGCACGTTTTGCCTAGTGGTTAAGCGGTCGCTACGACGTTCTCTACTTCGCCAAGTGTTGTAGATTCAAATCTCACATGGAACAACACTTTGTGTGATCCACAAATTGTTGTTCTTTGTGTCACACAGTAATTACTCCTAGGGCGGTTGTCTAAAAAAAAGAAAAAGAACTGTGGTCTATACATATATAACTACCCCGGCCTTACCCTGTAATATGTCCCTGTCTCCTAATGTTTAACATGTGCCTACTAGCAGTGATATGTAAGCGGACCTTTAATAATAATAATAAATCTTTATTTTCTCTCACAAAGGTACAATTTAGTTACAGTTAATCTAATTAAAATTAAAAGGATTCTACATTTCCTTGGTGAGAGCTGGAGTCCGTACTAGGCTCTAGGCCTGTGTCACAGATCTCCAGGCCCCCCCCTACGGCCGACAAAATATTTATTTAATTGTATTAAATATACTTAGAAATTATTCAGAAACAATAAACAATAAATATAAAAAATGCAGCTGCACCTCCAAAAAACAAGAAAAGAAGATATAAATAAGTAAATGTATCTCTAGGTAAATAAAGTAGGTACATTCCAGATTAAATATTTTAATGTATAAATCAGTTTAAAATAATGCTTGGGTTGGTAATAAATTTACCTACCCAAGCATTATTGTAATTTAACTAAAAAGGTACATTAACCAATAGTCAAAGGACCAGTTTCATAAAAAGTGGGAAGTGGCAATGAGTCAAGACTAAGGTATTTATGTTCTCCTCTCGTTGATTTGATTTCTATAAATAAACAACTGCAGTCACCAACCCAGGTTGCGCTAATTTTTTTCCTTACGTGATGTAACTGCCTTGCTATTTTCTCACGTGCGTTCAACGGTATGTTCAAATCAAAGATAAGTTCTTGATGACGTTTTGAAGAAGATGTTAAGTTTTTCTAAACGTCATTGTCAAATTCATAACGACGCGGCGACGTTTTATAAACCTTGTTCGTCATAAACGGCATAGAGAACATTTTGTGAAATTCCAACCGCTAGGGATGGTCAATGTTAGAAAAACATCGATTCAAAAGTATCGATTTACGATAAAAAGTGATAGAAAACATCAATGTTTGAAAGTATCAATTACTTTCGGTGGCAAATAAATTAATTAAAAGGTTTGAGTTTATAGCAAAGAAAACTAAAAATAATTACGTTATGTGTTTCCCTTTAAGTTGACAGTTTTTTTTTAAATCCTGCACGTTAGATGATCACGATGATGTTTTACATCGATGTGTCGATGTTATCGAAATCAAAACATCTATACGTCGATGTTATTCTGCTAAGCATCGATGTATTTTCAAGAATAATATATAAAGATAAAAACCGCTTACAATTTCAGAATATTACGCCGTATTAGTGATGCGACTCGAGTATTATTTTGTAACTCGAGCCACTTGAGTAATTCTGCTAGGTCAATCGAGTTGTTGTTGCTGTTGTTTGGATTTTTCATACCCCTAAATGATTACGCGTTTACCAGTTCACCTAGTAATTACCACGAATTGAACTTTGTTTTTTGTACATAAAAATTAAATATGTTTGACATTATAAACTATTTAAATTATTTATGAGACGAATTACGATTGTTTCTCAAGATAAAGCTAATATGTAGAAATATTTATTTTCAGTTTTATCTATTGAAAAATAATTATATAACGGCAATCAGCTATTTAAAAAAAAATTGGCCGCCTATCTATTCTATAGGATAGATTCTAGGCCTGCCGATAGAAGTGAAAACTTTTAACTTAAAATGTTATTTG
Organism: Spilarctia lutea; assembly: GCA_916048165.1. Classification (NCBI taxonomy): domain Eukaryota; kingdom Metazoa; phylum Arthropoda; class Insecta; order Lepidoptera; family Erebidae; genus Spilarctia; species Spilarctia lutea. The sequence continues at coordinate 4,881,770 of OU696479.1, read as the reverse complement.
TAAAATTAATGTGTTAAATTAGAAATTTCATAATGTTTAAATTAAAATTATCAAGATCAAACATTAGCATGTCAGTGACGCGAACCCATAACATTTTCTACTGCCAAAAAGTGGGCAAAGCGGCTAAAGAAGTTTTCACTTCAAAAATATCAACAGTCCTAACAAGCACTACATACACAGTACATACGAGTACATAGGTACCTACGTAACTAATATTTGAAATGCAAATAAATAGCTAACAATGCATACGGTTTACTTCGTTTACGTTGATCAATGTGATTTAGTTTAAAATAGTTGAACTTGACCCTTAAGAGTTTGACATTTCGATATTTTATTCTTATAGCATCGATGTTCGATTTCAACATCGAACGTCATAACATCGATGTTTTTCTGCTAAACAACGATATACGTATAATCATTATCGATGAATCTCAGGCGCAGTTGCAGCCTAAAGTTTTGGAAGGGGTGGAGGGGTCACTATTAATGTAAGCAATTTAAGTCGAGTAAATTAGACTTTATTGCACCATACACAATTTTATTGCACACATTAAAAACAAATGGATATCTTTTGTTTGTATTGGTAAATCTATTAGGATGCTAATATTTGAGACGTCAGGCAAAATCTCTGAATGAACTTTCAGAGGAGCTAGCTCCAATTGGGGAACACGAAGGTCTTGCGTGGGTCCTCCGACAAATCGGTCTACCCACCAAACCACGCGACGGCCTAACCCGGCAGTCAATACGAGCTCCAGAAACGTATCAGCGGCTTCTGGAGTCACCCAACCAAACGTCACGACTGAGGTGAGCAGGCAGGCACGCCTGCCGTGATCAATGCTGGTGGTAACAGGTTCCTTCCGATTTTTCTCCACGACCGGGCGGAGTCCAGGTAGGACAGATCGGAACTTTACGGTTCTGTGGCGCAGATAGAACTTTATGATGGAACGCAGGTAAGGCAGCACCCCGTGATATTCAAGGGCTGCCCCAATCACGCACCAGGTAAAGGTGCCCAAAGCGTTACCGATATCAAGGCTAACAACAACACCCCCTCCGCCCCCCGATCGGACCGCCGACCCTGACAAGGAGCAAACACACCTAATAGCCCATCCACTGTCGATCGTTCCCGTCGGAATCCAAATTGGCAGTTCGATAGATCAGAGCCCACTCGCGACAGGTGTCCGGTGCTGATACGGTCAGAAAATTATTTCATAGAGTTTCCCCGACTCGTTCAACAAGCAAATCGGTTGAAACACAGAGTTTGGGAGTATCTGCAGCTTTTCCTTACTTTTTGAGGAGCATCAGTTTCGGTTCTTTCCAACCGAGGGAGATGATATCGAGGCCGAAACACTCAGTGAAAATCTACCAGCACCGACAAAGTGATCACCAGCGCCTGTCCTGGAACACCATCAGGTCCAAGCGTGGTGTTGCGGGAAGCCAGCCGTCGTACGAAAGTCGTACGTCGGACCAGAATCGGAGGACTGTCCTAGACCTTTGGGAAGAGCGTGTCTAACACTCTTCCTAGAAACTCCGGTCCAGACTTGTAGAATTTATCTGAGTCTTCATAGCAGAGCAATCCTGAATCACGACAGCCTTGGAGGGCAAAGTTTAGTTTTTAGTGGTAGTAGTATAGTACCAGTTGAAAAACTACATGTCTTTTTGAGGGGTCATGTCCCCTGTGACACTCCTCTCCCTCCCTTAGAATCGTACCTGAGTCAAATTTGGTTTCACTCGAATACAAGTTTTAGAAATTTGCTAGAGTCAATTGAGTAAAATAAAGTCGAGTCGCATCACTACTCCGTACACGGCCGCAAGGATATAATTTCAATACCTATAGTAGCTCAGTGCGTTAGAACTTTTTTTTAACAACACTTCATGGTAACTGCAGGTGACGCACCGACTCGCCTTGGTCAACAAATTCATTGACGAGCTTTGAATCATGTCACCGAATTTTATTATTTATAAAACAGCTCAAAAAGTATATCGGCATCATTTCTTATAAAAATTACACGAGAATAGAATGCGCGTCGATATATGTGACAAATAATATTTAACGGTGCCTCACTAATGTTACAAATATGGATAATTGTTATGCCACTTGGGTCTGTGACTGCAACGAGGCCATATCTAAATCTGACTTAGATCGTTTTACGGATACAATAGAAAATATACTCAATGACGAAAAAGGGAGAAAATTTTTCAAAAAATTTATGTGCACATCGAAGTTAAAAGCTGGATGTCGGGCGCTGGGTTTCTGGGAACAGAACGAGAAATTGCTTGAATATAAAGAAAATGTATTTTATAGAAGTTATCTAAGAGACGTCGACAGTTTAATAGAAGAGGCAGATAGGATTGACGACATTGATTTAGCCACGATGAAGCGGCTGACAATTGCTCGAGACTCGAAAAACAAGGTCGCAATAATTGAAGCTTTGTTATTATTAAAGGCACAAGTAACGAAAGCCCTTAAAAGAGAATACAACGCGTTTATAAGAAGTTATTTTCCAGTTAAATAAATCACACTGAGCATACAGTGCCTTATACACATTAAAATAGTCTAGATTCGTAATTTCGCGCTATGTTTAATTATCTAAAATTCATATTTATTAATAAATTTTATTAGATTTTTTAGCAGAAATGGTAGAATATAAGGAACGTATTATAATGTGATAACATCTTTTGTACTATATTCTAACAAATACATATTTCTTTACAGCTGCAACAACGGCTTTGTAAGTTTATGAATGTGATCGATTATAATAATTTTAAATATTCGAACAATAGTTTTAGAAGGCAATATCATACTGAGACTCATAAAGTAAGAAAGCATTCATATTTACCTAGATTCATAAACAGGTTCTTTTCTAAGCAATAATGTCAGGTCAACATTGTTTTAAATCTTTCAACTTTCTTGATTGTAAATGCAACGTTTATGAAAGAAAACAAAAAATGCCAACTTTGTGGAATAAGTATTTATTGATAAAAGCAGAAGAAAGAAATAAATCAACAACCCAGAATGTCCCACTGCTGGGCTTGGGTCTCCTCTAATGAGAGGGTTAAGGACATATGTCCCCACGCTGGCCGAAGTTCATGTTGGGGACTGGCAAGACAACGTTGTGGCTACGTATCTTGCCGTTACAGTTTTTAAGCCGCCCAAAGGACTCCAACTAACTGGACTGTTATCATATAATAACAACCGGGACCGACTGCTTAACGTGACCTCCGAATCATGCCACCAGCGGTCACCCATCTAGTTACTGCGCCGTCGTTGCTTACCCTCGATGATAATTTCTAATCACCGAATGCAACTGGGCTATGAGTGTCTCTGCCTCGAGAAGAAAGAAATGTAAAGTCTAAAATTAATGTCATCCAAGAAATACCTACCTACCTAGTACCTACAAGTCACAATATAATATACTAGCTAAACCCCACGGTGCTAACCGACAATAACCGCGGGCAACGCCAAGTATCTTTATAAATTGTATCTAATGTGTTATTCTGATGTATAAGCTATATTATTGTAAAATTACATCAAAATTAATTCAGTAGTTTTTGCGTGAAAGAGCAACAAACATACTCACTTACATACTCACAAACTTTCGCGTTTATAATATTAGCAAGATTATCTGTGATATTAGAATATAGTATTATTTATAAATAGAATATAATATTGTTCTTTAGATGTGTTGCTTCTATGTGCTGGAGCTTAAAGAATAAAAAGTAAGTTTCATGTCTTAAAACCTGTTATATACCTACAAGCCAAGAACATTAATACCAGTTTTCTTGTCCGTCCATTTTGCTGAGCGTTACAATCCTTTGAAGTCTAATGCTGATTTTTATTTATATGACTAGCTGACCCACGCAACCTTGTTTGAGGTCAGCTAGTAAGTATATATTTAGGTATATCGTCCACGTTTGTGTGATTATGAGTATAAACAGAGCTGTTACATTTAATTAAGAAATCCAGTGTATTAATAAGACGATGTCTAGTTTTAAGTATAAACTCGCTATGTTTGTATGTAAAGGCCTCAAGTTGTTGTGCCTACTTATATTTGTGGTAAGGAAAATAAATTATATATTTATTGTCTATCTATTGTGGTTTCTTTTATTTGTACACATCCACATAATTAATAAATTTTAATAAACAGAGCGAGTTATATTTTACTGTACCTAAAACTAACTGCGTACTTGCAAGTAGAAGACAATAATAATTCTATAAAAAACATAAATGTGAAATGAAAACTAAGTTCAATATCGCAGCGTTAAAGACAAACCCGATTATTTCTATTATTTCAGATTTTTCGATTTAATCAACTAGATTGGTAAGTCCATAGGACTTACAGGTACCGAGTTACCAAATAAATTTAAATACCGATTATTGGTTGTTCGGCACGAATAAGAAACAAATAAATGGAGAAAGATGTCTTTTTAGAGAATTAAAAACAAATATATCTTGAAAATTTGTGCATGATATTTCGATACACAGGTGTGACAAATGTATATTGCCACAATATTGACTCAACAAAAAGTCTGATCACGAACGGTAAAAATTATATATTTGCTAAGTACTCAATATGGCGCCAGTAGGTCATATAGCGTGGAGCGGGACCGGGAAAGGTTTAGAACTCTCCAGGCCAGGTATCGCAAACGCCTCAGGCGCCGGAGATCACAATCTTCGTCCTCCATAAGCGCGAGCCTGAGGGTGGCAGATGAAGCCATCTGTCACTCTAGCATCTATTCTAGTGTGTGTGTGTGTGTGTGTCAGTCTATTTGTCAGCAAGTCAATCTGCTTGTTCCAATTTAATCCACCATCCCAATTGGTCCCCAGACAAGAAGAGCAGTATCATCTGCATAAGTTAAGATAGTGGTGTTGGGTAGTTGCAGAGTACATAGGTCGTTCACATAAATCTGGAACAGAGTAGGGCCCAGTACGCTACCCTGCGGGACGCCATAACATATAGTACCCTCATCACTAGTGCGGTCACCCACTTGTACACAAATTTTTCTATCTGCAAGGTAGTCTTTCTTTAGTAGTAGAATCCGTTCATAATTTCTTAACTCTCGCGACGAGCGGTACGGCGCATGCTTTGTGGCTGGCGGGGCGGCTGACGCGAAAGGACGGCGCGGGGGCGCTGTCGCCACAACTCTATTAGAGAGATCGTCGTATTTTATTGTGTGGTTATGTATGTTTGTAATATGTATGAGTTATATTAGTATGAGGCTAGGTATAGAATGTTCGTAATCAATATTTGGCAAAGCGTATATCTTTGTGATGAGTTATATGAGTGTAAGGTCTGTAAGTAGTATTGTACTTTTGTGTTATAGTGTAAAATACAGAATAAATGTAAAAATAAAAGGATGCAAAAAACACAAAGAAGAAACATCAAGCCCAGAGAGAGTCACTTAGGAGGCTTAAGGTCCAATAAAATCCGCTCTGAAGACACAAGTATAGGCTTATCTCCATCCACCTTACGTATAAAAACATTACCATTTGTTGTCCAGCAATATTGGTAACCGTAGCTTTTAGAGAACTTCCGGGACTGGAAAAATAACTTTTTGGTACTTGCTGGGAGGTGATCAGCTACATAGATTGCCTAGCGCTTACCCGCTATTTTTAAATGATCCGTATTTAGCTTATCAACCGCTGGTTTGTTCTTATTATAATCTCAAACGGCGGCGACAGCTCTCCGCTTCATTTGCACTGTAAGGAATTCAGCAACTATCGGACGAGTCAGCCCAGGTTTGCCGGGAATTCGATAAATGTCTCGAAGGTCTGTAGAGGAAATTTGCGGCCCAACTACTTCCCCGATCCCGCAAAGCGCATTAACCAGGTCTGTATTAGTCTCTTTCACGCTGGGAGGAATGTTCCTTATCTCAATGCTGGATGATCTTGATTTTAATTGCAAATCTTGCACTTTTCTTTCCAGACTTTCAATACATAAGCGCTGTTCCAGCCGCTCCTTCTGAGGACTATCTAGACCAGCTCTAATGCCCTCGTACTGGTTATTAATAAAAGCCATTGATTGAGCAATTTCATCATTCGAGGATTGAATTTTAACAACCTGTGTTTTTAAATCACAGATATCGGTGGACAGTTTCTTTATTAAGGAATTTTGTTGTATCAAGTTCCGATTTCCAGCTGTGCAACAGTCCCATAATTTCTTGCTTTAGTTCATCAGAATGTCCAGGTGACTGAGTCGGTTCCGGGCGCGGACGTCTATATTCCGTTTTTTAGTGGCGTTGGAGCCTTTACTCAGTACATTTAATTCCGGTTCAGACACGGTATGTTCCATATAATTTGTCGACGTCTTAGGTGGAGAGCGTTTCACGGACATTTCTGTGTAATTCTTAATAAGCTGTGCGTAGCACAGGTATGCAGCGGTACTTTACCAATCCGCAACCTGACCCTTGCACAGCCCCCAACGCCCGATGTCACGATGTTGAAGCGGCAGTTAACACTCATATAATGTTGCTGATTGCATTGATTTGCAACTTTTTCTGCAGATACACGATTTACTTAGGTTCGATTTCGTAAACGTGATTTATGTGACCGATGCCAGAAGGTCGTAGATATTATAATTCGTCGAGTATGTAGTTCTTTTTTAATTTACATATTTAAAGATAATGTTTAGAAACTACACAAAAAGTGATAATATATTAGGCGGGGTTTGAACCAGCGGCCCTCCGAGTGACCTTGCGGTCACCCCGTTTTACAATTAGCTACGTGAACGTTGATAAAAGATTGAGAATTACAGTGTCACTTGGTGATAATAGTGATTTTTTAAATAGCAGAAACGGTTGTTATGAGTCACCGCTTAGGAATTTTTTTCGCATTCCAATCACTTTGCACATATAAATTCCCCAAATATTTAAATGTTTTGAGATTATGCTCACCAATGTATTGCACTGATGTAAAAAATATCACTGTTTATATTATCTTAAATTTCAATACTACACTTTAGTTGCTTTAGGTTTAGTTAGTGTATAAGTTCACTATTTAGTGTCAATGATTTAATGTATGCTGAACTTATTGCAATAAGTGAAGCCTTAGCATATATTGAATCATTTAATGGCGGCAAGTATGTTATTTTCTCAGATTCGAAGAGCGCCCTTCAGCATCTAGCTCGATGTTCCTCGAAGATTCGAGGAACCCCGATAGCTTATAATATAATGCGTTCTATACAAAATCTAGAAAGTAATAATAAGTATGTAACATTAGAGTGGCTACCTGCACATATTGGATTGACCGAGAATGAGACTGTAGATAGACTAGCTAAAGAATCTCTTGTTGATGGTTTAAATTTTGCATGCGTGCCATATTATTCTGATTTATTGTATATAGTTAAAGATCGGTGTTACCAACTATGGTCAGAATACTTTGATAAAAGATCGCTGACTAAAGGTATTTGGTACCGAACCGTTCAGCCTACTATTATGAAACATGTTTGGATCGATCAAGCTAATATGAGCAGGTCAGACATAGTCATCGCTCTCAGACTTAGATCTGGACATATTCCACTAAACAGCTTTGCATATCTAATTGGTAAGGTTGGTTCTCCCAACTGCTCAATTTGTAACAAAGTTGAAGATGTATATCATATTTTGATGGAATGCATCCGAAACGAAGCTGAAAGAAAATAATTATTTCGTAAACCTAATTTTAATGTGGGTGAATATAATAGCATTCTCGCTCTTCCTTGCACGGAGAAAGCGAGAACACTGTATGATATAGCTAAAATATGTATGTTATATAGTTCATAAGTTGTATTTTTATGAGGGCGACATAATCACTTCGTGACTAAGCCCTCATTAAACAAATAAAGAAAAAAAAAAAAAAACTATTTAGTGTCAATGATTTACGTGGATTTTCTAACGTATATGGATCTAATAACTTTGTCACACTTTTCACTCATTTACAGAAGTGGTTTTACGGCGAAATTTTTATGCTTGAGGCACTATAAATATTTTAAATCATTTTTCTCAAATTGATCACTTTTTGCGGGACCAATAGTGTACAACGCCACCTAGCGAATGTACATAGTGTTTATGCAAATAAAACGATAACCCTTTTGTATGCGGCCAGTTGTTACGTAACAGGCATAGACAGTATTTCTCTACGGCGATTTCTTCTAAAATTTTTGGCCTTAAGTTTAAAAAAAAATAAGTTATTGATTTCTGATAGAGCTTAGAAAAACTTTAACTGCACGTTTGGCCTAGTGGTTAGGCGGTCGCTACGCCGTTCCCTACTTCGCCAAGTGTTGTGGGTTCAAATCCCACATGGAACAACACTTTGTGTGATCCACAAATTGTTGTTCTAAGTCAACGTGTTCTTTGTGTCACACAGTAATTATTGCGTTTTGTCTAAAAAAAAAGAAAAAGAACTGTGGTCTATACATATATAACTACCCCGGCCTTACCCTGTAATATGTCTCTGTCTCCTAATGTTTAACATGTGCCTACTAGCAGTGATATGTAAGCGGACCTTTAATAAATAAATAAATGTATCTCTAGGTAAATAAAGTACATTCCGGATTTAATATTTTAATGTTTAAATCAGTTTAAAATAATGCTTGGGTTGGTAATAAATTTACCTACCCAAGCATTATTGTAATTTAACTAAAAAGGTACATTAACCAATAGTCAAAGGACCAGTTTCATAAAAAGTGGGAAGTGGCAATGAGTCAAGACTAAGGTATTTATGTTCTCCTCTCGTTGATTTGATTTCTATAAATAAACAACTGCAGTCACCAACCCAGATTGCGCTATTTTTTTCCTTACGTGATGTAACTGCCTTGCTATTTTTTATCGTTCGTTCAACGATATGTTCAAATCAAAGATAAGTTGGGATGGTCAATGTTAGAAAAACGTCGATTCAAAAGTATCGATCGATCTTCGTCCTCCATAAGCGCAAGCCTGAGGGTGGCAGATGAAGCCATCTGTCATTCTAGCAGAAGCAGGCTCGAGTGGGATGCTCGGTGCAGTTCAGCATTGTTGGATATACACTTCCCCGGATGTCATATCAGTGAATGGTACGTCAAAAAGTACATCACACCAACTGTTAAAGCAAAACGCCTACGAATTACCAAGCAGCAATTTTTGATCACCGTAATATAGTTGTTAGTTTAATTTAAGGAGCTGCAAATAGTCATTATGGGTAATTGGATTTTAACATATTCTCTCATTACTTGTTTTTTACATTTTTAAACCAATCTTCATCCATTAACATTTGGCCACATCGAACCGGAACCCGTAACTTCATGAATCAGCTGTTAATTAATGGTAATCGGTGCTAATTATTGCGAAGATTGGATAAAATTGCAGTGACAGTGTCGAGCAAAAGAAAAGTGGTGTTAAGCCTCCGTATAGCATACTGCACTCAAGATTAAATTTAGCTTTATAACAGTAAAGCAATGTCAAAATTGCTTTATTTGTGTTTAACTTAGTGCGATAAGCAAGTACGTACCTACATAGCGTTTATGCAAATAAAACGATAACCCTTTGGTATTACGTAACAGGCATATATAGCATTTGAGTTACTATATTAATAAATATTGTTAGTTTTTATAAATATTTATTTATTTTATTTACAGCTTTATTGAACACCACAAAAAGAAACAAAAATTTACAGACAATTTAAATGAAAAAACTACAATGGGTGATAACAATCGGCGGTCTTATCACTCACGGCGATCTCTTCCAGACAACCTTTAGACGGATATTGTGTAATTTGGATTCTGGGTAGTTTAAAGTGTATCTTAGTTTAAAATAATCTGATAAATAATTAATATATAAACTTAATATATGTATATAACATAAATACATACATACAAACGTAATATAATACCTAATAATAACATTTGGACATCTAACACACAACGCCATCCAATCCTAAGCCAGGCAGAGCCTGACTCATGGGCATTAGGCAACTGATATAAATACTTATAAACTTTTCTTTGTAAATACATACATTTTATACATAGAAAACAATGAATACACTGCATACCTCTCACCATCAGCAATCAACCCCCCCCCAGAAGCCTTTACATTGTCAAGTAGTAATCAGTGACTTGCTTCTTAAAAACTTGCAGAGATTGAGCTTGTCTAATTGCCTCAGGCAAGTTGTTCCACAGTCTAACTACTTGCACCGAGTTGGGGTGTAGTGGAGCAGTTAGCGGTAGTACTTCTTCATTCTCTACGTTACTATCGGTCGATCTACTGGCGATGTAGATGATAGTCAGAATGCCGCTTTTGCTCCATAAACTCTTTGCTAGTGGCTCCAAGTAACTGTTAAGCACTCAGTGGCCACACCCCGGAAAACCGTGACGACCCACGGGCCAAACCTAGTAAAGGGGAACTACAACCACAATTCGTGGTGTAGTCTCTAGTGGTAGATCCTCCACATAGTGCTTAAAGCCTGCAGTGGTTCGAGAGGCGAGTCCTGTCAGTACGGCAACTAACTCGGCAATCGTCGCACTGTAGCAAGGCATCAGTGATATGTCTACAGGGCGCATGTTTGGATCCATTAGCAACATGCGGCCATTCACTGCACCTCCTCTTTCTGGCTGGTCGTATCGGTCACCCGATCCACTGGTCATAAGAATTGGGAGGCGAGAGAGTGGATCTGTATCTGCGCACGTACTTACCCACTATAATATATTCTCGCGCTGATGACCCCTGGCAATATATAAGACACCGACCTCGCAAGTCCTGCGGCGATGGAGACTGGTGGTGGGGATTGGACTGGTGAGTTTGATCTCTAGCTGGCTCTCTGCACGTAGGCGGTTGAACGGTGATGGTCGTTTTGGGACTCAACTGAGATGGGAGGACTGACTCGGCAGCTCGTTCAACGACAAAGCAGCCCTATTTAGGGATAGCACTGCTTTCTCCAATTCGGAGAGGGGCCTAGAAAAGGTGGCCTAAACAAAGCCTGTCTCACTTTCACCCAGATGGTTAACCGCGATCGTCTGGTCACCAACTTTTATGCGGTCGAAAAAGCATACAAAATATTAAAAAGTTTATCAGTGTGGCTACATGGAACGTGAGAACACTTCTGGACAACGACAGCAACCAATGTCCTGAGCGCAAGACGGCGCTTATAGCTCGTGAACTCTCCCGATATAATATTGACATAGCCGCAATTAGTGAAACTCATCTGGCTGGCAGCGGGATGCTTTGCGAGTCTCTTGGCGGGTACACATACTTCTGGTCGGGGAGGCCCTCATCGGAGCGTGCTGCTAGTGGTGTTGGGTTTGCGATTAGGAACAATATCGCGCGCACTCTTGTGGAGCCGCCCAAGGGCCTCACTGACAGGCTTATTACGCTACGACTTCACACGGCATCTAAGAAGTTCATCCATCTTGTGAGCGTATACGCACCCACTATGACCTGTTCAGATGAGGAAAAGTCGAAGTTCTATGACCAACTTTATGATGTGCTCTATAACATCCCAAAATGTGACAAGATCGTTCTGCTCGGTGACTTTAATGCGCGTGTAGGCACGGACCATATGGCTTGGAATAATGTGCTTGGGAGACATGGCATCGGGAACTGCAACTCCAATGGTGATGCTCTACTCACACTATGTGCAGAATTCGACCTAAGCATTACTAATACGTTTTTCCGGTTGCCTGATAAATACAAAACATCTTGGATGCATCCCCGATCAAAGCACTGGCATCTCCTTGACTACATTATGGTCCGAAGACAGGACCTGAGGGATGTACTGATAACTCGTACATTGCGCGGTGCTCAGGGCTGGACGGACCATCGTCTTGTGAGATGCAAAATGAGGCTTAACATCAAACCTCCGCGTAGAGCAGAACACAGGGTACCTGCAGGAATGGCGTTCTCAAGGCTCGTGAATAACGAGGACCTTAGACAACAACTTGATGCGGAATTCGAGACTGCCTTGTCTGATATTAAGGATAACGGAGCGGTTGACGCTGCTTGGCGTTCTTTTGCTGATAGCTTGCGTGCGGTCTCCCAACTAGTTGTGGGTAAACATGTTAAGAGAAACCAGGACTGGTTTGACGACTCTGATACGGAAATACGGAAACTTGTTGAGGAGTATAGACGTGCGCTCGGATGCGTCCACAGTGATCAGCAACGCAGTGCTCTTCATCAGAGGCTTAAGAAGAGAGTACGAGAATTAAAGAATAACTGGTGGCTTCGTAAGGCTCAAGAATTACAAATACTGTCGGACACCAACCAAACCGCAAAATTTTTCGAAAGCCTTAAAACCATCTATGGCCCCAAAGGTATGAAAACAGCGCCCATTTACTCGCGCGATAATATCACCAAATTGACGGATCCCTCGGATGTTCTTCTTCGCTGGGCGGAGCATTTCAATGAAGTGCTCAACCCTGGCAATCAATGTGTGGACCTGTCTTACATTAATTCTCTTGAGAGACTGCCGGTCGCGTCCGATCTTGGGAGTCCGCCTTCCTTAGCAGAACTCATTCGAGCTATTGATCGGTCAAAAAATGGCAAGTCGCCAGGCTCTGATAGCCTACCCGCAGAGATATTTAAATATGGAGGACATAACATCAAGACCCGACTGTTTGAACTTGTGTTGCAGATATGGGAAGTAGAAATTATTCCACAGGACTGGAAGGATGCCTCTATAAGAAAGCTATACAAAGGAAAAGGTGACCTCTCTAGTTGTGGCTCGTACAGAGGTATTGCCTTGCTGTCTGCTGCTGGCAAGATAATGGCGCATATCATCAATAGTCGCCTAGTTAAGCTAGCCGAGGGCTTCCTTCCTGAAAGTCAATGTGGGTTTCGACCAAATAGAGGCACAGTGGACGCAATCTTTGTTCTAAAACAGCTTCAAGAAAAATGCCTTGAGCAGCATTGTGATCTCTACATGTGTTTCGTCGATCTCGAAAAGGCTTTCGATCGCGTTCCAAGAAGTGCCCTCTGGGTTGTTCTGGAGAAATGTGGTTGTCCGTCAAAGCTTATCAATCTCATACGTCAGTTCCATGAGGGCATGTTTGCCCGCGTACGGCACGATGACTACTTTACGGAACCCTTTCCAGTAACAAGTGGCGTCAAACAGGGATGCGTCTTGGCACCGACACTTTTTGCCATTTACTTCTCTGCGGTAATGGCCGACGCCATTAAAATATGTAATAACCGACTCACCCTAAGTGTTCGCATGGACAAAGGCGTCTTCGACCTATCACGCTTCAGAGCAAAGCGCAAAGTTGCTACCGTCCCCGTTGTCGAGGTCCAGTACGCTGACGATGTCTGCCTTATGGCTGGTAGCCTTGCTGATCTCCAGGAATATCTGAATAATCTGGACAAATCGTGCCGCAAATTTGGCCTGGTGATCAGTGCATCGAAAACTCAGATTTTAAAACAACCTGCAAGGGGACAATCTGCACATAGCGCGTCCGTTTACCTAAACGGCAGAGCTTTAGAGGAGGTGAAAGCTTTCCGCTACCTTGGCAGTGTCGTTCGTGGTGACAATCGCCTTGAGTCTGAGATATCCGCAAGAATCGCTGGGGCTGCAGCAGCATTTGGTGGACTCGAGCGCCGTGTTTGGAAATCGCACGATCTACAGTTGCAAACCAAGTTGGCTGTGTACGAGGCTGTTATATTACCACTGATTCTATACGCCTCGGAAACCTGGTGCCTCTATAAGGGTGATATCAGACGCCTTGATGCCTTCCATCTGAAATGCCTCCGAACTATACTCCATATACGTTGGCAGGATCGGGTTCCCAACACTGAGATTTTTCGCCGAGCGGGTTTAGCGAGCATGGAGGGCCTCCTAGCGAAGGGACAGTTGCGCTGGTGCGGGCATCTTGTGCGTATGGAGTCTTCCAGATTGCCAAAAAGTATTTTTTACTCGGAGCTCAGCTCAGGTAAACGCAGTCATGGTGGACAATATCTGCGATACAAGGATGTACTGAAACGCAACTTAACGGCAATCGCCGTGTCTCTTAAGTTGTGGGAGGAACTAGCCTCTAACAGGACGGAATGGCGGAAGACTGTCCGTCGGGGCATTGAGAGTTATGAACAGAGCCGTCTTAAAAGTCTTGACGCTAAACGCCAACTTAGAAAAACACGTCCCAAGCCCTCTTACAACTACACTTACAATGGGCAGGGTGACCTTCACTGTGCCTCCTGTGACCGCATATTTAAAACCAAATTTGGTTTTGCGAGCCACGTGCGGGCGCATGAGCGCAGAAATGTCTGCTGAAAATTCAAAATTGTCGGGGTGTCGCCGTCGACGGATACGTCTGGGAGGACATCATCATCATCATCACTTGCACCGAGAATGACTTATCAGAAAATTGTGTGGAATGGCTGGGCATTTTCTGTTTCAGATTCTCCGATGATCTCAAGAGCCTGCAATGTGAACTGTGTAGGAACTCAAAACGTTGTTTGAGATAGGGAGGTGTATGCGGAAGAAACAGAGTACTGTATAAAATGGAGAGAATGTGAACATTACGGCGAAGGCGGATAGGTAACCATTTGAGCTTAACGCGATATTCGGAGATGTGATCATATTTACGTAAACCAAATATGAACCTAATGTAGACATTTTGGAGGCGTTCAAGTTTGTTCAGTTGTTCTTCAGTGAGATCTAGATAGCTAACGTCACCATAGTCAAGGGTAGGAAGGAGAAGAGATTGAGCTAGGGCGATTTTCGTGTTGGCAGGAAGAAAATTACGAAGTCTTCGCAGTGATCCCGTTGTAGCAAACAGTTTACGACTAACTTCACTAATTTGGGGGGCCCAGGACATGTATTTATACATATAGATCCCAAGGTTTTTAATCTTGTTACTATATGGAATATTTGTCCCATCACAAGATATGGCAGGTAATTGCTGCCAATTTATTGTGGAGTTCATCCTACGACTACCTATTATTATTACCTGAGTTTTGCTTGTTTTGCAGTAATATTCCAAGTAAGATATCAAAGTCAACGGTATTAAATGCGTTACTGAAATCGAGTAAGGTAAGGACCGTTAACTTTCCTTCCTCCATGTTAAATCGGATATCCTCCGTAATATGAATGAGTGCGGTAGTGGTGCTATGACCGGGACGATAACCTGATTGGAGAGGATTCATAAGACAGTTTCTTGAGAGAAATGAGCTTAGCTGCATGTGAATGAGACGTTCAAGGACTTTAGAGAAGAAGGGGAGAATGGATATTGGACGATAGTCTGAAAGAGAAGAAGGATTAGATTTTTTGGGGAGAGGAATGATTTGAGCCATTTTCCACGCAGTTGGAAAAACACTATTGGATACGGAACAATTAAATATATGGCAAATCACAGGTAGGATTTCATCTAGGATAGGAAGCATCATATTACGGCTAATGTTATCCGTTCCTGCCACGTTAGAAGTAATGGATATTACGCACTTCTTGACATCACAGGCAGAAAATTTACTAAAACCAAACGAAGGACAATTAGGAGTCGGTCGAGCTGAAAGATAATTTAGCGTATTAATTTTAGTAGTCCTTCCAAAATTAGAGGAAGCAGAAAAATGTTTATTTAAGGAATCGATGCCAATATTTTTTGAAACAGAATTCGAACGTGATTTACCGACCCCTAATGACTTAAGAAATTTCCAGACCCTTTCTGGATCGCCATTTTCAATAGATTTATGAATGTGCCGGCGTTGAGCTTTCCTACACACCTTATTGCAGTGATTTCTGATATGGACAAATTTATCCCAATTCGAGGTACTGGGGTCCCGCTTGTATTTGGAGTGTACCTTTTGTTTCCTTTTTTGCAATTTCTTAATTTCATCATTCAACCAAGGCGCTGGCAGATGTCTCACCTTGATTACACGAACAGGTGCATGTTTGTCGTATAAGGTAATTAACTCTGTTGAGAAGTGAGAAATTTTTTCATCAATACATTGCGAATTGAACAACATGTTCCAATCAATATTGGCGGCATCTCTGCGAAGATCTTCGATACTCATACCACGATAGTTGCGACACGCGAGTGTTTTGGATTTTGGTTTAGGTGTACGAATTTGATAGGATAAATAGAGAAGATCGTGGTAGGAAAAGGAATCAGCAGCGCACTGGCCATGTTTAGCCACGTGCTCTGCAGAAGACACAATGATGAGGTCCAGGAGAGAAGAGTTGCAGTTTGGCATATTATGGGTGGGATCGAGAGGAAGAATGGATAGGTTGTTGGATTCCAAAACAGAGCGGAGGGAGGACGATCGAGAATCTTTCTTAAGTAAACAGGTGTTAAAGTCACCCATGACTATAGTATGACTGTACGAAGGTGTTAAGTTTTCTAAGATTATTTCAAGCGAGGAGAAATAATCTACACGTAATGAAGGACTATAATAAACGCCAAGAAGCACTTTTGAGTGATGGAGTTCAATTTCTAAGAAAATATGCTCCCCTGCATTTATGGCAGGTGGCTGAGATGACATACTCACAACAGAAAAAGAAATGTGAGTCCGGATAAAAAACAGAAAACAACAAAACAACGACGTAACAACATGCATATACAGATTTTACAGAAATTTATTTAAGTGCGGAAAAGGCTAGTTCCCAAATCGAAAAGATTAAGCGAAACCCAAAAAGGAAAGTAAATTGGAACGCAATCAATGACAGCTCAATAAAATGACGTATGACATGTTGATATTGATTTCGTATATGGAGGGTAGAGATAAGGAGTGTTATCTCATATGGTAGAAAATTGAAAAAAGTGTCCAGCATAAGCTGTAAATAACAGTTCAAAAACCTTCCAGAATGGCGCTGGTGTAGACACGGGGTATGGTATGAATGTAGCAATTGTGAACGAATTGAAGTATGCCGAGTTAAAAAATTTAACATTATTGTCACTACTTGCGTATTACAAAATAATGTAGTAAATATATTTTATTTTCTGAACTGTGAATAGTACGTTTATTGATTTTTTATCATTCAATTTTATGAAAAAGTGTGTGTATTGATTTTAAGAAGTTTACTCTGATGCTAATGTGGCGCCACCCTAATTTAATGCATTTCAACGGACACTTTTCATGTACACAGATGATACTCCTTACCTCTACCCTCCATAATTTCGTATCTTTATATGAAACTAGCGACCCGCCCCGGCTTCGCACGGGTGCAATGCTGATACTAAATACACGTTGTATATAAAACATAGCTGACCCACGCAACCTCGTTTGCGTCTTATATAGCCCGTAGCATGAAAATTTTCGCAAAATAAGTAACTTTTCTGGTTGATTTTTACACCTTGTGTCCGAAAAACCCAAATATCTTACGGAACCCAATTTTTATCCAAAATATAATATAGCCTATGTTACTCGTGGATAATGTAGCTTTCGAATGGTGAAAGAATTTTTAAAATCGGTCCAGTAGTTTTTGAGCCTATTCATTACAAACATACAAAAATAGGTACAAATCTTTCCTCTTTATAATATTAGTATAGATAATTAAAAAACAGGGTAATTACAAGTAATGTGGTATGTTAATTATGCAAGAAGTGAAATTCATTAAGGTAAACAGTATTAGAAATAAAATTTATGTGACCACTGCGCATAAATACCTTGTATATGCATGCCGCTGTATTATTTTTATTTTTATTTATTTATCTTTATTGTATACACAAACAAAAAAAACAGTATAACAAAATGATTAAAAGTATGTAAGGATGTATAACAATTGGCGGTCTTATCGCTCACGGCGATTTCTTCCAGACAACCATAGCACGGACATTGGGCATTTCAAAATCTAGAGTACCTTACACACAGGTAACACATTAACATTTAAAAATATCAGTAGAGATCCATATACAAATGTTAGAACAGTGATTCTCACCACACATACACACTGAAATACATATTTATGTATATATACAGACTAATATATATATATATATATATATATATATATATATATATATATATATATATATATTCTATAAAAGAAACCAAAAGTATTCACAATGTCAAGTAGTAATCCCTCACCAGCTTTTTAAACACAGTCAAAGGATTTGTCTGCAAACTGAGTGAAATGAGTTGGCATTTGTAGTTTTAAATTCTCCGATGACCTCAGGTCTCTGCAATGTGTATTTTTTAAGAAATGAAAACGTTCTTTGAGATAAGGGGGTGTGTGAGGATAAAAAAGAACACTGTATAAAAGAGTAAGAATATGCAGATTCCGGCGAAAGCGTATTGGTAGCCACTTGAGCCTAGATCGAAACTCTGAGATATGATCATATTTACGTAATCCAAATATAAATCTAATGCATAAGTTTTGGAGTCGCTCAAGTTTGTTCAATTGGTCTTCGGTGACATCCAGATAGCTGACATCGCCATAATCAAGGTTGGGGTGCAGAAGTGATTGTGCGAGTGTAACTTTAGTATTAGTTGGAAGGAAGTTCCGTAGCCTTCGCAGAGATCCTGCTGCAGCAAATAGTTTGCGACTAACTTCCCCGATCTGAGGGTTCCAGGATAGGTACTTATCCATACATATACCCAAGTTTTTTACCGTATCACTATATGGAACAACCGTCCCATCGCAACACACAACTGGTATATTCTGAAAGTTAATTTTGCAGTGCATCCTGGAACTACCCACTATAATTACTTGTGTTTTAGTTGGGTTTATATTTAATCCATACTGCCTACTCCAGTTGCAAATTTGCATTAAATCTTGATTAATACCGTCCACTGCTTGTGTTAAATTATCTGGAGTAGCCTGTGAATAAATTTGTAGATCATCTGCATAAAGATGGTAGGAAGAAAGTAATTGGTTTGTGATGGAGTTAATAAAAACTGCAAAAAGTAAAGGGGATAGCACGCCGCCCTGAGGTACACCCGCAGATGTTGTGCGCCAAGAGGAGTAAACATTTTCAATACAAGCACACTGCTGGCGACCATACAGGTAGCTACGAAACCAGTCAATTGCCGATGGAGATATGTTAAGAGAGCACAGTATGCCCAACAAAACATCGAAATCAACGGTGTTGAATGCGTTGCTAAAGTCTAGCAAAGCCAAGACCGTTAGCTTTCCCTCATCCATCCCCGACCTAACGTGATCCGTAATATGGACTAGAGCTGTGGTAGTGCTATGGCCTGGACGGAAACCTGACTGGAAAGAATTAAGGAAAGAGTTTCGTGAAAGAAATGAGCTCATTTGTGTATAAATCAGACGCTCAAGCACTTTGGAGAAAAAAGGAAGGACAGCTATGGGACGGTAATCTGAAAAGGAGGACGGATTGCATTTCTTGGGGAGAGGAATAATTTTAGCCATTTTCCATGCAGATGGATAAGTGTTGATGGATATGGAGTAATTGAGAATATGGCAAACTATAGGTAGGATTTCTTCAAGGATAGGAAGAACCATATTACGACTAACACCGTCGTTTCCAACGGCATTAGATGTTATTGACATTATGCTCTTCTTCACATCACATTCGGCAAATTGACTAAAAAGGAATGGAGGACAGTTAGGGGTTAGTACAAACAGTGAATGAGATAAGTTAAATTTTATTGAAGCTACACTACAAATTCCAAAAACACATGACCCTACTTTTTCACTTTGCGTTTGGATCTTGGCGCTGCTGCCTTAGAGACTGCAACCGGCTTCACTGTGTCTTCACTGTCTTCATAAACACATTATGCCGTGATTTAGTCAAAAACTCGGACATGGTAATGCCGGTGCCCTTCAATTTAGTTTTTGCAAACCATACTGAATCACGGATAGTAGTCTGGTTAAATTTAATTATAATTGGTCTAGGCTTACTTATTGATGCGGTTCGTCATATTCTGTGGCTTCTTTTGATATCAGCTACAGTGAAACTGCCAATACTAAGGTCTTTATTTATAGTTTTCACAGCCAGCAGTGTAGTGTCCTCACTCTTGTCCTCGGCAATACCATGTATCAGCAACATCTTGCGTCTACTCCGCATCTCCATGTTGTCAGTAGTGTGAGCCAACATTTGCACATGTTTCTGAAGATCACTTAGAGCCTGTAGCACAAGCTTTTTAAATGATGCAAAGTCCTCCTGAAGTGTTGTCGCAATGCTGGTATCCTTGCTGGTATCCTTGTGCAAGCGGTTCCTGGATTCAAATTCCGCCATACGGTTGTTAAACATCAAGTTCATATCCGCCATAGTTTTCATGAGTGATTGCATATGGCTCTTGGCGTTAACAATATAACTTTAAATATATATATTGAGGAGATAACACTTTTACCGGCAGTAGGTACAGTTAGGTACTATAATAACTCATGGAACATGTATAAAAGTTTAAAATTACAATTTAATTTAAATTTGGAGCCACAATTTGACAATGTTCACTGTACAACTGTTATATATCAAATATTGTTATTTGTAATTAAATAAGTTACAGAAATCAACTGAAATCAATATGTACAACTAAAATTTTGTGATATTAAGATACTTACTGTAAACTTAAATTACCTATAAAGATTATCAATAAAATTTGTGTTCACTTTGTGATCACTCTATCTCTTAAATACTTAATTACCTACAACTTCTAGTTTAAATACAATAACAATTTTATTGATATTTTTTTTTTAAACCTTTAGTATGTATTCCCAAATAATTACAACTACAATGCAATAAAACTTACCTACAAATATGAGAAGCATATCATTAAGTAGTTTTGACCTAAGTATTAAGTACATATGCACTAAATACCTACTCATCTTATTGTTCTAAAATTAGTAGGCAAATAGTAGAATGTTGAAACGATTGTGTTTCAAGTCTGACGGTGGTAACTCCAGCACGGCGATGGACGTACTTGAATCGACAGAGGTGGAACCCTGCGATAACAGGAAACATGGTTGCACCAGGGACGAGACGAGCGACACGTCCCAGGAGATACTGCCTCCTAAAGTTGGCAGCAGACGCAGAGGAAGATCACGCGCACTGCTCTCGGTACCGTCAGGTTCGGATTTCTCTAAGGCAGAAAACTACAGACGGGTCAGAGCGGAAGGCGAAAGCGGAGTGGAGGAGGAGATTGCCCCGTCCCCCTAACACCGGTGCCTTTGCAGGAGAAGATAAACATGGCCATTGTCCAGAAAAAGGCCACGAAAGCCAGGAACCTTAAGAGTTCGTTTATCAGGGCCCTCTGTCACTCTTCCTCTGCTATCGCCGGGGTTGTCGAGATCATCGTTGGGGACGTGGCTCGTCTCACCGTACCTTCACTGCAGTCACCGGAGGAGATCTCTAGCTACCGGCCATCTAACGATCCATGGTACCGAGCGACGGAGTCGCGCTTACCAGCGCCTTTTTCCGCCCTGAGTGTGGCCGCGGATGGACTTGATGGACATTCCCCTTCATCCGCTTTAATAGCCCGCCCGCTTTAGTTCGGGCAGGCGCCGGAAGGGGTCCGGATGTGTTAATGGGAGCTGTTCCAGGATCCCTCCCTTCGCAGGCGCTGAATGGCACACCGTGTGGTTTTAGTTGGTCCGATTCCGACACACCACCCCGCTGCAAACCCCAATGGGGTGATTGCCCGTGAGGGTTTCCACGGATAAAAAAGTTTTAGTTTTGGTTTCAAATTTTACTTCTGTTTGCATTGATAATGTCTTGCGTAGTTTACGCCCTTACACGTTAGTAGCATCTTACGACACCTATGGGTGGAAGAGGTCACGGTAAGGCTCTTTATTCTTAGTTCTTCGATTTTTATTAATTTTTATTTCATTTGGTATATTCGTGTTCTAAAACGGAAAATGAATAACCAAATAATTACCTAGTATAAATTAACTATTAAAGCTACGAAGATGCAGCTGCGCCTGAGCTTTGATACAGACGAGCAATATTAATAACCAGCTGGGACTCGCGGTGTTACCTACGTAAAGTCGCGGTGCCAAGCTAGTCTAAAAAGAAGTCTAAGGTACTCCTTATATCATCGGCTAATTGTACGCGAAAGTCACGTCAAAATAGGTCCAGCCGTTCCAGAGATTAGCCGTAACGAACAGACGACGGACACTGGACAGACATACAAGCATTAATTAAAAAAAAAATGTTTTCAAGCAAATACTATTTTTACTTTCATATGCATACAGTGAAAAGCCATGCATTTGAAATCACAGCCAGACACTTCAATTACATTTATTTCTACAGTTTTAGCAATGTAGGTACTCGTATCTCTAGGGAATACAGCACAGCCCAGATTGAATATTTAAATTTTTAAATAAAATTACATTTTTTTCTTTTTCTTAGGAATAGCAAACTGTGCCGATGTCGACAATTCTGCCAATGTCAAGTAGGATGGAAATACGTGGGTTTGAGTAATAAATTTTGCATCAAAATTAGCAGTAGACAAAATGTGGGGCTTTTTGTTGTGGTTAGTAATCTGAAACAAAAGGACAAGCGCAAATAAATAAGATAAGAATTAATTATATAGAAACAATTGGTAGAAAAATTACATTTAAATAATGCTTACGTAAGTAGAGTAGGTATATGACCCAATAGTAAAAGAAAAAACCGGTCTAAAAATGGGGAGTGGCAATGAGTCTAAGACCTATTGTTTTCGCTCCATCTCGTTTGAAATTATTTCCCATGAATGAACAACGACATTCATCGACCGAGGTCACGCTAATTTTTTACCTTACGTGATGTAACTGCTTTGCGTTGATTCAGACAAATCACATTCGCCTGTGTAGAGATTGGTTTGCTTGTGTATTTTATTAGATTGTGATACATAATACGACGGAACATATTAAAAGTCTTCTAAGTTGAGCATGCGCAGTGATAAGTTCTTCAAAACGTCATCGTGAACTTCGTGACATTTCGTGAAATGCGAACCGCTCACGATCTCAGTTTATTTACGCCCGTCTACACGGAAACAGTCATTTCGTAGCTCAGCGCTTAAGACCTATTTTTGTAGTTAACCTCACTTTGTGATAACTTCAGGTGATTCACCTGTAAATAACAAATTCAGTGAAGTGCTTTGATTTCTGTCATTGTATTTTTTATTATAAATTAACTCAGTTTGAAAGTGTATCACCACCATTTACCTTATAAAGTGGTACGTAAAGTGAGCGTGCGTAAGATCGATATTTGTGACAAATAATAATAATATTCAAGGTGCCTCACCAATATTTCAAAGATGTATAATTGTTTTGCCGCTTGTGGATGTGACGGCAACGGGGGCCTAACTAAATCTGATTTAGATCGTTTTACGGATAGAATAGAAAATGTTCTCAACAATGAAAAAGGGAGAAGGTGTTTCAGAAATTTTATTTACGCATCGAAGTTAAGCAACTCTCAGGGCGCAGGACGTCTCACGCTGGATCTCTGGGAACACATCGAGAGATTGCTTGGATATAAAGAAAATGAAGAAAGTGTATCATATAGTAGTTACCTGACAGATTTCGACAGTTTAATAGAAGAGGCACTGAAGATTGAGGCCATTGATAAAGCCACGATGACGAAGCTGAGAAGTGCTCAAAACTCGAAAAACAAAGACGAGATAATTGAATCCTTGAAATTCTTAAAGGTGGCAGTTACGAAAGCCCTTCAAACACTATATGATGCATTTAGAGTAAAAATTCTTAATGCTCAATAAGTCGCACAAAACACAGTGCCTTATACATATATTAAAAGTTTCTATATAGTTTTGAAATTACGCGCCAAGTTTAATTTAATATATTACAGCTGCATTGTAAGTGTTGCGAATTGTAATCGATTGTAATAATCATAATACTCGAACAATAGTTTATAAGCTATCATAGTGAGATAAAAGTATTCATATTTGCCTAACGTCTGTTAATTTATTTTTCATGAATAGCTTTATTAGAAACTATAAGCTATGAACCACTCTTGACTGTAAATTCGACGATTTTGAATAAAATAAGAAATGCTACTACTTTGTAAGTATCAACAATACAGAATAGATATTTAATGATAAAACCAGAAACAAAAATGTGAAGTCTAGAATTTATGTAATCAAAGAAATATCTACTACTAGTCCTTACATCTCACAATCTACACTCTTTTGCAAAAAAAACGGGCACTTAAGCAAAGAACTATTTTATAGTTACTATTAGTTTGTTTGACAATTTTAGGTATTGTTATCCTCAGAATTTCATAAATTAATTAGGAAGGAATAGGTATCATCAGTTTTATCATAACATTTTCATTAAATTATTGAGAAATAATGTTTAAGCTCAAAACACTATTATTGTACCTGCTCGCTAAATAAAAATGAAACGCGTCAATTTCTTTGTTTTTCTAGAATACATTAAAAGCAGATAAACGTTTAGTATTGAGTGTGACCCCCTCTTGCTGAAATCACGGCTTGTATTTGTCTGGGAATGCTAGCGAGTATATCTTTTATGGTTTCTTGGGGAATACGTGCCCACTCTGCGGTAATCACATTCTTTAGCTCTCTGATGGTCTGCGAACTGCGGCTGCACTGATCTCACTCGTCGCTTCAGAACGTTTCAGACATGCTCTATGGGATTGAGGTCCGGACTTCTAGCTGGCCAGTCCAAACGACGAATTCCGACTTCTATCATATGGCGGTCTGGCAATGTGGAACCGCACATCGCCAGACCGGTGGGCGCGAGCGTTGTCGTCCATAAAAAATGAGTTTTCGCCAAGAGCGGTTAAAGCGGGTTGTGCATAAGGAATTAGAACTTCCGTTATGTATTGGTGTCCAGTCAGTGTACCGTTTTCGATGAAGACTAACTCCGTACGATCCATGGAATTTATTCCTGCTCAAAACATAACAGAGCCCCCTCCATAAGGTGTGATTTCTTCAAAACATGCCTCTGCAAAGCGTTCTCCTCGTCTACGTAGCACTCGCTGACGTCGGTCTTCACCATGCAGAGATATCCAGGCTTCATCGGAGAACAATATCCTATCCCAGTCTTCATGAGTCCATGACACACAATTTCGAGCGAAGCTAAGCCTGGCAACTCGATGTCCACGGAGTAATTTAGGGCCGCGTGCCGGGCGATAACTGTGTATATTAGCAGCGAGAAGCCTCCTCCTGACCGTCCATAGACTAATTTGCACATTTCTTACTTCTTCGAGGCTGTTCTTGAGGTCCACATAAGAAAATTTGCGATTTCTCAACGCTTGACTAACTAGAAAACGATCATGGTTCGGTACATGTCTTTCTGCCAGAACCTGGCCTTCTCTTGACGGAACCGGTCTCTTGATAGCGCTACCAGGTCCTTTGAACTGTCGATCGACTCACATTTAGCCTCTGAGCCACGAAGCATTGACTGCTACCTTCTTCAAGCAGCGCAATAATTTTGCTCGCTTTTATCACTTTATCTACCATTTTCGAGATTGCTAAACAGCAATAACAATACTTTTAAATGTCAAGGACATCAGATAATTTTATAAAAATTGTCAAAAAGTTAATTAGAGTCGATATTAACTATAGGGAATTCGCGCCACAAAATGTAGTTAAAAGTTGTTTTCTTTGAAAACCAGGCTCAGTCAAAAATTTGAATTTGGAATGTACTCTTATACACATTATCGCACTTTTATAACTGGCCAGTAACATGTTCAAATGATTAAAACCTTTTTGGCATTTTATTTTTTTCAGCCAGGAAGAAAATCGAAACCGCCCGTTTTTTTTGCAAATGAGTGTACTATAGTATCTGTGTATATTGTTATTTTCTTATAAACTAGCCGAGTCCCGTGGTCTAAAACAAAGTAGCCTACGATACTCATTATTACATCAGTTATCTGCCAGTGCAAGTCCCGTCAAAATTGGTCCAGCCGTTCCAGAGATTAGCCGGAATAAACAGACATAGATAAATGTACTGTAAATACATTTGGTAAAAGGCGGTTATATTATATTAATATTATATTATATTAATATTACAAACAGACACATCAATTTTATTTATTTGTATACCTAGATATAGATGTGATGCTTATATGTGTTAGAGCTTCAAGAACGACTTTATGACTTTTATGAAACCTGTTATATACAAGCCCAGAACATTAATAGGTACCCGTTTTCTTGTACGTTCATTTTGATGAATGTTACTCTCGTTTAATTCCATTCCATTTTTTTGGTCCCGCCTCATTGCACGCAATGCCTCTATGAGTTAGCTAGGTACTAGGTACCTCACTATTTGTAATAGATACGTATATCATATATCTATGTATAAAATTACTGCCAACTTGCAAATGGTCACTGTAAGTAGGTACGTAGGTATCATCCAGTCATAATAAGTCGATGTCTGGTTTTAAGTTTGACCTCACAATGTTTTTATCTAAACCACAAGTTGTTGTACTTATATTTGTGGAAAGGAAAATAAATAATATATTTATAGGTTATTTATTGTGGTTTTATTGTTAATGCTTAAATGATTAATTTTAATAAACAGAGTACATTATATTTTCTATACCTAAAACTGCTTACCAGCAAGTAAGTAGAGGATAATGAACGCTAGTACACGCAACTTTTTTTTTTATTTGAAATGACCAGTACTGAAGAAACGCAATTTCATAGGTAAAGACCTATTATATAGGTATTTTTAACCGCCGTCTGCCTCGTCTGGTAAACATTTTAGTTAGTTTGTTTGATGAAATGGCAACCAGCCGGATCACTCGGATCAGCTATTTCTGCCAATGTCGAGTATTTATAGTCTCCAATTCTAAGTCTTCGAGTCTTCAAGTCGTCGTCGTGATGAAAATATTGATTAATGAGACATACACTATGTACCTACATTGACATTAAAAATTATTCATTCAAACTGATAAGATTAAAAACATTACAAGTATGCCCCTTAGCCATTAGGCGGAATGCGCCCCTCTTGTTTCAGAGGCGCATACCAACTAAGGAGAGGGGGGCCATAACGATTTGGCCCCCTGAGGCGAGCCCGAAAAGGCGTCCCTAGCCGAGTCACGGTGAGCATTCTATCCCTTGGCTCGGTCTAAGGTGATGAGGAAGAACGTGGGATTTAGTGGGTGTAGTCTGGCCTCCTCTTTTGGAGGCCAGTAGTCCCACATGAAGCGAACCCACCGCAGTGGTCTAGCGATTACAAGTATGATATTATTTCATGTTAAGCCAAAACAGTTGCTATTTTTGATAAATAAATAATTCTCCTACGTTTAAACATGCTTATCAGTAGGTACATAAGTATATATTTAAATAAATCAGACGTAATTTCATTGGCGACTAATTGATAACTAGGAATAAAATTATGTTATGATTTTTTTTGTCGACATTATCTACATACAATTGCACAATACTAAACGGTATCTTTATCACGCAAATTTTTTACCTTACGTGATGTAACTGCTAGACTACTGGCCCGTGTTGAAAAATGATGGGTCATTTGAACCACCAGGTGACCTATCTAGAACGATAGAAGAGCATAAAATAATAAGATTTAGCACTATGCCGTCACTTGTAAGCTGTCCAACTGAGTGCAGGTGAGAATATATTTTTGTACAGCATTCTTACCATCGATTGATCCATGAAAAATAATAAGAAAACGCGCAGTGCCGTAAAAAAATGGTGCGCCATAAAGTCGGGTTTTTATTTTTATTTTCCGACAATTTCGAGGGTAAATTTGGTCATTTGATTTTGTACGGCATCAGTTTTATACTATTTCAATACTGCTTCTAATCCATTATTCCGCAACGCCGTACAAAAATCATGCGACAAGGAGAAAAAATCGAGGGTTGCAACCCCCTCTCTTTCCATGGTCCAGGGGGTGATTTGACACCGCTGCCTCCGCCCTTGGGCGACTCTTGCCCAATCTGGGTGGAGCCAGCGTCGAAACAAGACACCTCTACACGGGGGTGGTCCGGTCGATGGCCCTGTACGGGTCACCAGTGTGGGTCCCGGCTCTGACCGCCCAGAATAAGGCACGCCTCTGGTGGCCTCAGAGGGTATCGGCGGTCAGAGCCATACGCGGATACCGCACCGTGTCGACGGAGGCGGCGTGCGCCTTGGCCGGAACACCCCCGTGGGATTTGGAGGCGGAAGTGCTCGCCGAAGTTTATCGGCGAGCGGCTGACTATCGGGCGGAGAACGGGTATCGTCCTCCGCCCGAAGAGGTACGCGATTGGCGTGAAGCCGATCGCCGAGCCACGATGGCTCGTTGGTCTTCCCGGCGCGGAGGCGCGCCCATCTGCGCCTCATGCCGCCCTGAGTGTGGCCGCGGATGGACGGGATGGGTTTTCCCCTCCATCCGCATTACAGGCCAACCGCGAGGGGGCGACGTACGCGTGTGCCGTGCGTCGCCTAAATTGAGATTTTATTGGAAGAAGGTGCCCGCTTCAGTGCGGGCAGGCGCTGGGAGGGGTCCGGCGTGTTAATAACAGCGATTCCCGGACCCCTCCCTTCTCAGGCGCAGAGTTGGCACACCGTGTGGTTTTAGTCGGTTCGATTCCGACACACCGCCCCGCCGCAAACCCCGGCGGGGTGACGACCCGAGGGGGTTTCCACACGTAAAAAAAAAAAAAAAAAGGGGGTGATTTGACACAACATAAAATAAATTTATTTTGAAAGTATTTTATGCATAGATAATATTTTTTCATATGCCGTACATTTTCGTTGGTCCAAAGCGGTAAAAAACTAAAAATAAAAATCAAAGAGAAATAATCCATATAACGAAATTTAAGGTGAAATTCATCACGATATACGATAAGACAACTATGAAATTGGAAGCAACGTCGTTTCCCCCTTGTTTCCGGGAGTTAAAACAACATATGAAGAGAAGTACCTACATAGCACAGATTTGGTGTAATGCCTACAAACAAATAACGTCAACCTTGTTACCAATAAGCTATGGATGGATTGTCAATGACGGTCGGTACGATTTCGACTGGTTCCACGGCGAGGAATGCCCCCAAAAAGTATGTGACATAACGGAACTGGGTGAGGAATCAAGCGAAGAAGATGAAGACGTCATAGGTAAATAAATAAATCTTTAATCTGCAAATATTTTATTTATATTTATGTTTTGACAAAAACATATTTATGTTTCAGAAAATGATAGAGAAGATAATTCGGACATCGATGAAGACGTTGATTCCGATAACAACTTAGCGGCTGATTCCGATACTGAATAATTTAAAGAAAAAACATATTTTTATTATCATCATTAAATATACCGAATTTTTCTAAAAAATAATTGTTTTATTTATTCACATCATTACAATGAAACAAATCAATTATATAAATGTATCAATAATGTTTGAAGTATATATTAAACCAAAAAGTATACAAAACTGTTGATACTGGGATTGACAGTTTCAATTCTTGGATATAATATACACACCGTTTCAGTTCAGTTAGACGTCATAGTGATTTTATCATATTATCAATTGTTCTCTTCAAAAATATGTTAATGCCGTACTGTATCAGATGGCCATAAAGTACCCTTAAAATGGTAGTGTCATTTTCATCAGCCTAAAAGATATGGTCTGCATTAAAATGTACGGCATCATTTTTTCCTAATTTATTTATGTTAATACTATTTAAAACAAGTTATAAAATGTAGAAAACTGCTATATTTCATTAATTTATGATATTTAAACTTTTGCAATAATTAGCAAAATTTCAGTTTTTGTATTTCTCTATAAATTTTTTTAGAACAGTTTCTTTTGAACGCCAATACTATATAACAATTGAGTTTTACAATATCATGTTAAAAAAAAGTTCCCGTACAGGATCAAATGACTTTACAGCTTTATAAATCAAGGATACGATGAAAAAGTGCGGGAAACGTCATTTCGAACGGGTGTATTTTTTTGGTGTTATAAAATTTTAATAATTAATTTGTCTTGTATTGCGTTACAAACGATGTGTGAGTAGTTATTTATATTCATTATTGCTCGCATAATGGAGAATGATGGAGATGACAATAAAAATAAGTATGTTTACACAAATATGCTATCAGAGACGGATCTAGTAAGCGAGCAGGATATGTTAGAAGATTATACGGATCAAAGTAACGAAGGTCTAGTGATAAGTAAAGAAAGAAAGTGTGAAAAAAGAGCAAGAGAGGAAGCGGATATGGAAGAAGACTGGTCAATAGTACAAAAAAAGGAGAAAAAGACGAGAGATATGATCGAAATATATGTTTCATGTAAAGAAATGTTACCTAAGCAATTCGCTTTGGCAAGGTTGTTCAAGGAAGAAGGTATCACAGATATAGTAAAAATAAAATATAAAAATTCTTACAAAATACGACTAGAGTTAAAAGATGATACTATTGTTAAGAAGTTAGAATCTTCCGAAACCTTCCTTCAAAAAGGGTGGAGGATTAACCGGGCTATGGTTTTGAATACCACATCATCATCAGCCTAACGCAGTCCACTGCTGGACATAGGCCTCACCACATACGGAGTAATAAAAAATGTTGATATTGATATATCTGATGAAACAATATTTGAGAGTATTTCTTGCCCAGAAGGTGTGTACTTACTGTCAGCGAAACGTCTTAAAAGGCGAAACAGAGACGCCTCGGCAGGCGAAGAATTGTGGATTCACAGTGAAGCGGTTCTTTTGTGCTTTAAGGGTTCATATGTTCCCTCATATATCGTAGTAGATGAACTACGGCTACGAGTGGAACCCTACATATTTCCAGTGACTCAATGTAGTAAATGTTGGCGTTTTGGTCATTTGGCTAAGGTATGTACATCTAGACAAATAGTGTGTCCAAAATGTGGAGATAATCACCCTAACTGCGACAATATAAATTTCAAGTGTGTTAATTGTGGTGGAAATCATATGGCATTATTCAGGTCGTGTCCGGTGTATGTTAAAGAGAAAAAGATCAGAGACTTAATGGGTCAATTTAACTGTACATACCGAAAAGCTCTTACAATTTACGTACCCCCTGGTGTATCTACGTACGTTGATATAAAAAACACCGCCAACAAAAAAATATTCACACCTGTCAGTGGAGCTAATTACTGTAATACGCCCACATACGCTAACATAGCCAAAACACAAGCCTTGATACATGAAAAACAAACGACTAGACAGTTCCATCACGTGAATAAAAAGAAGATCTACAGGGCAAGTACACCAGCAAATCTTTCATCGCCAGAACCTATTTTGGAGGAACTCGATACCTGTGTTCCTCCTAAGACAGCCTCGTCAGATAAAAAAAGCAGGGAAGTTAATTTTGATGAATTACTTTTAAGACTTAAGGAAATTGTATTTTTAAAAAATGTCTCGTTTCAATCTAAGCTCCATAGTATTGTTAAATGTTGTGTTCAGTGGTTAATTTTAGTGGTAGTTGAAAACATTGCAGACTGGCCAATATTAAAAAATATTCTAGATTTAATTAATGTATAAAACAAAATTAACATGTAAACTTAATATTATCCAATGGAATGCACAAAGTTTACGTCCCAAATTAACCGCATTTGAGAGTTTGTTAGTTCAAGAAAAGATTCACATCGCTGCCCTAAGTGAAACATGGTTAGTGCCGGATAGCTTCCTACGCATAAGTGGGTATAACGTATACCGTACGGATAGAATAGATGGTTACGGTGGCGTAGCTATTATTACACATTCCTCCATTAAATCACAGCTACATACTATACAAATAACAAATGCCCAGATAGAAATCGTATCCATCAAAATTTGTAACTGTCAAAATATAAACTATATATACTCAATTTACTGTCCCCCGTTAGCACACACTACTCAAAACGACTGGGATGAAGTCTTTTCCAAATGTAGCAATAACACTATGGTGCTAGGGGATTTAAACGGTCATCATAGGAATTGGTCATCGAAAACTAACAGTAGAGGTACTCAGATCTTTGATACATTACTAGAACATCATCTCATTATATTAAATAATGGCAGTCCGACGCGAATGAAGCTCGTTAATGGCACTCTACAACATTCAGCCCCAGATGTGTCATTGGTATCCTCTGACATAGCATTGAAGTTCGATTGGGATCCGTTAAATGAAACACTAGGTAGTGACCACCGAATCATAAGGATCTCCTCTGATACAGGGGTAAGCCAGAACATTGTTACTCGTAGAAATTATAAGGAAGCTGATTGGGAAGCTTATCGGATGTTTTTATCTGATCACTTTAAATATTTTACTTTTTCGAATAATTTGCAAAAATGTTATGATTCTTTTGTCCAGTCTATTAATTTATCTGCTGATTTACACATTCCGTATATAAAAATAAGTAATAACCCTAATACAACATTTACTCCTAAACCTTATTGGAGTGCAGAATTGTCGAAGTGTGTCGCTGAACGTCGCCTGGCGTTAGCGAGATTTCGACGTAATCCTATCCCCGAAAACTTAGATATATTAAAAGATAAAATACGTATAGCACAGAAGTCCATACGCAACGCTAAAAGAGCCTCGTGGCAGTCGTTCTGTTCTTCTTTAGACGGAAAATGTTCCTCGAGTGAGGTCTGGAGAAAAATGAGGTGGCTGAAGGGGTGCAAGCCTCGCGGAGCGTACATCGATCAGGTAAAAGCCAAGCAGCTCCTACACAATTTAACACCAGATTTCGTGTGGAATGATGAGTTGTATTTTTCACGTGATAACCCAGAATTAGAAGTAGAAATTTCCTATCAAGAAATGGACAGAGCTATTCGAAGTAAAGATACCTCGCCTGGCCATGATAATATTTCATATTCCATGATAAAACAGTTACCCGATAATGCAGAACAGGTATTAGTAACATTATTTAATAATTGTCTTGAAAATGGTTTCGTACCTAAACAGTGGAGGGAGGTAATTATTGTGCCAATCCCGAAACCGGACCGCGATCCGAATTGTACGTCGTCATTGAGACCAATATCAATGATTTCTTGTGTTTGTAAAATATTTCATACCATTCTAATGAATAGATTAGAGTGGTTCATCGAGAAATATCAACATATGTCGATGGCAACTACTGGCTTTCGAAAGTGTCGTTCTACAATAGATAATTTAACAGATTTAGTTTTATCGATACAAATTGGGTTCTCTGGGAATCTTACAACTATAGGCTGTTTTATAGACATAAATGATGCATATAATAATATAGATATAGTAAGTTTGTTGCATATAATGGACCGTCTAGGTGTAGGACATAGAATGTGTACCTACATATATTTGGAATTATCTTAAGGAAAGAAATCTTAATATTACTTCATTCAATTACTCCGTGTCTCGAATGACGGGACGAGGACTAGCACAAGGTGACCCACTGTCTCCTCTATTATTTAATATTGCTACCTTAGCTATTTGCAAAGAAATTATTAATGTCAGTGTTTCGCAATATGCTGATGACTTTGTGTTGTGAATAACCGGCAGCAGTGTATCACATATGGAGCAAAATTTACAACAGGCACTGGAATTTACTTAGTAAGTTACTTGCAAATATAGGTCTCGAAATATCGGAAACAAAAAGTAAAATCTGTATTTTTAAAAGAGGCTATAAGAAGGAAGTACTCGATCTCAAAGTTAGGGATAGATCGTTGCCGATTGTGGACAATGTTAAGTATTTAGGGTTATAGCTAGATCGTTCTTTAAATTGGTCTAAACACATAAACGAAACAGCTGATAAAGTGATTAAGCTTGTTAACATTTTTAAAGTACTTAGTGGATTGAAATGGGGTGTACATATTATCCAGATGAGACGATTATATATCTCCCTGATTAGGAGTAGATTTGATTATGGCAGTATGCTTTATGATAATGCAAGTCAAAATCAGCTCTACAAGGTAGATAAATTACAAAATATAATTTTGAGATTAATAGGAGGATTTATTAAGAGCACTACTATACACATAATGGAAAATGAACTCTGTTTACAACCTTTACACATACGTAGATATTACTTGGCTGGAAAATATTGGCTTACATCGAAATCTTTTACGAAAAATAACGTTATAACTTTATTAGAGGAGTTACAAAATTTTAAAGATAATACGTATTGGGCAGAGAAAAATACATCTATTGGTTTCCATACATGAGTTTCTTAAATTTTTACCGGTACATTTTAGTCCACAATTAGATATGTTTTCTTTGAACACTTGGGTCAGCTATGTGGATCTTTCAAAAAATATAAACGACAATATAGAAAATGTTCATACTGCAAAACGATTTTACACATCGACTAAACTAAGAGAAGTTTGTAGTCAATACATTAATCAGCATTATGACACATGTTATAAAATTTTCACTGACGGGTCGAAGGAAGGTAGTAGAGTTGGATCGGCGTTTTTCGATCCACAAACCAACACTTTTATGAAACTCAATGTAAGCTGTAATATGAACATAATGTATGCTGAACTTATTGCAATAAGTGAAGCCTTAGCATATATTGAATCATTTAATGGCGGCAAGTATGTTATTTTCTCAGATTCGAAGAGCGCCCTTCAGCATCTAGCTCGATGTTCCTCGAAGATTCGAGGAACCCCGATAGCTTATAATATAATGCGTTCTATACAAAATCTAGAAAGTAATAATAAGTATGTAACATTACAGTGGATACCTGCACATATTGGATTGACCGAGAATGAGACTGTAGATAGACTAGCTAAAGAATCTCTTGTTGATGGTTTAAATTTTGCATGCGTGCCATATTATTCTGATTTATTGTATATAGTTAAAGATCGGTGTTACCAACTATGGTCAGAATACTTTGATAAAAGATCGCTGACTAAAGGTATTTGGTACCGAACCATTCAGCCTACTATTATGAAACATGTTTGGATCGATCAAGCTAATATGAGCAGGTCTGACATAGTCATCGCTCTCAGACTTAGATCTGGACATATCCCACTAAACAGCTTTGCATATTTAATTGGTAAGGTTGGTTCTCCCAACTGCTCAATTTGTAACAAAGTTGAAGATGTATATCATATTTTGATGGAATGCATCCGAAACGAAGCTGAAAGAAAACAATTATTTCGTAAACCTAATTTTAATGTGGGTGAATGTAATAGCATTCTCGCTCTTCCCTGCACGGAGAAAGCGAAAACACTGTATGATATAGCTAAAATATGTATGTTAAATAGTTCATAAGTTGTATTTTTATGAGGGCGACATAATCACTTCGTGACTAAGCCCTCATTAAACAAATAAAGAAAAAAAAAAAAAAAAAGGATACGATGAAATTAAGATAATTATTGATATACATTCAAATGAGCAATCATTTTTTGACGGCATTTTTTTAATAGTACTTTTGAGTGCTAGATAATGTTTTGGAACCGAAGCCGTACTTTTTCAAATTACCTCCTGGACCACGGAAAGAAAGGGGGTTACAACATTCGATTTTTCCCCTTGTCGTATGATTTTTGAACGGCGTAAGAAATAATTGGTAGTAAAATTACATTTAAATAATGCTTACGTAAGTAGAGTAGGTATATGACCCAATAGTAAAAAAAAAAACCGGTCTAAAAATGGGGAGTGGCAATGAGTCTAAGACCTATTGTTTTCGCTCCATCTCGTTTGAAATTATTTCCCATGAATGAACAACGACATTCATCGACCGAGGTCACGCTAATTTTTTACCTTACGTGATGTAACTGCTTTGCGTTGATTCAGACAAATCACATTCGCCTGTGTAGAGATTGGTTTGCTTGTGTATTTTATTAGATTGTGATACATAATACGACGGAACATATTAAAAGTCTTCTAAGTTGAGCATGCGCAGTGATAAGTTCTTCAAAACGTCATCGTGAACTTCGTGACATTTCGTGAAATGCGAACCGCTCACGATCTCGGTTTATTTACGCCCGTCTACACGGAAACAGTCATTTCGTAGCTCAGCGCTTAAGACCTATTTTTGTAGTTAACCTCACTTTGTGATAACTTCAGGTGATTCACCTGTAAATAACAAATTCTGTGAAGTGCTTTGATTTCTGTCATTGTATTTATTATTATAAATTAACTCGGTTTGAAAGTGTATCGCCACCATTTACATTATAAAATGGTACGTAAAGTGAGCGTGCGTAAGATCGATATTTGTGACAAATAATGATAATATTCAAGGTGTCTCACCAATGTTTCAAAGATGGATAATTGTTTTGCCGCTTGTGGCTGTGACGGCAACGGGGGCCTAACTAAATCTGATTTAGATCGTTTTACGGATACAATAGAAAATGTTCTCAACGATGAAAAGGGGAGAAGGTTTTTCAGAAATTTTATTTACACATCGAAGTTAAGCAACTCTCAAGGCGCAGGACGTCCCGCGCTGGATCTCTGGGAACACATCGAGAGATTGCTTGGATATAAAGAAAATGAGGAAAGTGTATCATATAGACGTTTCCTGAGAGATGTCGACAGTTTAATAAAAGAGGCAGATGAGATTGACGACATTGATTTAGCCACGATGGAGCGGCTGACAATTGCTCGGGACTCGGAAAACAAAGACGCGATAATTGAATCCTTGAAATTGTTAAAGGTGCAAGTTACGAAAGCCCTTAAAAGACAATATAACGCATTTAAAACAAAAATTCTTAATGCTTAATAAGTCGCACAAAACACACAGTGCCTCATACATATATTAAAAGGTTCTAGTTTTGTAATTACGCGCCAAGTTTAATTTAATATATTACAGCTGCATTGTAAGTGTTGCGAATTGTATTCCATTGTAATAATCATAATACGCCAACAACAGTTTAGATGCTATCATAGTGAGATAAAAGTATTCATATTTGCCTAACGTCTGTTAATTTTTTTTTCATGAATTGCTTTATTAGAAACTATTAGCTATGAACCACTCTTGACTGTAAATTCGACGATTTTGAATAAAATAAAAAATGCCACTACTTTGTAAACATCAACAATACAGAATAGATATTTAATGATAAAACCAGAAACAAAAATGTGAAGTCTAAAATGTAATCAAAGAAATATCTACTACTAGTCCTTACATCTCACAATCTACTATAGTATCTGTGTATGTTGTTATTTTTTTATAAACTAGCCGAGTCCCGTAAGATACTCATTATTACATCAGTTATCTGCCAGTGAAAGTCCCGTCAAAATTGGTCCAGCCGTTCGAAAGATAAGCCGACATAGATAAAAAGAAAAATGAAATATGTACTGTCAATACATTTAGTAAAAAGCGGTTATATTAAGATTACAAACAGACACTCCAATTTTATTTATTTGTATACCTAGATATAGATGTGATGCTTATATGTGTTAGAGCTTCAAGAACGACTTTACGAAACCTGTTATATACAAGCCCAGAACATTAATAGGTACCCGTTTTCTTGTACGTTCATTTTGCTGAATGTTACTCTCGTTTAATTCCATTTCATCTTTTTTGGTCCTGCCTCATTGCACGCAATGCCTCTATGAGTTAGCTAGGTACTATGTACCTCACTATTTTACGTATATCATATATCTATCTATAAAATTACTGCCAACTTGCAAATGGTCACTGTAAGTAGGTACGTAGGTATAATCCAGTCATAATAAGTCGATGTCTGGTTTTAAGTTTGACCTCACAATGTTTTTATCTAAACCACAAGTTGTTGTACTTATATTTGTAGAAAGGAAAATAAATAATATATTTATAGGTTATTTATTGTGGTTTCATTGTACATGCTTAATTGATTAAATTTAATAAACAGAGTACATTATGTTTTCAATACCTAAAACTGCTTACCAGCAACTACGTACAGGATAATGAAAAGTATTGACGAGCCTGCTAATGTTAATATAGTGATCCTCACAGCTAATGCAGAGGTTGTGGGTTCGAGCCATTGAACATTTGTTTAATGTTTGGGTGCAATTTACCTGATTATTCAGAAACTAGCTGACCCACGCAACCTCGTTTGCGTCTTCTATTGCCCGTAGTGTGAAAAATTTCCTCGGTTTTTGAAACATTCTTCAATGATGCTCCGCTCCTATTAGTATTAACGTGATGATACCTACGACCTATAGCCTTCCTCGATAAATGGACTATCCAACACTGAAAGAATTCACAAATTGGACCAGCGGTTCCAGAGATTAGCTCGTTCAAACAAACAAACTATTCAGCTTTATAATATTATTAGTATAGATATATAGGTATTTTTAACCGCCGTCTGCCTCGTCTGGTAAACATTTTAGTTAGTTTGTTTGATGAAATGGCAACCAGCCGGATCACTCGGATCAGCTATTTCTGCCAATGTCGAGTATTTATAGTCTTCAATTCTTCAAGTCCTCGTCGTCGTGATAAAATTATAGATAAAAAAAATATAAAATGTGGATGACATGAAATGAGGACCGTCTTTCGAAAAAACAAAAAACGATCGTCGGGTAATTATAAAAGCTTTATCTAGTTAAATACTTGATTCTTTTACATTACTTCAGAAAGTACATATAATATGTTAGCATATGTTGCACATATATGTGACCTGTAATAAAAACACGTTTCTTCATACATTTGCATGTTATTATTGTTTCAAATTAGTATTGTCTACTAGCTGACCGGACAAACGTTGCTTTGCCATAAAAGGGAATATATGTTGTAGAGGTGGGTCAATAAAAATCGCGATGGAAAAATAGGGGTTGATCTTAGAGGGTTGAAAATTTAGGGTTGTATGTATTTACTAATGCTGTATCATAAAAAAATAGAAATTAAAAATTTTGTCTAAAAAATAAAAAAAAATTTAGGGGTGGACTACCCCTAACATTTAGGGGGATGAAAAATAGATGTTGGCCGATTCTCATAGATACCGGATAAGCACAAAAAATTTCATCAAAATCGGTCAAGCCGTTTCGGAGTAGTTCGATTACGCACCCCGTGAGACGAGAATTTTATATATTAGATGTACATTCAATCCACATCCTTCGGTTGATACAAACATGATGAGTTATTGGGCTTGCTTGCTGGGCTTAAGGCCATACGTCCCTACACTGGCCAAGTGCGGGTTGGGGGCTGGCAAGACAACGTGGCTACGCAATCTTTCCGTTGGATGTCTTCAGCCGCCCAAATGCCTCCAACTAAGCTTCACGACTGTTATCATACGATAAAAACGGGAACTACTGCTTAACGTGACCTCCGAATCAAGACGCTCATGGTATCATGCCACCAGCGGTCACCCATCCATGTGGTAACCGCGCCATCGTCGCTTACCCCCGGTGATTGTTTCTAATCACTGTGTGTAACTGGGCTGTATTATACACAAAAGTTAAAGGTATTTTACATAAATAATATAAAGTACTGTTTTTTATGTAACTTTAAATTTATATTACAAAATAAAATATCAAATTTATAATTAT
The DNA here is from genome assembly GCA_916048165.1 of Spilarctia lutea. Classification (NCBI taxonomy): domain Eukaryota; kingdom Metazoa; phylum Arthropoda; class Insecta; order Lepidoptera; family Erebidae; genus Spilarctia; species Spilarctia lutea. The sequence goes on along the minus strand of OU696479.1, from coordinate 4,842,625 downwards.
TATTCTTCATTTAATGAGACATACACTATGTACAGACAATTAAAATTATTCATTCAAATTGAGAAGGTTAAAAACATTACAGGTATATTATTTCATATTATGCCAAAACAGTTGCTATTTTTAAAAAAACAAATATGGCTCCTACGTTTGAACATGCTTATCAGTACATACATTTAAATAAATCAGACGTTATTTAATTGGCGACTAATTGATAACTAGGAATAAAATTATGTTATGATTTTTTTTGTCGATATTATCTACATACAATTGCACAATACTAAACGGTATCTTTATCCCTTAATATTACAATTCATTGTACTTATTAATAGTATATATTTATTAAATCATTGTTTTCCAAAAATATCAATGGAATTAAAATATTTCTCGAATTTAAGTTAATATGAAATACGATCACAAATCATCACAAGTGGGGAGAGCCACGCTTCGGCATGAATTCTTCTTCGACACATACCCCCCCCCCCTCCCAAATGTCGGCAACGCACTTGTGACGCCTCTTGTGCGGGTATCCATGGGCGACGGTAATCGCTTACCATCAGGCGATACGTCTGCCTGTTTGCACCCTATACAATAAAAAAAAATCATTGACATTTGACTGAGAAGAGACACGCAACAGGACTGTCCCGTGATGGGACAATTGACACTGCTTCGTCCCGAAGGTTCCGAGGAACAAGCGACATTAGTATTTCAGACTCAGAAGTTCGATTACCGTCAACACCATGCGACTATTGGCACACATACGTTTAACTATAACCGTGTCGTGTCTCTTTAGTATTTAAAAGATAATATTCTCTCATTACATTACATCTCACAACAAGTCCTGAGTCTGACCAAGTGTTTGCGTGATCTACAAATATTTGTTTCGAAGTTTGTGTTTTATATGTATAATTTAAACGTATTTACAAAATATAAGTATATACGTATTCATATCAGTTGTCTATTACCCATAACACAAACACTGCTTAGCTTGAGACTAGATGGCGTTGTGTGTTGGATGTACGAAATATTTATTTATTATTACCATTACCTCTAAAATATAATCAAAGCTATCCCAAAACCAACCCTGTTTTATTGTATAATTTTCAATTTAAAAACACAATAAAATATAGCCATTTATTCGAGTAGTAACAGATATTAAACGGTGAAAATAGCCTTATGCAACTTTGCTGTGATACCAGACAATATGTATTTATCGCATTAGTCCTGTAATAATAATAATTTATTTCGCGTCCGTGATGTATAACCAGCTGACCTGTTCAACTTCGAAATTTGTCGCAGCGTGTTGTTCATCCTGAATAAATTTGGGGTGAGGTCAACCTTACAAAATACACATATGATGTCGCAGACTGTTTTTTAATCTTTTGTCTGTCTGACTGACGGTCAAGTCTGTCAAGCACATATATTATAATTATTATTTTTAAATCAGGTCAGTAGTAGGTAGTAGGTAGTTTCTAAGATTAACGCGGTCAATCATACAAACAAACTTTTCAACTTAATAATAGCAGTATAGATATTGTTGTGTGTCATAGGACCCCAAGGTACAAACTTTAGCATAAAATATATCTGTTTCTGTTAAACACTATAAAAAAAAACTGGTAAAATAAAATTTGCAAATAATATCGACAAAAAAGTCATTTAGAATAAATTGAGATACATCCTCACATGCTGACATTAAAAACAATTCTTACAATTCATTTATACAAAACATAAAACAAATTACTTATAACTATATTATAACTTATAATAAAATTTTATATTTTCGATATAAATTCCATTGAAATCTTATCATTATCACATTGGAGTCCATGTCTCGATGTTAAAACTGTGTTAAAATTAATGGCAATCATGCACTATACATAACTATCTGATCTGTTAACTCTCATACCATTTTTACACGGTTGGCAAGGCTCGACAACCATATCCAGGTTACATATTTGGCTTGGCTGTTTAGCACTGATCCGGACAGATACTGAACAAAGATGAAAAGAAGCTTGAGGCAAGCGCTACATGATGGCGTTCCAAACCTAATAGCCAACACAACTTCAACCTCCTAGTCCCAAGATTGCATGTCCGGAACACCCTGGCAAGGGCATTCAAGCATTTGTAAAGACATGGAATTTGTCAAACCACAGCAAGTATGTAAACATAGCATTACATTCCTGTGATCTGTGTATACTATTAGCCAAGTATATACATTGTTGGCCATTGTTAAAAGACTGACATTAAGCCAATCAGTAAATATAAGTGACAAAAGAGCTATCAATACTATATTGCAATGTCAACGGCGAAGTTGAAACCTAGGAGGGTATGTAGGCAACTGGTCACCTTCTTAGTGACCTAAAAAATTACTTCAGAGCCAAATTGGTAACGTTTGGTATGGTCTGGTTTAATGAAATCAAGTGCATGATCACTAAAAATCTGTATACTTCTATCACTGTATCTTACCACTATAGTTATACCACATATACAGCATTTGGTTCAAGTTTTCTTCCACGAGTAATACATTTCCAGGGGTTTGTTGACCTTGAATAAAAAGCATAACATAAATATATTGGTTTTCTATTTGCAGAAGGTTTTGAACGGCTGGTTTAAAAGGTTATTCGCGTTTGTTATGCCCGCTTAATGATAAATCGTAGCGATGTTTTTTTTTATTATATAGTGGGCAAACGAGCAGATGTATGGTTTGACGGTAAGCGATTACCGCCGCCCATGAACACCAGTAACACCAGAAACGTTACAAGTGCGTTGCCGGCCTTTTAGGAAGGAGTACGCTCTTTTGTTGAAGGTTTGAAGGTCGTATTGGTCCAGGAACACCTCAGGCGACAGCTCATTCCACAGTTTTGCTGTGCGCGGCAGAAAGTTTCGGGAAAATCACACAGTTGTGGACTGCCAACCATCTACATGATGGGGATGAAATTTCTATCGCGTAGGACGATTGCGGAAAGATGCGGCACGGATCAATCCGAACAATTCCTCGGAGCACTCCCCATGGTAAATGTGGTAGAAGAAAAATAATCTGGCAGACCGATTTGCGCAGATTAATCGTAAGTCTTTACGAGAAATGGTTGCAGATTATATATTCAAGATAGTAGAGTCATGCTGATTTAAGTATCAACGGGCTGGCTCGACCGGGCGGTACTACCATCTCACAGAAGACCAACCTAAAATGGCAGTATTCGTGCTGTCGTGTTACGGTGGTGCGTGCGAGACCAGTGGCCCAATGATGTAAATGCATCTCCCTAGGTCGCCTTAGTGTGGGTCACCATGTTACATTGTCTGCGTTCACAATCAGTATGTTGACGACCACTTTTTGATTCTGCTTATGCTTTCATCAGATAATAAAGTCACTTCGGCAGAAACTTACATTAAAAAAACGTTTTTGGGTTGTAAATTGTGTGTATTTTCCTATACTCTTATTCGAGTGCTTTTCAATAACTATTTGCAAAAGCTAGAAAAGAAATCACTATCAGGTTGATACAAGTTTATCATAATTCATTAACCAGTATGCGGCCTATTGTATGGTTGGTACTGCAAAGAGTAAAACTTGAAACAAACCCTGTTTCAACTTCCTTCTTTTTGAAGTGTTATGGTCCTGCATAGTTTGCTGTCTTAGTAGTTAGACAATCTTATCATAATTACCTTCCAGAATTTATCGTTGATCTGACGTAGTGTCTGTGAGCCAGCCAGTGGTACAAACTGCCCAGGCGCTGGGGCGACGTAAATGCAGAAGTTTAGGAGGCGATAAGCTTCGGGCAACTCAGCATCCAGGTCTAGTGTTAATCTCATTGCCAAGTACTTGCTCAGGTGATCAACTGGAAGTAATTAAATATACTCTATTAGGATTTAGTTTTTTGTACAGAATATAGAAAAATAAATCTTATTTCGAATGTAACATAATTATAGTCTTTAAATTTAAAGTTTAGCTTGATTTCTGTGACAGAAGGATACAAAACTGAGAAATTAACTTTAACTTATTTTGCATTAACTATCCTCCTCCCCGGGTCGTTATCCTCATTACTGAAGTTTATGATTCTCTAGGAGTGGAATGATCTTCTGCTGGACAGTATCTCGCCACTGGTTCCTGTCCTTGGTCGAATGAAGAGCAACATGTTGATTGCTGCCCAGGGCTATTCGGATCTGGTCAATGGACTATGTCCTCTTGGTCCTTTACTGTCAATTTTAATTGTTCAAGGTTGTTCCCTTCTTTTCTGGCAATTTGACCAAAGAATCCAAGAACTTTTCCCAAGCTTATATAAGGGAGTTGAATCTTTATATTTAGTTTGTGCAAAATAGACACATTGGCATCAATTACAACTACATTCATTTGTTACATAACAGTTACATACATTATAAATATTCTATCTTGAAATAATTTCTAATCTTGTACATTCTAAAATGTCACTAATAACAAATGTCACAGATATCGAGCTATATTCATCAAGATATATCCTACTACTATTATAAAGGCGAAAGTTTGTAAGTATGGATGTATGTATGTATGGATGTTTGTTACTCTTTCACGTAAAAACTACTGAATGGATTTGAATGAAACTTTACCACAATATAGCTTATACATCAGAATAACACATAGGCTACTATTTATAAAGATATAGCTTCGCCTCGCGGCGTTGCCCGCAGTTATCATCGTACCGCGGGTAGCACCGCGGGGTTCAGCTAGTATGATATAAGTCTAGTAAACTCTGGTATAAGTCTGAGTAATACTGACTTCCGAGTCAGACAAAGATTGTGGACACTTTTAGCAATACTTGTACTACTGTAATGTCACTTCTAATCAGGCAACCCAACTCCTTGTTTGTCATCTTGTACCAATTTTATATAAATAATACAAAAATATATTTCATACTACATAAGAAAAATGTTTAGTATTAATGTCCGTCTATGGCAGTTTAAATAACAAAAAAGAAAAGTGGTTAAGGAACAGTTCAAAATTTAAATATTCTCATACTTTTTATACAAATCTGTCTGGTCCTAAACTAAGGAAAGCCTGTATGTATTACGGTAGTAAAAATAATAGCTACTAAAAATATGTACATCACTACATAGTATAAAACAAAGTCGCCTTTTCTGTCCCTATATCCCTATGTGGGCTTAAATCTTTAAAACTACGCAACGGATTTTGATGCGGTTTTTTCCAATAGATAGAGTGATTCAAGAGGAAGGTTTATATGTATAATACATGCATCATATACTAAGGCAACATTGCTAATTTTAGAGGTTTCTATTTTATGCCCGTGCAAAGTCGGAGCGGGCCGCTATGTTTTTATATACAACGTTCATAGTTTTTCTGTAGTGTATTTAATTTAGTATCAGCATTGCACCCGTGCGAAGCCGGGGCGGGTCGCTAGTATTGTAGATAAATGATACCCAAACATACAACAATGGGCTGTGTTTCCTTACACAAAAATTTTTTTTTTTTTTTATTCTTAAAAGACAACTCCCACATTAGGAATAAACATCTTGTGTCGTGGGGGACTTTACAAACATACATGAAACGGACACAAAGAACATCCAGACTCGGGACAACAATTCGTGGATCACACAAAGTGTTGTAGGTACCGCGTGGGATTTGAACCCACGACACTTGGCGCAGTAGCAAGCGGCATGGCGACCGCTGACACCACTCGGCCAACCGTGCAGTCCTTTGCAGCAGTGCAGCAGTTTGTTCTGGGTGGGAATTGAACCCACTATAGAAAATAGTAACTTTACACAAGAAGCAAAGTCAAAACAGTACTGAATAAGTGCAGTAGAAAGATAATTGTTACCGACAATAAATAATGTATAATATAAAATTATAATATTTGACTGCCTCATTGGTGCAGTGGTAGTGTATTTGAAATGTGCCTGCTGTGCCTGAGGTGTCGAGTTTGATTCCCGCGTCGGATCAATAGTTTGTATGATCTTTAAATATTTGTTTCGGAGTTTGTGTGTTCTCTATGTATAATACGTACGTATTTACAAAAAAAAGTATATATGTATGTATAACAGTTGTCTAGCATCTATAATAAAAACCCTGTTTAGTTTGGGACTAGATGGTATTGTGTTAGATGTCCGAAACATTTATTATTTACCAGATGCATTAGCAGTTGTTTTCAAGTATCTGACGGAGCTATCTCGTAGTGCTCTCATCAGGTGGTTGTCTCCGGTCATCTCTGTTGGATGAGGTTTGAAGACCAGCTCTATCTCATTAGGGTTTAACGGTTCCCCTTCACCTTCTGTGTCCATAGAGTTTTCTGCTTCTGTTCTGAAATTAAAATGGTTTTTTTTAATGATACATATAATACTTTGTCAAACCAAAATCTGCTATGTGCACTTTTTGACCTTTTCATATAGTTCACAGCCCTATCTACTGTATAAAAAATCTTTTATGTGTCTATGAGCACTGTACGATTTACAACCACTTTTTAAAATATGCTATGTGCCACAGCTAGATTCTCGTCAAATAAAATCTGATAAGTAACACATTGCTACATACCATATTTTATTTGACAACTATCAATTACGACGTGTTAGAAAATAATCTGCTGTGTTTAGTCTAAACAAATAGCAACATTGTTAAAGCTTATTTATACTCAATATAATGATAACAATATATTAACAAGTTCATATGAATAATCCCTTGTACTTTTATACTTCTGCATTGCAAGAATATTGGAGGGATAATACTTTGCTATTTATTTACATTTACCTTCAAATTTCATTACTCTGAATTGTCTTTGTAGTTGAACTATACTTCTAAGCAGTCCGTTGATGTGTTAGCTTATTAGTATATACGTATTTCAAAGTCAAAAGTACATTAATACGGTGTGTTTGATGAAACTCTACAATGAGTAGGGGAAAGAAAATTGTCGTTTTAATTACCAAGGAGAAATGTTTACAAGATGAAAATGAAAAGGTGTTTTGCCAACCTCATGGCTATTCATCGGCTCTGAATCCAGATCTGATAAATTAAGACGAGATAAATCAACCGTCTACATCTTCGGGCGTATATAGGAGGAGGAGTTATAGTTCAGCTTTTCCTACAACCACTAAAGGAAGGCGCTACATTATTTACAGTAGTAAAAATGATTCATCAAATGAATTTTCAGTACAAGAACTAAGAGCAACCATCGAAATTCCGAGCAGCTCTTCAGCCCCACAATTTTCTCAGTGTAAAGCAAAACGCCAGCGTTTACTGGGAAAACCATATATGGGTTACAAGAAAAAAGATGGAAAGCTAGAACAGACTACACCAAAAGCAGCTCGATCTGTAAAAAGTTGTTGTAATCATACTGTTATGGAACAAAAATCTAAAAATAGTTTCATGTGTGGATTGGTAACGGAAGAAGAACAAGCTGCGTTTTGGAAGTTTTGGAATATGAAATCATGGAGTGAAAAAAAAAAGCTTTTATACAAAGTCTAGTTTCTAAAAGAAGTTAATGTAACTTGTGCTGGGTACAGTACATGACAATGAATCCTCTTCCATATCGGCACAGTGTCACAGTGTTAATGTGGCCACTAAGAATAGACGAGGTACGGTATCAGAATGGTTGGATTTACTACCGAAAGTGCTAAGTCACTATTGTCGAGCATCATCAAAGCGCATTTATGTAGAGTCAATTTTTGATCACATATGAATGTCGTTTACAAAACCTGGTGAACAAAATAAAAAATCAGTTTCAAGAAACACCTTTTTAAGTGTATTTGATAAAAATAATATTTCCGTTCACAAACCGCGAAAGGATCAGTGTGACGTTTGTTCTAGTTATCAATTAAAAAATGTTTCGCAACAGGACTATGATACTCATATCCTAAAAAAATGCTAAGAATATAGCAATAGAAAACTTAAAGAATAACCCGGACAGCATAGTAATAACTGTTGTCAGGCAGTGTCCTTTTAGCACCAAAATTACTTGCTGGTGCACTGTATCATAAACAAAAGCTACAGTGTTATAATTTTAGAATTCATGATTCTCGTTCTGGAGATGTCACTATTTATTTTTGGCATGAAGCTGACGGAGGAGTTACATGCAATGAATTTACAAGCTGTGTAATTGATTACCTTAAAACTACATGCAGAGCTTATAAACACATTGCGATAATTAGTGATGGATGTAACTACCAATATAAAAATAAGGTTCTAGCAAGTGCACTATGTAACTATTGACTGCACGGTTGGCCTAGTGGTTTAAATGTTCACTACTGCACCAAGTGCCGTGGGTTCAAATCCCACGTGGGACATCACTTTGTGTGATCCACAAAAATGTTGTCTGTCTGTCTGAGTCTGGGTGTTATTTGTGTCCGTTACATGTATGTTTGTAAAGTCCCCCGCGACACAGGATGTATATTCCTAATGCGAGAGTTCTTTTTAAAAAAAAAAAAAAAAAACTATGCTTATTTTTTATTTTTTTAAAGTAGAAGAGGAACAAATAATTTTAGAAAAGGGACATGATGAAGGTAGACAGCTTGCACTCAACTATTGATCATTATATTAAACCCCCTATCTATGCACCTCAGGATTACATTACGAGAATATGTCTAGCGCGAGACTTTCTCTATGGCGCAGTGGTAGCGTATGCGACTGCTGTTCTTGAGGTCTCGAGTTCGATTACCGGGTCGGACCAAATGTTTGTGTGATCTAAAAATATTTGTTTCAGAGTTTGGGTGTTTTTTATTTATAATATGTATGTATTTACAAACAAAAAACGTATATATGTATTTATATCAGTTGTTTAGAACCCATAACACAAGCTCTGCTTAACTTAGAGTAGATGGCGTTGTGTGTAAGACATCCGAAATATTTATTTATATTTATCACAGGATTTTTCAAACATAGGTAGGTAGGTACATGAAACAGAAAACAAATACCCAAACACAGAACAATAATTTGTAGATCATGAAACTGAACAACATCATTCTATCTGTGACAAGGACACCTATTACGGATACCAGTCTTCCGCAAAGGCAATAACAAATATATTATTATTAGTACTAGTGTCAAGGAACCGTAGTGGAGGAGAAATAAACGCTTATCATTATTAAAGTCCACAGCTGGACATAGGATTTTCTGATAGCACACCAGTTACTTTGATTCTAGGCTTCTCGCATTCAGTTCATGCCAGCCGTAATTATGTCTCACTCAGTGACTATTAAGTCACAGAGTGAGACATAATAAACAACTAATGTTGTTTGAGAATTATAATATTATCATAGAAACAAAGCTTTAGTCAATTTACCTGCCATCACTTGACTCACTTTCTTCACTTCTTTCTGATGTCAGAATTGATTTTGCCCTTTTAGTAGTGCTGGTGTTTTTTGACACTGAGCTTAAATTAGAGGGCACCGGAGACGGCGTACTTCTCACAGACGCAGGGTTAGATGTTGACTGCACAGATGGTGTTGGATTACCAGTAGAAGAGGTTCCATCTTTAGGAGCAGGAGTAGTATTACTGCCGTTTTGAGTGGGTGCTTCAGCGTTACCGTTTGCATTAGGCGTATTAGTATTCTCTTCTTGGTTTTTTCTTGACCTCTGAGGTCTGTTTTGGGATTGTAACTTAATGCCTTCAGTAATTGAATTTACTAATGACGCTTGCGAATGCGACATGCTAAGTTTAGCTAACACGCGCTCCTGGTGGGCCTCGTACTCGTCCCTGCTAGGATATATTTTAGATATCAATAAATCGAAGTTGGGATCCGGCCTCAGCGATCGTTTTGATACTAATTTCTTCCGGCATGTTGGGCATTCTTTGTTCCCTGAACGCAATGCAGTTATAATACAATCATTACAGAACCTGTGCAGGCATTCTTTTGTCGTCATAGTCTTTTTGAGCATATCTAAACATATAGGACACATCAATTCACTGTGCAAGCTGCGGGGGGACACTGCGATTTCAGTGGCGTCTGTTATCACCTCCTGTGAGGTTCGGTGGAGTTCATAAAGGGAAAGTTCCCATGTTTTGTTCTGGGACGGCTCTGTAGACGACATTTTTGTAATTTATCAAGGCTCTATTTATATTTAACAATTTTATTGTACCACGGAGATGACAACTCTGACGGTAACCACCATGTTGGTTTGAGAAGCACTAGCACTATAATAGTGTTGCTAGCAATACTTGCGATATTCAACTACAAAAATGTCATATTGACATGTCTATCCATAAGTTACAAAAAAATTGTTTATTATTTTTCTAAATCGACTAATAACACAATTGGATATTTTTTTTAAATAACTACTTTAAGATAAATAACAAAATGGATTACTTTACAGGACTACACTACTTCTAAACATGTATAGTTATGACTCGATTAAACTGTTGTTTTAAATGAGCCTAAGATGTACTTTTTCTACCACCAGAAAGCGCTTCGTATGTGCCAGACTCAGGCCCTTCCAAACGTCTATTTTTTTAGTGAAATTCTACATATTTGGAGATCATTGTTTGTTTTTATGAAAGACAAACAATGATCTGCAAATGTCATCTCATGGACACATTTATTTTCTATCAATAATTTCATCACGACGAAGACTCGACAAGATTTAAGGTTTGAAGACTTATACTTGACCTTGGCAGAAATAGTTGATTGATTAACTAGTTGCCATCTCACCAACAAAATAATTTTATTTCTTAATTGGAAGTGTAATTGATTTGACTATGGATTACTTTATTATTACTATGAATTGAAGATGAAACTGAAAAAATTGGCCTTTATCTCATATAGGGAACTTATGCCCTACAGTTGTATTTGCAAAAATAAATACTGCACATAGTGCACATCACTGTGGTATTTTAGAAAGTAATACTATTCTTTTTCTATCATTTGTAAGAAGAAATAAAATGTATTTTGCAGCTACAGTGCTGCCATCTAATGTGGCATATTTCAGAAAACCCTCATTTAGTGCAAATTTAGTTTACATTTATGTTAAGAGATGGCGTTATATACGCGAAAGGTTTTGCAAGTGGCAATACCCGTACAACCTAGTTCATATTGTAACTTTATATTCTTTTGAATATAAACTAAGCTACTATGAATATAATTATATTACATCATATACCACACTTTAGCTTTATTCCGTACTAGATGACCCGGTGAACTACATATAATTGTGTAAAATGTACAACAAACACAAAATTCTGAATGCACCTATAAATATTTGATAACCAACCAAGTGTCAATTTTTTATTTAAAAAACGAGAAAAGATATCAAGTGTTTAATAGCTAGGAACAGTTGGTAGGGAGATCGTTTTTTGTTTTTTCGAAAGACGGTCCCCATTTCATGTCATCCACATTTTATATTTTTTTTTCATTAATTTCATCACGACGACGAATTGAAGACTTGAAGACTTGATAATTGAAGACGATAAATACTTGACATTGGCAGAAATAGCTGATCCGATCCGAGTGATCCGGCTAGTTGCCATTTCATCATCAAAAAAAAAAACAGTTGGTATTGAAAAATTAAATTGTTGATTTTAGTTATTTCGTTGGTTATTATTTGTTTCTTACCGTTTCAACCTTCCCTGAACTTCCATAATGATTTCTCCATTTTCTTCCTTGAATATACCTATATACCAATAATTATCCCCTATTCTGAGCTAGGTATCACATAAAATATAAAAAATTCTGTCAATCATCCTTTTTATTTATTTACTAGCGGTCGCCCGCGGCCTTGCCCGCGTGGATGTCGGTTACCGCTGCAAAAAGCCTACCCAGGAAAGACACGGTCAGCAAAATGATTCCCAGGTCAATTCACAGACGCCGACACTAACATCGACGACGCAGTCATTATCCGCAGGCTGCACAGATTGTCTTTCTGTGGATGTTAAAGTTGTTAATGAGGAAAATATTTAAATGTAATTAATACTAAGTTTTCACTTCTGCCGGCAGTAACCGAGTGCAACCCGTTGTTTTAGGATAGATAACTAAAGCGATTTTGTAGGGCTTCTCTATAAACAACATTTGACGTTAAATTATTTTCAGGTAACAAAATATACTGATGGTCGGGAGCCCCGACCCGTGATATGGCAACGTAAAGTTGCCCATGCGTAAAACATATTTTAATTTTGCCATAACTTCAAAACCAAATGTCCAATTTTTATCATTCAAAGACCAAATATTATCTACATAAACTGTAGTTAGTGATGAAATAATTTATTTTGATAAGGATTGATAGCATGAGTGAATTAAACGCGTTTAAATGTAGTCCAAAAAAAATTCAAGATTTTTAAATAAAAAATGGTTGTTGTGCCTCACTCGACATAGATAGATATAGTGTGTCGCGGACTTTTTTGTAGATATTTATAAGATCTACGATTAATTAGAACATTTTATAGTTCTATCTTTTATAGCTTAGGCAGCGTACGCAAAATAAGTAACTTTTCTGGTTGATTTTTTACACCTTGTGTCCGAAAATCCCAAATATCTTACGGAACTCTATTTTTTTCCAAAATACAATATAGCCTATGTTTCTCGTGGATAATGTAGCTTTCTAATGAAGGTTTTCTTGCACGTGACAGAAGTGTGGAAAATCCAACTCAGAAATGGTAAATAATCTATTATAATACCGACAACAAACCTGCAAGTCCATTCAATCAAGCATTCAACATGATAAGGATTTTAGGAGATTATAAATATATTATTGAAAACAAGAAACAACAAAACTCTTCAGATTTGTAATATATTTAATAAACAAACACGATTTCAAGAATTTTAAAGCAATTCTAGGTAACAAAACAATTTTACTTTGAACCTTAATCCTCATTACTGATTTGAAAGAGGATGAATATTGAAATAAAATTATTTTATCTTTTTTATCGTCTTCTACATGTATTCGAAGATAAGAACATAGGTATAACATCCAAAAACATGTGAATGCATTTCTCAAAACAATTATTAGCTATCACGTATTTTGTAAATACATACGCAGATATGACTAGATAACCTTATTGTGCTTAATTAAGCCAGCAATTTACTAAATTAATAATAAGCACCTACTATCTCGTGGTATTATTCAATTGTCGTTAAAATTAATCTTGTAGTAATATTAATCGTAATGCTGGTTGTAATGGTTTCTTTTACATTTGCGGTCGGACATTAAATTAAAATTAATTTCTAATTTAGTAATATTTCTACTGATTTCATTTATGTGTTTAACTATTTAATTTCTCATGTCAAACTTTACCCTGTATAACTTCGGTAGCAAACTCAGATCTCCAGCTCCTCGGGGACTGAGGAGCCAGGTATGTGGTGAGTCCACTAAAAACCAGCCCGGTGGCCGGTCTCAGGCGCCCTGCTCTGGGGACGACCCGGACCAAGTTATTTCAGGTCCTCCCCAGGAGATTCGTCAACCCTATTATACATACTAATATTATTAATTAGAACGTTTTGAAACTGCCTATCTGTTACGCTTTTACTGCTAAGACGCTGTACCGAACCGGTATAAACGCGGGCATACATGTACCATAAATGCGAAAAAACTGTTAGATATCTACAAATTTTCGGGAGTAGATACCTAAAAACGATGAAAAAAACAACATTATTTGATGAACAATTATGTTGGTTTTCAAAATATCACTATATTGAACAAAATCTTCTTTATCTTTACATAGTATAAAATTAAGTCGCTTACGCTGTCTGTTCGCAAAGATCTTTTTAACTACCAAACGGATTTCAATCCAGTTTTCAGCAATATATGGAGTGATTCAAGAGGAAGGTTTATATGTACAATACATGCATATTATAGTAGTCGAAACCGGGTTGGATCGCTAGTACATAATAACAACATCATAGAAGAGAACATTGAATAAATATATAAAAGAAAAATGTTTCATAACTTTTATTATTTTTATTTTTTTTATACTCTTACTTTACACAATATTCTAAACAGTAATTTACTCAGGTCATAAGTTTAAATCTATTTTAATTTTTTAATTTCCAGAGCTGATCAGTATAGGAGAAGACCCTCCAGATTGTATTGGGATCAAAAAGGAACCGGTATTAGAATTCTGGCCATTCAATGGTATTAATGTATACACAGAGTTGGAATTTTGGCTCTGGACCTGGTTGCCGAAAGCGGGATTACCAAATACAACTTTAGTCGGTTGGTTACCTTGTCCATTCTGAGTTCCAAAACCTTGGTTAGGTGGCTGACTAAACACTAGAGGTTGTTGTAATTGCTGGTTTGTTTGTGGTATGAAAATTGTTTGCTGATTTGGCTGTTGTTGTTGAACGTATACTACTTGACCAGATTGTCCTGTCGTTATTTGATTTAGCGGAAATACATTTGGTTGATTAATCGGAAACACAGTCTGTTGATTTAACGGCAGGACAGTTAATTGATTGGCATTTGGTGCAGATATGCGATCAACTATAAAAGGCTGTTGTACTTGATTGCTTGAACCCACTTGATTTACTTCTGGTACTGTTCGAAATGTTAATATGGGTTGATTGCTTGGCTGTTGAGTTTGTATATTTGTTGGCGGTTGAAATCCTAAGTTAGTAAGTGGCTGAGCGTTTTGAAAATTTGTGTTTGGTTGATAGCCTTGATTGGAAGTTAGTTGTGGGTTTTGTATATTTTCATTTGGTTTATATCCTTGATTGCCATTTGATGGAAGGGTCTGTATGTTTGAGTTCTGTGGATAGTCTTGGTTAGATATAGGTTGAGAATTCGGTGCATTAGGTTGGCCTTGACTAGTAATTGGTTGAGAGTTCGGCACAATTGTATTGGATGAAAATCCTTGATTTGTCATTGGCTGGGAACTTTGTACATTTGTATTAGGTTGATATCCCTGATTTCCGATTGGTTGATTGTTTGAAGGATTTGTATTTGGTTGACTGCCGCTCGGTTGAGTATTTGTATTTGGTTGACTGCCGCTCGGTTGAATATTTGTATTTGGTGGATATCCTGGATTAGATATCGGTTGAGGTATATTCCTGTCATTGGCATTGGCTCTATCTTGAAGGTTTCTGAATGCATCAGCTGGTATAAACACACCGGGAACTAACGTCTGCGGTTGTGGCAGACAATAGTAGGCCGCTATAATACTCCACACGGTTACCTAAAATAATAAATAAATATGGATCATTAGTATTATTTCAAAATATTTTGGTAATGCATATTTACAAAACATTTTGCAAATAAAGATTGACAAAAATACATCAAATTATTAAATAAATAAATTAAATTAAAATATTTGAAGTAAACTATAGTAGTATACAATATTCTTACCAATTGTAAAGTGTTCATCTTGATGTCAAAAAACATAATGAGTGATAATTTGTTTTTGGTTTCGATTTATATCATAACTTTGTGACTGATGAGCCTCGTTATTTAATGACTTTTATAATTGTCTTTTCCCACAACTTAGAAATTCCAATTGTGGTCAATCATATATTACCTACTTACCTATTCTTTCGATATTAGGACTACCTAATATCTTTTTGTTGGGTACTAACCCAAATTGATATTTTTGGATTTTTCCGTCTGAAAATATTTAATTTGGTACAGGCAATTTAAAGCAGGTTTTTAGTTTTTACACAAATTTCTCTTGTACATACCTACCTTATAATACTTATATGCTTTGTCCAACAACGGCAATCTTTACAGTCAATACCATATTGTGTAAGTCAGTTCCATACACGCTCGAATAATATAAAGTTTTCCGTGGGAGAGCCACGCTTCGGCATGAATGGGCCGGCTCGACCGGAGTGATACCACTACCTCACAGAACACCAGTTTGAAATAGCGCTTGCACTGTTTTTTACCAAGTGAGTGAGGCCCATACCCTCTCTCCATCCCCCAAAAGCCGGCAATGCACTTGTGATGCCTCTGGTGTAGCGGGTGTCCATGGGCGGTGGTAATCGCTTACCAACAGGCGATGCGTATGCTCGTTTGCCCCTATTCCATAAAATAATAACTAATATTTTCTACTAGCCGACCCGTGCCCACTTCGTTGGGCGTTAACCGCCCGCTTTTCTTTGACTTGATTTACACAGATTTTTTTTGTTACATCATAATTAAATACGGCTCTTGCCACTCCTGAATAGTGTCGCTTTCTACAAGTGATATAATTTTTACTTCCGGAGATTACCCCCTACAACCAGACAAACTTAGTAACTTTACCTCTTCAAAATATTAATATAGAACAGTATCCTATTTTGTTGTTCTTCTTCTTTTAATGCGATGGCAACCAGCAAAAAAGCAATTTCTGCCAATGTCAAGTATTTAAAGTCTTTAAATTTTAAGCTTTGAATTCTTCGTCGTGATGAAATTAATGATAATATATTGTCAGGATAATCAAGCGGAGATGTAGTTTATTTGAAAATACCTGCAATACCCCCACCAAAGTCTATATAAGCGAGTGAGCGTCAGTAGTCTATACATTTGCTCGTTGGCGCTCGCACTGATTGGATGGTGGTGAGGTTTCATAAATTATCGTTCCAATATCACCTGTGACTGGCTTTCTAGTCACAGGTGATTAACCGAGTTTGGGAGCCAAAAACAAGATCTGACATATTTTGTTTGCAAAAAAAAAAATGTTCTAGTAAAACAGTTGATTGTTTCTTTATTTCTTAATATCTACTTGTAATTTTATTTTGTGTAATTGAAAAGTGATAGCAAGTTATTGTCATGCATGCAGATTGTTAACTAATTGTTTCTTTTTTTAATAAATTATACTTCTGGTCCATAAAAATATATATTACAAAAAATGTGGATGTGTGCCTAAACTACTGTTTATTAATGAATGAGTAATCAATACATTCGTAATATTGACCCGAGTGACGTGGGTTATTATATAATTATTGTATCAAACGTATCTACGCCGAATGGTTAAAGGTTTTCAAACTTTTTCGTGTCGTAAGAGACTACTAACGGAAGGGGAATAATGTTTTTTTTAAATAAAGAATAGGTATTTTATAGTAAATATAGTCTGGCCATAAATATTGCTACAATAAAAAAAGTCTTACTTTTGAATTAGGAACATGTTCAAACATTTTTGAATTGAAATTCAAAAATCTTTATTAAATGTTCTTAAGATAGGTATTAAAAGGAAGTAATATAAAACTGGGTGATAGTTAAAACATAATTCATTACTTGTGTAAGCATTTGTTAAAATTTAATGCGATATTAATACAAAGGTTTATATCGACGTAAGAACATTTATTTATTTATTTATTTATTCAATGCTTGTACAAGGTTTTACAATAATTGCTGATGGCACCCAAACTAAGCTACGCTTGTATCTTGGGCTGCCACAAAAAACATAAATATAATTTTATTAATTAGCGTACAGGATACATTTAACAAATTATAGTACCTAAATAAAAATAAATCAGTAAGACAAAGTAAAATAAAAAAACTTGGGAGGTGTCAAGGGACACCCGGATGGAACGAAGTTCGAAATAGAAAGACGATACAAATATTATATTTACTTCAATATTTTACGTAATTTCTAGTTTTATGATATATGTGTACACAATAATATTAATAATAATAATAATGATAATGATGATAATGGTGAAAATGATGAAGATGATGAAAATGATGAAAATGATGAAAGTGATGAAGATGATGAATTGATGAAAATGATGAAAATGATGAAAATGATGAAAATGATGAAAATGATGAAAATGATGAAAATGATGAAAATGATGAAAATGGTGAAAATGATGAAAGTGATGAAAATGATGAAAATGATGAAAATGATGAAAATAATGAAAATGATGAAGATGATGAAAATGATGAAAATTATGAAAGTGATGAAGATGATGAATTGATGAAAATGATGAAAATGATGAAAATGATGAAGATGATGAAAATGATGAAAATGATGAAAGTGATGAAAATGATGAAAATGATGAAAACGATGAAGATGATGAAAATGATGAAAGTGATGAAAATGATGAATTGATGAAAATGATGAAATGATGATTATGATAATAGTGATGATAATGATGATAATGATGATATGTATATATAAAAGTTCGAAATCTTATCTATCTATTATATATATATATATATATATATAGTATATATATATATATTATATATATATATAGTATCTGGGTTGCTTCAAGCAATGAAAAATAAACTAATAACAAATAAAATTTAAAATAGCAAAAAGTGTCGTGACAACAAATTATGTCGCGACAATTTCCGTCTAGCCCCCTTCGTTTTTTCGTTCATATCGCGCGATAAGGAACTTCGTTCCAAAAACAAAAGAAATTGTAAAATTAAAATAACATCATATTAATATAACAAATTATATCAGCACTACGTCACCGTAGCCAGATAAAAGTCCCTCAGTATCGATGTAATCCAGGCCCAGCAGAAAGTGTGTCAGTTTAGTTTTAGCTGTGTAGGTGGTGCAGTCCTTCAGAGAGCATTTAGTTGATATGTTATTGTATGTGTGTGGGTAGCTGTATGATGGAAATCTTTTTGCAAATGAGGTTTTAATATATGGTAGCGGTATTGTATAGGTGCGTTTAGACTTAAGAACAAATTGTGGCAATACACTTATATAAATATTAAAGTCATTTCATTCGCATTACAAGAGCCCACGACGGCCAGACATTCGTTATTTTATAAAAGCTGAAAGTTTATCTGCGGATGTCCCCTATATAGGTAAGTACAACCAGGGACTATAAAGTTTGGGTGGTGGTTACTTGGGTAGGTAACCGGTAGTAAAGGTGTATAAAATAGTACACCCGCTTGAACAGTTGTTACCTCGCGCTCGCACTTACAGCGGACTTTCGATGTGTCTGGCAAGATGTTAAAACCATTGAAACTGTCCGGCTTTTGGGGTAACATCTTTTCATAGGTCCCCAAGTAACATATATAAAATTTAGCTTTTATACTATAACGAAAGTAGAATTATAACTTATTAAAGTTTAGGGGTGTCTGGCAGGGGGTAGCAACTGTCATAAGTGTCTGGCAATGGATGACGAGATTTCTAAAGTTATCTTTAAGAAAATATAAAAAAATTGAGCTTTATACTTTAACGAATTTAAGGTACTATTTTATACACCTTTACTACCGGTTACCGGCCCAAGTAACCACAACCCAAACTTTATAGTCCCTGGTCGTACTTACCTGTATAGGGGACATCCGCAGATAAACTTTCAGCTTTTATAAAATAACGAAGGTCTGGCCTTCGTGGGCTCTTAGTCTATTTATACTTACATAAAAATCTAGATGACGCCATTGCCGATCCGTAGCAGTTTGGTGTACTAACTTTTAAAAAGTTCGCGATATAACAAAATGAAAGTGTATGTGTCTTGGGACAGTTAATTTGTAATAAATAGTGAATAAATAAGGAGGTATTTAGATAAATAAAATGCGGTCGAAAGAACATTTTACATCATCGGTTCAACGATGGATTGCTTGCATTATTGATCCAGTCGGGCAGGCAGTCTGTGACCACATGGTCAGTCATGGGAACCTGTTCCAATCTACATACGATGCAAATGTTATCTATTATATGATAATGGAAATTGTCGTATATCTATCAAGTGTTACTCTATGAAACACGAAACTTAACTAAAAGTTGCTGATTAAGTCCTACAAAATAAGAAGTGGAAAAGGTAGGCACATCTTTAATGTGTATTTCAAATTAAAACATACAGTACTCTATTCCTCCCACATTCGCCGTTCTATCTTAAACAACGTTTTAAATTCCTTGACAATTCATATTGCAGGCTCCTGAGATCGTCGGAGAATCTAAAGTTGAAGATCTGCATATTACAAAATTTACTGTTAAGTCGCTCTCGGTGCAAGCCGTTAGATTGTGGAATAAACTACCTGAGACAATAAGAAAATATAAATTCCTGCATACCTTTAAGAAAAATGTCTCTATTTATTACTCGACCATGTTAAGTATTCCAGTACAGGAATACTGTGGTAAATGTGTGGTATATATTAGTGTAAGTAGGTAGCTTTATGTTCCGTGTTGGTCAAAATATGGATTTGAAGAGATGCTTTTACATATCTGTTAAATATCTGTCCCGTAGTCTGCATACTTTTTATTTGATCATTAAAGTGATCCATTTGACACATCTTAATACATGTAAATAACGATTGATTTCTGTAAATCTGTTATGATAGAGTTCGATTGTTTTTTGTTTTTATTCTTGAACCCTAAAAATTTTCTGCAAATTGCTACTACTTTAACTAATCGTTTTAATGATGAACATTTTAAAACTATGTTACATTCCTGATTTTTTCAATTATTACTTTAAATGTTACATTTGATTTTCTCTGCTCTAAATTAGTATCTTCTATTTTATTATAATTGACAGTCTTATGTTTCAACCACTGAGGACCCCTTTCTATAATATAAACTTCACGAATTCCGAACAACTCATACCTCGGGACGCGCAATCGGCTGGATTGTCCTTAGACCGAATATGTGACCACTGAGTACTTTCCATTGCGGTAAGAATTTCATAGCACTATTGCCGACATACGTGTTAAACCGACTGGGATGACCTCTCAACCAAGCAAAGACTACTGAAGAGTCAGTCCAAGCATGTATATTTTCCTTTTATTTCCTTTTTGTATAGAAATACACTTTGTCTTCGTGCGGTGTCCGTTGTTAATTTCTTCAATTTACAGTTAATCCCGGTATAATGCAGTAGAACAAAACTTTTTAAATAAACTTGGAATAGATTATGCACTTAATATGTTTTTAAATACGAAATAACCACCGAGACGGCGTTGACAGATTTTTGAATAATCACTTTAATCGATTTGTGTAACAGGAAAAAAATAAATGTTATTGTTTGGCGACAAATCTACTATTTTTCGGAAAAACCTTATTATTTCAGAAATGCAAAACAAATTAAAATTGCGATAGCTTAAATTACACTCCTTTTTTCTCTTTCACTATTACAACATTAACTAATATTGTCTGTATAAACATTTGACAAGTTCTATTAATGATGTAAAGTTATTTTAAATGCTGAATGTCTAAAAGTATTTTAGTATTGGTGATGATCACATTAATTAGAATGACTTGATTTAAAAAGTTTCTTTATTGTGGGCTAATAAAAATATGTAAACATGCCTGGGAAATAATCATTGTCCTATAAAAGTCCTCAGTAACTCAGACTCTTATTTCGTTTTCAAATCTAATTACAAAATACCTTAAACCGATCTACGACTTTTATAAACCATTATAACAATTTAAGTAGTCGTCATTTTGTTTACTTTCAGGGATTATGATCATAAATAAATTATGAGACATTCAAAATGTCATTGATAACGATAATAACATAAATACTAGCTTAGGGTATTTCTTGTTAATAAATATATTTTTCTGCCATTTTTATTACTTAAGTAAGAGTTATAAATTACCTAACATTAATAATACGAGTTAAAAAAATTTATGGTACAGGGGGGGGGGTATGGCTACTGCCTTATATGGTATACGGGAAGAGCTGGGTAGAAGCTAAGTGCTGTGCTGAAAATGCATTAAAACTGTTGCACTATGATTATCATCGCACCTATTAACATTGAATGTAGAAAAGACGAAATCCATCTGTTTATATTTACCCAACTCAACAATACCACCTCCTGACACGAAATTACTTACCGCTTACATTCACAATAATTCACATTAAATACAGGGCTTACATTAAGAAGATGAGGTACACTTGTTTGTCCTCCTGATAGGACTTAAACTGCCTTTAAACTACGACAAACTAAGGCATTGAGTGTGAGGGTCTATAACAAAATTAATAAGCAATTGTCTATGTATAGATTGAACCGATACAATTTTAAAAACAAACTGCTAAGTTGGTTGCATAATTTAGATTATGACAGTGATAAGTTGTTCAGTTTCAGCATAATTTAGTTTATAATAAAACTTAAGAACTTATTACTGTCATCAAATAATGCGACCGAAAATAGAATCCGTGGGAGAGCTACGCTTCGGCATGAATGGGCCGACTCGACCGGAGTGATACCACGACCTCGCAGAAAACCGGTGTGAAACAGCGCTTGAGCTGTGTTTCACCGAGTGTGTGAGGATACCGGAGGCCCATCCCCCAATCCTCCCTATGATGGCGCAGTTGAAACACACATTACCCCAGGAAGGTACCAACTGCGCTAGCGTTGAAGAATCCCTCTCTGGACGTCCACACTCAGAACACAACGCGCCTGAGCGTGGATGCCCAGGCTGCCCCTCGTATTCTGGGGGGGGGGGCAAAACTACGCTAAATCATGCTCGGGGTAAGAGCAGTAACACCATGGCACCTTCCACCACGCTAGTCGTGGACTTTTGCAACATCAGGTGATTATTGGGAGTGGTGACACTTTGTATTCCTAATTCGTCATCTCATGGACGAATTGAAATGAAGGCACTAAATAAATATTCGAAATTGAACAGTTTTACTAATCATCTCTATGACTCATTGTCTTATCTTAAAACATTAACCATCCGACCAGCGCTATCATTCCACTCTGAGTAATCAAAACAATGGAAATAAAAAAACTCAAGCCACTGAAAGGCCTGTTTATTTAGGTATCTGTGCATCGAATAAGCCAATTAAGGCATAATGTCGGCTTTATTCGATCCACAGATACCTAAATAAACAAATAACTGGACATTATTGAATAATGTTCAATTTAACCCTATTCTGACAGCTATCTGATTTAGAACTTGTTTATTATGCGGTTATACGGTTTAATAGTTACTTTTTATCAATTAATAGACAAAATGCATTATTTAAATTTTTACTATCATTTTAAAGAATTTTATGTAGAATAGACCACGAGTATAATAAATAATTGATATAGGTACTTTAATTCACTATCAAAAATTGCGTTTTTAAACTGACAGTTAAAAAAATTTTACTCCTGACCGTCGCTGACCATGTTTGTTCGTTGCCTGTTCGTTGCTGGTTTTCGTAGTCGTTAAAGTTATGAATTTCGTGATATATATTTTTTGAATAAGTATCTGCATCAAGCTACTATAAATATGGACAATCCATCAACATCAGAAAAAGATGCCCCTAATATTCCGAAAAAAACCCGTGTTTATTTGTGTTTTGTGTTCAACAAAGTTCCCAAATAAAATATTATTTAAAAATATATTTTATTAATAATTTATTTTTATTTATTTTTACAATTACTCTTAAATTTAATTTACAAAAATCTTTATATTACATATTAAGACAAAGGACAGCAATCCCTGATCGCCTCCGGTGGAAAGGTGCCCATTAAACTAGCAGCATTGCCGCGTTGAATGGCAATGGCCAATCTTTGCACCAGGAATATTTTAAATAAAAATATATTAAAATTAAATATATTCTTTGTAAATGTTCACCTAAAAATATACATTCATTATTATTTTAGTATACATACATACATTTGATTATTTATCTAAGTAATAAAGTTTGAAGTTACTTGAGAGAAACTATTGACGACGAGTATGTGAGGTGACCTATTTCTATGCTTATATTAATGATTTTCCAGCAGCACATTGACATAATTTTGATTTTGCCCAATAACATATAATAGACGTAGTCGAAGGCTCCTCCGATCTTCTGTGCAACCATAGCAATAGGGCAGCAGCATGTTTACACCCACCTGAATATCACAGGCTTAGATCACAAAGTAGGTTAGATTTTAGTTGTAATTATATGGACTAGTATATTTATTACTTTTTAAAATAACCTTAATTCTTTACCTTTAGAAGCTGCACAATCTTTGCATTGATAGGACTAAGCCTTTTATTTTATTTATGATGGTTATCACACGATAATCTTCTTTGCGTACCTACTTTATGCTCCAGAGAACTTTTACTTTTAATTATACACAATTCTCCCTCTCTTTGATCTGGACAAAATCGATAGCACTGTTGCCATAAAATTTCCTTGTTGACCCGAAATAACTGCTATAGAATGTTGTAGAATCTGCTAAATAAAATGGCAAGCCTCGGTGTAATTTATACATACCGTAATAGCTTAGTCCCTTCATTTCTACACTTGAAAACTATATACCTACTTTCAACGAAAAATCTTCTTACCATGTCAACACTAACTTTCGGTAGATTACTGGAGTCTGTTTTTTCGCAGTAATGAAATGTCAACGTTCACGATTATAACCCAAATTGTTGTCTTAACAGAACTTACAACACTAGACGCAGATTCGTGTATTTAAATCATGTTAGTAATTACAACAGGTAATAAACAACGCATTATATTTTAGGATCAATATAGGTTTAGTACTGATTGGTACCCTTCCGTAATCACACAACGTTATATTCAAAGTAAGATTAACAGGTTAATATTTTTTAGACAAATACAATGATAAATGGTTTGACGATTGGACCATCAAATCATTTTATAGTTTATATTACACATTTAACTAAAATAAATGTCAATTGACTTAAAATACTCCGTTACACGTTCCTTCTTCAGTTCAACTTCAGTTGATATAACCTTAACTTTGTTTTTTTTTCTGTAATATTAGGAGTAGTTAGACTGATACACCATTATTCTTGCTTGGCCGATGTCCAGAAGTCCCATTTCCCGTCACCCTATCAAAACTGCTATTGCTACATGCATGGGCGTACCCAGGGTAGGGCAGGGGAGGGCAGCTGCCCCCCCCTAGATGTTGACGTTCCTACTATTTTCTTCTCTCGATTATATATAAAGCACACTCAGACGCGTAAAAACGTGACTAAGATCGACTATGGACAAAGACAGATTTATTTTCTGTGTTGTTGTAAGATCGGCAATCGGCATCGGAATCGGAATCAGTCCTAGGGCTATACGATGTTCGAGCGTAGTGACGATCAAAGATCATGCTCTTTAGCGAGGAGAACTACTCATCATAGTCCTAAGATATCAAATCTTCCGAGTCGGTTTATGTAGTTTTTATGGACAGCTGACATGCCCATTCATTTGTATTTTAGTCACTACAAATAATTCTCGGAAGCAAAATATTATCGTCTGATATATCAGAAGTTTGTTGTCCAGTAATAATTTGTAGTTTCGTCCTAGCATCCAGTACAGGTTTTTGTGCCGCCTAGATATATCACCTTATTTGGCTTTGATATGGTTTTTCCACCGGTCCATATGTAAGCCCACATTGGCTCGCACTTGAAGGCCGATGGGGCACCATTTCCGAAGTCTGATTCCCAAGCTGGCGCAGCGCGTGCTTGGCTCGGTTGCTGCCAAATATGAGGGGGCCCGATAACTCCTGCAGGAGACTATACGTGGGCGTTGTGCGGTCCCCAGTATGGGCTGAGGTCCTGAAGGCCAGCAATATCGGGTTATTGCGACGTCCGCAACGAGTGCTGACCTTCAGGTAGGAGACCTAAGACTCGAGAAATCGAAGACCAGAAATTTAAATTCCACCAGGTTCTTGTGGAAGAATGGAAGGAACGACTTGGGCAACCGAGTGCTGGGCACGCCGTTATTGCGGCGGTAAGACCCGTTATGGAGTATTGGTTTGAGAGGCATCACAGCTGACACTGGGAAAGGATGCTTCGGAGAGCACCTGTGTCTGATCCGCAAGGAGCTAACGTCTGAGTGCCACCACTACGATGACCAGACCATAGACACGGCATTCCACACACTGGCAGAATGTCCGGAGTAGGGCGAGTCGAGGCGGCCATCGTAGTGGGGGTTCTCTCGCTTGGTAACATTATTGCGACTATGTTGCGTAGCGAGAGCGCGTAGAACTCTGCCGTCTTTTTCAGCGAGCAAGTTATGCTTGCGAAGGAGATCTTACCGATCGCCAGGCCCGGGAACGGGCCAGGTACCGCAGACGACTCGGGCGGCGGAGATCGCCAAACGATCTCCGTCCTCCACAAGCGCAAGCTTGGGGGTGACAGGTGAGGATCACCCTTTTTTTTCGTGGCCACACTTAGGGCAGCATAAGGCGCTGGTATGCGCGCCTCCGCCGCCCGGTTCGCCAGCGGTGGATCGGGTCCGAGTGAACGTCGTCCTCTCGGGCCTTCTCTGCCGCCTCCTTCTGCGAAATTACGTCTTCGCAGAAGGAGGCGGCACCGCGGTAAAATTGCAATCGCTACCGGCCATGGGTCGTATGATGGCCGGTAGCGGATATCTCCTCCTATGACTGCAGTGAGGGCCCGACGCTGCGACACCCAAGCGGGGCAGATCGCCAGCGTGTGCTGGGCCGAGTCCTCACTGCAGTCGCAGTGGTGGCAGGCGGGACTCAGTTCCCTCCTAGCGACCGAGTGCAGGTACTTCCCGAAGCAACCGTGCCCGGAAAGCACCTGCGTCAGTCGGAAGGAAAGAGTCCCGTGCTGCCGCCCTGCCCACTCGAGGATGACCGGCTGGAGCGCCTCCACGGTGGCAAAATCAGCGCGGGGAGCCTCCAGCCGGGACGACTAACTAGCCATGGTGGTTCGACGAGCGGCTTCACGCCACTCGCGTATCTCTTCGGGTGGAGGACGAAATCCGTTCTCCGCCCGATATTCAGCCGCTCGTCGATAAACTTCGGCGAGCACTTCCGCCTCCAAATCCCACGGGAGTGTTCCGGCCAAAGGTGAGGATCACCTTAGCAGAAGCAAGCCGAGGTAGCGGCGCAACCTAAACAAAGTGCTCGCGCCCCTTTTTAAAATAGAAAAGGAGCATCAGGGTTCCTACACAGGAGGGGGCCATCTACAAACCATAGGTGGCCCGAGGTACGTCGGGGTTCTAGGGATTTCCTTCCGAGGGTGCACCTGATTCCATGCCAATGCCTTTTTTATATCCATTTATTTGACGAGGTGCTTTAAAAAACCCGATTTGCCCCCCCCTGGCCCAGAACCTGGGTACGCCCATGGCTACATGACACTACACCCTGATATCACTTTGGTACTGTTTCAAGGCACACGGTGCTTACAACAGCGATGTTGGAAATGTTTTGGTAGAAATGTTGTCTTCTCCTTACAGATAAAACAGCAGATACAATATCAGATACTCATAAACTATACAAAACTGTTTAGTGTTATCTAATTGATTTGATGATAACTTAGAATTTGTTAAGATATAAATTCGCTCATGTTTGAACAATCATCACTTGGGATTCCGAGAAGAAGGTAGCAACATGCGTTTCATCATTCTGTTGGCTGTTTGTATCGCGGCTGTGGCCGGTAAGTATTAATATATATAATTAACTAGCTGACTTATGCAACTTCGTCTGCTTCTCTTCAAAAGAAATATTTTTTTCCCAATTAGTAAATTGTGATATAAACTATCCTATCTCTCAAGTTGGATCGAACTGCACATGGTGTGCGAATTTTATTATAATCGGTTAAGTGGTTTATGAGTCCATTGAGGACAAACATTGTGACACGAGATTTATATATATTAAGATAAACTATAATATTCGTTAACAATGGCATTTTCGTCTCATGTCTTTTATTCAGTAATATATCGAGAAATGTTATTAGTTACAATATTAGTAGTAATATGGTACAAGTACTCATGCAATGTATTTTGAACATCATTAATGATTTGATTTTTATTTACAACTTACAGCGACCCCAGACATACGGATCCCACACACAAATAGGATCGTAGGTGGTTCCGTTACAACTATTAACCAATGGCCTTACATGGCTAATGTTAAGGTTGGAAGCGGAAATTCCTTCAACCAATTCTGTGGTGGTTCCATCATCAACAATAGATCCGTTTTAAGCGCTGCCCATTGTGTTAGATCGCCAAACCAGTAAGTTCAATTCCTTTTTACAATTTTAAACGTAAATTAGGTATCGCATCGTGCCGTGGTCTCAGACGGACTGTGTGACTACATCCAATGCAACCTGAGCTCCAGTTGTGCTATTGCTATTTAAAAAGTGTATTACTAGACTGTCAATAGGATGCCGAAGGAGTAATAATAAGAATAATTATATGTTGCAAAAATCGATGGATGGCTGATTCCCAAACTAGCGAGAGCTGTAATGTCGGGAATGATAACCTTCCCAAAAAGTAATGATACAATAAATTTTCATAATTAACAAGAGGACAATACATAGAAACGTTGAAACATATTGACCAATAGATTTTGTTAATTTTGCTTGTGCGTGTGCTTGTTTATATGTGTGGATGTGTAGTTTTTATAATTTTCATGTTCCACTATCTAAGCCCAATGGTCTCTCGACTCTTGGACTAGTCACAGAACTATCACTGCTCTATTACAAGTATCATCATTGTAAGACTTGCAAAAATCTGGTAAACAGTATTCCATAAACATACCTCGGTTATTCATTTGTATCGATAAATATGATTTACTCATTAAAATTTAATCACTGTATGAACCAAAATTAAAATGCATTGCGTTTTAAATTAATAAAGAAATGTAACGTCTATTTCCAAATATGGCAGTGTAAGCAAAATCACCACGTATGAACATCTATCATCTCATTTTTGTTCTAAAAGCATAAATTTGCGTTATATTAAGACTTATTATAATAGCGTTAGAAATATATTCGAATATAAAAAATGTAATCTCTTTTTAGCAATTTCAATACAAATCAAATGCGTCTGCGTTTGGGTTCGACTATGGCCAGTAGCGGTGGATCTCTTTTCAATGTTGCCCAAAACATTGTTCACCCAAGTTACAACATGTAGACCATGGACAGTGATGTTATGATTTTCCGCAGTAGAAACACATTCGTTTATTCTAATGTGATTAGACAAGGAACCATCGCTAGCGCTAACTTCAATGTAGCCGACAACCAAGCAGTTTGGGTAGCCGGCTGGGGTAGACAATGGGTAAGAACATCAATATTGTAACACATTTTTGTTACTACATTCTAAAAAAAAATTGTTAAAGATATGCTTAACTTGAAATGCCCAGAAGATACATAACATTTTAAAATCAGGCCAAAAGGCATTAGACAAATCATTTGAAAAGGCAATCTATTCGAACGTACTTTCAACTTAGTTTACAACATTTATTCAAGACTATTAAGGAACATGTTTTATTTGTATTTTAGTTCCAGGGACCTTCCTCGGAACAGCTGCGCCACGTCCAAGTTTTCACCATCAACCAGAACGTTTGTAACCGACGCTATGGAGGTGCAATCAACGCTAACATGTTGTGCACTGGTGTGCTCAACGTTGGTGGTCGCGTCGCGTGCCAAGGTGACTCCGGCGGTCCCGTATTCCACAACCGCGTTATTATTGGTGTCACCTCTTTTGGACGAGCCTGCGCTCACCAGTCCAACCCTGGAGTTAATGCTCGTGTATCTCGTTTCTCTAACTGGATTGTGTCAAACGGATAAATCTAATTAAATATTCCCTGGACATTATTTTCTTTTTATTTATTGTATAAATGATTAATAAATAATTTTTCATTAATTTTTTATCGTTTTATTATTAAATATTTACAATGACTATTGGTCAACATGGAATATAATTAAAAATTTTACATTTACTTACTCTCTGCAAAACATTTTTATGCTCGTTATTTATGCATATTTTTACGGTACTGTTACTCAAAATAAAAAAAAACATAAAGGTAGTTAAGTATACTCAGGTCTATGGTCCCATGAGTTTGAAAAAATCCTAACTTCTCAGTTAACGTAAAAAAAAACGGTAAACGACTATAACTTTATCGATACATATATACAGTGTATATATGTATGTATATTATACACTACAAAGAAACCAAAATGTTTAAGGTACTTTCCCTTGACGTTTACATTCATTTATTGTGTATTTAATGAATCAATACAAGCACTTATGAACCAAATGCTAAAAATGACCCAAATGATGGCAGAACTCATGTCAAAACTGCCGTAACATTCACTTCATTAAAAATATGTTTTTGGAATGCTAACGAATTGTCCAACCACTCAAACGAGTTAAAAATTTTCCTCAAAGCAAACAAGGTCGACATCATTTTAATCTCTGAAACCCACTTTACATCCAAAAGCTTCTTTAAAGTTAGGGATTACGTTTTATATCACACCATGTATCCGGATGGTAAAGCTCACGGTGGCTCAGCTGTTCTGATCAGAACAAACGTCAAACACTACCAGTCCCAATCAAATTGCAAGAATGCGATCTCAACAGGCCAACCCACATACTGGCCCACAGACAATCGTAAAATAATAATAATAATAATATAATAATATAATAATAATAATAATAATAATTTATTTATTTACACAAAAAATGCACTCATTCCACCTTGTTTACAAATAATACGTACATAATTGTTATAATCGAATTAAAAAAAAACAATCAACAGTCAGTTCATATGCAAACAAAATATGTCAGATCTTGTTCTTGGCTCCCAAACTAGGTTTATCACCTGTGACTTGGGAGCCAGTGTTCCTCCATAATCACTTGTTTTACTCTCGGACATTTTTAAGAATTTACATTTTATAATTTTATAAACGTTTAATCTAATGAATATTTGTATGAGTGCGTGTAAAAGTTTATGTTTGTGTGTGTGTGTGTGTGTGTGTGTGTGTGTGTGTGTGTGTGTGTGTGTGTGTGTGTGTGTGTGTGTGTGTGTGTGTGTGTGTGTGTATGTGTGTGTGTGTGTGTGTATGCATGTTCCAGTTTGTATTTTTATACATGCGTGAATGTCAGCTTGTAAGGTTTATGAAGGGAAAACAATCATTTTTTCTATTTCATCCCAATCCTGTTCCAACAACCATGATCCAACTTTACTTTTACATTGGTAATAGTTGAGGCCGTGAATTTGTAGTAGTCCATTTACCTTATTGTATATTTTTTTGCTAAGAAAATAATATTGGTGTTTTGCGAAGGATGTAGAATGCTTTATGGGAGGGAAAACAATATCTACTCGACGTTTATTTGGTATTACCATTGGGCTGTGGTGTGTTCTCATTATAGATTGGAGCACGTATAATTTCCTAGCCGCCAATACCCTACACTCCCTGTAAAGCCTTTCAGTGGGATATCTGTAAGGCTTGTGAAGCATAACTTTAAGCACGGCTCTTTGTGCTCTTTCGAGTTTAAGGAAGTAGGTCTTACAGGCACCACCCCAAACTGGCAAACAATAGGTAAGCATAGACTGACAGAGCGAGAGGTAAACCACCATAAGAGTACTCGTGTCACATGAATATCGAAGTTTTTTAAAAATGTATATCAACTACCGGAAAATAAATAATACCGGATATAATTGA
Organism: Spilarctia lutea; assembly: GCA_916048165.1. Taxonomy (NCBI): domain Eukaryota; kingdom Metazoa; phylum Arthropoda; class Insecta; order Lepidoptera; family Erebidae; genus Spilarctia; species Spilarctia lutea. Next base: position 4,811,492 of record OU696479.1, on the reverse strand, counting down.
CTTTTGTATCACCAAAGGACTCGCAGAAACAAATTTATCCTGTCACAGCTGCTGGGACCTATCATCTGATCACTCTCCAGTCTTTCTAGAAATAACAATAAAGGTAAAAGAAAGTGTCAAAAGGTGCACGTTGCACAATGGAGGGACTGATTGGCATCTTTTTAGGTATCTCGCTGACGAGGCATTCTCGGCACCGATTTCGCTGAGATCGGAAGATGATATCATAAATGCCGTTGAACATTTAAACACTACTGTTCAAAATGCTGCATGGAATTCGACCCCGCTAAGTCAAAACAAATTTATCGATCTTCTAATCCCCCAATAGATACTTGATGTAATTAGGGAGAAGCGATCAATACGAAAACAATGGCAAAAAAGCAGATGCCCCGAACTAAAAAAACGCTTTAATAAGAAAGTCAGGGAGCTGAAGTGCATTTTGGAACGAGACCGAAACTCAGGACTTTAGGCACACCTCGAGAGTCTTGATGCAACTGCAGCTACAAATTAGTCGCTATGGAAGGCAACCAGAAAAATTAAACGTCCTTTGGCTGATTTGATTTTTCGGTTGTCCCGATAATTTTATTGAAATTAATTAATATTTTAAAGTTTGTATAGCCCATTTCCAATATAATTACCTATGATAGAGTCAATAATAAGTATCAATAATATTTTGTACGTATTTTATTCCTTCTTCTTAATAAATGGCAAACTGTGCCGATGTCGACAATTCTGCCAATGTCAAGTGGGATGGAGATACGTGGGTTTTATGGAAAGAAAAAATAGAGCATAGTAATAATAAAATTGCAACTATAAAAATTTTCCAAAGTTAGCAGTTGACTGATTGTGGGGCTTTTGGTGAGATTATTACACTGTAACATCGTTCGTATGTACACAGGTCAAAGTTTGATATCATTGCATCGAATGAATATCATCAAGGCTTGAAGGAGCTTGGGGGATGAGAAGGTTAGTAGGGATGAAAAATTAATAGGGATGGGAATTTTTAGTTTGGGTAGGTATAAATAAAGGTCTAGGGAAGGGTTATTTTTGCCGCAACTGAAGAAGATGTGGTCCAGATTGCCCTCGTCCAGACCGCATTCGCATAAAGACGTGTCCCGCACCCGAATTTTATTCAGGAAGACAGGGGAGCTACAGTGGCCTATGCGGAGTCTGCATATGGTGGAGATGACAGCTTTGGCTACTTTTTTGGATTTAAAAAACCAGGGTTTTGGTGGAATGCAGGGCTGGATTGCATAATAATGCCGACCTTTACGTTGTGAGGAGCTATTCCACTCTATCTGCCAGGATGTCATCAGTTCTCTCTGAGGTAGCCTTAAGAGGTCGTAGTGTTGGTGTTTCATGTGTTTCGGGTCTGCCATTAGGGAAGTAGCAGCACTTCTGGCCAATGAGTCAGCACACTCATTGCCCACAATGCCACTATGGCTGGGAACCCACACCAATTGAACCAGTTTAGCATGAGTGAAGCAATTGAAAAGGCTTTTTTTAATTTCCAGGATCAGAGGGCTGCGGAGTTTACAGTGAAATGGATCTTGGAGCAGGGCTTTAAGGCAGCTTAATGAGTCTGTGAATATAACTGCCTTATAGATGTTATGGGATTCAATATACCTGCATGCCTCTAATATAGCGACGGATTCTCCTGTAAATACTGAAGCCTCTTTTGGGCACTTGAACTGCAAAATAATTCTGGAGTTTTGATAATACACAGCTGCTCCAGTGAGACTATCACTTGTCAGTTTAGAGGCGTCGGTAAAAAACCTCTCAAACCCAGTCCAGTGGTCATCCACATGGGCATTAAAGGCGGAATTAGCAGACGTAGATCCCTTGTGAATTCCAGTATCCAAGAGAACATTCGGCTTAAAAGTTACTACATTGTATTCAAAGGAGAAAAGGGGGAGGTTAATAAATTTCACAGCAGAATTGATAAAAGGACTGTAGAAGCGAAAGGATTGTAGAATCAGTGGGGTTTCTTTGTGGGTCCAGTAAGGTGAGGTATTGCAAATTATATTCAAATCATTAATTTTTTGGAGAAGAGGGTGAGTGGATTTACATGCAAATTTTAAAGTAAAACGCGAAGCAAAGTAATGTCTTCTTATAGCCAAAGGGGGGTCTGCGCATTCTACCTGCAGAGCATTAGTAGGGGAGGACTTCATGCAGCCAGTTATTATTCTGAGGCACCTAGATTGTACTCTGTCTAGAGAAGCTAACGCACTTTTATTACAGGGAACCAGTAAAAATAGCCCATAGTCTAATATGCTGCGAATTAAAGCGTTATAAACGAGCTTCATGGTGTATGGGTGTGATCCCCACCAGACACCAGCTAGGGCCTTTAGAATTGGGATGGTTCGTTCACATTTTGCAGATAAGTGGTTGATGTGGTGAACTCCGGTCAGTTTAGAATCAAGATATACTCCTAGGAATTTATATTTACTAACAAAAGGGATTTCCTGCAGCTGTACCTGGACATCTATCTGTGGCAGAGTCTTTTTTCTTGTGAAGACAACAATGGCACTTTTCTGAGCAGAAAGACTTAGGCCGTGATCTGATAGCCACTGCCACAGAGAATTAAGGGAAGTTGTGAGTGATGTAGCTGCATCTTGGATGGAGAGGTTAGTTACATACAGTGCCAGATCGTCGGCATATTGTAGTATACTGCAGTTGTTGTTTAAGCATGAGCCCATGTCTGCGGTGTACAGATTGTATAGTAAAGGGCTCAGTACAGAACCCTGTGGTAAGCCCCTCCAGGTCTTTCTCTGTCCAAACTCTTCACCTAAGACTCTTAGGACTAGAGTTCGAGACACAAGCATGGCACATATGCAATGGATCATCCTAACCGGAAGTCTCAGCTGATGCAGTTTTTGCCTGAGAATGGGAAGTAGGACATTATCATATGCGGCAGTTATGTCAAGAAATGATGTTACGACTGATGCATTTTGGGATAGAGAAAGGCGGATGTCAGTTACCAATACTGCAACACTGTCCATGGAGCTGAGCCCTTTGCGGAAGCCAAATTGGTAATTTGGTAGTAAATTCCTTGATTCTACAATCCATTCGAGACGGTTTTTAATAAGGTGTTCTAGTAATTTAGGTAGGATTGATGAGAGAGCGATTGGCCTAAAGCTATTTGGGTCACCTGCATGTTTCCCAGGTTTTAGGATGGGAATGATTATGTGGACCTTCCACCTATCAGGGATCCAACCATTGGTATAACAAAAGTTAAGGATTTCTAAAAAATAAGTTTTTGTACTAGGGCTAGCATTGGCGATAAAGGAGTATGGAATGCCATCAATGCCAGGAGCAGAATCTCGCACACTGTTTAGGACCATGTTCAGGTCTTCTAGTGAAAATGGTTTGTCGTGTATATCAAAAGACTGAGGTGGAATACTGGGTTGGATGACTTCTTTAAGATGAGGAACGTAAGGGGGGGCGATTTTATTGAGAAAAAGTTCTGCAGTGGCAGAGGAGATAGGAGAGGAGACAGAGGGTGAGCATCCAGAACGGAATCGGTTTATGCTCTTCCACACTATTGAGGATGGAGTGGAAGGGGACAAGGAGGAACAGAAGTCAATCCAACCAGTGCGCTTTTTGCGACGGAGAAGTCTTTTAGTCGACGCGTAAACGTTTTGGTATGTTAATAAATTTTGAATTGACATGTCCACATTATATCGCCTTTCAGATTCCTTCCTTAGCTTTACAGCCCTAGTGCATTCACTGTCCCACCAAGGGGGCGAGGGGATTTTGCCTCTGCTTGAATTTTTTAGTCTAAAGCAACTGTCTGCACTTGACCTAATTGCATCCACAAATGCTTCACAACAGTCCATCACCTGGTAGCGATCTTCATAGGATAGGGATCTGTAATCTAGACTAGGTAGGGTTATAATAATGTTTTCAAGAATTCGGGAGTAATTTTGCCAATCAGCTTCTGAAAGGTTATATTTTAAGAGGGGAGGGGATGACTTTTTCAGGTAAGTTGAATTAGGAAGGGATAACAAAATTGGATAGTGATCACTACCATGGGTCAGATCTGTGCACTGCCAACTGGCAGCTGCAGCAATGTCCAGTGAGCAAATGGTCAAGTCGACACAGCTTTTGTTTTGCCCAGGGAGGCCTCTACGGGTGGAGCAACCATTGTTGAGAACACATAAGTTAAGATCATCAATGATCTCCACCATACCTGATCCAAAGGAGTCGCAGTTATCAGACCCCCATCTATAGTGATGGCAATTGAGGTCACCCATAAGTAATACTGGGCCCTGTAGGTTCTGAAGCGTATCTCTTAGTATTGGAAGGAAGCTTTGATGGGGGTGAGCTATGTAGATCGAGAGCACAGATAAAGTACCAACTTTTGCTGCGACCATGCTGACATTATCTGGGAATGGGGGCAAGGATAGGGGTAATAGGGGGACTTTGTTACTGATGAGGAGGGCAGCACCTCCATAACCATCAGGCCTGTCGCATCTAAGTAAATTGAAATGAGGGATATGGAAGTTGAGACTTGGTAGAAGCCAGGTCTCAGCGAGGGACATAGCCAAAGGCTTGTATTTATTTAAAAGGAATGTGAGGTCGTGTTTCTTATGAAACACACTCCTCACATTCCATTGTAGAAAGACTTGTTGGGACGCCATTGGTAAGTTTGGTTAGAAGATTTATTAGTGTGTTAGCAGCGTTGGACGGTATAGTGGAAGGTGATAGAGGTGATTTGGGGGTTAGAAGAGATGTTAATAGTTGGATTAAGAGGTCAATAGTTGATGGGTCAAGGGACGGACTGTTGAGGGCACAACCATTAGGTTGCGAGGATTGGGGAGAGTGAGTAATGGATTGATGAGCGACTTTGTCATAGGATTGGGGAAGTGAGGAGCGAGGTTTAGGTAGGCGGGCAACTGATTTTCGGTAGGACTGGGAGTGTTGAAGGGGTTGGGCAGGCTGAGTGGGTTGTATAGACTGTGGTGAATGAGTGGGCTGTGAAGATTTCAGGATGTCGGCATATCGGTGTGTAGGAGAAGGAACTGCCTTGCTGGCCTCCATATAAGAAATATTTCTTTCCGCCATTGTCGATTTAATTGTCCTCTGCCTATTATACTCCGGGCAAACTCTGCTAGTAGCAAAGTGATTACCGGAGCACAAGACACAAAAGGCTTCCCTCTCTGTTACCTCACAACCATTTCCGGGATGTTCATGACTACACTTACTGCATCTTGGCTTAGATCTGCATATAGATTCAACATGTCCAAACCTGCAGCATTTCCTGCATTGGACAGTGGGGTAAATATACTGTTGTACAGGGAGAGAGTTATAGCAGCAGAATACTTTTTTAGGTAGAACCTGGCCATCGAAAGTTAGAACACAGGTTTCTGTTGGCTTCCAATCCAATTGACCTTCATCGAATGTCTTCCTATTAAAGCGCCTAACTTTTATTATTTGTCCACAGCCCTGTGGTACTGAAACAAACTTCATAATATCTTCCTCAACCATATCGGTGGGGATGCCAGATACAACACCCATTCTGGTTATGTTGAAGGTGGGGATGTTGGCAGAATATTTGTTTGCATTCAGAAGGGGATTAACTAAAAATGTGTTTGCATCCTTAGGGGAGGCAAACTGGACAGATACTCGATTTCTGCCTACTTTCTTGATGCCATCTCTGACAACATTGTGAATATTGTTTTTGAAAAGAAAAAGTCCGAAAGAGACAGGGTGGATGGTTGTGCCAGAGCCTATTTGGCTCTCGACACGGGAAACATGAACTATGTAAGGGCCGTTGTCAGAAGCCGTGTAATTATCACGCCCAATCTGGCTTTTCATATGCTTTGGAGGGAGAGTGGCACTAACCTCATCGTCCACGGGGCGTTTCCGAGAGCTTGCAGCCTGTGGGATGTTATTATCTTGCGTTGCACTGCAATTCACATTTGCAAACTGCTGTAAGGGGTTAAAAGGGGTTGAAGGTTGTTCCGAAAAGAAAGGAGTAGGTGAAAAGGGAGGGGTGGTTAATGCAGAAGGGTCATCGGGAGGGTCGGGCGGATCAGGGGGTTTATTTCGGGTCATTGCGACCCCTTTTCACTAATAAACACACAAACAACACACCCTAACCAATAGGACAGCACAAAATAACAAAATAAAAGGACCCACAGTCACAAAACCACTTGAGATTTTTAGAGATTCTAACCACACGTGCTAACCAATCCTACGACGCGGCCGTCTTTTAAAGAAATTCCTCTAAATTTTTTCAGTTTTTTCATTCAATTCAGTTTTTTCGGCTTTGTTGTTGTTTGCTTCCTTAATTAGCGAGATCGCTGCAAGTTTTTGCTGCCGGAATGTGGAGCTTCCACCAGCGCAGCGCTTTCGCTTTTTTCTTTTTCAAAAAATCCCTTAATAATGTTTATTTTATTATAGAAATAAAATCTTGAAAAATATTACTTGACATTGACCTGTCACACCCAGATACCCTACGTATTTTATTGTTTTGAATGTGAATTTGTGAGTGTTTATAACAAAGTGACAGGTGGGTTGTGTTACCGGTATCGTAAGTAAACTGTTAAAATTTAGGTTTTAAATCACTCTAAAACTGGGAAATTCTACTTGAGGACAGTGCTTTTGGTGGTTATTTGACATTAATTAATCATAGAAAGTAGTAATTTATAAATTTTCACCGCTTAAAATTAATTTTAATATCGTTATACGGCCTACCCATTACTTTGAAGAAATAATTATTGTACTCAACTCTTTGGTCATAACGGTAATTTATTTAACTGTTTTATCTCTTTTATTTAATTATGATGACTCGCAGAGCTTTATCTCGTCAGGAGGAGTCTAAACTCAAATTGACTTTACAAGAATTAAAAATTTCCAAGGAGTTGTGTGCACAGTTAAGCGGTGAAAGGGATGACAATGAGAAGGAACTCATTGAGATCTTGAACACTAACACAAAATTAAAAAGTGATATGACTGCCTTACATTTGGAATATAGTTTAATTGTTGAGGAACGGGCAACTCTCATAAACTTAGTTAGTAAGTTTGATCGCTGCAGTGATGAGTACAAACAGGCCCTTACTAGGATTTCTACATTGGAACAAGAGCTCCGGGAGGCCCACCTACACATCTCACAATTGCAAGAGGATGCCCACAACATCACTGTGCAGCATAATATGAGTCTGTTTAGTGAATTGGTAGAAAGTGCCCCCCAGTTGGTTTCTCCTGCAATAACACACACTGATACTAGCAGTTATCCAATTGTTGATTTAAGGGATGTAACAAGACCACAACAGTTAGTGAGTATGTCAATTTGTGGTAGGAATAAACTGAAAAAGTATGACAAAATAAGGTATATTCAAAGAACACAAAAGTTAATAAAAAATCAAAAATTGTATCTAAGTATTATATAAAAATCTAGTAAAGAAAAGTTAGAGTTACTTGATGATTTAGAATCACTTACATTGAAGTTAGATAATAGCAGGAAAAAGTATGAAGCTGACACACAGGCCTTAGAATTAAGAATTAATCATTTAACTGAATCGTTAAAGTCAACGCAAATTAAATATAATTTATCACTTAATGAAATTAAAGAGTATACGGAGGCCATGGATGACCTCTTAAAATTAAGTAATGATAACACAGAGCGCTTTGATTCACTAGTTAACAATCATTCATGCCAGTGCACTCGCTTTAGTCCTCCACAGCCTGTGTCTGCTCCCGCGGTTTGCTATGACAATGCTGAGACCTTGTGTGATAGCTCATCTACCAGTGTTAGGCAAGAGCAGTCATTAGGGGCATCAATTGATGTAACATTTTGTGCATCAGGTAGTGCACAAAGTACTATAATGTTTAGTGATAGTATTGGAAAACATATGGGCTCAAAATTGAATTCTCTTGTTAAGGGACAGTCAGTTGTTAACCATTGCTTACCATTTGCAACTTAAGATGTTATTATGAAAATAATCCAAAATTATAACTTTAGTAATTGTGAGAATCTCATTATTTTAGTGGAGAATAGGGGTGATGTTAGCAAAAAAGTTTTAATTGATTACTTTGATTATCTATTGTCCTTAAACTTGAGTAGTATATTTTTTTTAAATTCCCCAACTCTAGGAGCTTCTCAGATGAGGAAAATAATGTTAGATATAAGTTGAACAATGTACTACACACTATTAGTACATATCATGATTGTGTGCATGTAATAGACACTAACAGTTTTGTTAGCAGGCAATTATATTCGACAAAAGGTAGCTATTACCTTTCTAATAGTTTTAAGAGACAGATAGCATTATCGCTATCCTATTTTATTGATATTACAGCCAGGAACTTGGCTACTAACAGATCTGCGTCTATTGAGCAGAACAATGACATTCATTGCAATTTGGGACACATCAACCCATGCACTGATATGGTATCAGACCATAGTCTAGGTCATGAGGCGATTAGATGTAGTGTTGATACATCAAATAATTTAAACTAGGACTTAGGACAAAGGATAGGCAGGCCAGTAGTATTAGTTATTTTTCAAAATTTCCAGGGCTTATCCGGCAAAGAACTTGAGTTAGATTTGTTTTTAATAGAACATAGGGTACAGATTATGTGTATCACTGAACATTGGTTAAGGAATCATGAGTCATTGTATATTAATGACAATTATTTATTTATGAGTGCATTTAATAGGAAGAAAGCCATACATGGTGGATCGATGATAATTCTTAATAAGACACTAAAATGTAAGGAACGAAGAGACGTTGTGAAGTTATCTATTGAACGCACTGCTGAACTGTCTTGCATTGAGTTAAAACATTATATTATAGTATGTATGTATAGACCTCCACACAGTGATATTACTATATTGGAGACAGTTATGGAAGATGTTTTAAGACGTGTGAGTACTGGTAATAGGAATTTAGTTGTATGTGGCGATTTTAATGTTGACCTACTTCAGCAGTCAGTGGGCTGCACTAGGTTAATAAGCTTATTCAAATCATTTAATCTAGAGCATGTATTTTTTGAACCAACCAGAATTACATCACATTCTGCAACATGTCTAGATAATGTATTTAGCAACTGTGAATATCTTGATAAAGCAATATTTAGTCACTTGAGATCTGACCACTGTGGGCAAATGGTCATTTATCCCACAGATGAAGTAGTTAAAGCAACGAAAATCACATGCAGGCCGATGACTTCTAACCGCCTGAAATGCTTTAATAAAAATATTGCAGATAAGGTTACCAACATAGATTTCAGTGAGGATAATCCGGATGTCTTATAAGGGAATTTATTTAATTTAATTAAACTAGAGTATGATTTCATTTTTAAAGAGAAAGCTTTTACTAAGAATGTGAATACTAGATTCTGTGACTGGGCAACTCCTGGAATTTACAAAAGTAGAGATAAGATGTATGAACCATATGGCATGAAACAGTATAATTTTGATCCTGTTTTTGTACAATATGTTAGAAATTATTCCAAAATATTTAAAAAGGTTTGTTTGGTAGCTAAATCAATTTTTCTAAGTAACAAAATTAAACAGTCTGATAATAAAATAAAAAACAACTTGGACTGTAATAAATACTGAATCAGGACGGTCCAAACCGCAGGATGATAGGTTAGAATTAATGGTTAACAACAATATTATTAAAGATAATCAGGGTTTGGCTGGAACTTTCAACAATTATTTTGCAAAGATACCAGTTGATACTACCAGTTCCTTGGATTCCTGCTCAGTCACAGCTGAATCCTTGGCCAGGGACAGCGTGAAAGAGTGTGATGTCATGTTTAAGTTTCAGTTTATAAGCCCTAATGATGTGGTGAAAACTTTTAAGTCGCTCAATTCAAAGAAAACAACCGACTTGTGGGGTATTTCTGTAAAATTATTGCAAAATATAATTATTGATATAGCACTACATTTAGCTGTAATATTTAATAAGTGTGTAGAAAATGGTGTATTTCCGGATTTAATGAAACATAGTAAGTTAATACCATTATTCAAGAGTGGGTCTAAGAGCGATCCAGGTAATTTTAGACCCATCTCAATCTTGCCAGCAGTCAGTAACGTCTTTGAAAAACTTATTCTTCAGCAATTAGAAACTCATTTTAATCTATACTATATATAATATTATAAAGAGGAAAACTTTGTTTGTATGTTTGTTTGTTTGTAATGAATAGGTTCAAAAACTACTAGACCGATTTTAAAAATTCTTTCACCATTCGAAAGCTACATTACACACGAGTAACATAGGCTATATTTTATTTTGGAAAGAATAGGGTTCCGTAAGATATTTGGGTTTTTCGGACCCAAAGTGTAAAAAATCAACCAGATAAGTTACTTATTTTGCGTACGCTGCCTAAACGGTAAAAGATAGAACCATAAAATCTTCTAATTAATCGTAGATCTTATAAATATCTACAAAAAAGTCCGCGACACACTATACCTATCTATGTCGAGTGAGGCACAACAACCATTTTTTTATTTAAAAATCTTGAATTTTGTTTGGACTACATTTAAACGCGTTTATTTTACTCATGCTATCAATCCTTATCAAAATAAATTATTTCATCACTAACTACAGTTTATGTAGATAATATTTGGTCTTTGAATGATAAAAATTGGACGTTTGGTTTTGAAGTTATGGCAAAATTAAAATATTACTAATAGGGGCGGAGCACCAATGAAGAATGTTTAAAAAAAGGGGGGAAAATTTTCACGATACGGGCAACATAAGACGCAAACGAGGTTGCGTGGGTCAGCTAGTATTTAATGAGTGTGTAGAAAATGGTGTATTTCCGGATTTAATGAAACATAGTAAGTTAATACCATTATTCAAGAGTGGGTCTAAGAGCGATCCAGGTAATTTTAGACCCATCTCAATCTTGCCAGCAGTCAGTAAAGTCTTTGAAAAACTTATTCTTCAGTAATTAGAAACTCATTTTAATATTAATAATTTATTTCATAAAGAGCAGTATGGTTTCACAAAGGATCGCTCAACCATTGATGCTGGTTCAACACTTTTAAAACATATATTTAATGCCTGGGAAAACGCGCAAGATGCTATTGGCGTTTTCTGTGACTTATCCAAAGCATTTGACTGCGTTGAACATCAAACGCTTTTGCGAAAACTCAGGCACTATGGCATTAGGGATACTGCACTTGATCTGGTTGCCTCGTACCTTGGGGACAGAGTTCAACGAGTGGATATAAATGGAAGTAGGTCCTCCGGATTACCTGTCTCAATGGGCGTGCCACAGGGCTCAATTCTGGGTCCTTTTCTCTTTCTAGTGTATATTAATGATTTACCTTTCTTTGTGCAAAATTTCTGTGATGTATTACTTTTTGCGGATGACACTTCGCTTATTTTTAAAGTTAATCGTAATCAGAATAGTTTTGATGATATTAACAGGTCACTTACACTAGTCCAAGATTGGTTTACAAGCAACAACTTACTATTGAACTCGAATAAAACTAAATGTATAAAGTTCACTTTGCCTAACGTTAAGAAACTCGACACGAACATCATAATAAATAACGAAATGATTGGTCTCGTAGAGTCAACTATGTTTTTAGGAATAACCTTGGATCATAAGCTTCAGTGGGGCGCCCATATATCGTATCTAGCAGGGAAACTGAGCTCCGCGGCATTCGCTGTTTGGAAAGTTCGCCAGTTAACTAATATTGAAACTGCGCGACTAGTTTATTTTAGTTATTTTCACAGTGTCATGTCATATGGTATTTTACTATGGGATAAGGCAGCTGATATTCAAACCATTTTTGTAATTTAAAAACGGGGAATTCGTGCGATTTACAAACTTAAAGTTCGAGATTCTCTGAAAGAACGATTTAAGGAAATAGGTATTTTAACAGTGGCGTCTCAATATATATTTGCTAATATTATGTTTGTACGGAAAAACATAGATAAATATACTAGCAAAAGTGATCGTCATTCACTAAACACAAGGAATAAGCACAAATTAGTAGGCCAATATTATCGCCTGAAAAAATTCCACAATTCATTTGAAGGACTTGGTGTGCGTTTTTATAACAAAATTCCTGTCCAAATTAGGGATGTTGCGGATGCCAATTTTTTCACATCCGCGGATGCGGATGCGGATGCGGATTTTTAAAGGCTCACATCCGCGGATGCAGATGCGGATGCGGATGTTTAAAATACTATAAAAATACAGTTTATGAATATCGAATTAAAACAATTACTTTATAAAGTAATTGTTAACATTTTATTAGGGAGCGTTCAAGTATTACGTAACGCAACTTTTGAAGATTTTTGAACCCCCCCTCCCCCCTGTAACGCATCGTAACGTTTTACGAAAACACTCCCTCCCCCACGAAATTGCGTTACGTAATACTCCAAATTTCATTGACATTTTTTTGTCACAGTTGCGTTGGCAAGTTAGTATGAGAGCCTTTATAGGCCGAGAACAGCTGATGATACAAATCTCCCTCTTTTGAGGACATTACAGTATGAACACTATGAACTCACTTTAATAACACCAACTGACTACAGCAATTTGCTTTTGCATAAACACTAACGAATACTAACAACGAAAACAATATATAACGTACAATACAATCTAGGGATTCCCCGTGAAATATAAACGAAAAAGTTTGCCAACTTGTGAGAACAAATTACTAATGAGTTTTAATTCCCTAATTTTTTATTTAAAAAAAAGAAACAGTGTTACGTAACGTGTTATAAGAAAGATCCCTTCCCGCCCCTGTAACGCATCGTAACGTTTTACGAGAACCCCCCTCCCCCCCAAATTGCGTTACGTACTTGAACGCTCCCTTATTGAAAATTAAAATTAACTATAATGCTCTTATTTTTTTTAATTATGTAACCATAAATGTTCGTATTAGTAAATGAAGTTAAAAATAGGAGCATTATACTTAATACAAAGTAATATTAGCGCCTTTTCTGATTCAAGGCGTTTACGGGAGAGGAACATCAATTAAACCAACGCTACTAAACAGTTGTTCACTAGGAATACTGCTGCTTAAAAATCTTCGCGCGGAATCAGTAATTTTCATTATTTTAGGCCCTTCGGCATTGGTATTAGGAGAACCAGGAAAAAATATTGTCAGTATTTATTATAATCAAAATGTTTGGTGTTTAATTGGTCATTAACACGTGCGAACGGCACTCGCCATTCGCTGGCCCCGCCCAATTTCTTTCTTGTCGCAACTTGTATTACATTCTCATCCGCATGAACATCCGCATTGATTATTGCGGATGCAGATGCGGATGCAGATGTCCAAATCCATGCGGAAGCTCCGCATTTGCGAATGCGGATGCGAGTATTCGCTACATCCCTAGTCCAAATCTTGAACTTACCCCTACAAAACTTCAAGAGTTCCGTTAAGAATAGTCTTATGGAAAGGGGCTATTATACAATAAACGATTTCTTGACCGACGCAGTGCCTTGGATGTGAGTGAGAATTTGGTATGGACTTGTTGTGTGCTGGTTGAGGTAATTTATATTTATAAGCAATGTATTTATTTGTTTACAATCCTTAATATAATTTATTTGATTGTAATTAATTCTTGACATCTTATACTGCATTTATTACCTGACATTTGAATTTTGTTAAGTTAAGGCGATCTGTGTTTATATCGTTGGAGCATAAATAATTAGTATTTATTATTTTATTACATTTTGAACTTTTTTTTTTTTTCTGGGACCAATATATATGCACACATTGCTTTTACTCCTTGATGTGTAAGTGATTGCAACCTTATATGCTATGGACTAATTTTTATTATTTTATTAGACAAAAAATTGATTTAACTAAATTAAATATTTCTTTAGACCGTTTTCTAGCCTTTGTGTTTTGGTTGCCTTAACTTGCACATATAAGTATTGTTGTCAAAAACAAACAAACTTTGTATAAATTATTTGAAAAGATGGTGCACATGAGTTTCTCACCAGCTCTTCTCATGAATGCAATACCCATCGGAGCTGGTACTTGGATTGATTTCAATTTAAACCTTTGAGTTGAATCGAAATCAATCTAAGCTCCGGTAATTCAAATCATTGATTACTTGAGTTACATCCTTTTATCACTGATCAATTCAGTACTTGAGTTTTATTTTATATATGTATTAATAATGTTTGATGTTTGTATTTTTGACGTGTTCAAGTGCCTTTTGGGCCTATGGACATAAATGATTTGACTTTGACTTTGACTTTGAAATATAGAAGAGGATTCCCCTTAGAAAGAGAATGTTGTCTGGTTTTCTAAGGGGAGGTGAGGACCTCCCCTTAGAAAACCAGACAACAGTTGGGCACGAAGCGACGAGGAAAAAGCTAACACTTTCTCGGAACATCTGATGAATGTTTTCCAACCCCACCCTTATGAAGGTCCTATAGAACACGAGACTGAGGTGATAAAATTCTTGAAGTCCCCAAAGTTGGATGAAAAAGGACCCGAAAAATTCACAAAAAAAGAGGTCCAAAAAGTGATCCAAAAGGCTAAACCTAAAAAATCGCCTGGATATGACCTCATGACCAATAAGGTTCTGCAAGAGTTGCCCGACTCCGGTTTGGCGCTACTCACAGCAATCTATAACGCAATTACTGGACTACACTTTATGCCACCCCAGTGGAAGGTTGCCCAAAAGATCCTAAATCATACAGGCCGATTAGCCTACTTCCTATACCAGCGAAAATTGTCGAGTCCCTAATGTCATCAAGAATACTTCCCATCGTTGAGCAAAACAAGCTGATACCAGAACATCAGTTCGGTTTCCGTCGCAGGCACGCTGCGGTTGACCAGGTACACAGGCTAGTCAATGAGATAGATAAGTCTTTCGTGGACAAAAAATCTACATCTACGGAGTCCTGAAGTCCTTCATACAAGACAGATATTTCCTAGTCCATCAAGGCGGCGCTTCCTCAGCGCTCTACCCTGTCAAAGCAGGAGTGCCCCAGGGTAGCGTGCTAGGACCAATACTCTACCTTATTTACACAGCTGATCTATCAACTTCAAATAGTATCATTCTACTATCTACACCTGGATAAGCGGCTCACCTGGCAGAAGCATACAATGACTAAACGCAAACAACTTGGCATCCAATTGCGTAAACTCTACTGGCTGTTGGGTCGCCAGGCGCAACTATCACTGACCAACAAACTTCTCGTGTATAAGGCGATGCTGAAGCCGTCCAGATAGGCTTCAGCATCGCCTATGGGATCCAGCTCTGGGGAACCGCATCCCACTCCAACGTCGAAATTCTGCAGAGATTTTAAAATAAAATCCTACGAATGATAACCAATGCTCCGTGGTTTGTCACTAACGAACAGCTGCATCACGACTTGAAGGTTGAAACGGTCAGACAAGAAATACTCCACTACACGGAATACAAGAAAAGGATATATATACACCCCAACAGTTTGGCAAGTGACTTGATGAACGCAAGCAGAAATAAAGTAGAGTAGGTTGCGACACAGGTCGCATACCGAGCATGCCAATTGACTGTCCGCCACTGAAAACTATGTCAAATCTACTGTTAAATATCCCAGCAAGGAGACAAATCATAGTAAGCAAGAAAAATAAAAAAAAATAAAAACATTCATTTATCCTACAAATAAATATCATTTATTATTTACCATTTATAAAACACAACAATGGAAGTAAAATAAAACAATGAATGTCTAGTTCTACAAACTAAGTGGCAACCGAGTAGGTTAGTACATTATATTGTTAAGCATTTCTATAGGTAGGGATTTGCATGCATGGATTTTATAGAAAAACAGGTATAATTCAGAAGAGTACAACTCAAAAGAAACAGCTTCGATATTACAATCTTTTATTAGCACAACCTTCTACATCGGATTATAAGAATAATGAAAAGAACTTAGCGAAACCGTCTCACAGATACTAATCAATAAAAAATTAATAATAATACAGAATTATAATCGCTATGACCATACAAATTTTACATACTAAGATTAGTGTAGCCCATTAAAATACGTATGAATTGTACAAAAGGGATTTAAATAAAATAAATAATGATGTATTCAGTATTTATGGATCTTCAATTTACTCAAAAAAAAAGGAAATTTATTATGTAGTAACAAATCGATTGCAGCGACATCTGTTGATCGAACATACCTTTACCGTGGGAGAGCCACGCTTCGGCATGCAAGGGCCGGCTCAACCGAAGTCATACCACGGCCTCTCAGAAAACCGGTGTGAAACAGCGCCTGCGCTGTGTTTTACCGAGTGAATGAGGAAGCCGCAGGCTCATTGTGTTTTTTTTTACGTGTTGAAACCCCCTCGGGCCGTCACCCCGCCGGGGTATGCGGCGGGGCGGTGTGTCGGAATCGAACCGACTAAACCCACACGGACGACCAACGAGCCATGGTGGCTCGACGAGCGGCTTCACGCCACTCGCGTACCTAAGCTCAGACCAAACTGGCAGACCCGGTTTCTGATCTATTTATAATACGTATCTCCCATAGAGAAGAGTTTTGAAGTAATAATATAATTATTTATTATCAGCTCTTGATCTTTGTATAAAAAAAGTTGAGGACATAATATTGATTTGAAATACCTAGGAAATATTACTTAGTTTAAAACGTTGATGCCGTAATTAAAATAAGTGTTAATGACCAGCATACATGTCATAGCTCATGGAAAGCGTGCAGTGACGATGTTGCGAGTTTTACGTTTCACAATTTTTGTTCACCCAAAAATTGTTCAACGCGCCTCACGAAGTTTTTACTTAAAAATGTATAGAATTAATGCAATGCAGTAAAATCATTTGAAATATCCTAATACCTCTCTACCTATCTAATACTCCTATAGTGGTATAGAAAAATTAGCTAAAATATTAAAATTAAATACTTTCGTCTAAGTACGGATTTTTATGTTCATCATCATCAGATTAATCAGAAATCATGAAACTTTGAATTATGAGGCACAACTAACTTAGCAGCGATACTAAAAGTTGTCATTCCATTGTACCGGATCCTTGTCCAAGACTTCGTTTAACAGCAGATTAATTTGAAATCTGTTTCTGTTCTATTTAGCTTTTAAGAAATAAAAATATTATCAATTTACTATTTCGATACCTAAACGCCTGTAGAATTACATGAGGAAATCCGTAATTTTGTGTTTAAAATCAGGCGCTACTTGTTAGAATTCCAAAGGCATATTGGCCTAAGTACAGATTCGTGGTCACTTAGAGGGTAAAAATTTTAGGTGTTGAGGTTTCCCTAACATCACTTAGATCAATATAAGACATCCGGCACCGTTCCAGCGGTTGCACGCACGCGGACTCGCTGCCCGCACTAACGCGGATGAAGGGGAAAATCCGTCCTGTCCATGAGCGCTTCCCAGTGCCGGTGTCTCATGCTGTACGATTCACCGGCAGCGGATTGGGGCCGGGTGGAGTACGTCCTCCCAGGCCTTCTTCATCTCCTTCTTCTGCTTAATGATGTCTTCACAGAAGGTTGCGACAGAGGTTGCAACCGCTGTAAAACAGCTGGTTCCTATATAGCGTAGCATAGCGAGATCTCCTACGATGGCTGCAGTGAGGACTAACGCTGCGTCGCCCAGGCTTAGCAAATCATACCTTGAAATTTTTTCATCTGTATGTATGTACTGTTAAGTAATAAATAGAATATCAGTTTTATATTTTAGTTTTTGCCTTTAGCTCCACCCGTGTGTATGTGGTATATTGCGCTATTTTATTTTCTAGCCTTTGACACTCACAAATACTGTGACAAGTGACTTGCTATTGGCATAATTGTTGTCAAAATCGTTTCAGGAAATCCGGAGATTACCCTCTACAAACTCACAAACTTTACCTTTTTATAGTATTACTACGGATTAAACTAACGCATTAAGTTACACCTTATTGATCATGTACGCGTAATATTTATATTATTTGTAATATCATCATTTAGATTATGGGAAATAAGTGGTTTATTTTGGTATAAAGTCTGCTTTACTTTGGAAAGGTAAATGCAGTTCACTCACGTGAGTAGATATTACCCTATCAAAGATTTTATTTTGCTATCCTAATTTATTTTCAGGTATTTACGTACTTAGATTAGAAGATATTGTTTTTATCGTATATAGTTGGATGTTCATTATTTCTCTACATAAAGTTTAGTTTAGCCACATATACACGCACAGAAGATTTATATATGTCGGTAAAGGGTGTTTGTCGGGGCCGTTGCCTTCTCCAGAAGACATATTGTGTGGGCTGTGTGGTGTTACTCGAGCAGAAAACAAAGTAGTTTTTTGAACGACGTTTATTAACAAGTAGGTTATTTAAAGTGAGAAGAACGAGCCGTAAGGTAGTTCCTAGACTTGTTGTCCGCGCGGTGGTAGATTGGTGAGTTCCGTCCAACCCGCACGAACACTTATCTAGACTCTGCCGAAGCGATGACGTTTCACCGATTGCGTCTCGTTGTCAAATCAGCTCCTGTATGATTATACGGGAGCTGAGCGACATACGATTGGATGTTCCGACGTATCTATGAAGATTACAGATGAAACACACATTTTTTTCTTGCTATTACTTAACTCAACCTTAATAAGCTTGATTATAGTATAAAATCTGATCTTTCAAACAATTTATGTATAATTGTATTTCCTCTTTTTTCCGTAAAGTGAGTCATAGTTTTTTTTATTTTAGTAATAAAATTTTTAGCAATAGTTACACTTACATACTAATCTCGCCAAACTTTGACGTTTGATGGCGAGATGCGTCCTTTTTTACAATGAATAAAACTGTATTTCTGTTTGCTATTTATATATATATATATATACATATATATATATATATATATATATATATATATATATATATATATATATATATATATTGTATATATATACATGCACGCACCCAGATATACTCGTACATACACATATACATGCACACACATATAAAATTAAACAGTATTAGTCCTTATTGTAATATTTAATTCTAGGTTTGGCAGTCCAATCATCCAGGAGTACGCCTCGGAATTCAATTTTTAGCATACATTTGTTTACTTTATTGCTTGACTTAATACACTATTTTCATTAAATATTTTAGGGACTAAAATATACCATAATCATTAGACTCCTTCGGTTTAACAAGCATATTTGCATAATAATTGATAGTCATTTTTATAATTAGTCATCATAGAGTCTTTTTGAGGCCTGACCAGCCCAACCACGGACTGTTTACAAACAGATTAACAAATGTACATCCAAACTTATATTGTTTCCAAGAAACGATATTTTGGTGCGACTTTAAGAAAAAGGGCACAAAAATTTTCAACGTTTGGATCACATTTGTTCGTGTGTTCGTTACCTGAGAACAGTTTTATGAATCAATCAATTGGACAAAGTATTACAACCCTAAGGACAGGTAATTAAGAAATGAGGAATGTAGTTCATCTTAATGATTATAGTCGTTGATATTTTTTAAAAGTGAAGAAAAACTGCTTGTTTTATGTAATGTTAGTACAGCTTTACAATTTGTATGTATTCTTACGAAGTGATATCCATTTATGTAGTGATGATGTACTTGCAACTAAAGATTTATTTATTAAGATAATTACAACAGGTAAGAAATTAGGTATTATGAGTATTTTTTAGGATCAATATAGGTTCAGTACTGATTGGTACCTTTCCGTAATGACACAACATGATATTCAAAGTAAGATTTGAATTTGAAGTTGAAGTTTAAAGATTGGACCATCAAATAATTTTACAATTTATGTAACAGGTTAAACTAAAATAAATGTCAATTGACTCAAAATACTCCGTTACACGTTCCTTCTTCAGTTCAGCTTTAGTTGACATAACCCTAATTGTGTTTTTTCTGTCTTATCAGGAGTAGTTAGACTGATAAACCATTATTCTTGTTTGGCATTTCCCGTCACCCTATCAAAACTGCTACTACTACATGACACTACACCCTGATATCACTTTGGAACTATTTCAAGGTACCTGTGCCTACGACAGCGATGTTGGAAATGTTTTGGTAGAAATGTTAGCTTCTCCTTACAGATAAAACAGCAAATACATTATCAGATACTCATAAATTATACAAAACTGTTTAGTTTTATCTAACTAATTTGGTGATTATTTAGGATTTGTTTAGATATAAATTCGCTCATGTTTGAACAATCATCACTTGGGATTCCGAGAAGAAGGTAGCAACATGCGTTTCATCATTTTGTTGGCTGTTTGTATCGCGGCTGTGGCCGGTAAGTTCATAAACTATTATTATACATATATATTTAATAAACTGTAATATTCGTTAACAATGGCATTTTCGTTTCATGTCTTTTATTCAGTAATATATCGGGAAATGTTATTAGTTACAATATCAGTAGTAATATGGTACAAGTACTCATGCAATGTATTTTGAACATCATTAATGATTTGATTTTTATTTACAACTTACAGCGACCCCAGACATACGGATCCCACACACAAATAGGATCGTAGGTGGTTCCGTTACAACCATTAACCAATGGCCTTACATGGCTAATATTAAGGTTGGAAGCGGAAATTCCTTCAGCCAATTCTGTGGTGGTTCCATCATCAACAATAGGTCCATTTTAAGCGCTGCCCATTGTGTTAGAACGCCACAGCAGTAAGTTCAATTTTATTTTTACAATTTTCTTGTAAACGGAAATTAGGTATCGCATCGTGCCGTGGTCTCAGGCGGACTGTGTGACTACATCCAATGCAACCTGAGCTCCAGTTGTACTATTGCTATTTTAAAAGTGTATTACTAGACTGTCAATAGGATGCCGAAGGAGTAATAATAAGAATAATTATATGTTGCAAAAATCGATGGATACAATCTTTATGCAAGCGCTGATTCCCAGCGCTGTAGCAGCTGATTACAGCGACAGCTGTAATGTCGGGAAACCTTCCCAAAAATTAATGATACAATAAATTTTCATAATTAACAAGAGGATAATACATAGAAACGTTGAAACATATTGACTAATAGATTTTGTTAATTTTGCTTGTGCGTGTGCTTGTTTAAATGTGTGAATGTGTAGTTTTTATAATTTTCATGTTCCATCTAAGCCCAATGGTCTCTCGACTGTTGGACTAGTCACAGAACTATCACTGCTCTATTACAAGTATCATCAATGTAGGACTTGCAAAAATCTAGTAAACAGTATTCTATAAACATACCTCGGTTATTCATTTGTATCGATAAATATGATTTATTCATTAAAATTTAATCACTGTATGAACCAAAATTAAAATGCATTGCGTTTTGAATTAATAAGGAAATGTAACGTCTATTTCCAAATATGGCAGTGTAAGCAAAATCACCACGTATGTACATCTATCATCTCATTTTTGTTCTAAAAGCATAAATTTGCGTTATATTAAGACTGATTATAATAGCATTACAAATATATTCGAATATAAAAAATCTAATGTCTTTTTAGCCAGTTCAATGCAAATCAACTGCGTCTGCGTTTGGGTTCGACTTGGGCCAGTAGCGGTGGATCTCTTTTCAATGTTGCCCAAAACATTCTTCACCCAAGTTACAACATGTGGACCATGGACAGTGATATTATGATTTTCCGCAGTAGTTCCAATATCGTTTATTCTAATGTGATTAGACAAGGAACCATCGCTAGCGCTAACTTCAATGTAGCCGACAACCAAGCAGTTTGGGTAGCCGGCTGGGGTAGACAATGGGTAAGAACATCAATATTGTAACACATTTTTGTTACTACATACTAAAAAAAAATTGTTAAATATATGCTGAACTTCAAATGCCCAGAAGATACATAACATTTTAAAATCAGGCCAAAAGGCATTAGACAAATCATTCGAAAAGGCAATCTATTCGAACGTTCTTTCAACTTAGTTTACAACGTATATCCAAGACTATTATGGAACATGTTTTATTTGTATTTTAGACCAACGGACCTTCCTCGGAACAGCTGCGCCACGTCCAAGTTTACACCATCAACCAGAACGTTTGTAACCAACGCTATGGAGGTGCAATCAACGCTAACATGTTGTGCACTGGTGTGCTCAACGTTGGTGGTCGTGACGCTTGTCAAGGTGACTCCGGCGGTCCTGTATTCCACAACCGCATTATTATTGGTGTCACCTCTTTTGGTGAAGGCTGTGCTCTAGCACACTTCCCTGGAGTTAATGCTCGTGTATCTCGTTTCTCTAACTGGATTGTGGCAAACCGATAAATCTAATTAAGTATTCCCTGGACATTGTTTTCTTTTATGATTGTATAAATTATTAATAAATAATTTTTCATTAATTTTTTATCGTTTTATTATTAAATATTTACAATGAATATTAGTCAACATGGAATATAATTAAAATTTTACATTTACTTACTCTCTGCAAAACATTTTTATTCTTGTTATTTATGCATATTTTTACGGTAAGTGTTCCTCAAAATAAAAAAAATCGTAAAGGTAGATGTGAAAAATTCGTCTTCAAACTTCTCAGTTAACGTAAAAAAGATACGGTACACGACTGTAACTTTTTAAATACATATATACACTACAAAGAAACCAAAATGTTTATGGTACTTTCCCTTGACGTAGGGCTATGAAATTACGTAACATCGTCTTAAATTACTGTGAAGTTAAAAAAAAATTTGAGTGTACTACCGTACACTCGTAAGAAGTGAAACTTCTTTATGACGTTATTTTTCAAAAAATAAATATCATATGTCGACGTAAGGTATAACGACAAAATACTTATAAACCAGCAATATTCGTGACAATTCTTATTTCAAGAGCAATAAAAGTTAAGGAGTGAGACCTGAGTAAATATTTCGCGATCTGTGGTGTGAATGAAGTAAGTTTGTGGAATGTGATGTGTGTAGTTATTTACATTGTAGACTAAATAAAATAATATTGTTTGTAATGTGATATTTCATTGTAGTATTAATTTGGTCCTGTTTGTGTTTGAAAATGTTTTTTGTTTTATTTTATAAATTTGACGCGTAACGTAACGGATAAATGTTACGCGTAATGTAACGGATAAATGTTACGCGTAACGAAAAAATGTTACACTAAATTTTTTGACAACCCCGATAAAGAAGTTTCACTTCAAAAATCTGAACACTATATATTTGTAATGAAGTCATAAATAACAATTAATCAAGTAAAATTCAATCATCAGTTCAATTATCGTTAAGATTGTTTGAAGATAAGTGATTTATTTTGGTAAAAGGTCTGTTTATTAACATCATAACTCTGCTTTACTTTGGAAAGATAAATGCAGTGCACCCACGTAATTAGATATCACCCTATCAAAGATTTTCTTTTGCTATCCTAATTTATGTTTCGGGTATTTACGTAGCTAGATTAGGAAATATTGTTTTTATCGTATAGTTGGATGTTCACGATTTTTGTACACAAGGTCAAGTTTAGTTTTGATAAATAGATTACTAGAATTATCATTAAATTATATACATAAATAATGCACCTATGATATCATTACTATGATGATGGCACTGGTGATTTATATACTTTTTATATTTCTCGAAAACCGTTATCGAGAGCCGAAACAAACTTGCGTCTGAAATTGAAACTTCCTTATCGAAGAGATATAACTACATATATAGTAAATATGTTCACAGATGTTCACGAGCAAAAAACTACCGTTTGTCGCCTCACTAGCGGTAGTTACAAATTGTTCTTATTGCTCTTGCAGTTAGCTACCTGTCGGGCAGCTAGAACAAGTAGCACATGTGCTGATTAAGAAAATTTTAGTCTGGCAAACAGCATACAATTTGATAAGGTATAGTTTCGTTTGTGTCGAATATTATTCACATCTCTGAGTACCAGTTTCTTTTCTGAATCGTATTTAAGTTGTTAGCCACCGATTTTAGATAGATTTTGTCTTCTGCCGTTGCGTAGAGATTGTGTGGGTGCACTCTCCTTACTATGTTCCTTGTTTAAAGCTAGGACTTATTGAGAATCATTCATAAATCGATATAGGGATGGCATTATAATGATGAAAAAGTTTTTAAGCTATTGCATAGCTTCTATCGCGGGCCTTGAGCGTGTAGACCGAAAGACAGAAATTCCGTAACGAAAAAACCTAACACCCCCGATTCCGACCGGGACAGCGGTACTTTTTAGTTTTTCTATCTATCGATAAATACCAGAACTTATTTTTTTTTTTTTTTGGGTTTTTTTTTGTTGAAAACGAAAAACAAAGAAAAAAAAAACTGCATAAATAAAATAAATATATAATTATAATTGCATAAGTTGATAAAAAATGCTATGCATTAGCTTTAACGCGGCAGTCACCGAGAGCCACACGTCTTTTTTAAATTATATTCGTATTAAATTCATTCTGGAATCCTCAGGAATAGACACATTTTTCTTATTAAATTCGATTCAGCCCTTTAAGAGGGGCTTAGTCACACACACACGCACATAAGATTTATATATATAAATATTACAGATATTAGAGACATTTTTATCTTGTTATTACTTTACTCAACCTTAATTAGGTTTGATTATAGTATAACAACTTATCTTTTGGACAATTTCTGTGTAATTGTTTTCTTCTTTTCGCTGTGAAGTGAGTGATAGTGATATTGTTTATACCATTATTCATTTCAATGATATTCTTCACTCCCTTTTTAATACTAATCGATAATACTACCACCTATCTTTTTATTAAGTTGACCAGATTATGATCATAAATCATTATGAGATAATTGAAATTCTTTGGATAATGGTATGGTAATATTAAACTGGCTTAAAGTATTCGTTTTTTAATAAAAATATTATCCTCCTACTTACAAGTTAAGTACAAACTTAAATATATCTTAACTGTTACAACTGTTGCAACACAATAGGCGTTACAAGTGCGTTGCCTGGTCTTTGGAGGATGGGGAGGGAGATGGGGGGAAGCGGTTGGGGTATGGGCCTCCGGTATTCTCACTCACTGGGTGAAACACAGCGCAGGCGCCGGTTTTTGTGAGGACTTGGTATCACTCCGATCGAGCCGGCCCATTGATGCTCTCCCACGGTAATTTGAATCCCAATTGAAAATTAACCATTTTTCATGAATTTTCGCTTACTGCCGAAATATTTGCTGTTTTCTATTGACATATCGTTATTGTTAAAATTCTAATGTTTACTGAGTAACACGACTTTTTATTTTTTTTTGGTTATCTGTGAACAATGGTGTTGATTATAAGTTGATAAATTTTGTGTACATATTTATCTAGTTATAATTTAACATGTATCTGTTTTTGTACCATTAAATAATAATAAAATACGGTTTAAAGGATCAATCAAAGGGGCTTACGATTCGAAATATTTTATTACTTCTACTACTTGCCTGTCTTATTTACCATTATTTTTAACGCTCGACCACCGAATACGTTCCAGAATATATCTATCATAACATCAAGCAAACGTTTATAACCATTGTATTTCTATTATATGACACATGGTGCTGGAATGTGACTATACTCGTATGGTGCTGAATATCTATACTAATAATAAAGCTGAAGAGTTTGTTTGTTTGAATGCGCTAATCTCAGGAACTGTTGGTACGATTTGAAAAATTCTTTCAGTGTAAGATAGTCCATCTATCGAGGAAGGTTAGAGGCTGTATATCATTACGCTACTACTAATAGGAGCAGAGCACCAATGAAGAATGTTTCAAAAACGGGTGAACATTTTCACGCTACAGGCAATATAAGATGCCAACGAAACGATTTATTGTGCATATATACAGTGGAGGTAGTAAAAAAGCTGTCATTTACAAAACGGGCAATAGAGCTAGGTCAGACACGCTTGAAGAATAGAGGTCATCTCTCTAGGAATTCGACATAGTTAGCAAAATAATCAAGCTGATTTGGCAATGGGGTACCTATAGCCATTTAAGTAGACGAGTCCTACATTGGTAATCTGTAAACCCTCTAGCCTGATGGACGGAGAGCTGAGGACTACGACATACGTTGAGAATGACCTGTGTTTATGTTACTAGTGTACTGAAAAATACTAATTGATAATAGCTTTAATTTAAGTCCAGATGGCTTCTTTAGGTAATTTAATTAATTTAGGTTCATTCCGATTATCAGTTAAGATAAAAACACTTTATCTTTCACGTAAAGGAAATGTCGCGGTTGATTGATTACACTCATTAATTTATTAATGTTTGTAATTACAGATACTAGTGAAGTAGATGTAAAAACCCAAATAGTGTAAAGGAAAATATATCATTTCAAAATAAATTGTAACAATTTGATTCTACTGAAGTTACACTACCACATATAATTGCATATCAGGTATCATTTAAATTTAAATTAAGTTATTTATTATAATCAGGCTGAGCTTTTTATCGTCACTGTTTACCTACACATACACAGTCACACAAAAATACTGAACCCGTTACTATTTACTAGTATTTAACAGGGAA
Organism: Spilarctia lutea; assembly: GCA_916048165.1. Lineage (NCBI taxonomy): Eukaryota > Metazoa > Arthropoda > Insecta > Lepidoptera > Erebidae > Spilarctia > Spilarctia lutea. Next base: position 4,785,076 of record OU696479.1, on the reverse strand, counting down.
AAATAAGATTTAGACCATACTCGGAAGCAAATAAATTGTTTGCTTCACGTAATATTTACATAAATATTAGATTGTGCCTAAGACTTCGTCCGGATACAACTTTAAGCATCTATCTTTGAGCTTTGTTTCAAAAACACTAGAACGTATGTTTTTACTTCTTATCAAATGCCCAATTACAAAGTTCCAGCGTTTAATCCTACTAACATTATAAACGCTAAAAGTTTGTAAGTATGGATGGATGTTTGTTAGCCTTCCACGCAAAAACTACTGAATGAATTTTGATTAAACTTTACGATAATATAGCTTATACATCAGAATAACACATAGGCTACAATTTATAAAGATATAGCTTCTCCTCGCGGCGTTGCCTGCGGTTATTCTTGTACCTTGAGGTTCAGCTTGTCTTCAATAACGACGAAGTTTCCTACAATCTATGTGTCTATGTCCTCTATGAAAAAGTATTGTTAAACAACTCGTACTTCTTCTATACTTTCTCGTCATCGCTGTGCTATGAAGACGGATAGAGTTCTTTACACAGTATAAAAAGAAGCCACTTGCCATTCCAGTTAAATCTTTCAAACTATGCAACGGATTTTAACGCGGGTTTTTTCTTAAAAAAAAAGTTTAAAAAGTTACTTTCGCATTTTAACGATTAGTAGATAAATAAGAAAAAAATGTGTTGATTTTTAGCCCTTAAATTTAGTACCTACTTATTATGAAGGAGTAAAATATACGTAAAAATAGTAGGTATTACGTGCAAGTATCTTTGTGATAACAATTTTTCTATCGAATATCTTTATCTCTTATTTTTTTATTGCATAATGGGCAAACAAGCAGACGTGTCACCTGATGGTAACTGATTACCGCCGCCCATTGACACCCCACTAGTACACAACACCAGAAGCTGATGTTGTGTACTGGTGGATGGGCCTGCGGTATCCTCACTCACTCGGTGAAAAACAGCGCAAGCGCTATTTCACACCGGTTTTCTGTGAAGCCGTGGTATCACTCCGGTCGAGCCGGCCCATTCATGCCGAAGCGTGGCTCTCCCACGACATATAAAAAATTAATATCTCTCTTTGAATGTTTATACGATAACGTGTAGTTTACAAGCCAGCAGTAGACATGCCTACGGGCCGATTTTATAATAATCTTGATTAATTACGAAACACGTATATTATGCTCAAAACAATTAAATCCATGATAACATTAAGGTGCAATACTTATTGCCAGAAATCACAACATTTGGGCAATTGTATTTCATTAGGTATGCTTTTTAAATGTAAAGACGATGTAAAGTGCCTACTCTAAGTAAAATTTAGGTATTCAGGTAGATAATAAATGTATGTCGAAAATCAAATCCCTGTTTAATCTCTATTTTATACCATGACTTGGTAAATAGATCCAATGGTTTGTTAAAGTCAAGTGATAAAATTAATTTGGGATTCAGAAACTTAAAAATGGAATCATTGCATGTCAAAACAGTACAGACTTTGACAATCTTGAAGACGGGTCTTTGTGATCTCCAGGTATTCTCCAGGTAGAGAACTCTTAAAATGTAGATTTCGAGTGTCTAGTTTCTGTTCTTTAAATAAGGTTACAAAACGCTCATAAAGACCTATTGCCTGTGTTAGTCTTTAGCTACATTTTAGTGAATCAATATGTACCTATTTTAAGGTACATCTTGATTCACTTGACAGGCAGGCGATACATAATACAGAGTATAATTAGCCCAATTTGATCTGGCTATTCGAGTTTCATGAACCTGATATGACCCTATTCGAGTTTCATGGGATAGCAATATATGCACTGTGGTGTTGCTTTAACGTCAATACTATGTGTGCATTTTGTAATGCGAGTTTGTTTTTTTTTGTTACGCTTCATGTTTTATACCTAGGTCGTTCCGAAAATTAATAGTCACAAAATATATACAATCTCTACTTTCATGAAACTATTTTGAATTGACAGGTAATTTCAACACAAACCTCCTTTGTGAAAATCACTGGCCACATATCTGCAATTTATTTTAAATATGTTTAAAGATTATCTCTCACTCTTCTTTTGTTTGCAACAATATACGTTTCGCAGGAAGCTTCTCGTACCATAATTTTCTATGATTATAAACAAGGGTTAAACTTCAAAGAATCTCAAGAAAATTTACAAGCTGCTTTTCGAGAGTCTGTTTCCACGTTAGCAATAATTACTTATTGGTTTCTTTAAATTAATCGTGGTCGAGAGAACTTAAACGATTACCCCCAGACCCGGCCGACCACCAACTGCAGCAACTCATGAAAACGTCATCAGGGTAGAGCAGCTATTGCGAGAGAATAGATGTATTACACAACGAGAAATACAGGCTCCACTAAACGTTGGATCAAAGGCAGTTTCAACCATCCTGCATGAACACCTTAAAGTTAGGAAGCTTGCTTTGCGATGGATACCGATAAGCAAAAATGCCGTCGTGTTGATTGGTGTATATTAATTTAAAAAAAGTTCGAAGTAGGAACTTCGCAAACGTATCCTACATTCTTACAACTAACGGATCATGGATATTTAGCTACGATCCTCTCACGAAACAATCCACGCAATGGGTGTTTGAAGAAGTCAATTTGCCCACAAAAGTTATTCGCGGTCGGAGCGTTAATAAAAAAAATTATAGCGGTTTTTTTGCGTCGCAGTGGACCAGTAGCAGTAATTCCGCTAGAAGATCGTAGAACAGTTACTAGTGAATGGTATAGCGAAGTTTGTCTGCCTCAAGCTTTTGGGGAGTTGGATAGCGAGCGCCCAAGGTGCGGCGTACCTGACATTCTCTTTGACCAAGATAACGCGCTCACACAGCTGCTAGAACTATGGACTATTTGACAACTTCGGGGGTAAAAATGTTACCCCATCCTCCGTACAGTCCAAATTTACCCCATGATTTTTTTATTTGTCACATTTAAAAAATGCTTCGTGGACGAATATTTAGCACTGAACACGAGGCCGTTGAAGAGTTATTTTTCGACCTCCCGCAAGACACGTTTTTTAAATGTTTTGAAAGCTGCTTCACCAGAATGCATAAGTGCTTTGAGATTGGAGGCGGATATTTTAAAGAGCTGTAGATATTATTTTTATATTGTATTTTTCTTTTCACTAACTATTTTTGGTACAGCCCACGTATTTTAATAATATAATATTGAGCTAACCCTTATGTAACATGTTAGAATTATAAGATAAGAATACTTTATCACTCACTTCACGTATGGATTGATTAAGCCGATTATAATGTTTAGGGTAACACAAAATAAAAACATACTAGATTATCAGAACTTGTTTTTATTTTTTTAATATATACTTATACGACGTTTACATAAAGCGCTTATTATTTTTCAGTAAATTCAGAAGTCTAATTCAATCAGCTTTCGGACTTCTCATATTTTAGGCGTAGTTAGGCAAGTCGGTTCGAGTACGATACTGCTTTTCTTCAATCCGAAGTGGGGTGACAATGTTTGACGAATCTATATGATGAAAAGCTCTCAGTGGCGCGTGTATATATTTTTATATTCATGGCATATAATTGTATGACACTGAATAATAAAGAATGACCTAAAAATAATCTTAATTTAGCTATCAAACTAACAGGTGTTGAATAATTATATTATCCAACAAAATAAGTTTATTCAGAATGATTGTAAATAAAAATATATTTAACCCATAAACCCATACCAAATATATTTTATTTGGTAACCCAGTTAGGGTTTGGAAGTTTCTTAGGTCATTAGGAGTCGGCAAATCACCTCCTAACTGTGCTTCGAAAGATTTTGATATTGATTCCATGAATTCATATTTTTCTGCCTCCTCCAATTATGGCGGGGCTACCAAGATTGCGACGCTGAACTATCTTTCTACTCTGCCGACTCCTGACTGTTCCCCATTCATTTTCACTCAATTCGCTGTATGTGATGTTAAGAAAAGTATAGTGTCAATGACTTCGAATGCTGTAGGGAGCGACTGTATCAGTCGTAATATGATTCTTCCCATCCTAGATGAAATTCTACCCGTGATCACCCATATCCTTAATTATTCCATATCCGTCAATACCTTTCCATCTGCTTGAAAACAAGCTCAAGTTATTCCGCTCCCCAAGAAAAGTAATCCTACCACCCTCACAGATTACCGTCCCATTTCCATCTTCCCGTTTCTCTCCAAAGTCCTCGAGCGTCTCAATTACAGACAGCTAAGCTCATTCCTTTCAAGAAATGGTCTCCTTAATCAACTCCAGTCTGGTTTCCGCCCAGGCCATAGTACTACAACTGCTCTAGTCCACATTACAGATGATGTTAGGTCGGGTATGGAGGACGGAAAGCTAACGGTGTTTGCTTTGCTAGACTTCAGCAACGCTTTTAATACTGTGGATTTCGATGTCTTGTTCGGTATTCTGTGCTCTCTTAACATATCTATTATAATATATCAGCTATTGACTGGTTTCGTAGTTACCTGTATGGTCGCCAGCAGCGTGCTTGTATTGAAAATACTTACTCCTCTTGGTGCACTACAACTGCAGGCGTGCCTCAGGGCGGCGTTTTATCACCTTTACTTTTCTCAGTTTTTATTAACTCAATCACAAATCTATTACTTTCTTCCTACCATCTTTACGCAGACGATTTACAAATTTATTCACAGGGTACTCCATATGAATTAACAGAAGTAGTGAATACAATTAACAAAGATTTGATGAAAATCTGTGACTGGAGCGAAGAGTTTGGACCGAGTGTGAATCCGACTAAAACGCAGGTCATCATAGTGGGTAGCCCTGGGCTACACTGTAGATTAAACTTCTAGCAGATACCAAACATTGTTTGCAGCGGCTCGATTGTTCCCTTCAGTGAGAAAGTAAAAAACTTGGGGTACTTATGGATAGGTACCTATCCTGGGGACCCCAGATTGGGGAAGTTAGCCGCAAACTATTTGCGGTAGCGGGGTCTCTGCGAAGGTTGCGAAACTTTCTTTCCATAAACACTAAAATTGCGCTCGCACAATCTCTTCTTCTTCCCATCCTTGACTATGGTGATGTCAGCTATCTAGATCTCACCGAAGACCAGCTAAATAAACTTGAGCGACTCCAAAATCTTTGTATTAGATTCATATTTGGACTACGCAAGTATGACCATATCTCAGTTTCGTTCTAAACTCAAGTGGCTCCCAATACGCTTTCGCCGGAATGTACATATTCTTTCTCTTTTATACAGTGTTCTGTTTCATCCTCATACCCCCTTTTATCTTAAAAAACGCTTTCAGTTTTTACACAACACTCATTGCAGGGACCTGAGATCATCAGAGAATTTGAAACTCGAAATGCCAAAACATTCCACCCGGTTTACAGACAAATCTTTTACTGTGCAAGCTGTAAGACTCTGGAACGATTTGCCTAAAACAAACCGTCGCGCTAAAACCTTGGCTGTATTTAAAAAGCTAGTGAAGGATTATTATCTGTCATTATAATGATGTACTTGTTATATATATATGTATTATATTTTAGTCTGTGTATTTATGTGTAGATATGTATGTATGAGTATATTTATGTGTGTAATATGAGTAGATGTGTAAGTACTTTTATGTAAAAGTTAAATATTTTCAATTTAGTGTTTATTTTTTTTATATTCACATGGTAAATTTAAAACTTGTGCACCCTTCTACTGCTACCCTAAATAATCTCACTTACCTTAATATCCGTACAAAGGTTGTCTGTAAGAGATCGTCATGAGCGATAAGACCGCCAATTGTCACATTTGTATATTACAACTCTTTTTGTCTGTTATGTGTGTACAATAAAGATAAATAAATAAATAAAATAAATAAATATTTATTTATTTATAACAATAATATTATTCATAGATAGGATAGGATATGAATAAAATGATATTGATTAAAATTTTGATGATATTAAATTACTTATAAAATTTACTTTAATTATATTTACATATCCTAATCAGTCAGATAAGTTGAGCACTGGCTTACGCGACTTGCGTTGTTGCTATTTTTTAAGTGTGACGTGTCGTTATATAATTATTATATCTTTTCAAATCGACATAATAATTTACAAGTAATATATTTTTAAAGAATATAATCAGATGTTGAGATCTACTTAATCCTTACATTAAAAATATATACGCAAAATACAAATACTCTTCGTTTGGTACTAAACGAGGGATATTTTTGTCTTCGAACGGCCATTTTAACTGCACGATCTTCTGCAATCTGCGTGTATTGAGTTTCAGTCAAGTAACGTCTAATAATAATAATAATAAATATTTCGGACATCTTACACACAACGACAATCTAAGCAGAGCTTGTGTTATGGGTACTAGACAACTGATATGTATTTTTGTAAATACATACATATTATACATAGAAAACATCCAAACTCCGAAACAAATATTTGTAGATTACACAAACTTTTGGTCCGACCCAGGATTTGAACCCGAGACCTCAAGCACAGCAGTCGCATTCACTACCACTGCGCCACCGAGGCAGTTAAGTCTAAGTTACTACTACAGTTATTTAATCTCCAAAGTCATGTTATTGAATCTTCTAAGCCTCTAAGGTCTTACATTTAATCTACTTAATTACCGGGAAAAACCCACCAAAGTTGACGAATTTATTTTTCATCGAAAGATATTTGATTGTTATCTTAAAACGTAGGAAATCGTTCTATCGATGGTAGAGGGCAGATTAGGTATTTATAAAATAACAGATTAATAATAGACTTTATCATAAATGTTATATAACTATTGTGGCGACTTCCACATATAACACAACGACAACCTACTACAGCGCCATCTACCGAAGGTACATGGAACTACGAAGTAACGCACTACACGGAATAACTACAAATCCTGAATCGCGCAATAAATAGTTCTCGCGCCGATTATCATATATACAACATCAACTGTAGGGCAGTAGCCCGCCAGGCATGATCACTTCGCCTGCTTGGAGGATCCTCCCTTTGTGTTGGGTGGAACATGATACCCGTTCTCCCACACTATTATTTGTTTAGCTAAATAATTTAAAATAAAGACCAAGGTAACTTTGTTGTTAATCCTACTAATACTCGTATTATAAACGCGAAAGTTTGTGAGTATGTAAGTGGGTATGTTTGTTCCTCTTTCACGCAAAAACTACTGAATGGATTTTGATGGTACTTTACAATAATATAGCTTATACATCAGAATAACACAGAATATTAGTGCTTAATATCTGTAATTGCTCGCCACATAAGTTGTAAAATAAAATGTTGCCCCAGTTTTTTTTTGGCACTTTTAAAGTGATACGATTCTTGATTAATCCTATATATATTTACCGTGGGAGAGCCACGCTTCGGCATGCATGGGCCGGCTCAATCGGAGTGATACCACGGCCTCACAGAAAACCGGTGTGAAATAGCGCTTGCGCTGAGTTTCACCGAGTGAGTAAGGATACCGGAGGCCCATATTCCAACCCCTCCCCCCATTCCTCTCCCCATCCCCCAAAGGCCGGCAACGCACCTGTGACGCCTCCGGTGTTGCAGGTGTCCATGGGCGGCGGTAATCGCATACCATCAGACCATACGTTTGCTCGTTTGCCAACTACTCCTTAAAAAAAACTTGAGAGTGACAGGTGAGGCTATTTATCACCCTAGCAGAAGCAGGTTGCGTTGACTGCGCGAGTGCTACGGAGAACGCGGGCATACAAACGGGGGCTATCTACCCGAGATACGTCATGGTTCTAGAAATTTTATTTCTAGGGTTCCCACATCATAGGAGGCCATCTACGAACCCGTAGGTGGTACCAGGTACGCTGAGGTTCTAAGGTTTCCCTTTCTAAGGTGTGCGGTTTTAGTCGGTTCGAGTCCGGCATGGCACCAGGAGGTGGTATCCGAGGGGATATCCGCACAAGGAAAAAAAGGGTGCATCTGGCAACCGACATAACCACCAGTTATCATATCATATCACGGCACGTTCCAAAAATTGTAAAACATAGAGGATTTCCGCAGCCGCAGCGCTGCGTTCCGTGCGTCTTCTCCGTTTTTGCTTCACTTCACATATCTTTGCAGAAGACAGGCGTTGAATACAACATTTTTAGATTAAATTTATCTGCTTCTTCATAAAATCATACAACTGTTTTCTGAACTTTAATTTTTTTTTCATTTCAATTCATCAACAATTTTAACCTTTTCTTAGAATAAAATAACAACTAAAAGTAAAGATCACAGCTGAAAAATAGAAAAAGAAATATGTTGATCTGATTACTTATGTATTAATAAAGCTCAAGGAAAAACTTAGTACTCACATAAAAAATTCTTTACTAGTTATCTAAATCTACATTAGACGCTGATAATAAAGAATTATTTTTATTGCAAACATTATAGATAAAAATGTTGAGGAAATCTTTTAAAATATTATATTAAAAACCCAATGTTTTTAAATGCTAGGTCTGATTCTTTCGGTTGGTATTAAAGGAGAATGACCATAAACCTATACAGACCACGTTACAGTACTGCTTCAATTCGAAAGTTTTAAAGGTTTACAAAATAACAAATTATCGTTTATAGTTTCCATTTTGTGACCAATACGACCTTCAAACCTTCAAGAAAAGAGCGTACTCCTTCTTAAAAAGCCGGCAATGCACTTTTAACGCCTTCGGGTGATACGTCTGCTCGTTTGCCTTCCATACAAAAAAAAAAAAGCTTGAGTGGTTGGGTACCTCATGAATTGTGTGAAGTGAACCAGCCAACACGCCTCGACTTACATTGTTCAATCGGCACAATGATGAAGGGATTTCAAATCGTGTCATTACCTGTGATGAAAAGTGGATCCTGCACAATAATCGGAAGTGCTCGTCGCGATGGCTGGCAGCAAAATCCTGCCCCTAGCGAAAATTTAATCAAAAAAGTTACTTGTGAGTGTTTGGTGGACTAGTGCCGGTGTCGTTCACTACAGCTTTCTAAAATCTGTTTAAAAAATTACGGGAGATACCTATTGTCCGCAACTACAAACCATGGTGGAAGAACTAGCTGCTAAACAACCGAGGCTGGGCAAACGATCTATGCCACTGCTGCTGCATGGCAACGCTAGACCATACACTGTACAACAGACGGCCGCTAAACTATAGGAGCTACGATTGATATGTCCACGACATCCACCGTACTCCACGGTCCTGGTATCTGCTCCAACAGATAATGTCTTATAAGGAAAAAAAATCCGATTTGGCAGTCCAAACCACCTTCAAACAGTTTCTTGATTCTCGCTCCCGTGGTAAAGGGATCAATGAACTACCTATGAGATGGCAAAAGTGCATATAGTCCGGTCATTTTAGATATAAAAATAGTGATCAAATAAAGAAAATTCCGACAGAGCCAAATCTTCGTAGAGACCTTAGGTTTATCACAAGGAATAAAGTGTCAAAAGTCCTCATCAGTCCCATGTGAGCTTAGGGACTTATTCGGGGCCCAAGGTCAAAATTTTAGGTTTTTTGGATTTTTCTCGAAAAAGGTAATTTTATCGAAAAAGTACTTTTGAGCAAAGTTGTAGATCTTAAAATTCTCTATAAAAATGGTCCCTATGATTTTTGGAACGAAGTTCCTTATCGCGCGATATGAACGAAAAAACGAAGGGGGCTAGACGGAAATTGTCGCGACATAATTTGTTGTCACGACACTTTTTGCTATTTTAAATTTTATTTGTTATTAGTTTATTTTTCATTGCTTGAAGCAACCCAGATACTATATATATATCTATATATATATAATATATATATATATATATATAATAGATAGATAAGATTTCGAACTTTTATATATACATATCATCATTATCATCATTTTCATCATTTTCACCATTATCATCATTATTATTATTAATATTATTGTGTAAACATATATCATAAAACTAGAAATTACGTAAAATATTGAAGTAAATATAATATTTGTATCGTCTTTCTATTTCGAACTTCGTTCCATCCGGGTGTCCCTTGACACCTCTCAAGTATTTTTTCTCTAAGACCCACTATTTCCCAGATATTGCGCTTGTAAGAATCATGTTCTACATAGTATGCACACATATGCCACGTATATACATATTTAGGTACTCAAGCAAGCAAAAATGCCTACTCGTGTCTCTTTTATGTATACATTATACTATTCTAAGAAAATTTACTAAAAACAATAGAAAGAAAAACAGCAATAGAACAATTTAATGCAAGAAATACAACTATTGCAGTGGGTGACGATGTTGATTTATTAGTACTACTCACTGCAAGGACTCCATCTGATAAAATTATTTACTTTTTAAAACCTGGGAAGGCGCAGCAATGGACAGAAATATATTCTTCTAAAAGTTTATCAGCTTATCCAAAATGCCAAAACTTTATTTTATTTTTACATGCGATAACCGGATGCGATACTACGTCAGCAATGTTTAGAAGGGGCAAAAATTCAGTATTAAAATTATTTGAAAAAAATGATTTGATTGACTGCGCAAAAGTATTTACAGAAATTAATTCTTCACCTCAAATACTAATTACTAAAGGAATTCGGTTTCTTCTTGCGGTTCATGGAGCTCCAAAAAAAATTGATTGCATAGATACGTACAGATATTTAACATTTGTAAAAAATACACGAAACAAAAAGCAAGTACAGCTATCTTGTCTTCCTCCAACATCGGCATCTGCTACTCAACATTTGTTTCGAGTATACTATCAAGTTCAGACATGGCAAGGCAATGAACTGAACCCTGAAGACTGGGGTTGGAAATTGATAAATAATACTTTGGAACCGATTCGAACTTTACTGCCCCCTGCTCCAGAAAAACTTCTTAACACTATTTTTTGCAATTGCAAGAAAGGTTGTAGTGCCAAATGTGGCTGTAAAAAAGTAGGGTTGCAGTGTTCTCCAGCGTGTACCAATTGCCAAGGTGTCTCTTGCTCAAATGTTCAATTAAATATAAGAGAGGAAGATTCATGTGATTTTGATGAAGAGACAACTGATTCATCTTCATTTGAACAATTTCTAAGCGTTCATCAACAGGAAGGAGAAGAAGAAGAACAAGAAGAAATTGAAGAAAACATGATTGTTGAAGTTGAATATGAAGAGTATGAGTCTGATTAAAGTAATAAAAAAAAGTTAGAACGACAGTTGAACTCAGTAACCCATATCAATAATCTTCATACTATTAAATAATTATTGTTCCTGAAAATAACGTCATAAAGGTTCGTGGAATAGGCCTACCGGGGATACCACGTTAAAAAAAACGCGCCGAGTACACTACCTCACAGTTGGTGTGAAAATGTGTGCATATTATGTAGAACGTGATTCTTACAAGCGCAATATCTGGGAAATAGTGGATCTTAGAGAAAAAATCATAGGGACCATTTTTATAGAAAATTTTAAGATCTACAACTTTGCTCAAAAGTACTTTTTCGATAAGATTACCGTTTTCGGGAAAAATCCAAAAAACCTAAAATTTAGACCTTGGGCCCCGAATAAGTCCCTAAGCTCACATGGGACTGATGGGGACTTTTGACACTTTATTCCTTGTGGTAAACCTAAGGTCTCTACGAAGATTTGACTCTGTCGGAATTTTCTTTATTTCAATTGTCTAATAATATTTGAAATTATTTAATATAATTAAAAAAAACTACTTAATATTCCTTACACTAAACACCTATTTCACATGTAAGCACCTAATATTTAGTTCCTTATTTATAAGCAAATTTAGAATTTTATTCAAACAAAAGTAAAGTAAGTTTAAAAAAAAATATTAATATGAGTATTCCGGCTAGAGTGAATCGGAAGCCACTTGAGCAGTATACCGCTAAAAAACTGCCGTGGGTATCGTATCCTTGGTTTGAAGATACTCCTTTATCTGCCTCAGCCAACATTGGAAAACTTGGTGTCGGCATATCAAGATAAGTCCAGTTACGTGGCCATTTGGAGGATAAAGGACAAATTGGCCTCGAAGAAGTGTGCCGTGCTCGACAGATCGAGACCATATACACTCCAGCCTTCTGCTTTATAAGGCGCAACTTCAGCCTCATATGAAATACTGTCCTCATCTTTGGGTGGGGTCACCTCAGTACCAGCTCCTTCCTCTGAACCGCATTCAACGGAGAGCGACTCATATTGTCGACTGCAAGGAATTTTTCGATCTTATCGAGACCTTAGGGTTATTGCGTTTGTGTGTTCTGTTCTGATCAACACTTTTCCCTTTTTATCCTAAACAGAGAATAAATTAAATGTGGAAATGTTGCCAGCTGCAGGCAGATACAGCTTTTGTAAACGCTTCCAGAAGTCGAGATACGAAGGAAATTTCAAATAAGTATATCAATTATGGATTTAGTTGTATTATTATGTTTAACATGTACATTGTGTGCTCAGTTAAGTTAAATCTTACAACCCACACAACATTGGTAATTATTTATTATTTTCAGTAAAACCGTATACTTCGTAAAATATGTGTCAAATTTGTCTATCATATTAGGTCTTTACCTATGAAATTGCCGTTTTGTATGCAATAAGTGAAAGTACTTATTTTTTCAAACTTTTTTATTTCTGTTATTCGAAGTAATCACCCATGCAATCGACGCATCTTTGCCAACGCATTGGCAGTTTATTGATGCCCTTCTTGTAAAAATCAGCTGGACGGGAGGCAACAAACTCTTCGAAGGCATTTTGTACTGCCTCTCGGGAATTGAATTTTTTACCTACTAAAAAGTTGTCTAAATTTTGGAAAAAGTAATAGTCGGTAGGTGCAAGGTCTGGTGAGTATGGCGGATGAGGGAGGGCTTCCAACCCGAGCTCTTGCAGCTTGGAGACTGTCTGTTGCGCAGTATGGGGTCGCGCGTTGTCGTGAAGGAGCAGTGGGGACGACCGATTGACCAAAGCTGGTTGCAGATGTGCAAGCTTCTCCATCATTCTCTCCAGTTCTTCACAGTACACATCTGCATTAATGCTCATGGCGTTTTGTAAAAAGCTGTGGTGAATCACACCTGCACTAGACCACCAAACAGTGACCATCACCTTTTTAGGGGTCATTTTTGGTTTAGGGCATTGCTTTGGGGCTGAACCAGGGTCTAACCAACTTGCTGAGCGCTTTCGATTGTCGAACAGAATCCATTTTTCGTAGCACGTAACTATTCGTTTCAAAATTCCTTCATTTTTTTGCCTGTTGAGCAGCGAAAGGCAGGTCTCGACGCGTACGTTGCGCTGGCGATCGTTAAGGTCGTGGGGCACCCATCTATCAAGCTTTTTTACCTTGCCAATTTGTCGCAAATGGATCAATATTGTTTTGATGCTTACATTAAAAGCTGCTGCTAGCTCAGCTGTAGATTGAGTTTCGTCAGCTTCCACAATCGCCTTTAATTCATTATTGTTAACCAAAGTCTCCGGACGACCACGCGCTTCATTTTTCAAGTCAAAATTTCCAGAACGGAACCGGGAAAACCAATAAAAGGTTGTGCGTTCGTTTGTACAGTTCTCTCCGTAAACGTTTTTAATGTTACGTGCCGTTTGTGTCGCGTTGGTGCCACGACGGAACTCATATTCCATAATTACACGAATTTTTAAAGTATCCATTATGACGAAAAATGTTCAAATGTAATGAAAATACAACGCTAATCAAAAAACAAAAGACTGAGTTTGTAAATAGAATGTCATGGTTTTAAAACAAAATTAATTTGAATTTAGAATACAGAGCCATTACAAACTTTTTTTTATTTGAAATGACCAGTACTGAAGAAACGCAATTTCATAGGTAAAGAAGACCTATTATTAAATTGTCGAAAACCATTCACATCACAACTTACATAACTAAAAAAAGGAACATTAATCATATTTACTATTTGCAATGTGTCTGCATTGATCGCCCGTTTCTCCACGTGACAAAATAATAGTTTCCATTAATTCTGATACTTTCATATATTTTGAATACCCACTTAAATATCTTCCACCGTAGATATATCGATCCTTCAAGCCCTTTAGTATGTCATGTACAACATGTGTGTGCTCTGCCCGCATGTTTGTTGGTTATTGAAGCAAAGTATCATCTTATTTCCTTCCCCAAGAATCAAAGTTTCTCTTTGCCAAATTTCATTAAAATCGGTGCAACGGCGTAACAGATAGACAGAGCTACTTTTGAGTTTATAACATTGGTATGTATGTGTGTGCATTTATAATATTAGGATAATCAGCAGAAGTGAGAAGTGATGCGTGCAAGAAAACTTTTGTGGTATTTTATACAGCTCACAATTTCTAGCATCAAAACAACGAGATAGATCTGAGCCAGTCTATGTCAAAAATATCCTTTTATATTCGACAATATACGGATTTCCAACATACATAGTTAGTTAGGAATTAGGGCTTTAATTAAATTCTTAAATGTAATTTGCTGTAATAAATAATTTATTATTAATATTTGACTTTGTCTATTTATTAATTTATTGAAGGTAATCGTATTCTCTATCCTGACTTAGGCCAAGCCTGTATTTTTGGGCAAACTTCTTGAAAGAAATTATAACACAAGGTACTTCATTCACGAGAATTACTTGATTGTACATGTGATGATGGTACTGATAGGTTAGTGTTGCCAAAATACAAAACCAATCGAGACTACGTCAGCTTTGGTATTAATCTAGCCACAGACCAAGTCAAGCCTGCAAGTCTATTAACCTATTGCTATTTAAGGTTTGTAACAATGTTACAGAGTACCTAAATATGATGGTGTCAGATATCTAGATCTTACCAAATATTAATGGAAAAAAATGAACATTTTTAAAATAACTACAAAAGATTTATATTTCATTTACGCAGTTGATCAGTAGCATGATCATAATCACTGAGTGTCGTGTATCATATCTCCCAAAGGGATGATGTTGATTATTTGTTTTGTCAAAAGCAGATTTGATCGAGTGTTCAAGTTTCAAAAGTTTCCTAAGAGCGTGTTAATTTTTAATTTTGGTTAAAAAAACTTAACCTTTAAAGGCGGGGCGGGCTGCTTGTCAATATATAAATATATTATGTGTATTTATGACATGTTTATTGTATGTTTATATGATTCCCTAAAAGATTTCTACACCACTCTGAGGTTGACTGGAGGAGAATACCTTGAGCATTAAGTCCGACGATGTACAAAGTGCAGAAAGTGTTAAATAAATACAAATCCAATAATAATCTTTATTGATCCAAAAGCCTTTGATATTGTTTAATACTAAAGGTGATTACGGATAAGGTGGCACCTGACTCCTAAACTAGGTGATCCAATGACTTAACAAATTAGTAACCTGCTGTCATTGATCGTAATTCCGTTGTTGTTATCACTTAACAAAAATTCACTAAAATTTGTTATGAGATTATATACTTTAATGTCATCGGCTTACAGCCCATTTTTCGATATCTCACATCTCAGCCATCACTGTGTTTAGTTCAGTACCAAATAAACGTTAAGGGGCACACGCTTGTTTTCACAACTTTTTTAAAGTAAATGGCATAGTAATGCCATAACAAAAATTTGTTAAATTACTCAACTAAGGCCGTAATTTTCCTTTTGTTATTCTTGTGTTGAACGTGTAAAATCCTTGTGACGTTAAAACTTGACAGGTCGTACTAATCTTAGACGTCGTCTAAATACGTGTCGACTAAATTACTTGCGTCATTATTTCTTATAATTTTTACATTTAGAGTTTAGTTTAGTTTTTTTTACTAATAAACAAGCGTTAACTTCTGGTAAACTTTTAGTTGTTATTGAACTAAATTTAGTGAAAGCTATATATATATGTACCCCACAAAAAAATTAGTGAATTTTACTTTAGTGTTTTTACCACCATAATCATGTTATTGTGATACAAAAACCTTGTCATAAGAAAAAGATATTCGTTGAGATTACAGATTACAAAGTATCAATAATATAAATAAAACAAATAAAGTAAGAGTACTAGTAATTGACCATGTACCTATTGTTGACCACTCACACGAATAAAACTAATTTCAATTATAAAAACAATGCTGCACTCTGTGTATCAAAGCGCGCTAATTCCACATTTGCCATTTTGCAATATTATATACAAGGCCGTCATTTTGATGATGAGTGACGCAGCGTAAACATATTCTTTTATTATTTGTACCAACTTTCGTAACAGTAACACTATTAAATTTACAATAATAGAACACTATTTAAATGTACAATAATGGAATACCAGTAACTTTGTTTATGGCAACAATTTTTTATGGAGTAGGTGGCAAACGAGCAGTCGTATCCCTAATCAATAAAAAAAAAACCAAGAAAAAAAAACCACAAATGGACCATCAGCAGCCGCGTTGCCTGTCACTGTCACTTTTAGTGACGAACTGCTGTTGTCTACACCGGGTTCACAAGAAATTGACGTTACTGGCTTTATTTGTATAATTGTAATGAAGTCCCTCCAAACTTTCTAGTTACTGAAGGAAAAAAATTGTAGGTGAACACAATATGCTATTAAGTACAATCACAGTAGGGAGAGCAAATAGATATGGTATTATTTAAGGAAGTAATTGTAGATAACCTGTTATACGAGTATATTAATTTTGACTTTAATGAATATTGTAATAAATTATTGTTTTTGTTTAAAATAATTTATTACAATATTCATGTGAAAGGTTCTAGAGTGGAGACCACGTGAGGGCAAACGCAGCGTAGGAAGACCTCCCGTGAGGTGGACGGACGACCTGGTTAAGATCGCAGGGACAGGCCGCTAACGACCGGCCAATGTGGAGGTCATTGGGGGAGGCCTACGTTCAGCAGTGGACTTCTTGCGGCTGATATGATGATGATGAATTGTTTACACTTCACTTCACTTCGCTGTTAGTTCCTAATATCGTAAAAGTGGGTACATAAATCGTTTAGAGGAGCATGTTATGCCCAAGTCGTGTATGCTGATTTACAATACGCTGCAGTGTTGCAGCTAAATATCCTTACCCGTTACTTTCCCAGAGCAGCATACACTTCAACGTGACCTGATAATTTTTGATAACATTCCATAGTGGGTATAAGCAAGACTTGTAAATTTATCAATTTGACTTTGGAGTAACTACTGTCCTACATTTATTGAACAGATTCAAACTTAATATTTATTTTGTGGTTTCTATAACTATATTTTTAAAACTACTGGTCACATGCACCTCAATCTATTTACTGGTAGTTTTTGTTTGTAGAAATATAATACTTATGCCGAGAGTCTGTTAACGGAATGCCATATCTTGTATAACCTTGCTTTAATAGCAATCAATCTTATTAATTAAATATTACAATCAATATAGCTACTTTAGATAAGTTCATGGAATTCCCAAGATTAGCAATAGTAGGGTGGACATAGAAAGAAAAATTCAATTAGTTCAAGTAAAATTATATTAAAAAATTTTCGTTGAAGTTCACGTATGCAGCACGGCTTTTAATAGAATGTACAACTGATGATTTGAAATTAACACAGTTAAAATCATGACTGCACCTGGGTATCCCTAGATCGTTGTGCATGTGGCGACCTCCACATACATCGCCATCTACTGAAGATACACTGAACTACGAAGTAACGCACTACACGGAGTAACTACCAATCCTGAATCGCGCAATGGAAGTTCTCGCGCCGATTATCACAAGTGCAACATCCCAACATCAACTGTTGGACAGTGGCCCGCCAGGCATGATTACCTCGCCCGGTCGGAGAATCCTCCCTTTGTGTTGCTGGGACATGATACCCGTTCCCCCACATGCATATTAAATCGTTACAAAATCTCTGCGATGAACATGACTTTCATGTTCAGCGTTTGCCTATTACCTGACTTTGTATTCAACAATTTATTAAATACTAATGACAAATACCGTATTAATTTGAATAAAATCGACTTGCTTCAGTAATTTTAAACTAATAGATTTCATTTGCGGTCCTTGTGTATGTCGGTTATTGCAGTAATGAGTAGCCTATGTCCTTCCTCAAGAATCAAAGAATCTTTATAGATCTTCAAATTCACTTGAAATGTGAGAAAGCGTAACAGACAGACAGACAGAGTAACTTTTGAATTTGTAATCATTACCATGATTTCAGCCGAATAACCTCCTCTGCTGGATATAAGCGTCCTCTAAGGCTCCCAATAATAACCGGTCTTTCGCTGTCTGCATCCAGCGACTGCCAACGATCTGGTGAATCACCTTTAAGGGGGCCTAGCTACGCTCCGTCTTCCAGTACATTTAGCCACTCAAAAACTTTTTGGCCTTATCGGCCGTCTTGTTTGCAAATAATAATTTGCCTTGCTCATTGTCACTTGAGTCAGGTAATTCTCCGAGCAACGTCGGTGATCTTGGTTCGTTTGCGGATTTCCTCATTCCTGATTCGATCACGCAGAGTAACTGTGAACATTGGCCTCTACATTGATCTTTGTGTAACTTTGAGCCATCTTATAAGGCCAATAGTGAGTGACAGCGTCTCTACTATACGGCTATATCACTGGCAACACGCACACTTTTCAGAAATTTTCATCTTCTGATGCTGTGTTTTTTTATTTTTGATCTACAAAATGAATCTGCCCTGCCTGATGGAAAGCACCAGCAGAATCCAAGGGTGATGATCACCATCCTCAATGCAAACAATGACAGTGCAGCACGGTGACCAGCACTGTGGCGGCCTAGTGAGATGCTTTTTCACGACCCGCTTAAAGGACCCGGGATCATAGTGGGACCGAAATACGCCGAAACCGCTCGGCACAGGAAGGAAGAACCAAATCGATGAGTTCGACAGTGTATATCTACCACTTTGAAGCCGTGACTTCCGAGACCAGCACGTATTGTCCTGTAGAGGAAGGGAAAAGGGGGACCAGTTGGAAGAGCTCTTTAGAACACTCCCCATGATGTAGGCGATAGAGGACTGCCATAGAGGACTGCCATAGAGGACTGCCATAGAGGACTGCCATAGAGGACTGCCATAGAGGCGATTTCTCTATGCATCTGCAGAGGCTCAAGGGACTCGGTGGATTCAGGATTGCCGACAATGCGAATTGCTCACCGCTGCAACCGGTCGAGAGCGTCAAACAAATACTGCACGTCTCCATCGCATAGGTGAGAGCAGTACTCCACGCACGAGCGAACCTGAGTCTTATATAGGGGACATAGATGCCCGGGGGAGAAGAACCGTCTCACCTTGTTTAGAACACCTAACTTCCGCGAGGCCGCCTTAGTGACGCTCTCAACGTACTCGCGCGGGTTGAGGTCGCAGCAGATTTTCATGCCAGGATATCGTGCCTGCCTTGTAATGGCAGTTGAGCGTTCTGAAAAGTCGGAAGGGGAAAGAATGGAGACTTTTTGGCAGAGAACGCGCATGCCTGTCTTTTCTTGGCGCTGAACTCGACCAGATTCTCGCAGTCCCATTGAGAAATGCGGCCCAGAATATGATCGAGCTCAAAAAAGTGCAGTTCCGGTAGCACCTAAAAGACTTGCCCGCAACCTGATTAGACTAAAAAGGGACGATCTCAGGATGGTCACAGGTATCCCGACAGGGCATTGTCTCCTGAACAAGCACCTATTCACTATAGGTGTAACAGACAGCCCTCTGTGCAGGGGATGCATGGAGGCAGAAGAAACGCCGCAGCACGTTCTCACAGAATGTAGAAGTGTGGCAGACCAACGGGCGGACATCCTCCAATCGGCATCACTCCCGGAAGCATGTAGCAACCTGAATAGGCTGCTTAGCTTCTGGGACAAACTGGGTTGGCTGAAAAATGAGAAAGATGACAAACTCACGTACAACGGCCCAATCAAGAGGCTAAGTGCGGAAATGGCCCGGTACAACAAACAAACAAATGGTCGAGCTCAGCGACAAGCTCCTGCCGTTTTTCTCTATATCTGCTGGCTTTGCTGCAGGGCGCCCAAAATATCGTCCATGAACGGTGCTGTCGTCTGCATAGCAATCGATGTTGCCAAGGGCTAACATGTCATTGATATGCAGAAGAAACAGCGTGGGCACTCAAGCGTTAATCGACTGAACGTCGGAGGCCGCACCGTCACTAAGGACTCTGATGCGGCGTTGGTTCAGGAATGCGGCAACCCAGTTGCAGAGTTTGGGGGGCAAGCCGTATGACGATTGTTTGGAGAGAAGCGAACGGTGCCAAACCCAATCGAAGGCCTTGGCCATGTCGAGGCTAATGGCCAAAAATTCCCCGTGCCTGTCAATATCCTCACCCCAAAAGTGTGTGACATACGCTAGAAGATCACCCGTGGATCGGTTCGGTCTAAAACCATTTGACGATCATTAAGTAGAGTGTGATCCTCCAGGTAGTGGACCAATTGATTGTTAATGATCCGTTCGAACACTTTGCAGATAATGGAGGTGACAGTTATCGGGCGGTAGTTGGCCGGGTTGGAGCGGTGGCCTCTTTTGGGAATGGACTTAACATTCGCCTCCCTCCAGGCCTCCGGAACAGTTCCCGAGGAATATGACAGACGATACAGGGTACTTAAGAACCACCGCTGGGATACCGTCGGGTCCACTGGCTTTCCGAACGTCGAGTGACCGAAGCTCCGCACGGACATCACTCAGCCGGATGCGAATATCCCGAATGGTAGGCGGGTGCATGCCGCGGTCATCGATTCGGGAGTTAGCCGCAAAGAGATCAACAAGCAGTTTCGCTTTCTCCTGTGGCTGATGGGCAAGTGTGATCCGTCGGGATATTTAAGCGGTGGTAGCGAGGGCTGGCAGAAGTTTCGGTTCGGCCACGGCTTCAGCCAATCGCCAGAACTTTCGGCTACCCGTAGGATATGCGACGAGTTCTTGGCCAAGCCGCGCAATGCGCTAGGTATCCGCTGTGATGTAAGCTTTCCTGCATTCCCTAGTGGCTTTGTTAAAAGCTGCTTTTAGGCGTACCATATCGGGGTGGCCATGAGCGCGGGCCCTGCTCCATGCACGGAAGGCCGATTGCTTTTGGGCAACAGCGTGGGCGCATTCGCGATTGAACCAGCGACGGGTCGTTACGCTGGCGACCTCACTGTAGGGTATGTAGTATTCCATTCCGACAGTGATCTTGCCAGCCACAGCGGCCGCACTTTGCGACAGATCACTGTATTTAAAGCAGCGTTGTGCCCACGGGATGGATGCAAAATAGTTCCGCATTCCATCGCAGTCTGCTAACGAGTAGTGCCATAACCGTCTTTTTGCTGCCACTTCTCGTGGAGGGGCAACAAGAGGCACAGTGGTGGACACCAGGCAGTGATCGGAGGATCCCAGAGGGGCGAGCAACGATACACTGTAATGCTCTGGGTGACTCGTCAGCAGAAGGTTCAGCAAGGAAGGCACTTGACTCAGTATGTCTGGTATCCTGGTGGGCTAGAGTACCAACTGGGTGAGATCATGCGTGAGAGCGAATGCGTGGACAGTCCGATCGGCTGGAAGATCCCAACACCAGTTCAGCGGTCGGAAACTGCTCTTGCGCTTTGTCCACTGCCTGACTGAGATATTCAAATAGTCAGTAGTCACTCATAGTGCTGTGTCCTCATACAACAGTGAGGTATGACGGTGACCGAACCGCCGGCCGGACGAACACCAGCGTTAGAAACGGGTCTCCCTGGCCGACGGCTCGATCCAAGCCACCCTCAACATGACTCCACGAGCATTCCACTGCTCTCACACTAACCACGATAACTGTCACCCCAGCATCGTTGGGCCTCCGGTCTCGCACTCACCAATGAAACACGAAAGCACGAAGCCTGTCATTTTTGGTTGGTCTTCTGTGCTAGAGTAATACCGCTCCGGTCGAGCCGGCTCATTTGTGGTGAAATCAGCGTGGCTCTACTACCTTTGGGACGAGAAAATGTGACGCAGCTTTATGAACGTAGACCAACCTAGTTGTGTTCAACGAAGTTATAATATTAGTATGAAAGTATGGATGGTGACTTCACTTAAACTCTCAGCTGTTTGGCAACAAATTGGCAAATATTAATGGCAAAATAGTAGTAGCCGCCCTTAGTAGCATATTGCTACTAAGGGCGGCATTAACTCATCTTATTTTTTATTAATTATGTTTATATTCTTTAAATAAATGATATATTACAGCTTCAACTTTAATATATCACTATGATGGCAACTAAACCAGTTAGAGGTATTTATCGTAACGTTTTAGTTTCAGTTCATA
The DNA here is from genome assembly GCA_916048165.1 of Spilarctia lutea. Classification (NCBI taxonomy): domain Eukaryota; kingdom Metazoa; phylum Arthropoda; class Insecta; order Lepidoptera; family Erebidae; genus Spilarctia; species Spilarctia lutea. The sequence continues at coordinate 4,762,920 of OU696479.1, read as the reverse complement.
TAATTTCGACAGTATTTCGTTTTTTTTCAACGGCGAATATAAAGCTAAGGTATCAGTCTTCAGGCTGGGTTTCCCTGATTCCATGACGTCAACAATTATTTCGATAATTAATTTGGAAATCCTTTTATTTATAGATAAATTATCAGAAGTGTTTTATGAATAACATCATATAGTCTAATCTTAGTGATAGAGATAATATGTAGTTTGTTTTGGTATATAAATTCGTTCGAGTTCTAAAGACTATTAACTTTGAAACCGGAGACGAAGGCAGCAACATGCGTCTCACAATTCTGTTAGCCGTTTGCATCGCGGCTGTGGCCGGTAAGTTCGTAAAGTTACTTTTCAAAGCTAAACACATCCCGTTTAGATTTTTAAGTCACGTTGTTAAGAAAATATTGGATGTTTCCACACATTACGACAAGTCAAATAGGGTCGGGTAATGAAGAGTAAACCTATTTCAATCGATCATGTCTTTTCCGTGGGAGAGCCACGCTTCGGCATGAATGGGCCGGCTCGACCGGTGTGAAATAGCGCTTGCGCTGTTTTACCGAGTGAGTGAGGATACCAGAGGCCCATACCCCAACCCCTTGCCCCCATTCCCTCTCCCCATCCTGCAAAGGTCGGCAACGCACTTGTGACGCTTTTGGTGTTGCGGATGTCCATGGGCAGCGGTAATCGCTTACCATCAGGTGATGCGTCTGATCGTTTGCCCCCTATTCAATGAAAACAAAACCTAATTAATGACCTAGTTTCATAGTCGTTTACGATGATTTTCTTTCTTAACTTCTTGTAAACGACTTACAACAAAACAACGTGTAAGAAAATACTTTGGCATTGAAATTCACGATAACTCTTTCATCACATAAAGATAATGTTAATCAATTAAGTGTGATGAAATACGAGTCAACAATGAAAACTTTTATCTTTATTATTCTTGAAATGTAATTTGTTTAGGTTTGTGATTTAGTATAATTTAGATTTAACTTAAATTCAAAAGGAAACTAGTTGTTTCGTATTGTGTAATTTGTAGGCAAATGATTAAATTGATCAATTTAATCATTTGCCTACAAATTACACAATACGAAACAACTAGTTTCCTTTTGAATTTCCCCCCGCCACCCCCTCAACATAACTTTTGAACCAATTACCCCAGCACCTTAGTGCTTGGACTCATTTTAACGAGCACAGCACCCCCAACCCTTTCGCCCCACCAGACTGGTCATTTTCTGACCTCTCCTCCCCACTGATAGTAACTTCATCCCCCCCACCCACATTAGGACCGCACATATTTTCAACCCGTTAGTTGGATATCACGTTTAACTAGCAAGTTACTCATTTCCATCCCCACCCCCTAAAATCATCCCTTAAGGAAGATACCCCCTCTACCTCCGAAACTATCACTCGGAGACATTTTTTAGTAGCCCCTTGCACACCCTGAAATTGTCAGGAATCATTACCCTTTCTCTGTCTCTCTCTCTCTCTCTCTCTCTCTCTTATAGAAAGCAAGCCAGATATTTTCGTTTCGTCTTTCAATTTCGAACTTCGTTCCATTCGGGTGGCCCTTGACACCTCTCAATTTTTTTAAACTAATAATTTCTTTACTGTACGTATGGCGTGTAGTGTATTAGTGGTTAAGGTGGTCGCCACGTCGCTTTCTACTGAACTAAAGTGCCGTGGGTTCAAACCTCACACTGGATAACACTTTGTATCATCACTCTGAGTCTGGTTGTTCTTTGCATGTTTATAAAGACCTCCGCGACACAGGAGTATGTTCCTAAGTTGCATTATGAAAGAAAAATAAGAATATAATGCTCAGTTATGAGAAATAAGAGTGTTAAACTATTGATAGATATATGACTGCCTTGTTAGCGCAGTGGTAGCGTACGCGACTGCACTGTAAGAGGTTTCGGGTTCCATTTCCGGGTCAGTCCAAGTGTTTGTATGATCTGCAAATATTTGTTTCGGGTTTGGGTGTTTTCTATGTAAAATATGTATGTATTTATATATATACATATACATTTATAAGTATTTTATATCAGTTGTCTAGTACCCGTAACACAAGTTTTGCTTAGCTTGGGACTAAATAGCGTAGTATGTAAGATGTCCAAAAAAAACAACAACTTTAACAACTTAAGACAAAATATATCAGTTCAAAGGTATTAAAAATTAATCACATCTAAAGAATTAATTATTTGATGAACCACAAAATATCTTACAGAAAGTACTTACTGACAAAAAAACAGAGGATTCATTTACAAAATGACAACTACTGATTTGATTGGTTTTTGTGATTCCATTATTAATAATTCGTGTTTTTTTTTACAATTTTCAGCTAATCCACAAACCGTAATGCCGCCGGCGAGAATCATAGGCGGCTCGGTTACAACAATTAACCAATGGCCTTACATGGCTAATATTATGGTTGTAAGCGGACATTTCTACAGCCAATTCTGTGGTGGTGCTATCATTAACAATAGATCTATTTTAAGCGCTGCACATTGTGTTCTAACACCCAACCAGTGAGAAACTTTTTTTTATTTAGGTATGTTGTTTTATTTCTATTCTAATACTTAAAATTTGTAATTGTTTTTTTTTTTTAGCTCCTTCCCAGCTTTTTGGATACGTTTACGTCTTGGTTCAACTATGGCCAGTAGCGGTGGAGTTTTACATAATGTGGCTCTGAACATCCTTCATCCAAATTACAACATGCATACATTGAACGCTGATATTATGCTTTTCCGTAGCAGTTTCAACTTTGTTTATACTAATGTGATACAACAAGGAACTATCGCCAGCCCTACCTACAACTTACTTGATAATCAAGCAGTTTGGGTAACCGGATGGGGCCATATAGCTGTAAGATTTATTAATGTTTCTACAACTTATTTCGATTCTAATACTATTCATTCACTAGTATTTTAATTCAAAGATCACATAATTTATTTAATTTGATACCAATATTATCTCAAGATGATTTGTTTTTACTACAAACAAATTAACATCAGGAATGAAGGTGTGACAGAAAATGTTTTATTAAACATATTTTAAGGCTGTTCTTGCTGATTTTTAGGTTAACGGTGTTAGTTCTGAACAACTGCGTTAACTTTTAACAAATTAGTCAAAATGTTTGACTTAATGTACCTCGAATATACATATAAGTAACAGTTTATAAACTACTAACTACTGACCCGTGTTCTCGAGGAAGACTTTCGAATTGGAAGAATTCTCGAATTTCCTCTACTGTGATATGCATGTATTACACATAATCATCCTCTTGAATCACTCTTTCTACTGGTAAAAACTAAATTAAAATACGTTGAGTAGTTTAAAAGATTTAAGCAAACAGACAGCAGAATCGACTGTATTTTATACTATACTAGCGACCCGCCCCGGCTTCGCACGGGTGCAATGCTGATACTAAATACACGTTGTATATAAAACATAGCTGACCCACGCAACCTCGTTTGCGTCTTATATAGCCCGTAGCATGAAAATTTTCGCAAAATAAGTAACTTTTCTGGTTGATTTTTACACCTTGTGTCCGAAAAACCCAAATATCTTACGGAACCCTATTTTTTCCAAAATAAAATATAGCCTTTGTTACTCGTGGATAATGTACCTTTCGAATGGTGAAAGAATTTTTAAAATCGGTCCAGTAGTTTTTGAGCCTATTCATTACAAACATACAAAAATAGGTACAAATCTTTCCTCTTTATAATATTAGTATAGATTACTAGCTGACCGGACAAACGTTGCTTTGCCATAAAAGGGAATATATGTTGTAGAGGTAGGTCAATAAAAATCGCGATGGAAAAATAGGGGTTGATCTTAGAGGGTTGAAAATTTAGGGTTGTATGTATTTACTAATGCTGTATCATAAAAAAATAGAAATTAAAAATTTTGTCTAAAAAAAAAAAAAAAATTTTAGGGGTGGACTACCCCTAACATTTAGGGGGATGAAAAATAGATGTTGGCCGATTCTCATAGATACCGGATAAGCACAAAAAATTTCATCAAAATCGGTCAAGCCGTTTCGGAGTAGTTCGATTACGCACCCCGTGACACGAGAATTTTATATATTAGATAGAAAAGTTTGACTAAATTAATTTAACAGTAGTTCTAAAACGAACTTTTTAATTGGGAGTTTGAAATAGTTTGGAAAAAACTATTTATCTATCGCTATCGCGACATTTTTTGTAGATATTGAAATGTTCTTTAATATTGTTTAATATTATTTTCTCTATCTTCAATATTTTACTCAACTCATGTAATGAAAGATATTTTATAGGCATTTTTTTACACCTTGGGTAACATTATTGGAGTTTCAGTAGTGATCCTTATTTTTTTCTTGCAATTAAAATAGCCTAAATTAATCAGTGATAGTGTAGCATTCAAATGGTGAAAGAATTCTTAAAATCCGTCCAGTACTTTTTGATCCAATTCGTTACAAACATACTTACATACAAACCTTTCCTCTTTATAATATTAATATAGACTAGTATAGATATACATAAAAATATAAAGATAATAGCTGTAACATTGTATGGCATAAAACCATTTTTTCCAAAAGGAGGACGACAAGCCTAATGTCTTATCAAAACGTACCTTTCGCAGCATTGTCAAATTATTCTGGACTGTATAAAAATTATGTTTTGTTTTGTAGGAGGGAGGACCTTCCTCAGAACAGCTGCGCCATGTGCAAGTTTACACCATCAACCAGGCTATTTGTGCACAACGCTATGGAGGTAGCACTATCAACGCTAACATGTTGTGCACTGGTGTGCTCAATGTCGGTGGTCGTGACGCTTGCCAGGGTGATTCTGGTGGTCCAGTGTTCCACCACCGCATTGTTGTGGGTGTCACATCTTTTGGTGCTGGCTGTGCTCATCCCTTCTTCCCAGGAGTTAATGCTCGCGTATCCGTCTTCTCTCAATGGATTGTGGCAAACTCTTAAATCCAACGAAATCTAATTTATAATTGTACAATAATAAATATTATTAAAAAGTAAAATAAACTTCAATTTTATTTTTCCCAGTTAATAGTTAGGGCTTAAAGTTTCACATTATTGATTCATGGTAATAGACACTTGAATTGACATAAAATAGGTGACTCATGATTTGACTTATCTGCAGAAACAAACTCATGTTGAAAAAGTTTCACCATGCGTTGCGCATACATATGTTGCGCAGGTAACATAAAATAATAATAATAATAATAAAACTTTATTGAAAAAACACAACACACAACCAAAATACACATTTTCAAACACATTAAAAATATATATTATATAAGTATGTCTCATAGTTGAATCGGTACAGAATTGAAAGGATATTGAGTCTAATTGTGACATGTGACGGAAAGTAGTTTCATTATGGTAACTGAAAGTGAAAAATGGCTGACACCAGGTCAAACGCCGCAACAGTGCTCTTAAATAAAACTTACTAATAAAATGTATGGTAACTGTTTGATGGTCTATTCATGATGTTATTAACTATTGCTTTCTCAGGGCTGGTCAAGCAATAACAACATCTTTACCAAACTTCGAAAGATGATGGCGAAACTGATGATCTTCACTATTATTACTCCATGATAACATACCCGACTCGGCAGTGTGCAAAACACCAGTGTTATCAGTTGCTTCTATCAACTTTAATTTGTAAAAGTGATAAAAAGTTCATTATTGTGCAGTAAATAACAAACTGTAACTGTAGAATGAGCTGTCGCCTGCGGTGTTCCCGGACCAATACGATCTTCAAACCTTCAAGAAAAAAACGTACTCCTTCCTAAAAGGCCGGCAACGCACTTGTGACGCCTCTGGTGTTGCGGGTGTTCATTAGCGGCGGTAATCGCTTACCATCAGGCGATACGTCTGGTGTTTGCCCCCTTTATAATAAAAAAAAATGTACACAATGCACAATGTTTTTGACCCGAATGAAAATAATTTCCATTGGTTGTTATTTGAAGTGTTGCACCGTGATCCCAAAAATCACCTATAGAAACGTGGTAGGAAATGAAACACATCCATGCGAGGATACTTTTTATTGATTTAGATGACGCTTGTATACCATGGTCCGTGTTTTCTGATATCGCGATACAAAAAATTGTTATGACGCCATCTATCGAACTCCAACCAAAAATAATATACATTATTTACATTGAACATACCGCCCACCATCGTCAGAATGGCTATCACAAATAAAACTTTCTCAACAGCAAACAAAAGAAACATGAATACAAAATCACATAAATATTTGATGGGCATGTTTAGAACTAATAAACTAAATTAATGGATGTTTCTATTTCTATAAATTTGATCTTAAATATTTAAACACAGTACAAAACATAATACAAAACACAATATTAATCCAGATTATAAGCCACTAGCTGTCCCGGCGAACTTCGTATCGCCTTATTTAATTTTGTGAATATTTTCTAAATTATCCGAAAAAAGTATTTAATCAAACCCGTGTCAACTTCCCGCAGCGCTGTAGTGTATAGAACTAAGCGGATTAAGAGAATATAAAACCTCCTTTTTAAAAAGTCTTCAAGCCTTGTCCCAACAATAACGAACTCAATATAAAAAAAAAAAATATCCAATTTCGTGCAGTCGATCGAAAGTTATCCGCTTACATACATTTCGACGATTCATTTTTGTTCATTTAGATTTCTCATCAATGAAAACAATAGATAATATCTTACATTATTATTAGAAGTTTAATAAAATGGAACCTTAATTAATACGTGAAATTCAGGTATAAATTAAAAACCTTGGTAAATAAGAATATCATCCAAATTTAAAATCTGAATCTATAATCAAGTTTTGGGATTAAGAACATGTACGATTTTTTTTTAACCGGTAGCATCATGCAACAAAATATTAACTTTAAACGGCAGTATCTGGCCAACCAACGGGCTGTAGGGTTGTCCCGTTTAACTAAATGATTTTACATTTATTATTTTTACTTTAATGTACACTAATGTAAAACCGACTTAAAAAGGAAACGATATATCCTGAGCAGATAGAAGTTATTTAACATTTACTTGCAAAAAATATGACTTTATAATCTAAACATAAATGATTGATGAATATAGCATTTGAATTTATTATGTTATCTTGAAATTATAGTGTTACAGATAACGTAAAAACAGTTACAAAACGAATGTACTTTATTGAAAAACAATATCCCACCAAAACAGTCTGTAAAAAACTAGCCAAGTCTCGATGGAGCTGCTTGTTTATCTCTAAAAAGTGTAATGAAATCTAGACAAAGTCGTGCCAAGTCTAAGTTTCCTTACTGCGATTTCTTTATTATTATAGTTAATGTTGTGTGACTTGGCCGTTGAACATTCTTTATATGTTAGTGGGTACAAGTCAATTTACACGTAATGTTATATTTGTTGTGTACAACACACATACACCTATGTTCGTTAAGCGAGATAATAGCCCATACTGGTATTGGTAATTGGACGCTAGTGTCTCATTTTAGGCTGTTGTTGATTGTACACATGCATTCAGCATTGACAATGCTAACTTCAGCTCTCTTCTTTTTGGAGCGTCAAATCGACCACCGATCTAACATAAAATAGACGTACAGACGAAAAATGTTTTCACCGGAAATTGAAGTTTTATTGTTTTTAATTACCGTTTCAATGGGATTGGCAGATCAGTTGGGATCATCGGTTTCCTCAGTATATGAGCTAGTTTACCAGCTGCTGGGCCGGTGAAAATAGTTGCTACAATTAAATTGTCCTTAAATTCCTTAATAAGCAACCTTTTTCCGTTGCACATGTTCGGAGGGCTTAAATTCCTTAAAAGCATAATTGGAATTCCAATTTCAAAGTCAAATCCAGAAGGGTTTAATGAAATTAAAAACTCCTGGGGATAATGAACTGCATCTTTGATATTAGTCACGGTGACTATCGATTTGTAATTGAGCCTATTCGTTGCAAACGTTAAGAATGAACAAAATCTTTTCTCTTTATAGTATTAGTATAGATAATGTACTCGTAGCTAGCTTTAGTTACCCATTTATTTCAGTTCATGAACTTTTAACGGTATTTTACCTCTTTTAAAGGCGATGAGATTCATAAGAAAATCTCATTATCTTTATGGTCGAGCACACAGAATGGAAGAGAGGCATATTATTATGCAGAAGTGCTTTGCACAGTACAAATAAAAATACCTATTGCTCAAGCGATAGAATAGTTGGTGGAAACCATATTAGTTATATATAGTATGTATATATACATTAAGTTAAACTGCCACATTAAGTCAGTTTTATGTATACATATAAAAAACCTGGATGGATGGTGCGTCCGCTAGACATTCACAGTCTCTAGGTGGGAACAGCTTCCTCTTCCCCCTAAAAGGCCGGCAACGCACTTGTAACGCCTCTGGTGTTGCGGGTGTCCATGGGCGGCGGTAATCGCTTACTATCAGGCGATACGTCTGGTGTTTGCCATCTATATAAAAAAAAAACTAAAAAACCTAAGCGCAACATTTTGGCTGGAAGTGGTAAAAAAAAGCTAAAACTTTATCATTTTTACACCTATCTACTCTGAAAATAGTTTTTATCGATTTTATTGTTTTTTCCTCAGTTTATGTTTTTTAAAATCATAAATAAAAATTAGAGGTATACCTGTGCAATCTGTGCATTAAGCAAGAATTATCACTTAATCTTATCGATTCGGTGATAATTTGTTGTCTATTTCGATATAAATTCGCACGCTATTATGTCTTCCTTACTCTGCTACCACAGAGCAAGGTATCGACATGCGTCTCATCACTCTGTTGGCTGTTTGCATTGCGGCTGTTGCCGGTAAGTTGGTTAATCTATTATATGAAATCTAATTGTGACCATCAAGGTCCTTCAGCGTAACCTCCAGCGTACCATCGTCCTAAAACCATAGTGATTTCAGAACAAACGGACCAGCTCGATCGAGGCGGTACTACCCCCTCACAGAAGACTAACCTAAAATGACAGCGTCCGTGCTATCGTGTTTCATTGGGGACCTCCAGGCCTCAGGCCTCTGGGCTTCCGAGACTGGAGGCCTAATCATGCAGATGCCTCTGAATAGGCTGCTATGGTGTGGGTCACCATGCTACCACCATAAGTTTGATAACGACAACTCTTGGTTTCAGCTCATGCTTTCCATAAAATATGCGAAAAAAAAATTGTGTGTGTTTCTCAAATGTAATAACTATACCAAACTGTACGCACTGGTAAATATTTCTAATATTTTAACTCCTCCAAAACGGCTATACCAATTTTTATGAAATTTTGTGTGCATATCGGGTAAGTCTGAGAATCGCCCAACATTTATATTTCATACCCCTAAATGATAAGAGTGACCCACCCCTAAATATTTTTTATGGCAAAACAACGTTTGCAGTTTCAGCTAGTATTGTATATATTCGTCTTTAACATTCAATTATAATAAAAATATTGTAATCATCATCATCAGCCCGTTGTAGTACACTACTGGACATAGGCCCCTCCCAAGGAATACCACCGATCTGTTGCTGCTTGCATCCAGTCACCGCCGGTCTTTTTATAGAAGTTGTCCCGCCATCTGTGGTCGTCCCACACTACGTTGACTAAGACAAACACACTAACGTCAGCGGTGTTTTAATAGGCGTACAATCAAACAAATTCTATTTCATTGAATTTTAAGGACCTCTAATAGTCTTTTGAACATTATTTTGAATTCACTTTTATTTTCAGCCACCCCGGAACCATCTCCGAGGATTGTAGGCGGCCAGGTTACAACTATTAACGCATGGCCCTACCAAGCCAACATTTTGCAAGGAAGTGGCAACAATTGGCGCCAATGGTGTGGTGGTACCATCATTAACAACAGATCCGTTTTGAGCGCTGCTCATTGCGTTCGCACAAGGCAACAGTAAGCCAACAAAAAATATTGTATAGATTAGTTTGAACCTTTTAGAATAATAAGTTTTAAAAATATTTTTGTTTTAGCAATCTAAACATTAACCAGGTGCGTTTGCGTCTCGGTTCAACCTGGGCCAGTAGCGGTGGATCTGTTTTCAATGTTGCCCAGAACATTCTTCACGCAAGTTACAACATGGACACCATGAACAACGATATCATGGTTTTCCGCAGTCGTACCACATTTGTTTACTCCAACGTGCTCCGACGTGGAAATATCGCTAGCGCTAACTACAATCTCCGTGATAATGAAAGAGTTTGGGTAACCGGCTGGGGTCGGCAATGGGTAAGAACATCAATATTATAACACATTTTTGAAACTTTATTTCGCTAAGAATTGGTCAAGATATACTTAATTTCATATGGCTAGAAGATACCTAGCAATTTGAAATATAAAAACACAAAAGGCATTAGACAGACCCGCATAAAGAAGATTTCATTACAACTTACTTTCGTAACGTAGTCAAATTATTACAAATATCACGTTTTGTTTGCATTTTAGTCTGGAGGACCTTCCTCGGAACAGCTGCGCCAGGTGCAAGTTTACACCATCAACCAGAACGTTTGTAACCAACGCTATGGAGGTTCAATCACCGCCAACATGTTGTGCACTGGTGTGCTCGACGTCGGTGGTCGCGACGCGTGTCAAGGTGACTCCGGTGGTCCCGTATTCCACAACCGTGTTGTTGTTGGTGTTACTTCTTTCGGCCGTGGATGTGCCCTCGCGTCCCACCCTGGTGTCAACGTTCGCGTGTCTCGCTTCTCTCAATGGATTCAGTCTAATGCTTAAACCCCATCGAAACATCCGCTCTAATATCTACTATGATTATAAATAAAATGTTTACATAAACCTTGACATTGCATTTGTTTATTCAGTGAATTAGTGTTATAAGGGATACTATCAAAACTCAGACATAAATTAGCTACTATAGTGTATGAAGTGTATAAAGTAATTGAAATTTCTTTTACATTGCTTATATATGCTTAACCAATATCATTGATTCGATTTAATTAACCTATTATATAGTTAATTAATTTTTTTCTTCCTTGTCTTGTAAAACCATATATTTGTGAAACCCTCTTGTGAATGACGTGAACATTAAAGAATGTTAATAAAACCTTTCATTTCATCCAGTTTTTAAGCATCCTACAGAAGTTCAACTCTCAGGCACTCGACTGGGATAGATTGCAGTTGTGAAGATTGTCTGAAAAACATCTCAAGCAGATCCTTCGTGATTCCTGAGGAGGACGACGATGAGGATGTCCATGAGACTATGAGTCTGCTGGATCCACCGAGCTAGCTCCTGTTGTTGATGCTTAAAAACTGGCGTAGGACATTAGTTAAGAGGTAAAGAAGACCTTCTGCGAGAAAATAAGAAATCTTGAGAACTCGCGCGAATTAATTCTTCAGTGAGCAAAGCTATCAGCAATGAAGCAGTCGATAAGAAAACAGAATCTTTAAAATAAAATTACGACCTACATAATAAAAACCTAGATTTGCGTGTTCAAGTCCTGGAACAAGGGTTCAAAGAGTTTGAGCAATTATCCCTTACGACATCAAGGTTAAACTGTACTTATATTATAAATGCGAAAGTTACTCTGTCTGTCTGTCCTGTTTTCACGGCTAAACCGATTTCATCGCATCGATTTCAATGAAATTTGGCATGGAGATACTTTGATTCTTGAGAAAGGACATGGCTACTCCTTGCCGCAAAATCTAGTTTACTATATTCGTACGTTGCACGATATCGAACAAATTGCAAAGTACTTGGTACTTCTTTTCAACCTATGCAGCAACTAAACCGGAAACCGGTGTGAAATAGCACTTGCGCTGTGTTTCACCTGGTGAGTGAGGATACCGGAGGCCCATACCCCATTCCCCTCCCCTTCCCTATACCCCTCCCCTATCCCCCTTCCGTATCCCCCTCCCCATCCTCCAAAGGCCGGCAACGCACTTGTGACGCCTCTGGTGTTGCGAGTGTCCATGGGCGGCGGTAATCGCTTACCATCAGGCGATACGTCTGCTCGTTTGCCCCCAATTCAATAAAAAAAAATTAATAAAAAAATAAGAAGGTCCTAACTATTTTTGAGGTCGTCTTAGTGCGTGTTGCAAATATTATTCCTTGTTATTTAAGAAAATAGAGACATAATCATGGATTTATACATTAAAAAATTTTTTGCTAAACAGTTTTTCAAATAAATGCGCGCGGGGTGCTAAGCTTATCTACAACTAATTGACCTTGGCTACGTACAATGGACAAACTATATAATTCTATTAAACAAAATCTGGGTTTTAAATTTTCTATCTTTATACAATATGATATATATATTATTATTATATATATATTATTTTTTTTCTTTATATTTTTGTATAGAATATGCTAATCTACACAAATATTATAAAGAGGAAAGATTTGTATTTTTGTATGTAACGAATAAACTCAAAAAGTACTGGACCGATTTTAAAAATTCTTTCACCATTCGAAAGCTACATTATCCACGAGTAACATAGGCTATATTTTATTTTGGAAAAAATAGGTTTCCGTAAGATATTTGCGTTTTTCAAGAAACAAGATGTAAACAATCAACCAGAAAAGTTACTTATTTAACGATTTACAATAATATAGCTTATACATCAGAATAACACGTAGGCTATAATTTATAAAGATTCTAGCTTCGCCTCGCGACTTTGCCTGTGATTATTGTCGTACCGCGGGTAGCACCGCGGGGTTCAGCTGGTGTTATATAATTTAATTTATACATGACAAATTTAAGATTGTGATCACTATGTGACAGACTCTGACGTCTTCCAATAACCAAAACTATCTAATTTTAGGACATTTACAAAAATGATATACCTAGTACTTTGTTTATGAAAGTTCAATGAGAGATGATGTGATGTGAAATTAAATAAGACGATGACAGAAGGGCGTGTGGTTTAAAACTGAATGCGTGTTGTGATTGTGTGTGACTGTGTGATTGTTTGGGTGTATTGTAAAAATTATCATAACAACTTTATGTTGCTTTCTTGAAAATGTTTTCTGTCTCATCCATATCATATTCTTACATCCCAGTGTTGATAAAGGGTACAGGTTACATACGAGTATTTTATTGAGTTTGTTATAAAGAAGACCACTAAGACTCTGGTAGTGTGTACTTGCTAAGGCCGTCCGTACAGGGAATCTTGGACATACAATGTCTTTACACCGTTTACTCATCGATAATTGAGAATTAAAACCTATTGAAGAATGTTTGCGGAGAGCTATATGCAGCACACACAGCTAATCATCATCACAGTCAATACCTAAAATCAATCAGCTCTCACAGTTAATACCTAAAATCTATACTAATAATAAAGCTGAAGAGTTTGTTTGTTTATTTGTTTGTACGCACTAATCTCAGGAACTGCTGGTTTGATTTGAAAAATTTATTCAGTGTTGGATAGTCCATTTATCTAAAAAGGCTATAGGCTATATATCATCACGCAACTACTAATAGGAGCGGAGCACCAATAAAGAATGTTTCAAATACGGGGAAAATTTTCTGACCGTCCAGAATAAGGCGCGCCTTTGGCGCCCTCAGAGGATATTGGCGGTCAGAGCCATACGTGGATACCGCACCGTGTCGACGGAGGCGGCGTGCACCTTGGCCGGAACACCCCCGTGGGATTTGGAGGCGGAAGTGATCGCCGAAGTTTATCGACGAGCGGCTTAATACCGGGCGGAGAACGGGTATCGTCCTCCGCTCGAAGAGGTACGCGAATGGCGTGAAGCCGCTCGTCGAGCCACCATGGCTCGTTGGTCGTCCCGGCTGGAGGCTCCACGCGCTGGCTTTGCCGCCGTAGAGCCGGCCATCATACGCTCCATGGCCGGTAGCGATTGCAGTTTTACCACGGTCGCATCCTTCTGCGAAGACGTAATTTCGCAGAAGGAGGCGGCGGAGAAGGCCCGGGAGGACGATATTCACTCGGACCCGATCCGCCGCTGGCGCCGGGCGTCGGAGGCGCGCCTACCTGAGCCTCATGCCGCCCTGAGTGTGGCCGCGGATGGACGGGACGGGTTTTCCCGTCCATCCGCTTTAGTGGCCAGCCGCGAAGGGGCGACGTACGCGTGTGCTGTGCGTCGCCTAATTTGAGATTTTTACCAGCAGACGGTGCCCGCTTCAGTGCGGGCAGGCGCTGGGAGGGGTCCGGTCGTGTTAATAAATGCAGTTCCCGGACCCCTCCCTTCTCAGGCGTATAGAATATCTTACCATTTAATAGTAATGAGACCATAAACTAACATAGGATTCCTAAAATGAAATCAATTTTAAGCACATACAGGTAGACTTTTTATTGCAAATCAAGTTTGAATATAAAATTGTTTCTATTTTAAAATGTATTTTTTATAAAACCCTCGCACAACGCTTGAACAGTGATCTGGATCTGAATCAACTTGCAGTGTGATCTGGATGATTTGGCAAGATGATGCCATGACGCTGGCATTGTACTCGTATTTAACGCAAACAAAAAAAAAGAGTAGTTTTCAAATCTCCATACTTAAGGCATATTCTAGTGCACAACTTAATAGCACATGACCACGGCTGTTTGCATGATGTCAGTGTTATAATCATCAGACTATAGCAGTCCACTGCTGGACATAGGTCTCTCCAACTTCACGCCACGCCACTTGGATCAACCCTGGACTTCTCGCATTCAGCTTGCCGCAGTCCACTCCTGCTAGCCGTCTTGCGCAGATCATCCACTCCACCTGGCCTGTGGACGTCCGACACTCACCTCTGAGGGATCATCTCATTCCTAAAGCGATCCCTCAGAGAAACGCCGAGCATAGCGCTCTACATAGCACCCTGAGCGATTTTAAGCTTGTGGACCAGCCATGCTATGTAAGTGTCCACATTTCTTATGTAAAGCCAGTTAAATCCAATAAGAAATCCAGCTTGCTCCGTTGTTTGGAATTCGTCGAGGTTTCGCGCAAGACGACTCGTAATTACTCTTGAGAACAGATTAATCTTTATACAAGTAGGTATTTGCAATGAAATTGTAGCAAAAAAATTGTTTTTTCTTTTGTTTTTAGGTTATAGTCTGCATAATGTTTTCTTTAGTTTGTTAATTATCTACCGACACTTCAAAAAAAATCTGTAACTGTGTATGTAAGCAAATTCAATGATTGCCTGATCTAAGTTGGCTATTGTGGAACGTAAGCGTAACAAATTTGCTCTCTTGCACATGAGGAAGGAATGCTACCCGATATATTTTGAATAGATCTCATAAAGCTTCGATGTCTTTTTAAATATTAATATATAAACAAATACTCGTACTTTCGTAGATCTAATTCCCAACTTCATCTAGTTTGAAACTAAAAAGTGTAGAAAAATTAAGTAATGATTCTGGAACATTTATTTACCATATATTTCTAAATTGAAATATAATAACATATGAAACATATTATCGACTGCCTCTGTGGTGTAGTGGTAGCGTATGCGACTGCTAAGCTTGAGGTCTCGGGTTCGATTCCCGGTTCGGACCAAATGTTTGTATGATCTGCAAATATTTATTTCGGAGTTTGGGTGTTTTATACGTATAATATGTATGTATTTACAAAAAAAGTGTATAAGTATTTATATCAGTTGTCTAGTACCCATATCACAAGCTCTGCTTAGCTTGGGACTAGATGGCGTTGTGTGTTAGATGTCCGGAATATATTTGTTTATTTATATTATTTAAATAACAACATTGTTTTAAATTAGCTAAGTATTTTTACATTGCTAGGGGGTACTTCTTATTTGGTATGATAAATAAAAAAAAATAAAAAAAACTTAATGTAACTGATATGAAATATACTCAATATTCGTTTCACTAGTACTATCCTCATGAAGAGACTGCCTACAAAAATGACTTTAGCGCTTCTCAATGCCTACCCCCTTCGTCACTGGTAGACTGCCAACACGTAAAGTCAGTATTGACACTAAAGGAAAAGAGTACAATGCGACTTAAAAAAGAATAGGAACGGTTTTTGTTTTTTCGAAAGACGGTCCCCCTTTCATGTCATCCACATTTTACATATTTTTTATTATTAATTTCATCACGATGAAGACTTGAAGACTATAAATACTTGACATTTGCATAAATAGCTGATCCGAGAGATTCGGCTGGTTGCCAATTCATAAAAAGAAGAAAAAGAATAGGAACGCCAATGACCTCTATCTGTCAAATATCCCTTGAAGGTCTGCAACGAAACCTTATTTATATTACAACCATTATACGGATATCATAAAATGTTGTTTTGAGTAGTTGGTGGTGTACCTACTTGAAACTCGCGGGCTGGACTGCAACTCGACGACTTCAGAGCGCCTATTTTGCGTGGTGGGACGGCGTTATACAGGACAACCTGGGTCCTCCAAGAAGCCTAGTAAATCCTTTACGTTGCCGACGACTTTTGGAAGTGACCTCGGATCACCGAGATCCAGAAGTCATCAGTGTTTTGTTGCAGTGTCCGTCGCAGCCATGCAGTTGGCAAGGGCAGTATTGGTTCTGGGCCTACTGCCCTTGTTTCTGATCCACCTCTTGCCATTGCATCAGCTGCATCATTCCCGCGTGAACTGCTATGCCTTTATCCACTAGGGAGTTATACTATTTGTGGTACATACCTCCGTAAGGGCTCTGTGGCATTCGTAAATTAACCCTGAGGTTGTCGCATGACTCTGTACGGCCTGTAAGACTGATCGGCTGTGGGAAAGTATGCGGATGGGGTATTCCGTTACCCTCCTAGAAATGATTGCATTTGCTGCCATTATTATATTTATACACTCCGCCTGGAAGACTGTGCTGAGGGCTCCTAAAGGTGTCGAAATGTGTATGTTTAGGTCCTCAAAGAATACTCCCAAGTCAGTGCCTGACCTTTGGAAACGTCTGTGAAGATACTTAACTCTCGTGGGTTGAATCCTTCTTCGTGTCCACGTACAATTGTATCTTGTAGTTCTTATAGTTGACGAATTGCCTGGATATCGTGTCAGTTACCGCGTGGTCTTAGTTATTTACCATGGGAGACCTACGCCTTAGCATGCATGGGCCGGCTCGACTGGAGTGATTTCACGGCCTCACAGAAAAGTGGTGTAAATCAGCGCCTGCGCTGTGTTTCACCGAGTGAGTGAGGATACCCCAATCCCTCCCCCATCCCTCTCCTCATCCCCTAAAGGTCGGCAAAGCACTTGCGACGCCTCTGGTGTTGCAATTGTCCATGGGCGGTGGTAATTGATAACCATCAGGAGATACGTCTGCTCGTTTACCCCCCTATTACATAAAAAAAAAGTTGCTTGTACTAGCATACACTCGTAAGAAGTGAAACTTCTTTATGACGTTATTTTTCAAAAAATAAATATCAACAAAAGACTTATAAACCAGCAATATTCGTGACAATTCTTATTTCAAGTGCAATAAAAGTTAAGGAGCGAGACCTGAGTAAATATTTCGCGATCTGTGGTGTGAATGAAGTAAGTTTGTGGAATGTGATGTGTGTAGTTATTTACATTGTGGACTAAATAAAATAATATTGTTTGTAATGTGATATTTCATTGTAGTATTAATTTGGTCCTGTTTGTGTTTGAAAATGTTTTTTGTTATATTTTATAAATTTTTTTTGAAGGATTGTATATAACTACTCTCAATAATAATAAAACATTTTATCATGGCCGAAAAACGTCAACGTCCACCATCGATTTACAAGCAGAATTTAAACGATTGTCTCTGAATAAAGTAGAGACTATAAATGAACAATTGTTTCAGTTTATAAATAACAGGAAAAAAACTCAAACGTAACTACTCAAAACGTAACTACTAAATGTGACGCGTAACGAAAAAATGTGACGCGTAACGGATAAATGTGACGCGAAATTTTTTGACAACCCCGATAAAGAAGTTTCACTTCAATAAATATATTATTACTATTTAAAGTTACTTACATTTATTAAGCTTTATTATTATGAACTAAAATAAATCATGTAACATAATTGTGTAACCTTTCGACTTTAAAGCCTACATTTTCATAGGAGTCTCAGTTTATCAAGTGAATCTAGTTTCAAAACAGTTTTAAGAAGAGATTTTATAGTTGAAAGTCACTTGAAACTAGATTCACTATACACACAAGCTCAAGCTAATCTCAAACTTTGAAGCGGTTATTGTCAAACCCTTTTTGGGGAAATTAACGTGTATTACGGTCATTTGAAAACCAATTTGGTGGCGCAATGATTTTATTGGCAGGAGATTTTTGAAATGAGGATATATAAATCAGTTGAACCGGCAACTAATGAAGATGATGTCGTGGACTATCCAGCGAAAATTTTAAATTCACTGGATTTGGCAGGATTTTCGCCTCACAATCCTCAATTATAGGTTGGGTCTGAAGCTATAATGCTGCGAAATATTAACGGACCGCGATTTTGTAACGGCACACGAATAGCGATAAAAATCACTGAATAACGAAATAGAAGCAATCATATTGTAAGTAAAATATAAAGGAGAAGACGTTTTGATACCCTGCATCCCAATGATTCGACTGATGTACCATCCGAGCTCAAACGACTGCAGTTTCCAGTACGTAAACCCGTACTGAAGAAGCTCAAAAAGTTTTACAAAGCTGTCCTGTTCGAAGGGAGAACTCCAGAGGAGTAGAACTATGGTCATCTTATTCTTGAATAAGGGTGACAAGACAAGGTTGAAGAACTATAGACCCATTTTCCTTCTAAGTCACGTCTATAATTATTTGATCATTCATTGATTTTATTTATAACAGAAAACACTTAAACAAATAATTAATTTGAGTTTTTTTAGAATTCATGTGTATTTTCATTTGCTATCTCCCACGATATCGAAAACTTACCGTTCATAAGACACACTAAAATATTTTTACATTTTGTTCAATAATAATCAATAAAAACTATCAGTATGCCTATAGATTAAATGAGAATTATTATTAAATCTTATCGACTTAGTGATAGTGCATGGTTTGATTCGGTATAAATTCATTTAGTTTCAAATAATTCTTATTCTGCTATTTTGATAGCAAGGTATCAACATGCGTCTCTTCACACTGTTGGCCGTTTGCATCGCGGCTGTTGCTGGTAAGTCAGTTAAATGTACCACCTTTATAAATACTACTACTATTGTTGAATTTGTTACAGTTTTTATTTTATCAACAAAATAGCTATAAAGGTAATTAAGTATAGTTTACTGCCGGCGCTGGGCTAACTGCCTATCTACTCGTGCTAAAGCCCTCGTTCTCTATACACGTCTCGCTACCAGGCCTTACATTAACAAAATTATCTACTATTAAAACTCTCTGTCACTCTACATAACAATAACTACACGAAATTACTATGTTGTACAATTAAGTTCATTCTACAACCGTACTAATATATATAATACCTTAAATATTTTTATTTTTAAATATTTAATAAAAGTGTAACATTATGTGTGGTTCTCAAATGTGCAGTGCCAATAATTATTATCATATTGCAGTTTTACTTTAAACTGCTGATTGGCTTTTGTATATTATTTGGATTCTCTTTTTTCAGCCACCCCGGAAACCTTTGAACCATCTCCGAGGATTGTAGGCGGCACAGTTACGACTATTAACGCATGGCCTTACCAAGCCAACGTTTTGCATGGAAGTGGCAACAATTGGCGCCAATGGTGTGGCGGCACCATCATTAACAACCGATCCGTTTTGAGCGCCGCTCATTGCGTTCGCTCGATTGGTTTGTAAGACAAACATTTTATTTTCAGTGAAATTTCTTTTAAATATTAAGGAAGATGTAAAAATATAACTATATTAATTTTCCAGGAATCTGACACCTGCCCAGGTCCGTTTGCGTCTCGGTTCAACTTGGGCCACTAGCGGTGGATCTGTTTTCAATGTTGCTCAAAACATTCTTCACGCAAATTACAACATGTGGACCACGGACAGTGATGTTATGGTTATGCGCAGCAGTGGCACTATTGTTTACTCCAATGTAATCGCACGTGGAAGTATCGCCAGCCCTACCTACAACCTACCTGACCACCAAGCAGTTTGGGTAACCGGATGGGGTACTCTATGGGTGAGATCATCAACATTTTTACACATAATGAATTGTTTCCCATCTAGTTTTATATTCTTATAACAAATAGTCAAATTTTTAAAATCTCTCATGTGTAAAATACACATATTATTAATAACTAGCTGATCCGGATTCCAATCTAGTTTTTTATGCTTTTAACAAATTAGTCAAAATATTTTATTTAATGTACCTCGAATATACGAGTAGGTACATCTAAGTAACAATTTCTAAACTACTAACTACTGACCCGTGTTCTCGTGGAAGACTTTGAAATTCTCGAATTTCCTCTACTGTGATATGCATGTATTACACATAACCATCCTCTTGAATTACTCTTTCTACTGCTGAAAACTAAATTAAAATACGTTGAGTAGTTTAAAGATTTAAGCAAACAGACAGCGGGAGTACTTTATACTGTATAAAGATAATAGCTGTCACACTGTTTTGACAAAAGAAGGTTTCATGGCTTCCTTACAAGGCATGAAACCTTTTTTTGTCAAAAGGAGGACGACAAGACTAATGTTTTATCAAAACGCACCTTTCGCAGCGTAGTCAAATTATTACAAATATCACGTTTTGTTTGCATTTTAGTCTGGAGGACCTTCCTCGGAACAGCTGCGCCAGGTGCAAGTTTATACCATCAACCAGAACGTTTGTGCACAACGCTATGGAGGTAACACAATCACCGCCAACATGTTATGCACCGGTGTGCTCGACGTCGGTGGTCGTGACGCGTGTCAAGGTGACTCCGGTGGTCCCGTGTTCCATAACCGCATTGTTGTCGGTATCACCTCTTTCGGTCGTGGCTGTGCCCTCGCAACCCACCCTGGTGTCAACGCTCGCGTGTCTCGTTTCTCTCAATGGATTGTGGCGAACTCTTAAATCCAGTGATACCTAATTTATCATTGCATAAATAATTTAAAAAATCTTAAGCCTCATTAAGATTTAGCAACAATGTCTACTACGAAAATGTACAAAAGTATGAAGAATAAATAAAATTGATTTTGTAAATCCGAACACTGTAATTTATTTATGTAGAAACCTTTCGGGATATCTGAGACACAATTTGATATTTTGTATTATTATTACATAGTATATAAGGATGATAGTATTCCAAAAAAGAACAGTAAACAAGATAATAAAATAAAATAAAATAAAAAAAAAATAAAAAAGCCTTTTATTCCATGCAATTACCAAGCGTTTTTACATAACATATTGGTTTTATAAATGGTATGCTATTTAATATTATATTAAAATTATTCTAGATTTTAATTCTTTTTTAGATTATTACTATATTATATAACATATAATACATAATACAATTCAATTCAATTCAGTCATGCATAAATCAATCATTATTTCATTATTATTAAATTATTTTCTCCATCATTATCAATTATTATTTTCATTATTATCAATTAATATTTTTATTATATCTATGTTATTATTAGAATTTTTATGCATGGACCCCTCTCAGGTGAAGGCCTCCTCCAAAGATTTCCACTTGTCTCTGTCTCTGGCTACTTTAATCCTTTGTTTCTTCGGAGGTTAGTGGTCATTCTCTTCCACGGTGACCAGCCGGCTTGGAAGATAGTTTTCTTTGTTGCCTTTTTTATTTGTTTTGTTTTTGAGAGAGGGTGCCGATTGCTATTGGTTTTGATTATTATTTGACAAAACTTGGTTGGTTGGATTTTTATTCACAAGGTAGTTCAGGATTCCTGGTTTGACTATATCTTCTGAATAATCGGTTAGGTTTTGGGAGATGCTTGATGTACGTTTATTTTTCTTTACTGGTTGAGTACTAGTCGTTGCTTTGTTGCGGTTATTGGTATCTTGAGGCGATGTTGGGAGGGATCTTTTATTGTTTCCCGATGTGTTATTTGCCTCTTGTTTTCCAATTATAATTATTTTGTCGTATTTTAGTATAACTTTATTACCCTTCTCCCGTTCAATGTTTAGTTGTTCCTGTAACATTCTCCTTTTCTCCAAAATATGTTGTGGGTAATCTTCCTTGATGTAATAGTTTGTATCTTTTAATAGCTTTTTTTGTTTTAATATTTCAATTTTTTTCCCAACGGTTGTCAGCATGACCACTACGGGCCTTGGTTTTTCCATCTTTTTCCCTATTTTTCTGATTTCTTGTATTTCATTACGATCTATTTTTATTTTAAGATATCTTGAAATGAAACTAATAATTTCCGTTTCCAAATCAGAGTAAGAGAAGGGTGTTTTACGTTCTTCGATGCCAAAAAATACAATATTTCGGTGTCGTGCCTGTTTTTCCAATATATTCAGCTTTTGTTCTTGTTTTTGAATTTGTTCATTTAGGGTTGCGTATTTTTGATCCAGGTGACTTAGTTTTTCGTCTAAAATTAAATTCATGTTTTGTGTCACTGTTTTCGCAATTTCTACGCCGTTTTCTTTTATGGTATTTTTTTGGTTTTCGAGATCTTTTTGAATTAAGCGTAGTGTTGCCATTATTTCTTCCATCCTTAAATTTCTTTAATATTTTTTAATTAAATTAAAATAATGGTTTTGTGAAAAATATTTTTGTTTTCATACAAGTGGTGACGCCTTGTGAGCACAACATAAAACTTGAATAGATTACCGACAGTTGGTTGGTTATAAGACTTAGTATATTATAATTTGCTGAAAATAGTATTAGTCCTCTTTTAAGGAATTCGTCGCCTGCCAGACACTCAACCAAGTAAGGATCGATCCGCGATAATATCGTCGGCACTAGATGGCGCTTTCATCAAAACCGTGTAGGATGATTTTAATCTTTTAGTTTTTAGGGTATGATATTTTACTTTTACTTTTTAATGTTGTATTTATTATTCATTCACTGCATTCACTGCCTTAATATGAAAACAAGATGCCCAATGGTTGATCATATAACACCGGCTATTGTCGGGTCAAAAGTACCCTCACTTTCTGAAAATATATCACTGTTTCACAAGTCTGTTTATTTATCAATTTTTGTCCATTTTTCTAGTGTTTCTTATTATTTCTATTATTTCACCAGTTGAATTAACGCAGGAGATGTTCTTTTTGTTCACGTTTTCACAGTTTTATGCACTTTATCTATTTTTATGACTTTTTAAATACACAGTCGATGTTTATCGTGGCACTGCAGCGCCCTCTCCTCTCTTTTTTCTACACATAATTCTCAATTTAGAAACCTCTTCAGCTCCCAATGCCTGGAAATTCCTTGGAACTCTAGGCATAGGAAAGCAACAACGCTCTGAGGTCAAAATGACAATTGGTTGAGATGATATCAACCAACATTTTTCTACCACATCTCAGATAGATCGCCTAACCAAGTGTCAAACCTTGAGCTATATAGCTAGTCTGAACCAACCAGACATTGAGTCCTTTGATTTTTCTCCAGTATCCTCTGAGGAGATCAAAAAGATTATCCTGTCCATTCGTTCCAATGCTGTGGGATGTGATGGCATTAGCCGTCGAATGATTATTCCTATCATGTTATAAATTTTTCACTAGACTCGGGTACCTTTCCTTCACTTTGGCGTAAGGCTTACATCATCCCTCTACCCAAAAAAACCAACCCCTCACTCCCTGAATATTTCCGACCTATTTCCTTACTTCCTTTTCTTTCCAAGGTCCTGGAGGCTTGTGTTCATGGACAGCTCTCACAGTTTGTGTATGGGCACGGGCTTCTTAGTCCTTTTCAATCTGGGTTTAGACGCGGTCACAGCACAACCACAGCTCTCCTCAAAGTGACCAACGATATTAGGGAGGGTATGGAGGACACCAAAGTCACAGTGTTGGCTCTAATTGATTTCTCGAATGCGTTTAATACCGTTTGTCACGACATCCTACTGGCCATCCTCTCCTATCTTATGGTCTCCTCAGAGGCTCTGGAATGGTTCTCTTCCTATCTTAAGGGACGTCAACAGTGTGTACGTATTGATAGCTCGTCGTCAAGTTGGTGTGATCTCCCCACCGGCGTCCCTCAAGGCGGTATATTATCTCCTTTATTATTCTCAATATTCATTAATCTCGTAACCCAACATCTTCAGTGTGCGTATCACCTGTACGCCGATGACTTACAAGTATATACACAGTCGAGTGTTGAGGACATATCTTATGCCATCGAGAAAGTCAACAAAGACTTGGACTTTATTAGGGACTGGTCAGCGAGGTTTGGTTTATCAGTAAATCCAACAAAATGTCAAGTGATCGTCGTAGGGAGCAAACAAATGCTGAATAGGTTGGATATGAAGGTCATCCCACCGGTTGTCTACAATAACCAGACCATACCTTGGTGTGCAGTTGTAAGGAACCTGGGGCTATATATGGACTCAACACTCGATTGGCGAGCTCAGGTTGCACATGTCAGCCAGAAAGTCACTTCGTGTTTACGTGTTTTGTATCGCCTTAAAAATTTCTTCCCATTAAAACCAAGGCTACGCTTATGCAGTCCCTTATTATTCCCTTAGTCGATTATGGTGATGTGTGTTATTTTGACCTGAATGCAGACCTCCTTAATAAACTAGACCGACTTCTTAATAACTGCATTCGATTCTTTTTTAATCTTCGCAAGTATGACCATGTGTCTGCTTTACGTTCCCAATTACAGTGGCTCCCAATTCGACAGCGCCGTAGCTTGCGTGCACTCACTTCTCTTTTTTCTTTTCTCAACTCTCCATCTTTACCCGAATACCTCGTACCACACTTCCGTCTACTATGCTCCAATCACGATCGAAACCTTCGGTCAAGAAACAATATGCTTCTCCTATGCCCCCCTCATACGTCCAACTTTATTAACTCATCCTTCTTTGTGCAGTCGGTTCTTCTTTGGAACGCACTCCCAACCGAAATCAGGATATGCACAAGTCGCTTCACATTCAAGCTGAAAGTAAAGGATCTACTTCGGAATGAATTGGCGGAACAGTCTCTACGATAGTTCTCCGACTGAGTAATTATATTATATATTATGTTATATTTATGTATTGTGTAGAGTATGTTGTATTTCTATAATAATAATAATCGCTTTATTGTACACCAGATAGTTAGTACAAAGGTAACTTAAAGCTAAGAGGTACAATTTCTATGTATCTATGTAGAAATATCAGTATTTATTTGTATATATTAGTTTTATCCTATACCATCGTATTTAATATTACTATAACATTAATTATTATATGTCAAATTTACTATTTTGTTATATATATACTACTTACGCACCTACCACATCATATTTTCACATCATCCTAAGGTTGACTGGTAGAGAATGCCATATGGCATTAAGTCCGCCTTTGTGCAAAATGTGCATCAAGTTTAAATAAATAAATAAATAAAATAAATATATCAAAATATTTGCCACTGCCCGGAAGCTAAGTTATAGTAGCTCTATCTACCGGGATACACATTTCTAACTTATAGATTTGGAAGCTAACACGTAACCGTCTACTAACGCCATCTAACTGTAGTAACTAAAATAACTTAAATTTGGATTAGTCTCTTGTGATTCTTCTCGTAGACCCCGTAGGGTCTCGGGTTAACTTATCCAGGCTTACGGCCTGTTGAAATAATTATCCGCGCCACCTGCAACTACAGGTGGGTCACGGGGTTGTTGCCCGATGGGCCTTTGGTAGTCCCGGGGTGTTGGTCTGGTGGGAGGGGCGTCACTAACAGGGACTTGCTAGTAACGCCGAGTCTTGTTCAGGGTGATAACCTGTGCCTAGCGAGGTCGAGCTCCTTGAGGTTTAAACCCTTAGGAGCGCTCGTCAGCCAGCACTAGGTCGGATGTTCGGGGTGGTTAGAGAGTGGTTGCCACGGAGACGAAATCTCGTGGCCGGCCATATCTGTCCGGCGGTCGCCGATGATAGGGCGCGAGCTCCCGCAGGTGGCGGGCCTGCAATCCGTTGGCACGCATGAACAGGTTGGTGCTCAGGCGTCCCACGAAGTCGTCCAGGCTCTCCACGCGCAGATCTCTGGAGATTGTACTATTCCGCACAAAGCGTTTAGCGTTAGTGAGCGTGCGCAGTGCGAGCGACTGTTGCGCACGCAGCCGGCGGCGATTCGTCTCGGAAACGAGCGCGAACCAGGCCGGGGCACCATATGATAGTCGGGTGCGGATGTACGCCTTGTACACGCCGAGCTTTGCGCGGAGCGGCAGTCGGGATGATAGTACGGGCCGCAGAAGAGAACGAGCGGCACGAACCTGGGCAACGACGTTGTTGACGTGGGGCTCCATGGAGAGGGTGCGGTCGATGGTCACGCCGAGGTATTTCACCGTCGTGGACCACTCAACATTCTGCCCCATGAGCTTCAGCTGTGGGAGTGTCACAATCCCTATGGATATCGCCTGAGTCTTCGCCATATTGACCGTCAGTCTCCAGTCCTTCAGCCAGCCGGGAAGTGCATCTAGGTTGTGCTGCATCTTGGTAACAGCGTTGGCACCATATTTTGACGTCGTGATGTAGGCCGCGTCGTCGGCGTACAGCGCAAGTTGCACGCCGTCGGTGACGGGGATGTCGTCTGTGTACCAAGAGTAGCACACTGGGGACAAGCAACTTCCTTGTGGTACACCGGCAGAGATGGGTCGCACTGCGGACAAGGCGCTTTCAACCGCCACTTGAAAGTCTGTCTTGCAAGAAGGTGGCCACAATCTTCACTACTCGACGAGGAGTAGCAGATGTGGACAGCTTATACAGCAGGCCGGTGTGCCAGACGCGATCGAACGCTTTCTCCATATCGAGGAAAACTGCCACGACTCGTTCGCGCTTGTTGCACGCAACCGCGATGTCGTGCACTACCCTCGCGAGTTGGTGTGTCGTGGAGTGTTCAGCGCGGAATCCAAATTGTTCGTCGCGAGGCTGAAGGTGTGGCGTCATGTGCAGCAGTAGCAGTTTCTCGAACAACTTCGACGTCGTCGAGAGACTTCGACGAAATCTAAACTGTCACTAGAACCAGTACGATCGCGGCGACCGATCAACACTCCGTGGTTCTTCTCGTAGACCTGTGGTAACTTTTGCCAGGTTTTCGGCCTGTTACAGTAATTTTCCACGCCGCCGGCAACTACAGATAGGTCATTGGGTTGGGTCTGCGAGCCCATTGACAATCCCGGAGTGTTGATCCGGTGGGAGCGGCTAACGAGTAATATGCTAGTAATGCCAAGTCTTATCCAGTATGGAGACCTGTGCTTAGCGAGGTTGAGCTCCTAGGGATGTGGACCCTAACGGCAGAACGTTTACTATCCAGGGGGTAAGTGTCCCTGAAAGGTAAGTTTTTTATAGCTTGTTTGTGATTTTACAAGGTTTACACCGTGGGAGAGCTATGCTTCGGCATGAATGGGTCGGCTCGACCGGAGTGATACCACGGCCTCACAGAAAACCGGTGTGAAATAGCGTTTGCGCTGTGTTTCACCGAGTGAGTGAGGATACCAGAGGCCCATACCCCAACCCCTCCCCCCATCCCCTTTCCCATCCCCCAAAGGTCGGCAACGCACTTGTGACGCCTTTGGTGTTGCGGGTGTCCATGGGCGGCGGTAATCGCTTACCATCAGGTGATACGTCTGCTCGTTTGCCCACTATTCAAAAAAAAAAAAAAAGGTTTTTATTAATTTTTGGAGACACCAATACGATACAGCCCCGAAAACGACGTACACCGTTGCAAGGGGGGACTAAAAAATGTCTCCGAGCGATAGTTTCGGAGATAGAGAGGGTGTCTTCCTTAAGGGATGATCTTAGGGGGTGGGGGTGATCGGGGTAGTGGGGTGAATGGATTGGGGGTGTTACACTAGATAAATAAGCCCCAGAAAAGGGGTTGAAAATATAGGTAAAGGGTGGGGGGGTGAAAGTATTAGGGGGGGGCACCTCGACTGAGAAGTATGGCAGTATCGAAGAACTCGACTTCACGATGTGACGAAGTAGGCGATCCAGGAGTATGTGGGGAATTTTTTTTCCTTCTTGTGGTACCACTAAGTTTCTTGGGTAAACACACAATATGGTATAATAAATTCGTCTTGATAAAAAGTGTCGTTACAATTCCATCTAGCCCCCTTTCGCAACGCGCGATAAGGAACTTCGTTCCAAAAATATATGAATTTTTCTAAGTCAAAATATTTGTCAAATACAGTAATAAGTCTCGAAATCGAGACCTCTTAATCAGCAGTTGTTTACGCTAACCACTGGACCAACGAACCAGTTTTATACATACGTACAAATAAAACATCTATATTTATAAATAAATAAAATTGGAGTTATTTTAACAATGAGTGTGGCAAACTCAACGCAGTTCCCAACCCGCACTTGGCCAGCGTGGGGACGTATGGCCTTAACCCTCTCTTGAAAGGAGACCCGAGCCCAGCAGTGGGACGTTATGGATTGTTAATGATGGTAAACTCAAAACACTAACAACTAAAATTTCTTAATATAATATTAAATAACTTTAAAATACAACAACGATATTCAATTTTTTTTTATTTCATTAAACAAGAAGCTTCCACTTCCTTAGCAGTTATTTGTACAACGTAGTAAATAAACATATCTACATATATCCACTAACAACCCATGAATGTAAAAAAGACACCACAAATTGGCTCATTAGTTTGAACTATGATGAGACCGAAAGTCTTTTACACATACTTTCATAGGCTCTCACTGGACATACACAAACTTTCATAACTTGCAGCATACACGCATCATGTACGCCACGCCTATAATTATAATTGTTCAACTCCATTTTTGCACAACTCCACTCACATTTATTTTGCACAACTTACTTAAACTCTCTCACACACACACACACACACACACACACACACACACACACACACACATACTACACTACTACACACAACCTAAATACCTTAGAATTTTGATCTCATTTAAGTATTGTTAATTTTTTGTTAAATTAGTGATAATTTTAATTTTGTATAGAATTAAGTACCTACCTTGGTATATATTTTTTTCTTGTTTTTGGAGGTGCAGCTGCATTTTTTAAATTTTATTTTTTATTGTTTCTGTATAATTTTTGAGTAGATTTAATACAATTAAATAAATATTTTGTCGGCCGTAGGGGGGAGCCTGGAGATCTGTTACACAGGCCTAGAGCCTAGTACGGACTCCAGCTCTCACCAAGGAAATTTTAGATTCTTTTTAATTTTAATTAGATTAACTGTAGCTAAATTGTACATTCCTTGTGAGAGAAATAAAGTTTATTATTATATTATTATTTACATACAAGCGTCAAAAAACTCCTCCACACCTTCGCCTACTGGTAGCGTTATTAAAAGACTGGCAGCATTGCCACGTTTAATGGCAATGCTGATTCTCTGTGCCAGATAAAGGACAGCAATATAAAAATAAATTGAAGTGTGTTTGTAATATTAAACTAATTGCTTTTTCTAACTGCATATGTATGTATACACGGTACATGTACCAAAATACTATATTTTTTAATTTTTGTCTGTCTATTTGTTACGGGTAATCTATGGAAATGCTAGACCAATTTTGACAAACTTTCACTGGTTGCTGACGATAAAAGGAGTAACTAAGGCTAAGGTACGACAATAACCGCGGGTAGCACCGCGGGGTTCAGATAGTTCAATAATAAATGCAATATCGATAAAGTTGTGGATTAAATGACAATTATCACTAAATCTTATCGATTTGTGATAATGCATGTTTTGCTTCGGTATAAATTTGCCGACATTCAAAAAATCCTTACTCTGCTATCCAAGAGCAAGGAATCGACATGCGTCTCTTCACACTGTTGGCCGTTTGCTTTGCGGCTGTTTCTGGTAAGTCTGTTAAATATACCTGGCTTTTAAATACGTTTGTAAATCTCTTGAACCATACAATTATTGAATCTGTTATATTTTTTGGGCTGCCTGCCTAATTTCTTGTTGTATAAGTGCCAAAGCCCTTTCCCTGTTCGCGCCTTTCTACCTTTATTACTTATTTTAACGAATAATCTACTATTAAAACTCTTTTGCCGTTCTACACAACCAGATTACAAATCAAACTACAGTGCTGAGCTATTAAACTTATTCCTCAATGCACCAAATTATTCTATTTATTTTTTATTATTTGAATAAAATGATCATAATAATATTAATCGTTCTTGACATTACTGTATTTATGTAGTTGTGTATCTATGTTAACCACACTAGGCTTAGCCTGTATCGCGGCTAGCTTTTACACGATTTACAATCGGGCAAATTATAAATGACATAAAGAGAATAATAATATTAAATAAAGTGTAACATTACTTTGTATGTGGTTCTCAAATGTGTGGTTTAATAAACCAAGAAATATATATTATTTTACAGTACTGATTGTCTTTTGTATTGTATTAGAATTGTAATTTTTCAGCCACCCCAGAAACCTTTGAACCATCTCCGAGGATCGTAGGCGGCACAGTTACGACTATTAACGCATGGCCTTACCAAGCCAACGTTTTGCATGGAAGTGGCAACAATTGGCGCCAATGGTGTGGTGGTACCATCATTAACAACAGAAACGTTTTGAGCGCTGCTCATTGTGTTCGCACGACGACTATGTAAGACAAACATTTTACTTTTCAGTGAAATTTCTTTTAAATATTGAAGAAGATTTAAAAATATAACTATATTAATTTTCCAGGAATCTGTCAGCTAACCAGATCCGTATGCGTGTCGGTTCAACTTGGGCCAGTAGCGGTGGATCTGTTTTTAACGTTGCCCGGCTCATTCTTCACCCAAATTACAACATGCGGACCACGGACAGTGATGTTATGGTTATTCGCAACAGTGGCACTTTTGTTTACTCCAATGTAGTCGCACGTGGAAGAATCGCCAGCTCGAACTACAACCTACCTGACAACCAAGCAGTTTGGGTAACCGGGTGGGGTGCTCAATGGGTGAGATCATCAACATTTTTACACATAATGAATTCTTTCCCATCTAGTTTTATATTCTTATAACAAATAGTCAAAATTTTAAATTCTCGGATTTCTCCTACTATTGTGTACATGTATTAGACACTATTAATAACTAGCTGATCCGGAGTCCAATCTAGTTTTTTGTTCTTTTAACAAATTAGTCAAAATATTTGACTTAATGTACCTCGAATATACATATAAGTAACAGTTTATAAACTACTAACTACTGACCCGTGTTCTCGTGGAAGACTTTGAAATTCTCGAATTTCCTCTACTGTGATATGCATGTATTACACATAACCATCCTCTTGAATCACTCTTTCTACTGGTGACAACTAAATTAAAATACGTTGAGTTGTTTAAAGATTTAGGCAAACAGACAGCGGAAGCGATTGTATTTTATACTATACTAGCTGTTGCCCGCGGCTCCGCCCGCGTTTATGTTGACTGATGCAAAAATAGATAAAAAGAATCCTTGATGCGGATTATATATCATTTTAAAATTTCAGCTCGATCGGTGCAGAACTTTTTGAGTTTTTGAAGCGTACACAAACCAACATAACATTTTTATATATATAGATAAAGATAATAGCTGTAACATTGTATGGCAT
The DNA here is from genome assembly GCA_916048165.1 of Spilarctia lutea. Taxonomy (NCBI): domain Eukaryota; kingdom Metazoa; phylum Arthropoda; class Insecta; order Lepidoptera; family Erebidae; genus Spilarctia; species Spilarctia lutea. The sequence continues at coordinate 4,731,374 of OU696479.1, read as the reverse complement.
GAAACTATGTTTTTCAAAAGGCTAATGTTTTATCAAAATGCACCTTTCGCAGCGTACTCAAATTATTATAAACATCACGTTTTGTTTGCATTTTAGTCTGGAGGACCTTCCTCGGAACAGCTGCGCCAGGTGCAAGTTTACACCATCAACCAGGCTATTTGTGCACAACGCTATGGAGGTAACACTATCACCGCTAACATGTTGTGCACCGGTATACTCAACGTCGGTGGTCGTGACGCGTGTCAAGGTGACTCCGGTGGTCCCGTGTTCCACAACCGCAATGTTGTCGGTGTCACCTCTTTCGGTCGTGGCTGTGCCCTCGCATCCCACCCTGGTGTCAATGCTCGCGTGTCTCGTTTCTCTCAATGGATTGCGTCGAACGCTTAAATCCAGTGATACCTAATTTATCATTGCATAAATAATTAAAAAAAATCTTAAGCCTCATTAAGATTTAGCAACAATGTCTACTACGAAAATGTACAAACGTATGAAGAATAAATAAAACTGATTTTGTAAATCCGAACACTGTAATTTATTTATGTAGAAACCTTTCGGGATATCTGAGACACAATTTGATATTTTGTATTGTTATTACATAGTATATAAGAATGATAGTATTCCAAAAAAACAATAAACAAGATTCTGGTAGGAAAAATCTCATGTAAAATAAATTTCAGTAACGACCACGTCACGTCATGACGTGTGCCATGCCGGCCAGCGTAGTGTTGGTAGCGACTTACTGCACACGTTCACAGCCATGACGCACTTTCATATCTGTTTGTGTTTTAGCTTATTTTACATTACATTAATTTTGTATTATTTTTCCTGAGAGTATTTTCAATAATGGAATAATAATACAAAATGTGTCGTAGGACGTTTTATAAGCAAACATAATAGAGCGGTCACAGATAATACCCAGGCTCGCAACCACAATTTTGCGGATTACACAATACAGCGCAATTGAAAGCGCTAAGGTACTTATGGCACCTGGCGGATATGGACGCGAAGGTCTATGACCAGATTCGTGCCATCCGCCGGGGCGAAAGCGGGGAAGACCAGGATTAGCTCGAAATGCGGCGGAACGCTCACCGACAGGCACTAGCACAATGGCGCGTGTGGCTGGAACAGCCTCAGAATGCGCGCCAACGCGCTGTTGGTGCCGTTCTGCCTAACCTCGAAGCTTGGGTAGGAAGGGAGGAAGGTCGCGTCACCTACCGACTTACGCAGATACTCACCGGGCATGGTTGCTTCAGTGAGTATCTGCATAGGATCGGACGCGAGGAGACGGCACAGTGCCATCATTGCGCGGCCGACTTGGACTCCGCCCAGCATACGCTGGAGGACTGCCTCGCATGGGCGTCTGGACGCGAGGTCCTGGTCGGCCAAATTGGACGGGACCTGTCCCCACCAGCAATCATCGTTGCCATGCTGGCGGGTGAGGAGGGCAGGGACGCAGTGGTCTCTTTCTGTGAGACAGTGATGCTCCAGAAAGAGACCGCTGAACGGAGAAAGAAACAGAACATTGTATAGAAGAAAAAGAATATGTAGATTCCGACGAAAGCGTATTGGTAGCCACTTGAGCTTTGAACGAAATCCAGAAATATGATCATATTTGCGTAATCCAAATATGAATCTAATGCAGAGATTTTGAAGTCGCTCAAGTTTATTCAGTTGGCCTTCGGTGATGTTCTGATAGCTGACATCGGCATAGTCAAGGATGGGAAGTAGAAGAGATTGTGCGAGCGCAATTTTAGTGTTTATTTAGGACAGAAATTCCGTAGCCTTCGCATAGATCCTACTGCTGCAAATAATTTACGGCTGACTTCAATCTGAGGACCCCAGGATAGATACCTATCCATATAGATCCCTAAGTTTTTAACTTTGTCACTATATGCAATAACCGAGCCGTTGCAACAACGTTTAGTAGAACTTTAGGTATCTAAGAACATTTAGTGCAGGCAATACAAATAAACATTTGTTGCAAAAGCTACTGTAAAAAACTTACCAGTGAAAATATCAAAATATAGTCCACTGCCCGGAAGCTAAGTTATACTAGCTCTAACTACCGGGATACACATTTGTAACTTTTTTTTTCTGTTTTTTTTTTAATTTTTTTACACATAGCGTATGCCAGTTATTTCTAACTTATAGATTTGGAAACTAACACGTAACCGTGTACTAACGCCATCTATCTGTAGTGACTGAAATTACTTTACTTTGGATTAGTCAAGTAAATCACTAAAGAAAACATTACGAAAGTTGCCCAAAAGCGTCAATAGAGGGCACTAATGCTTAAAAATCTAAACTGGCACTAGGAGTACGATCGCGGCGACCGATCAACAATCGACCTGACCAAAGTTAACTAATACGCGAATTTACCGCCAGAGGCCGTTACATATACCAAAACAAAAACTTTAACAACAAATCTTGGAAGAAATACTTAACACACTTAAAGCAATAAAAAGGAACGACGTACAAAGAATAGAAATTAGTGATACTGGAAAAAATGTTACAGATCAAATCACACAAAATATAAACAGTTTGATCGAGGAAAAATTCTTGGCGTGGGAGCATAAGCATGAAAAATTGAAGGAAATAATAGAAGACCGAGAAAAAAGAATTTATTTTTTAGTAAAACGAGAAAGGAAGAGAAATCTTATTTCTCGGTATCGAAGAAAGTGAAAAATCATACACTGGTTTAGAAAAAAAAACAATTATAAAACTGACCTACAGGGACATACGAGAAACTAAAAGAATCGGAAAGAAATCAGATAGACCACGTCCAATAGTAGTAACTTTTTCTAGGAATTCAAAAGAAAAAAAAAGAATTTCAAGAGCAAGCAAAACTAGAGAGAGAGAGAGAGAAGGGTAATAAAGTAAAAATAAAATACGATAAATTACTCATACTAAAACCGAATCATAAGAGGCAACTCCATACTTCACCGACAAGTGACTCTCAAGTACAAAGTAAAACTAGCACACATGTCAACAAAAAGAACAAAATATTAACTTTAATACGCAAATCTAATAGCGTTTCAAAAGAAGTCTTGAAACAAAGCATGTCAAACTTTTTAGTCAACAAAAAGGCCATTAACATACCACTAGAGCAGGAAAATAGAGAGAAAATCTTATAACAATCAAGGCCTTCCTCCTCCTTCCACACAACATTTGAAAATTATATGAAAACAATCAACAAGCATCTTCCAACCCGGTTGGTCAGAGTGGAAGAGCATGACCGAAACCCTCCAAATATTCTGAAAACTAAAACTAATAATTTTAAAATTGCATCTTATAACGTCAGAACACTGTCGACCACTGAAAAATACACTGAACTTATACATGCTATCCGGAACATAAACATAGACATACTTAGCCTAGCCGAAATGAGAAGAATAGGATGTAAATAGAAAACTAACATTACTGATCTAATCTACTTCGATGAAAACAACTTACAAAAAACCTATAATATATATTTTTTCTTTTTTTATTCAAAATAGCAATGGCAGACTTGTGCATCCAGAATGTGTATAAACACATTCTGGATGATGGGATGTTACAGGTTAGTTAGGGACATAACGAGAGGTAATATTTGTGAAGTTCTATTTTAAAGTGATCTTTGAATGTACTTGTTTTATTAAATCTGAAGGTAATTCATTTAACAAAAATGGTACCACATACCTTCTTGTTCGTTTACCAACGTAATTTTTGGAACGACAAGTATCTTCTTTTGGGCTAAACGGGTTGGGTACACATGTTTTCGTTGAATTTTATGCTCTTGGTTATTAAATTATGTAACTAAAATACTTAATTTAACTAGACGGACCGGATGGTCCGGAAGTAACTTACAGATTTAAAATAATTTAAAGTGATCTTTATTTAAGCCTTGTTTTGTTTTTATTAACAAGTAAATTAATCTTATCTGCAAATCGTGAATTCTGTTTATATGTGTTGCAAATGTAAGTCCATATGTCCGCAAACCGTACTCGATATTTGAGTCTGCCAAGGCATGATTCAGGGTATACATTAATTTTCTACTGACAACATACTACAATTTTGTTTTATTTTCATAAGATGGAACGAAGTTTATGTATCGTCCACCACCAGTCCCACGTATTTATAAGAAGTGACTCTTTTCAAACACTAACAGTGTAGCATTTAGTTATGCATACATTTGTACGTCTTGCTACGTGGGCAACAAATGTCTGGCCATGCCGCCTCCATCGGGTCCCGGTAGAAGGGGTAGACCCAAGAAGTGCTGGCTTGACGTCGTAAAGGGTGACATGCGTGCTAATGGTCTCACTACCAAGGATGCCGTAGCCGGGTAAAGTGGAGAAGAAAAAGCAGGACAGCGGACCCTGGGCTCCAGAATGAAAGCAACCGGGATAAACGTTAAGACGATGATGATGACATTTGTACGTATGGCCTTTCATAGTAATCGAAAATTCTTTTTGTTTATGATAAAAGGAGTGTATAATCATGTACTTAGTTTTATTTACAATTATTATGATACCATTGTCATGGGCCCATTGTACTAACCTATTAAAGTCATTTTGCATGTAAAGTATAACATTTATGTTTTTATCGCTATAAACTAAACAAGTGTCATCGGCACACATCAGCGCTTTACATTTTTTAAGTACATTAGACATGCTATTGACGTGATTATATATACCAACGGGCCATAAACAGATCCAGTAGGAATTCCAAATTTATGGTGCCCTCTATACTCTCAGTGCCACTGACACATACTTTGAGCGACTTGTTTTCAAAGTATATACCGATCCACGCGTTCATTGGGCCTCTTATCCCACATTCGTACATGGCTTGCAACAAGCCACCGTGATCCAGGGTATCGAATGCCTTTTTAAAGTCAATATATATAACTATAACTATAACTAATTTCCTCTCATCTAAACTCCTATTGACTTTGTCTGTAAATTTTTCCAATGCAGTGCTCGTACTTCTATTAAGTCTAAAACCGTGTTGAACATCATTTAATATATTGTTATTCTTTAAAAAGGAACTAATCTGCTTAACTATAATTTTTTCCACTATTTTAACATAACTATTAATAAAATAAGCTATGAGTGGACTAATTTGATTTTTAATTTGTTTTACATCCTGAATTCTGATCCCATCCTATTCCGACGAGTGGTTGCAGTCTAGTTTTTCGTAAAATCGTTTAAAACAACATAACTCGTTACAAAAGCGCGAAAAGAGTTTATAAACAGTTAGCCACGCATACAGACTGTATCAAGAGCTTAAATAATGAATAAAAAGAAATAAAATCAAGGAACGACATTATATTCTGTGCTACAAACTTTTATAAAAATATTTACGCTATTGAACAACAAGGTAATACTTCCTTTTTGGAAACAAATGTTTTTACAAGCACCAGGGAAACAATTATTATAACAGAAGTCTTAGAAAATATTAAAAAGTTGAAGCGAGAAAAGAGCCCAGGCCCTGACAGTATAAAGAACGAAGCATTAATAGATAGGGCGAAACTACTGACTGGGCCACTGACACATATATACTTAATTTGGTTTTAAGTACAGGCATAATACCACAGCACTGGCAAAATTCAGACATGACACTGCTACATACAAATGGAGACTCATTGGACATCGTTAACTACCGCCCAGTTAGCCTGCTATCAAGCGTGTATAAGTTGTTTACATCTATTATACATGTCAAAATTGGCTCTAGAATCGGCAGTGGGCAACCAGTGGAGCAGGCAGGGTTTCGTTCCGGATTTTCGACTATAGACCATATCCATACGCTTAAACAAGTCGTAGTAAAATTATTCTGAATTCAACAAAGACTTACATGTACTATTAATAGTTTACTCAAAAGCATTTGATGGTCTCTATCATAACTCTATCTGGCAAGCTTTACAGAACTGCAACAATATATGTTGCAGTTCTGTAAAGCTTGCCAATTGCCGATGATCATTGGAATAATGAAAAATATTTATAGAAATAGTGTGAGCAGGGTCAAGTTGGAATCTCAAGGCGACAACATCGAAATAACCCAAAGAGTCAGACAGGGAGACCCACTGACTGCAAAATTGTTTGTAGCTGTAGATCTCTGAAGGTATTTTAATCAATAATGGACGTCTTACCCATTTAAGATTCGCGGATGATATCGTATTATTTGCTGAAACTCACAAGAAGCTACCAAATATGATAGCCCAACTAAATACAGAAAATAAACACGTAGGCCTTAATATGAACCTTAGCAAAACAAAAATATGTAATGACGATGTTGAGCTTGACTATGTGGAGCAACGAAGTCAACAGAAGAGTCACGTGCAGCTGGAATAAATACTGGGCCCACAAAGAAGTACTAAAAAGAAATTACAACCTAAATACGAAAAAGTCCATCATGGACACCTGTATTCTGCACTGCTTGACCTACGGCCAGAAGTGGACATTTACTACCAAAGTAACAAATATAATCAGAACCTGTCAGCGAGCAATGGAGAGAAGTATGCTACACTTAAGGAAAATTAAAAAAAGAAAAAGTTGAAAAATAAGGAAAAAGACAAAACTGACAGATGCGTTACACCAAATATAAAAACTAAAATGGAGCTGAGCCGGCCACGTAGCGAGATACAATGACCAGCGATGGACTCCCAAGAGAATAAAATGGACCGGCCTACAAGGAAAGAGAAACGTGGGCAGACCACAAAAACAATGGGCGGACGACATAGATCGTCGGCTAAACAGTAAAAAAATATTGTTATTGTCTTTATTTAAATTACATATACATTTTAGTTACATTTTGAAATACATAAAAAAGATAAACAATAAAAATCTATGTATTTTTTTAAATATAAAAAAAAATCCCAAGGACTGTGAAAAACCTGGATATTTGTAGTTTTCGGTGGTAAACAGAGACCGAAGTTTTGTAGAATCTGAAAGCTCTACTCCTTCAGATTCCACAATCAAACCCTTCTTTACATACATGACTGCAGACTTGTCTAACAACACAAAATAACTATTTGCAAACAGATTAAACCACTCATGGTTATGAAATAAGTAAAAGGTAGAAACAAAATGATTATAAATGATACTAAATATTGTGTAAGTAATGTAATTTCGTACAGAATACTTTGACTATCCCTTCTTCGTCACATACACTACTAAGTTAAGACTGGAATGTTAATAAAGATTATTATCAATAAGGAAACCTATCTACTCATTTTCCCTTATATCGCTTGTACCAATGAAGAAGAACAGAAGATTTATTTCCTTTTTCGTTTTACTTCTCATGTGTCGGGGTCGATACTATTATGTGTAATATAAGTTATATACGTAATTTAGAAACCCAAGATTTTTTTAATTTTACTCCATACCCTTTTAATCAGCAACCAAATTGTCTATGATTAAATTTTCTAGTGGTTTACCCACTTCATTCAAGTCACGATATATACTACTAAAGATTAATTAACAATCAATACGACAGTCTAATCGTCGACGTCAGAAATAATATCGAATATTCAGTCAACGAAGATAATTTCATTAATGAAAATTGTCTTATCTGTGAACAATATTGTAATTCCATTTTAGGTGGTAGATATACCAGTAACTATTTTATAAAAATATTGATATCTTTTAAATAGATAGCATTCTCCAATCAACAAAATCTACACAAACGTAGATAATTTTAGCTATCGAATGAAGTATGCTTAACCTTAGCCAAAGAAAATCATTAGTAAAATATTTTCACACATATTTGATCGATTTTAGAGCATAAATTAATAACACTTAACTAAGGAAATATTTACATTTTCTCATAGACTTTATTGAAGACCGTTCCCTCGAACACAAAGCGATGCTCTAACCAAGCAAGGATAGGGCAGAGGGTGTCCACAACAAATTTTCATTTCAATCGGTTTTGAGCCTCGTGCTTAACTTCGCTCCACATCTCCCGTTGTTCATCGTCTTATATGCCACTGTTCTTCGCTAAGTTTGCGTCGTCCACGCTTGCGCTTCCTTTGAGCGTTTTTGGTACAAAGATTGCTTGGGGATCCTTGATGTAGCTTGCTTATTCGGTGTTAGTACTTTTCATAATGCGCATAACCAATAACTCTGTAGTTCGGTATGTCTTCGTTTGATGGCACAGAACACATGTGAACATGTTTTTATTTTATTGTATGCGGAAGTTTCCGCAACGCAAAGAAATAAAAACAAGATTGATGATATTATTTGTCTTTATTAATTAACTATGTCTTACACATTGTTTATCATAATCAACAAATTAAGATAAAGAATTGGAATGCCCACAATTAATGTTCTAAAAATATATTTTCCTCATTCATGTTTGTTTTTTCAATAGTAGGAGAGATATGCTAAAAGAGTACATTTGGGCCAGACCAGACCAGACCAGAGAAAATACCATAGCCTCACAGAAACTGCTTAAATTTAATTTAATTGAGGTCCGAAATGGTGTTTTGAAGCATCGGCTTATGTCGTGCGGTGTTCCACAGGGGTCTTTTCTCGGTCCACTCCTTTGGAACACGCGTTACTTCGAGGTTATCTCCCCCCAGGCTTGACGTAATTTGTTATCCCGTTGACACTTTGGTCACAGCCCGTCACATCACAGTGAAGAGTAGCCGATGGCGTCTTTCAAGGATCAAAGTGCCTCGTTGCCTAATTCCCTTAACACCGTGTTAAATCTGTACGTAATTCCTAATAAATAAAACTGATAAGTCGTAACAAATTGAATTTAATAAACAGTAGTAGGTTCGATTCCTTAACTACAAATACTCCAGGAGAGCACTGACAAGGTATTGGAATCGTACGTTTCTGTAGGCTTCGCAACAGTAAAACGTTTGTAGGCGACGAGCTTGTAGGCAGTGCGGCTTAGGCGTCTCCAGCCGTGTGAAGGTTAACTTAAAATTTCACCGAGGATAGGAAGTCTGTAGGCGACGAGCCGAGTAGGCAGCGGTGCGTCCAAAGAGAGAATTCAAAGGTGAACTTAAAACCCCGATCACGGGGTTACAACGGGAGTACGTGTGGCTGTAGCTGGCATACGAGCAACAGCCATCATGTTACTTGGCCTGTATGGACAGGCCGACTCATTACTATGGTCCTTTCTTCAAAAGGCTAACCCAGATCCTATACTGTACTCGCATATTTTTTTTTTTAATTTTGTAATTAATTAATGTCACGGACTTAAAAAAGAGACACCTCTGTGGTTTGTTTCGGCATTTCTTCCCAGAGTGAGTCTTAGGAAATGCCGGCCTCTTCTAGCTGTAAAGTCTGACGTATAAAAATATGTGTAAAGATTTACTTACAAAATGAATATCATTTATCAGTCAGTTTATTGCCCCTATCAAAAAATTGGGAATTAGAAGCTAACAATGATAACAAATTAACAATTTGTTATCATTACATATAAATTTATGAATTTCCGTTTTCCTTATACATCAATTGTTGGAAGGTTGAATTTATGTGTTGGTTGTTTTTTTATGTATGTGTAAAGTGACACTGCTCTGCCTGATGGAAATAATGAGCAGAACCCAAGAGTGGTGGTCACCATATTTATTTCGAATGTTGACTATGCAGCATGGTGACTCTCATGATGGCGGCTAGTAAGATGCTTTTTCTAGTAAACAAAAATGATTTAGTTCACATCCTCTTCGTCAGAAAATATATTCCATATTAGCTGACAGGTGCGCAGCCTCGTCTGATTTTTTTTTAATCTCACCAGTAGGTACTTCCTGAGATTAGCGCCTTCAACCAACCGAACACAAACTCTTCAGCTGTGTAATATTATTATAGACATACATATACGATATCACATTTTAACTGCCTCGCTGGCGTAGTGGTAGCGTATGAGACTGCTGCGGTTGAGGTCTCGGGTTCCATTCTCGGGTCGTACCAAATGTTTGTATGATATGCAAATATCTGTTTCGGAGTTTGGGTGTTTTCTATGTATAATATGTATGTATTTACAAATATATATATATATATCAGTTGTCTAATACCAGTAGTAGAAACATCGTGCTCAGGGCTGTGTATGATTCAAGTAGGTTTATTATTCTACGCACAAGATCCCAGACTGCTTTGGGATTATTTTTCTAATTCTAGAATATTTTTTCCAGGTCGCGCACAAAACCTTCTTTAATCATGATGTTTAGAATAGGATATTTGGTGGATATTTCTAATTATAAATATTTCTTCTACAGTCATGATTTTATTGTTAGTTTTGAGTTAGAATGAGAAACATACTTAAAACGGCATTTAAAACCCAGAATCAGAGCAACAATTTGTAGATCACACAAAATGCTATTTCAGACTCTTGAACCCACAACACTCAGTGCAGTAGAAAGCGGCGTAGCGGCCACTTAAACCACCACACCATTCGTGCACTCAAAATGATACTTAAAAATAAAAACAACACCTATTGCCAAGCTTTTATCTATTGCTGCGTAAACATGAACTCATAAATCGACGACAGGAGACCACAGGAGGCCTTAGACATCGGAAAAAACTTAGAATCGTTATTTCAAACCAAGTATGCTCCGTTCTTCCGAGGCCGTGAATGACATGTAATCGGATTTGTGCCAGAATTATATAGGAGTAGGCCGGCACTATTCGAACGGAAGATCGAAGAAGAATTTATCTAAGCTGGGCTATATTTTAATCGTCGACTTCGTAGCCTTTAGTATTCCCATAAATTATTGAGGTCGGCTACTAGTTTAACCGGTTTTACCTGAATATCAATTTCTTCACGGAGTGATTGGCATCTGCAATGTAATCTCCGGGACACGGGAGGGCAACACCGAGTTCCTATTAAGAATTTCTTGTAAGAAAAACCGAACAGTAGTCCGACCCGGACATTGATCCCGAGACCTCTTGATCAGCAGCCGTTTACGCTTACCATAAAATTGGAATCATTTTTACAATGAGTGTGGCAAACTCAACTCAGTCCTCAACCCGCAGTTGGCCAGTGTGGGGACTTATGGCCTTAACCCTCTCCTGAGAGGGACCCGAGACCAGCAGTGGGACGTTATCGGTTGTTAATGGTAAACGCAAAACATGAACAGCTTAAGTTTCTTAATATAATATTAAATAACTTTAAAATACAATAATAATATTTACATACAAGCGTCAAAAATATCCTCCACACCTTCGCCTACTGGTAGCGTTCCCAAAAGACTGGCAGCATTGCCACGTTTAATGGCAATGCTGATTCTCAGTGCCAGATAAAGGACAGCATAATAAAAATAAATGCGAGTGTCTGTTTGTAAAATTAAAATAATTGCTTTTTCTAAATGCAAATATTTTAAAAATTTGTATGTATACACGGTACATATACCAAAATACTATATTTTTCAATTTTTGTCTGTCTGTTTGTTCCGGGTAACCTATGGCACAGTTAGACCGATTTTAACATGATTGTCACTGTTGCTGATGATAAAAGAAGTAACTAAGGTTACTTTTTTAGACAAGCTTCGCCCCGCACCTTTACCCATGGTTCGACAATAACCGCAGGTAACACCGCGGGGTTCAGATAGTTCAATAATGAATATATGCAATATCAATATATTTGTGGATTAAATTAGAATTATCATTAAATCTTATCGATTTAGTGATAATGCTTGGTTTGCTTCGCTATAAATTAACCTACATTCAAAACATCCTTACTCTGCCATCGAAGAGCAAGCAACAATGCGAATCGAGATGCGTCTCTTCACACTGTTGGCTGTTTGTATTGCGGCTGTTGCTGGTAAGTCAGTTAAATATACCTGTTTTTTTAAACCGAAGGTTTTGTTTGTGCGATTATGGACGAAGGTATCATGACGAATAGTAATCGGATGTATACCCTGAAAGATGGTACGGTCGACATCTGTCGGGCATGTCACCGTCCTGGAGAATCTATCAGCCATATTATTTCTGGTTGTTCTCGTCAGTATTTGCACAGGCACAACCAAGTAGCCAGGATCGTACTTGCAACTTGCCCTTAAATACCATCTTGTGAACTCAGAGGTGCCATACTACAAGTATGTGCCCGACCCAGTTCTCGAGAATGATCGTGCTACATTATATTGGGATCGATCAATTATTACAGACAGGACTATTGTTGCCAAAAAGCCTGATATTGTGGTGACAGATCGATTAGAGCGCCGCGCAATGAATATCGATGTCGCCGTTCCCCATGACAAGAATCTCGTGAAAGTCGAAAAAGAAAAACAAATAAAATATTTGTATTTATCTCACGAGATTGTCGATATGTGGATTGTAGATTCGGTAATAATTGTTCCGATAGTCGTATCTGCTCACGGATTGATAGCCAAGAGCCTCGACCAACTTCTTAAGAGGCTCATGTTAGAAAGCTGAATCAAGGGTCTGATACAGAAGGCAGTCCTTCTTGACACGGCACGTATAGAGAGGAGGTTCCTGTTTTTGGAACTCTAACCATCGGTTTCTTGGTCCCTGTACCCGAAGTCGGTGGACTACTATTTTATATATTTTTAAATATATGTTATTGTTTATCTTTTTTACGTATTTAAAAATGTAATACATATTGTATATATAAATGAAATAAAGAGAATAATAATATTAAATAAAGTGTAACATTACTTTGTATGTGGTTTTCAAATGTGTGGTTTAATTAACCAAGAAATATATATTATTTTACAGTACTGATTGTCTTTTGTATTGTATTAGAATTGTCATTTTTCAGCCACCCCAGAAACCTTTGAACCATCTCCGAGGATCGTAGGCGGCACAGTTACGACTATTAACGCATGGCCTTACCAAGCCAACGTTTTGACTGGAAGTGGCAACAACTGGCGCCAATGGTGTGGCGGCACCATCATTAACAACAGATCCATTTTGAGCGCTGCTCATTGTGTTCTCTCGAGGACTGTGTAAGACAAACATTTTACTTTTCAGTGAAATTTCTATTAAATATTGAAGAAGATTTAAAAATATAACTATATTAATTTTCCAGGAATCTGTCAGCTCACCAGATTCGTTTGCGTCTCGGTTCAACTTGGGCCAGTAGCGGTGGATCTGTTTTTAACGTTGCCCAGCTCATTCTTCACCCAAATTACAACATTTGGACCACGGACAGTGATGTTATGGTTATTCGCAGCAGTGGCACTATTGTTTACTCCAATGTAATCGCACGTGGAAGTATCGCCAGCCCTACCTACCACCTACCTGACAACCAAGCAGTTTGGGTAACCGGGTGGGGTGCTCAATGGGTAAGATCATCAACATTTTTACACATAATTAATTATTTCCCATCTAGTTTTATATTCTTATAACAAATAGTCAAAATTTCTCTTGTTTTAGTATTTATGTACACCTAAGGTTTCCACGTGTAAGGTACAATCGTGGACAAAGAAAATATAACCCTTCCGGCTTCTTATAATTTTCTTTCATACAAACCTTGTCCTGACAGCTACAAACACATAACAAAATATCCAATTTAGTGCAGCCGTACGCAAGCTATGCGCATACATACATTTCCAAAATTATTTTTTATTTATATTGAAGATAGATAATAATAACATTGTGTGGCAAAAAAACAAATTTCTTCGAAAGCAGAACGAGTAGGATAATGTTTTAGAAAAACGTACCTTTCACAGCATTGTCAAATTATTGAAGACCGTATAAAAATTATGTTTTGTTTGTTTTTAGTACCAGGGACCTTCATCAGAACAGCTGCGCCAGGTGCAAGTTTTCACCATCAACCAGAACGTTTGTGCACAACGCTATGGAGGTAACACTATCAACGCTAACATGTTGTGCACCGGTATGCTCAATGTCGGTGGTCGTGACGCGTGTCAAGGTGACTCCGGTGGTCCCGTGTTCCATAACCGCATTGTTGTTGGTATCACCTCTTTTGGTCATCAGTGTGCACTCGCAACCCACCCTGGAGTTAACGCTCGCGTGTCTCGCTTCTCTCAATGGATTGCGGCAAACTCTTAAATCCAAGGATACCTAATTTATAATTGTATAATTAAAAAAATACCTGCTACGAAAATGTACAAAAGCATGAAGAATAAATAAAATTGTTTTTGTAAATCCGAACACTGTAATTTATTTATGCGGAGACCAAAAGTGTTTTTTGGTGTTTTATGTCTGAGGTATACAAGTTTTACATGTCACTCAATAGATGGCGTTGTCTCAGTTACCTGAATCGCGCAATGATTTTGTTACCAAAGCGATATATATACCAACTGAGCAACATTAAAAATTGTCGGCATTTGGAGTTCTAATGTGATTCGTTGTGTGAATACAACAAGTTCAACTATATCTGGTTCTTTCATTAATGAAGCGCCCGTATTCCGATTAGAAAACTGTTCATGGTCCTTGCGAACCGGATTCTGGAATTAAACGTTAAGCTCTTTTTTTGGTACCTCTTCGGTAGTGATATAGTATCACCCGCCTTTCTAGGACTGGTTCATGGATTGTGGATCAGAGCATAATTCCCTACAGCGGGGACAAGTAAGCCTTGAGCGCTGGAGGAGCAATTAAGTGGTGCTTGACACAAGGAGGTTAAAAGGGTCGTCAACGATGACAACGCAGTTTCTAAGATTGACCGCAAGAGGTCGACACTGGTACAACAATTCAACGATGATTGGAAGTGAATTTGTTTGTGTGGTGTAAACCTGGACAACTGTGAGTACATTTGAAATTTTATTTATAAGAAGATAAAAATAAGTGAATTTTCAACCTTAGTTGAAAACACTTTTAACCCTAGTGACTTAAAATAGTTTGTGAGAATTGGATTTGTTTTAGCTTTTAAAGTTTATTTGCTTTTGGGACTTGTGTTAATTTTAAGTTAACAGTGGTTGAGACGGGAAACCTATGCCCGGTTTTGAATCTGAGTTTAAATAAGTTTAAACACTTATAAAATTTCCTGTCATTTGAGACAGAATAATTTTGTCTTATATTTCAATTACTACACTCTTGTACTAGTGTAATTTATGATTACTTATTTATTTGTTTAGTTTTATCATTTTACCTTCATATTAGTTATTATTATAGTTTAGTTATATTAGTTAGATTTTTATAAAACACAAGTTTTATAAAAATCTAACTAAATAGTAGAGGTACTAAATAGTGAATCAAATTAATGGTTTCTTGCAATACTTTTGAAAATATGGAGTCGTTCGATATTCTGCAGGAGGACATTAAGGAAAAAATGCTTAAAGCAGTCACCAATTTCAAAAAGTCCCCTAAGGATAGACGAACCATTGCATATGTAGAAACTAGGCTAGAAAACTTTGAAAAACAGTGGACAATGTTTTGTAACACACACACAAATTATATGATCGGGAAGGTTAAAAGAGCAGATTTTGCATAGTTCGGCCTATCACAAAAATTGTGTATGTGATGTTGTTGAAGAGCTATACATAGAACATAAAACGGAACTAAATGGAATCTTAATAAATAATAGAAATTAAGACTCCCATATTTTCTGGAAGGTACTCGGAATGGCGAACATTTAGAGATTTATTTTTAGGGTAGCCACAGATTATTTTTAATTCTCTCAATCCTACCGGCTTGCCACCTCACGAATTGAAACTAAATATAGGTACTCCTATTAAGCTATTGAGAAATTTAAGCTCTCCCAATATGTATTTCACGGAGTAACATATATCTTTCAAAAGATTACGGTTTCCTGTAAAGATATTGTTTGCCCTTACAATAAATAAATCCCAGGGACAAACTTTTTCTATGGTTGGCAGCGATCTAAGAAAAGAGTGCTTTTCTCATGGCCAACTATATGTTTCAATTTCTCGAGTTGTGTCTCCTGAAAATCTATATGTTTTAATGTATAGTGAAGCATTAAGGTAAAAATGGGAAGTTAAAAAGTAAAAATCTAATAAAATTTAAAAGTCTTTAAAATAAAAGATGTACTTGAATAAAAAAATAATACACAAATAAAAAAACTACATCAAAATAAATCAAAGAGTAAAATAAAATTTAAAAACACAAAGCAGTCATAAGCACTGCCGACAGAAGTAAAAACTCATAACTATAAACAAACGGTTGTTTTAACTTACCTGATTTCAGGTGTTCATTTGAACACCTATGCTTTTTTTAATAGTGTGCAATAAAAAGAACTAAAAATTATTATGATTGTAAGTAGTAAATGGAAGTAAAGCTTTGATACTCCAATAGATGTCGCTGTTTTCAAAAAAATTGTAAACAATCTTTTTGATTTACAAAAGGTTTTGTGTAAGTAGAAAATCGTTATTTTAATTTATTGTAAATCACTTTAAGATACTGAAATATTAACTTTAAGTATATAAAATCATATTGAGAAAGGACCACTATCTAGAAAAACGAATGCTACCAAAGTATATCGGTAGATGGCGCTGTTAACAATAAATATCCTTACGAATTTTCGATCAGGACACGTGACCTGACGCTAGTTTATGGTCACGTGACCTGACGCGAGTTTATACATTTTTACCCATTCCAAAAAAGTACACAGCGCCGCTAAAGAAGTTTTCACTTCAATAAAAAACTTTAGAACAAAAGCCGGCCGGGTGCAAAATTTTTTGTTCCATAAAATATGGGATTATAAGTACTTATTGGCATACATTCTCTTATATTATCAGACACAATTGCTTTTTTAATCACTACATATATGAGTATTGACTGTAGACTGTACAGTAATAGTAGGTATGTAATGTATCTAATTCTTATTAGTATACCTATACTCTAAACTTCAGTGAAAGTTTTTAAAAATAATCCGTTGATGTCATTTATTCTGTTATGATTTTGTTTTCAATCATCAAGTCACGTACCCAAACGGAGCCAGCGATACTACTAAAGAATACTAAGATTGAACCGATTCACATTAAACATGTAGATAGATAGATAGTCTGAGTTGTGGCCTGTGGGTGAGAGTACTTAAATAACAGATTTTATCCACAAAATCGTTCCATAGGGGTGTAAAATATTATAAATGCGAAAGAAGCTATGTGTTTTACTCTTCAATATCGATACCAAAAAATTAAAAATAAATAAAATTTACTTAAACCGTAACGGTCCGAGCGGCGAGGAGGCTTATCACTTTAGGCGTGAGTTCGTGTCTGCCACACACCGATACGTTCGTACTACCGTTGTAAGAAAGTTCGTTGTATGAATTTCAATTTTAAAACCTTTTTTAAACTTACAATTGCTCCGATTGTGGAGGTGTTGTTCTAGTGTTTTAACAGTATTAATTAATAACTATAAAACCTTAAGCGAATTGTTACCCCGTGATCGAGGTTTCAGTTCACCTTTAAATTCACCCGTACCCGTACTCAGCTCGTCGCCTACAGACTTCCTACCCTCCGTGAAGTTTTAAGTTAACTCTCACAAGGCTGGAGACACCTAAGCCGCACTGCCTACAAGCTCGTCGCCTACAAACGTTCTACTGTTGCGAAGCCTACAGGAACGTACGATTCCAATTGTCAGTGCTCTCCTGGAGTATTTGTAGTTAAGGAATCGAACCTACTACCCTACTTGTTTATTAAATTCTATTTGTTACGACTTGTCAGTTTTATTTATTAGTAATTACGTACAGATGTAACAAGATTTTAATGGATTTAGGCACGGAGATACTTTGATCCTTGAGAGACGCCATAGGCTACTTTTCACTGTGATATGACGGGTTGTGACCAAAGTGTCAACGGGACAACAAATTACGTCAAGCCTGGGGGGCAACAACCTCGAAGTAACTTATGTTCCACAGGAGTGGACCGAGAAAAGACCCCTGCGGAACACCGTACGACATAAGCCGATGCTTCAGAACACCATTTCGCACCTCAATTAAATTAAATTTAAGCAGCGTTGACACCGGATTTCTTTGAGGCCATGGTATTCTGTCTGGTCGAGCTTGACCAAAATGTACTCTCTTAGCATATCTCTACCACTATTGACAAAACAAACATGATTGAGGAAATATATTTTTAGAACATTAATTGTGGGAATTCCAATTCTTTATCTTAATAAGTTGATCATGATAAGCAATGTGTAAGACTGAGTTAATTAATATAGATAAATAATATTATCAATCTTGTTATTATTCCCTTACGTTGCGGAAACTTCCACATACAAAAAAATAAAAACATATATCTGTGCCATCAAACGAAGCCATACCAAACTACAGAGTTATTGGTTATGCGCATTATGAAAAGTTCTAACACCGAATAGGCAAACTACTTCAAGGATCCCTAAGTAATATCTGTATCAAAACGCTCAAAGAAAGCGCAACCGTGGACGCCGCAAACATAGCGAAGAACAATGGCATATAAGACAAGGAACAACGGTGAGATGTGGAGCGAAGTTAAGCACGAGGCTCAAAACCGATTGAAATGAAGATTTGTTGTGGACAGCCTCTCCTTGCTTGGTTAGAATATCGCTTTGTGTTCGACGGAACGGTCCTCAACAAAGTCTATGAGAAAATGTAAATCTTTCCTTAGTTAAGTGTTATCGTTATTAATTTATGCTCTAAAATCGATCAAATATGTGGGCAAATATTTCACTAATGATTTGCTTCGGCTAAGGTTAAGCATTCCTTATATTGTTGAATATTATTGTTTGCGGTTTCAGTATTGTTATTGAAATCGATACCTGAAATTGCCTACATTTGTGTAGATTTTGTTGATTGGAGAATGCATGTATTTAAAAGATATCAATATTTTTATAAAACAGTTACTGGTATATATCTATCACCTAAAATGGAATTACAATATTGTTCACAGATAAGACAATTTTCATTAATGAAATTATCTTCGTTGACTGAATATTCGATATTATTTCTGACGTCGACGATTAGACTGTCGTATTGATTGTTAATTAATCTTTAGTAGTATATATCGTGACTTGAATGAAGTGGGTAAACCACTAGAAAATTTAATCATAGACAATTTGGTTGCTGATTAAAAGGGTATGGAGTAAAATTAAAAAAAACTTGGGTTTCTAAATTACGTATGTAACTTAAATTATACATAATAGTATCGACCCCGACACATGAGAAGTAAAACTAAAAACTAAACTAAAATATTTTTGAAGTGAAAACTTCTTTAGCGGCGCTGTGTACTTTTTTGGAATGGGTAAAAATGTATAAACTCGCGTCAGGTCACGTGACCATAAACTCGCGTCAGGGTCACGTGTCCCGATCGAAAAAATTCGTAAGACGGATGTTTATTGTTAACAGCGCCATCTATTCTACTTACACAAAACCTTTTGTAAATCAAAAAGATTGTTTACAATTTTTTTGAAAACAGCGAAATCTATTGGAGTATCAAAGCTTGACTTCCATTTACTACTTACAATCATAATAATTAGTACTTTATTGAAGTGAAAACTTCTTTAGCGGCGCTGTGTACTTTAAAGTATAGTGTAACTAATAATGTAAAATAATAAAATAACTAATAATGTATACTTACAGTGTAACTTTCTATTGGCAAATGACTTTTAAAAATCTGTTTAGTGGTGTAGGGCCTTAAAATATAGGGAAAAACGAAATAAACTAATATCCATAATATTATTAAGAATTTTGACTTGGCTAGTCATGAAAATATATAATTAAATATTTCATGATCTATTTACAAAATGTATTCTGTGAAAAAATTACAATCACTCTCTTTTTATTGCACACTATTAAAAAAAGCATAGGTGTTCATTTCAGGTAAGTTAAAACAACCGTTTGTTTATAGTTATGAGGTTTCACTTCTGTCGGCAGTGCTTATGACTGCTTTGTGTTTTTTTTTTTGTTCTTCTTCATTGGTACAAGCGATAGAAGGGAAAATGAGTAGATAGGTTTCTTAGAGTAGAAATCTTTATTAACATTCCAGTTTTAACTTAGTAGTGTATGTTAACCTGTATCGCGGCTAGCTATTACGATTTACAATCGGACTTCAGGTAGGTATAGTGACTAATACTAATAATGGTATCAACAAAGTTTGATATAGTTAATTCTAGAATAGTAAAAAGGTTATTTATATTTGGAGTAATTGTGTTTTATGGAAATAAAGCAAATAAGCCAGATGAACATAAACTAAATGCAAAAAACTAAATACCTATAACCTAAATTAATATCTACATGAAGCAAACTAAATAGCTAGGTATAACTTAAATAAATATCTACATGAAACAAGCTAAATACTTATAACCTAAATTATATGAAAACTATGAACAGAAAACAGTTCTGAAAAGAAATTATTTTTTAAGAATGTACAGAATATAAAGACTTTTAATTTTTAATGAAAGAATAAGATAGAAAGTAGTTCTGATAAGAACCTTTCATTTAAACAATGTCGAAAGTGTACTAATTACGTTTCGAACAATTCAATTTCGGGGACGTCCGCTGCGTAAGGAGCCGACTACGCAACTGAGCCGCGCGGGTACCTACCTCTTAGATGTAAAAGGCCACGCCTCCTTCTCCCGAAGCGAGCACGAACGCGAACCGAATTAAACCCGAAGGCATCGCGCGCCGTCCGCTGCTTTGGCCTTCCGTTGAAAATTTATATAAATAAAATTGTCTCGCGAACATTATTATGTAGGTTTCAATTCGTTAATTTTAATTATTATCCAAAAACTATCTGTAAAAAAACTATTTCTTACTACTTATTTTTAAGTAGTTGTTTTGGACATGAATAAACCCGTTTAGTAATAGAATTATCATCCAATACATTACGATACGGTTACGATAATCTATATCGTATCTCTTTAACCATGCGTCCAAATCATACTCGTATGCTGTTAAAGGGAAAGGTCTTTCATTTTAAACACTAAAGACGATGAATTTACTTATTTTCATAAAGATTCGCTGACTTTTTTGTAGGCATTTTCAAGCTTCACATTTTTTCTCTAGAACTCAAATATATATCTTTCATAGTTAAGGCAGCGTTCGTAAGAAACGCTTTCATTCGACCTTTTTTTCTCCGATTCACTTTGCAAAACCGACTATAGTCGTTCCAATACTTTATTTAACTTTTGACAGATCACGCACATAAAGTTTTGTAATAATTTTTGATACAATGTACTACAGATAATACTGTACTTTATGGGCGGGCTCCGCCTACTTAGGGATGTGTCATTCGTAATTAATGACCACAGACTATAAAAACGGTTTTGAAATAAATCGATTATCGATTATATTAATAAAACATACAATAAAATTATTGTGATTATATTTTATATCAAATCACGTAAAAAGCTTTATTATTTTGCATTAAAATGCCCTAAATGTCTCTGTTTCAATGCATAAATAATTTGCGTAATGAAAACAGTTCCATCGTACTCGTACCTAGTAATGGGATCGAATGTATTCGCCGCAAATTAATGAATCTAAAATAATTGTTTAGACTTACTATAGTTGGTTCAAATAAAAACTACCTGCGGTACCTACTTGTAATGAACAGGTACAAAATGTTGAAATTCGTAGTAATTTACGGATTAAAAATAAAACAACCAAAAGAGGTACTGTAATACTAATTTTAATTATAAAGAATCGTCTTCTTCGTATGACCAGGAATCATCATCACTTGAGTTCTCAGTAATATTGATTATCATTTCTTGGATAGATAAATTGTCGAATGCAACATCCCGATCCCAATCCGACATTATCACCTTCTTTGTTTTTTCTACAACATTCGCCCAGTTTTCTGGAGTTACTTTTTCACACGCATTTTTCAGTAAATTCAGCATTTTTCTTGCGGTGAAAGGAGGAGTTGTATTGTTCCTCGCAGCATATCCTTTAACTTGTGCCCAGATCATTTCAATTGCATTATATTGGCAGTGATATGGGGGAATTCTGAGGACGGTATGCCCATGCTCTGCTGCCATTTCATCTATGACGTATCGTTTTGGCAGCTTCTTTGTTTTTAATATCTTTACTAACTCTACTTTTAGTAGGGACTCATTCACCTCTTCGCCATTGTCACGGAGCCAGTTTATAATTTCATGTTTTTTGTTGGCCTGTGTTGGTATTTTATTAATTTGACGAGAGTGATAAGGTGCATTATCAATAAATATTATTGATGGCTCTTCGAGTGATGTAAGCATTTCTCTGAACCACTTTTCATACACGTTCGAATTCATCTCCTCATGATAATCTCCTGTTTTCTGGGATTTAAAAGCTAATAGAGCGCCTGGCACAAATCCTTTTACTGTTCCTGCATGACAAATAATCAGTCGTTCGCCTTTTCCCATTGGTACTGTAGAAGTGGAGCCAACGGTGTTGTCAGTCCAAGTTTTTGACAGCGTATGATTCGCATTGAGCCAAGTTTCATCTGTGAAAACAACATTCGACCAATCTTCTATTTTTTTGCTTGTCTTAAAAAATCGCATCTATACAAAGCAATATCATTGCGTTCCATTAAAATTTTTCGTTTGTCACATTTTTGGAATAACATTCCAATGTCTTTCAATACCTTTGTCAGAGAAGATTTTTGACCACGGAACAAACCACTATTTCGAAGAGATTGTGTTAGTTTTTTTAATGTTGGAATCTCTTTTCTTTGGTAATAGTCGTATATATGACGACGAATAGCATCAGCGTCAAAATTGTCAACGGCTGTAACTTTACTAGGCGGACGTTTTTTCTTAGGTGTAGATAGCTTATTCTGTTCCATGCCACTGCTGCCGTAGCCTTCTTTTGTTATTTTTGCCACTGTTGGAGCACTAATACCTAATGCTGCTGCAACACGGTCTCTAACTTGAGTCACTGGTATAAGAGGCCCACCATTACGGCTTTCCTTTTCAAAGTATTCACGAAGTCGCAAGACAAACTCTCTTGTTTGTCCTTTGAGTACTTTCTTTTTTGGCATTTTGACAGTAACGAAAGCAGGAACGATACGCTCAACTCAACCAAACGTGAGAATTCACAAATAAATCAATACGGAGGAATATAAATACTCAACTATATTGAAGGTTACTCATTGAAATACTGTAGATTATTTTAAAATAGACATAGAGAGATTTAATAAAGATCATCAATAGTTTAACAAATACAATATTAACCACTGAATTACAACACAATACAATAATACATTTTGAAAATTCAGTTCCTTTTATATATTTTTTCATGACATAGAACCGTCATATTTGAACAACATTCTTTTAATCCATTTCTTCTTTATTTTGACAAAGGAGGTCGCACATTGAAACACATAGAAATATGAAGTACGAAATTATCTATAAAATAATGAGTTTGTTAAATCGATTAAAACTTCTTAATGCATAAAATCGATCGATGAAAGAAATCGAATAGGTAACGGGTCAGGGTATCACTATTTGATTAAGTATTAGAGCTGTCAAAAGTTAAATAAACTATTGGAACGACTATACCACGTAAAAGCCTTTTTATTTTTCGGTTTTTTATATATCCTATGACACTCAGTTTTAATGTGGCTTCTATTCTCTTCTATTGGTGAAAGAATTTTTAAAATCGGTTCAGTAGATCCCGAGATTACCCCTTACAATTTAACAAATATACAAACACACAAACTTTACTTCTTTATAATATTAGTATAGATTAACTTGCTATGATTGCTCATCTATGAGTGGCGTCCCATTACCCAGTGCATAGTCTTAAGTGTAGCTGCTTTCGCTTTGTCCATATATGTTTTTGCCATGTCAGCCTTCTGTCCAAATGCATGCCTAAATATTTTGCGCTGTCGTCTTGAGGAACTTCCTCATTATTGAGTGTTACAGGTGGGCACGTGTCTCTCCTGAGAGTAAATGTCACTTGTGTTGACTTGCTTTGATTTGCCTGAATTCGCCAAGTCTTAAGCCTTATTTTATGAGTAACAGGTTTTTTCACGAAAATTGGCCTTCAAAAACAGTTTTTCTTAAAGGAAAATCCACAGTTTGCGTCCAGTTTTCGTGCAGTTTTCACTGTTGCGTAGGTCTTAAGCTTACAAAACTTTTGGTATATCGCACTGTACATTTTTGCAACTTTTGCCACTTTCACAATTTTTAAAGTACGGAGTACGGTACTTTAAAAATCACGGTCACGGAGTCTGCTACGTTAGTACATTTGTGTTGCAGAAGAGTGCTACTCTAGTAATTTATAATCTTGGTTATAGGCAGTCACTGAGGTATAAATTTAAAGAAATTGGTATCATGCCATGCTCAATTCATGTTTAAAAATTTAGTTTATGTTAAGAAAAATATTCATTTATACACAAAGTTTAGCGGCGTTCATGATATCAACACTAGGAATAAAGATAAAGTCTTATTGCCAACCACTAGATTGCATAAGAGTAAGCAAGTTTTTCCGATGTCAGGGTGTGCGATTCTGCAACAAAATTCCAAGGAAATATTAAGAATTACTAAATTTAAGACTTTAATGAAACAAAAAGGCTTATTACACAATTTTTGTATGAAAGTAATAGACATTATAATATATTTTTTTTATAATTGTTGTTTTCAAATTGTTACACGAACTAAATTCTTTAGTGTATGTAAATGTGAATATTGTCTGGTTTTGAGTATTTTCTCGGCCTACCTAAATGTCCTGCTGGCGGTAGTGTCGCGCTTTGGGTTGTTAATCTTGACTTATACCGGTTAGATAACGCGATGGCTGTTGCTCATATGCCGTCTCTATGGACAGGCCGACTCAATACTATGGTCCTTTCTTCAAAAGGCCAACCAAGATCCTATACTGTACTCCCATAGATCTTCTCTATCAATCTCAATTTCTATACATATATACCTACATGATACTTACGGGGTGCACATGCGGTGAGTGTGGCATTATAAAGATATGATAGATATAGTCCACGGGCCCACGAACAAGGGATTTCAGTGATTGACAACAGGCTGAAAGTTTATACACAGCTTCGTTTTGACGAGACACCCAACTTTTATTATTGGACCAAATTCTGAAAGTGGAAGGAAAAAGCGGGATAGGGAGCGAAACACGTCGATTTGATGAGTGTCCCAATTTAACTAATAACAGTTTCTAAAAATCAATACTTCGAGAAAATACGATGGAAAACTCGAAAGTTGTCAAGATTATGTTAATATTTTTTCGAGTGTAGGTCTCAAAAAAATTACCGTCAAATTTGTATGCCGATGCATTTTTTATGAAAAATATATATTTTGCAAGCCCCAAAACAAAAATCAGTTTGTAATTAATGAAAATGAATAAAAATTTTCAAGTCACCATTCTGACATGTTAGAGCTGAGGGTCACTCGGAAGGTACCATTCACTTTGTATGCCACAAGTTTTTTTCAGTTTTCCATCGTATTTTCTCGAAGCATTGATTTTTAGAAACTGTTATTAATTAAATTGGGACACTCATCAAATCGACGTGTTTCGCTCCCTATCCCGCTTTTTCCTTCCACTTTCAGAATTTGGTCCAATAATAAAAGTTGGGTGTCTCGTCAAAACGAAGCTGTGTATAAACTTTCAGCCTGTTGTCAATCACTGAAATCCCTTGTTCGTGGGCCCGTGGACTAATATCTATAAACCTATATACTTTCTCACAAACAGCTGCTTGCGTATTCGTCCGATTTCGGAGCAGCTCGTCTCGATCCGTGCGAGCTTCGTACAGTCGTACCATATACATACACGTTAAGCGAACACTAGGTCGAGCAACATGAAGTAGGGGGTGTTAGGTATTATTTTAGTTACGGAATTTCTTGATTCGTTCGCCGCGCTCAACGCCCGCGATAAAAGCCATACAATAGCTTAAAAGGCACCTATATGGTTTGTTTCGGCATTTCTTCTCAGAGTGAGTCTTAGGAAATGCGGGCCTCTTCTAGCTGTAAAATCCGACGTCTAACGACGTTTATGAAGCTAACTGAAATAAGGGTATTAACCTTAATACATTTTGCAGATAAATAGATAATTATAGTAAGTTTACATAATTATCTTTCTAGGTATCGATTGGTTTTACCCATCGCTTATCACAATCAATTTAACGAAAGATAGTAAGTAGGATCGAATTCCCAAGATTAAGGTATTAATATTAGGAGTAGGTACAACATAAAAATTTTTTTTATACATACATATACTTTAACAAATACCTAATATTTATGAGAGTTTTTGTATTTTAATTCAAATTTTAGTCTATTAATAAATTATTTTGTAGGCTCATGGGCTGATTATAAGTACTCTTCTGTCTTACGTCTAGTCTGCCATACAGTGTGGTCTGTGGTGAAATTACCGCTCCGAAACCCAGCTTGGTCGATTCTTCCTAGTTTTACGGCGGTTGCAACCTTCTGCAAAGACGCAGAATAATTTCATAGAAGGAGGCGACGCAGAAGGCCCGAGCGGACGACCTCTACTCGGACCCAATACGCCGCCGGTGAACCGGGTGACGGAGGTACGCTTACCAGTGCCTCATGCCGCCTTGAGAGTGGCTGCGGATGGACAGGACGGATTTTCCCCTCCTTCTGCTTCAGAGGCAAGTAGCGAGAAGGTGACGTACGGCACACGCGTAAATTGAGAGAGTTACCAGCAGACGGTGACCAGGAGGTGAAAGGGGTCCGTATGTGTTTATAACAGCAGTTCACGGATCACTCCCTTCTCAAGCGCAGAGGCACAACGTGTGGTTTTAGTCGGTCCGATTCCGACTCACCGCCCCGCCGCATACCCCGGTGGGGTGACGGCCGTGGGGCCAGCAAGTTAAATAAAAAGGGTTTGTTAGAAGTTTTTTTTTTTTTTTATTGAATAGTGGGCAAACGAGCAGACGTATCACCTGATGGTAAGCGATTACCGCCGCCCATGGACACCCGCAACACCAAAAGCGTCACAAGTGCGTTGCCGACCTTTGGGGATGGGAAAGAGGATGAGGGGAGGGGTTGGGGTATGGGCCTCCAGTATCCTCACTCACTCGGTGAAACACAGCTAAAGCGCTGTTTCACACCGGTTTTCTGTGAGGCCGTGGTATCACTCCGGTCGAGCCGGCCCATTCATGCCGAAGCACGGCTCTTCCACGGTAAGAAAATCCCACGATAGATCGTATATTGTGTATACCATCGAAACTTATAAGATAATCAAAGTTCCCGTCCCAATCCTCCCTATGATGGCGCAGTTGAAACACACATTACCTCAGGAAGGTACCAACTGCGCTAGCGTTGGAGAATCCCTCTCTGGACGTCCACACTCAGAACACAACGCGCCTGAGCGTGGATGCTCAGGCTGCCCCTCGTATTCTGGGGGGGTAGCAAAACTACACTAAATCATCTTGCCTCGCCTCAGCAATCTTGAAGGTAGGGACCTCTCCATCCTGTGGCTCCGTGTAGACAGCGACGACCATCCCCGCGTCAATGCGTGTCTCTATAGGTCCCATAGCGGTGATGCCGAAACTGACCGACTCATCGAGCACATCCAGATGGCTACAAACTTCGTGCAGCAGCAGATCTCCTCCACAGAGATCGTCGTACTTGGCGATTTTAACTCCACCACGCCGACTGGCTCAGTTCCAGTAAAACAAATCATGCGGAGAGATCTATTCACACAACTGGTTACCACGACCACGCGAGTGCTGGATGTGGAGGGCCAGAATCCTTCACTGTTGGACCTTCTGCTGACTTCTCATCCGGACGGATGCCGCGTAACCGTTAACGCCCTACTTGGCTCTTCAGACCATTGCCTTGTCCGGAGTTCAGTGTCTATCACACTCACGCCGCGATCGCGAGTTGTGCGCGGCCGTCGTGTGTGGCACTACAGGTCAGCAGATTGGGATGGAAGGCGGTCGTTCTTTGCGTCCTATCCTTGAAGACGGTTGTGCTTCTCGCCGGATAATCCCAACACTGCTGCTGATTCAAGTGTCGGCCCTGGTTTGGTCCATCCTCCAGAAAAGCTTCTCGCATGAAGCAGGAGGCTTACCGAGCCTGGGCTGGCGCAGTGGCGGTGCGGGTTCAAAATACCAGCGCTCTGAAAAAAGAGTACAACCTTGCCTCCAGGTCCCTCGAACGGCCCGGATGGAATCCCTCCTACTGTGTTGAAGATGTGCGCTCCACATTGGTCCACCCGATCCCTAAAAAGGGCGATCGCTCAAATCCGACTAACTACAGGCCGATAGCCATAACTTCCCTCTTCTCAAAAATAATGGAGTCCGTCATTAACAATCAACTTCTGCGGTACCTAGAGGATCATCATCTGCCTATTGACCAGCAGTGCGGTTTCCGTAAGGGTCGATCAGCTGGTGATCTTCTGGCATACCTGACACATCGCTGGGCTTAGGCGATTGAGACTAAGGGGGAAGCCTTGGCAGTTAGTTTGGACATTGCGAAAGCCTTCGATCGGGTCTGGCACAAAGCGCTTCTTTCGAAGCTTCCTTCCTATGGGCTTCCCGAGAAATTATGCGATTGGGTCAATTGTTTTCTGGCATGTAGAAGCATAAAGGTCGTAGTCGACGGTGGACGACGACGCAAGGCTGTGTGCTATTGACATGCTGCCAATTAGCGGCATTCATTGTTATGCGGGTGACAATACGGGCGAAGCTCTCTACACCGGCAGCGCCAATATTTCTCGGGAATGCGTCATTGAGAGTCGAAACAAACTTGTATCTGAAGTTGAGACCGCTTTGGAAAAGGTCTCAAATTGGGGTAGACTTAATTTGGTCCAATTCAACCCGACAAAGACAAATTTGCGCGTTCACCGCAAAAAAACTACCGTGGGTCGTACGTCCTCTATTTGAAGACACTCCCATATCTGCCTCAGCCAATATTGGGATACTTGGTGTCGACGTATCGAGCGAAGTCCAGTTTCGTGGCTATTTGGAGGGTAAGGCCAAATTGGCCTCGAAAAAGCTGGGTGTGCTCAACAGATCGAGGCGGTATTTCACTCCGGCCCACCGCCTTCGGCATTACAAGGCGCAGGTTCGGCCTCACATGGAATTCTGTCCTCATCTTTGGGTAGGGGCACCCCAATACCAGCTCCTCCCTCTGGACCGCAATCAGCGGAGGGCGACTCATATCGTCAATTGCCAGGATCTTCCAATTCGGCTAGACTCTCTGGCGCTGCGTAGAGATGTGGCTTCGCTGCGCATCTTCTACCGCATTTACCATGAGGAGTGCGCCGAGGAAATGTTCGGATTGATCCCCGCCACATCTTTCCGCCATCGTCCTACGCGACAGAAATTTCATCCCCATCATCTAGATGGTTGGCAGTCCACAACTGTGCGATTTTCCTGAAATTTTCAGCCACGCACAGCAAAACTGTGGAATGAGCTGTCGCCTGCGGTGTCCTCGGCCCAATACGACTTTCAAACCTTCAAGAAAAGAGCGTACTCCTTCTTAATAGGCCGGCAACGCACTTGTGACGCCTCTGGTGTTGCGGGTGTCCATGGGCAGCGGTAATCGCTTACCATCAGGCGATACGTCTGCTCGTTTGCCCACTATATAAAAAAAAACGAGATTACCTAAATAGGCAGACGGGTCCTCGTTTTGTCTTTAATAGTAGATAAATATCAGATAAGAAAATTAAACGGAAATGATTAAGGATAATCTTCTTTATATTTAGTGATCATTTGTAATTCGTTTCGTTATAAATACACTCGTGTTTAAAATATGATTACTTTGATCTAGAAGAGCAATGCATTAAACATGCGACTCATCACATTATTGGCTGTTTGCATAGCGGCTGTTGCTGGTAAGTTGATTGAATGTAATATATATATACCTATAACTATATTCATAAACACTTCCATTTATTTTTATACTAATGCGTCAACAGTACATGGACCTACAAACTGTTTATGACTTTTGGGATCGGCTGCAGGAATCCTCGCCTGAGAGAAGAGACTTGAGTTGGTCATCGAAGGGTTTTTTAATTTTGTATACTTTTTAAGGTGTTGATTATCCATGAGTCTGGTGTATAGTGACCCTAATTACCAAGACTGATGAAGGAGACCCCAAGATAAATATTATTTAAAAAGCATGATCAGTTTGTGTCGTCTATGAGCTTGTCGACGACTCTATCTGATGAGCAAAATATGAAAATCAGTAAACGTTACGATATTTGATAGTGGCAGTAGAATAATAGAGCATAAGATAAATAAAGACGATTTAAATGGACGGGGTATCAATATAATAGCCATTCCAATACACATACTTGCAATTTGGGGACGAAATCGACATCTTGGTAGTATATCTCTATGATCTGGCAGATATACCTAGTAGCATCGACGATGTTTCAAGACAAGTGGGACTTGGAATGAACATACCTCTGCCTTGGTCAAACTATCCAATTCGATTGGTACATCGGCGATTGATAAGCCGGTAGAATAATTCATGAGGTGGTAAATGGGTAACTACTTCTTGTATTTTTTTAAGAACTGATGGGTAAAAGAATAGACTGGTCACCTGATGAAAAAGTACTGAGGCCGCTCGCGATTGAGTCGTTGATTCCACAATCGCTATTTACCAAGAGATTTATGTATTAGGTCTTTACCTATGAAATTGCCGTTTTGTATGCAATAAGTGAAAGTACTTATTTTTTCAAACTTTTTTATTTCTGTTATTCGAAGTAATCACCCATGCAATCGACGCATCTTTGCCAACGCATTGGCAGTTTATTGATGCCCTTCTTGTAAAAATCAGCTGGACGGGAGGCAACAAACTCTTCAAAGGCATTTTGTACTGCCTCTCGGGAATTGAATTTTTTACCCACTAAAAAGTTGTCTAAATTTTGGAAAAAGTAATAGTCGGTAAGTGCAAGGTCTGGTGAGTATGGCGGATGAGGAAGAGCTTCCAACCCCAGCTCTTGCAGCTTGGAGACTGTCTGTTGCGCAGTATGGGGTTGCGCGTTGTCGTGAAGGAGCAGTGGGGACGACCGATTGACCAAAGCTGGTTGCAGATGTGCAAGCTTCTCCATCATTCTCTCCAGTTCTTCACAGTACACATCTGCATTAATGCTCATGCCGTTTTGTAAAAAGCTGTGGTGAATCACACCCGCACTAGACCATCAAACAGTGACCATCACCTTTTTAGGGGTCATTTTTGGTTTAGGGCATTGCTTTGGTGCTGAACCAGGGTCTAACCAACTTGCTGAGCGCTTTCGATTGTCGAACAGAATCCATTTTTCGTCGCACGTAACTATTCGTTTCAAAATTCCTTCATTTCTTTGCCTGTTGAGCAGCGAAAGGCAGGTCTCGACGCGTACGTTGCGCTGGCGATCGTTAAGGTCGTGGGGTACCCATCTATCAAGCTTTTATACCTTGTCGATTTGTCGCAAATGGATCAATATTGTTTTGATGCTTACATTAAAAGCTGCTGCTAGCTCAGCTGTAGATTGAGTTTCGTCAGCTTCCACAATCGCCTTTAATTCATTATTGTTAACCAAAGTCTCCAGACGACCACGAGCTTCATTTTTCAAGTCAAAATTTCCAGAACGGGACCGGGAAAACCAATAAAGGGTTGTGCGTTCGTTTGTACAGTTCTCTCCGTAAACGTTTTTGATGTTACGTGCCGTTTGTGTCGCGTTGGTGCCACGACGGAACTCATATTCCATAATTACACGAATTTTTAAAGTATCCATTGTGGCGACCTCCACATACAGCGCCATCTACCGAAGATACACTGAACTACGAAGTAACGCACTGTACCTACAAACTACACTACACGGAGTAAATACCAATCCTGAATCGCGCAAATAAAGTTCCCGCGCCGATTATCATATATACAACATCCCAACATCAACTGTTGGGCAGTAGCCCGCCAGGCATGATCACCTCGCCTGGTCGGAGGATCCTCCCTTTGTGTTGGGTGGAACATGATACCCGTTCCCCCACAGTGGTGACCCCGACGTGATTGGAAGCAGCCTTTAAGCCGCGCCACCATCATGTTCACTCCCACAGCAAGTCTCAAGCCAGCCAGCAACTTCGGCCTCAACTGGGATATACCACACGCAGGACGCGACCGCTCCAGCCTGGTATCCCCTACGGCCTCATCAGCGTCTAGGCACAGCACACTGCACCTACGGTCCATGTAAGCAGAGCATCTCTCTCCCGTCTACGCAGCAGCCAGCCACTACGCAGCAACCGCCCCGACTCACTGGGGACCTCACCGCAGCACCGCGCACCGCATGCGATCCCGACTCACTGGGATCAGCGGACTTCAGCCCCGACTCACTGGGACTAGCGGCATTCAGTTCCGACTCACTGGAACTTGCGGCATTCAGTTTCGACTCACTGGAACTGCTCACTCCTGGCACTGGCAAGCTCCGCATCAGAGCACAGACAGCTGACTCAACATATATCGACCTCCAGTCTTGGAGGGGAGTGATGTGGCGACCTCCACATACAGCGCCATCTACCGAAGATACACTGAACTACGAAGTAACGCACTGTACCTACAAACTACACTACACGGAGTAAATACCAATCCTGAATCGCGCAAATAAAGTTCCCGCACCGATTATCATATATACAACATCCCAACATCAACTGTTGGGCAGTAGCCCGCCAGGCATGATCACCTCGCCTGGTCGGAGGATCCTCCCTTTGTGTTGGGTGGAACATGATACCCGTTCCCCCACATCCATTATGACGGAAAATGTTCAAATGTAATGATAATACAACGCTAATCAAAAAACGAAAGACTGAGTTTGTAAATAGAATGTCATGGTTTTAAAACAAAATTAATTTGAATTTAGAATACAGAGCCATTACAAACTTTTTTTTATTTGAAATGACCAGTACTGAAGAAAGAAAGACCTATTATTTATACTGTTCCCTACACAGTGCTGTAATTATCTACTCTTTTAAAAACAATACACAATATTTGTAATATTGTCACAGCGATGAATAAGTATACAGAACGTTTTTTGTCGTTTACAGCCACTCCGGAAAACTTCCGCCCACCTGCGAGGATTGTAGGCGGCACAGTTGCAACCATTCACCAATGGCCGTCCATGGCTAATATTATGGTTAGAAGTGGACATTTTTTCACTCAATTCTGTGGTGGTACCATCATTAACAACAGATCCGTTTTAAGCGCTGCCCATTGTGTTAGAACGCCACACCAGTAAGACCAAACATTTTTCACTTCATACGATGTTCATATTTTATTATATAATTATAGCTTGGGAACGAGTACTGTAATCTCAGTCTATTTAACATGTTGCAAGCTAGTTTAAACGTTAAACAATTATAGCGTTGATTTTCATTCCTAACTAAAAATTATATAAAATGAAAAGTAAACTTTAAAATGTTGCATTTGAAACATTTTAAAAAAATCACATTATTTCTTTCAGCGATTACCCAGCTTCTATACTGCGCTTACGCCTTGGTTCAACTTGGGCCAGTAGAGATGGATTTGTTTTTAATATCGCCCAGAATATTCTTCACCCTAATTACAACATGTGGACCATGGACAGTGATGTTATGATTTTCCGCAGTAGAAACACATTCGTTTATTCCAATGTGCTACAACAAGCAACTATCACCAATGCTAACTTCAACCCACCAGACAACCAAGCAGTTTGGGTAACCGGCTGGGGTCATACATCTGTAAGATTATTAATATTTTTACACTACTTCTAACAATCTAATTAAGGATCTTTGGTTTATAACTAGACGATATCTACCTATGAGATTTATATTATTACATTCTCATTTAAGAAAAATTGTATTGAAAATCATAAGGAAGGAGTAGGAAGAGTAAAACAATTTTTAATTATTCTATTTTTTTTATTTTCAGTTTAATGGAGCTAGCTCAGAACAGCTCCGTCAGGTGCAAGTTTTTACAGTCATTCAGAATATTTGTGCACAACGCTATGCCAACCATTTCGGACGCGCGGTAATTAACGCTAACATGTTGTGCACCGGTGTCCTGAACGTCGGTGGTCGTGACGCGTGTCAGGGTGACTCCGGCGGTCCCGTGTTCCACAACCGCATTGTTATTGGTATTACCTCTTTTGGTGAAGAATGCGCTCATCCACAATTTCCTGGTGTAAACGCACGCGTATCTCGCTTTGTTCCGTGGATTATGGCAAATCGATAAACACTTGTACTATAAATATAAAATAAAATGGCGGACATAATTAATAAACCCAAACTGATCTTTTATTTATATATTTTCAATTGTCACAAACTTTAGTGAACACTAAGGCTAACTTATAATACGAATTTGTTCATCGTTTTTCTATTTATGTAACGTATTTAATCTAAGTGAGTGAGATTATTCATCGTTTTTTTTATTTTAATTGTTACAACATTTTACATTTTTAGCTGAACGTACCTAATTAAGAAGATTTTTTTATTTATATTTTTTGTAGTTTTTTTTATTTTTACTTTTTTGTTGTTTTATGTATGTGTATTTATTTTTAACAGTATTTCTAAGTTATTTTAACTTTTCGTTCATCTATTTACATTTTTATTTTAAAGCTTTATTTAATTCTTTTGGTTGTTACTTTTATTTTATAAAACTTTTATTTTAAACTCTACACTTTATTGGCAGCGGTATTTGTAAGTACATATTAACAGAACATATTGATTTTCAAGAGATCCTACTTGGAAAGGGCAACATATGATTGCCCATGAGAGAAGCACTCTTTTCTTAGGTCGATGCCAATAATCGAAAACTTTTGTCTCTGTGCTTTATTTATCGTAAGGGCAAATGATATCTTCACAGGAAACTGTAACCTTTTCCTATAGACAAATCCGTCCGAATCATCGGGATTCGCGGAATGTGAGCAAGCTGTCCGGCCGCGTGCCTAGTAATGATTGTTGCTACTAAAACATTGTCTGGTAATTCCTTTATCTAAAGCCTTGTGTCATTACACATACTGGGAGGGTTTAAATTTCTCAATAGAATAATGGGAATACCTCCTTTTAATTTCAGTTTGTAGGGTGTTTGAGTGTATTCCTCAATCCTGCCGGCCCGCCACCCCACTGGACTGGACTGGCTCGATGATGTAGTGGTATCGCATGCGACTGCTAAGCTTGAGGTCGAGTTCGTTTCCCGGGTCGGACCAAATGTTTGTATGATCTGTAAATATTTGTTTCGGAGCTTGGGTGTTTTCTATGTAAAATATGTATGTACTTACAAAAAAAAAGAATATAAGTACTTATTCCTATTAGTTGTCTAGTACCCGTAACACAAGCCTGGGACTAGATTGCGTTGTGTGTTAGATGTCCGGAATATTTATTTATTTATAATATCTTGTGGGTAGTTAAGTATCTTCGATGTTACACACGATGTCAAAAGATTTGTAATATTTAAATAATAATAAAAACAATAATAATAAACTTTATTCTCTTTCACAAATGTATAACTTAATAATAGGTACAATAGTGGCTTGGCTTCCGGATTTCACCTTTGTGAAAGGCTGGTGCCTGGATGTAGGTTATATAAATATAACCTGTGTTACAGGTCACCAGGCCCTCTGCACGGTAAGAAAAGGAAGGAGGACAATAAAGACCGTGTGAGAAAATTAACAATTAAGCAAATTACGACTAATACAATATTAAAAAGAAAACAAAGACAAGTCTTTGACAGACAAACAGCCTGCCTAAGATAAAACAAAAGATTAGTGCATGCGCTAGGTGATGGTTTTTTGTTTTTTCGGAAGACGGTCCCCATTTCATGTCATCCACATTTTATGTATTTTTTATCATTAATTTCATCACGACGGCGACTTGAAGATTCGAAGACTTGATAATTGAAGACTATAAATACTTACATTGGCAGAAATAGCTGATCCTAGTGATCCGGCTGGTTGCCATTCATCAAGAAAGAAGAAGAAGTGCATGCGCTAGTATGAGTGTGTGCCAGTGCGAGTGTTAATTTGTGTGCAAGTCGTTCAGGTTTGTGAAGACAGTGTTGTGAGATTATTTTGCGCTATTAACATTGACTACAGAAGGGCTAAGGGTTAAGTAGATCAAGGGTAGGAATAGGACTTCATTTGATGACGACCATAATATCCTCAGTTGCGTCATAATCTAGAGGTTTCAGGTAGTGTTTTAGTTATATGTTAAGAATACTATTTATTTTATTGTAGATATACGAGTATGGCCCGAGAAAACAGAAGAGAGAGAGCGAAGATTTGAAATTTAAGCCACATACTTTACCTTTCCTCCTCCTGTCTTTGAGTAGGTTAACGTCAAACTGAAGTTGAGAGTGTTTTTTAAGAACAATTTGCAAAATAAACGTTTGTCGGACCGTAGACCGTAAGTAAGTCCCATTCTTGATATAGAGCTGCAGTTGGAAAACGTAAAGGGAGACCAGCAGCAACCTTGAGAATAGCACGCTGTGCTCGCTCAATCTCGATGATGTGAGTCCTGGCAGCACCACCCCACGAAGTTATACAATAATCAATTAGAGATTCGCATAATGCGTAATAAACCATCTTGATAGTCTTGCGATCTGCCGAGTGCCTCAATGCCTTGAAAATGTATATTAGTTTTCGTAATCTAGATACAAGGAATTCTATGTGTAGTTTAAATGTGAGATGCTGATCAACAATCACCCCAAGATATTTAAGACTCTCAACCCTCTCAAGAGATGGACAAGGGCAGTCAGAGGCCTTACAAGAACAGGTGTGGGCTGATATGGTTAAAGACAAAAGTGGGAGCAGATTCGCTCTATGTGCAAAGGCGACATATTTATTTTTAGATATGTTAAGCGTCAAGATATTATCTTTCAACCATTCACCAACTCTACCAAAATCCAGTTGAGTCTTAGTAAACACCTCCTCCCAGCTGTCACCACTAAATAACAGTGCAGTGTCGTCAGCATAGGTGATAACTTTACCACCAATGCCAGGCAGTTGACATAGGCCATTGATGTACACCAGAAAAAGTGTCGGGCCAATTATACTACCCTGCGGTACACCAAAGTTTATCGTCAACTCGTTACTTAGACTATCATTTATTCTTACTCGTTGTTTTCTATTAGTAAGATAATCCTCCACCAATTTTAACGGAGTTCCTCTTATACCAAGGATTTGTAGCAAGTGCGGAATCGAGACGGTGTCAAAAGCCTTCTGAAGATCAAGGAACAGAGCAAGGCATTTCTTTTTGGCATCCAAACCAGCCACAACAGAGTTCACCAACTCATGCACGGCATCACCAGTGCAACGACCTGTTCGAAATCCATATTGGGCAGGGGAGATGAGCCTATTAAGTTCAAGAAATTTTATTAGTCGCTGGTTAATTAAGCGCTCCAGAACTTTAGATAGTGTCGGTAGAATGGAGATTGGGCGGTAATTACTAACACAAGCTCTCTCACCCGCCTTATGGATAGGTTTAACAATTGCTGTCTTGAATGCTGTAGGGAAAATACCTGTAGTGATGGATAAGTTACAGATATGCGTCATGGGAGATGTAAGAATTCCAGCATGCCTCTTTATAATTTTAAGCGTCAAGATATTATTGCTGCAGACAAAGTTAACCAAGTGATACCCGGTAATTGTTCAATAATTATTCCATTTATATCATTTACTTAGTGATTTCTCGGTGACACAATCGTCCTCGAACAGAGCCTATTAAAATTTCTTTCTGTGAGATTTTCGATGTTGGGATAGATTGTGTCTATAAGAATTTCTAGACTGTTAACAATTTGAGCCAATTCATTGTCCAACAATACTTGGGGGTTATTTGCAACTGTCGATGGTAATTTTCCATCTCCAAGTTGAAATATTTTTTGTGAGAAATTTCCATTTTGGTTATTACTTAATTGAGCTCTAATATTTGTGCGCAAATTAAGAGTTTCAATTGATTGCCATATAGGTGATGACTTGAGTCACGCTTTAATAATATCGGCACGTGTACCTTTTGTTATAACCGGTAGTGTTTGTCGAAAGTCTCCAGCCAACACAAAGGTTACGGCCCCTATATTTTTCCTTTTTTTCTTATTTTGATGTCTTTTAATGTGCGGTCCACAGCTACTACATGAGCTCTATGGCTCATGGGGCAATCATCCCAAATAATCAGCGACGTGTCCTGTACGCTTTCCCAATGGACCATTTTTGCGGATTGAGCATACAGAGAGACACAGCCAACGGTAATTTGAAGGTTGAGTGAGCAGTTTTTCCACCATTTAATAGAGTTGCAACAATTCCCGTAGGCGCAACTGCTAGTGCTTTTCTTCCAGATTGTCGTAATTTAACTAATAGTAATTTTTTCTCTTAAATTATTGAATTTTTTCAATAGATAAACCAATATATTGACGCATATTATTGATTTGGCAAAAAATATTTGTTTACACACATTAACAGCTTATATCCAGTGCTAGTACCCTCATGTAAATTATTTTCTAGTACAAATAAACATTTTTATTTTTATTTTTTTTATTATTTTATTATCATCGCTGTTTATCGACATATTTGTACCGTTTAGGTTTTAAGATTTCGACGGCTGCGCCACCTGTGCTTGTGCATTTCTTTTTCGGGGCTGCATAGTATAGGTTTCTCAAAAAATTATCATTCACTTCGTAATACTGTAAAAAGCTACGAAACGTACTTCCAATGGCCACTCACCACGTGATCGGAGTCGTCCTGCTAACAGGAGCTGTGTTGCTTCGCTGAAGACCCTCCGGCGTTCCTATGGAGACCAAACACCTGTAAAACATAAAAGTTTTGTATTAAAATTGTAAATTTTCACGTTTTTGGTACATTTTTCGACACCCTTCAAATTTATATCGAAAATTTCTACATATTCAGATATGATATCTAGTCTAGTCCTATCTAACGACACCTCATTCATTTAAATCCAGCACATCGAAAATTCGAATTCCCACCCTCCCTTTCTTGGGCTTGAGCTTTGCAGTAGGGCAGAGGCAGTAAATCGGCCTTTTGACGAAATTTTGCCGTTATTATTGACGATCATATTGTACGAAGTTTATTGACCGTAAAATTAATTTGACATCAAACTATATTGTTATTGACCTTGACCCGTGACGAAAAAGACCTAAAAACCACTTTTTGTTAAACAGACTGAACTGAGTCAGTCAGACAGTTTGACGTATTGGTCTATTAACTTATTTTGTTGTGTTGTTAGTCGGTTTATTGAACGCAAGTAGCTTAAGATTGTTTGTGTTGTTCCTGTTATATACTATTCATATTACTTATTCTAGTCGCAAAAAAGTTTAAATTAACATAATTCGGTCCTATTGACCAATAATTGATTTTATTTTATCCCACGTTAGCTGGATTGTGGAGAAAATGTGAGGCTTGAGCCAGGTCTCTGAAATTAGGATGGCATGAACGTCATTATCTAAGATAGTGTCGGTTAAATCGTTAAAGTGACTGGGGATACTCTGTATGTTTCACAGAAACAAGCGAACAAGGGGGACAAGATTTGCCTTAATGTTTCTAAATGATTTCCATTAATTAGTTTAATCAGCAAAGAGTAAGCAAGTCTTTCCGATGTCAGGATGTGTGATATTTGTTTGGAATTTTGGTAGAATACAACAAAACTCCAAGTAAATATCAAGAACTTAGTATTATCAAAATTGAAGACTCTAATAAAACAAAAACAGTTCTGGATTATTTAAATGGCACATTTGCTTGGGATTTATGAGGCTTACTCCAGTTTTTAACTACCTGTTTTGTGTGAAAGTGATAGATATTATATTACTTTTTTTATAATTGTATGTTGTTTTCAATTTCAAATTAGCTGACGGGCGCGCAGCCTCGTTTTTCTTAAATCTCACCAGTAGGTACTTCCTGATTAACGCCTTCAACCAACCGAACACAAACTCTTCAGCTGTGTAACATTATTATAGATATGCATATACAATATAATATTTTGTTATCTCAAAGCTTACTAGCATGTAGGTGTGCATATGTCAATTGATTTGATTTCAATTCATTTAAATTATGTTTCTTTTTTATCTAAATTGCTTTTTAGCCTTTAAATATATTAGTATTACAAAAAAAAACGTTAACTACTGATCTTACAGATCTCATTTGTCTACTTCATGTTTTAAGACTTTAAAATAGTTTATAAGAGTGTCAACGGAGGATCAATAGTAACATTATGTACTTATAGAGTGTTTATTTTATTTAAATTTTATTTACTCCAATTTTTATATTTCCGTGAACTTTCTTGTGCATGATGTGGTCTCTTATAAGTGAGGAAGCACATAACTTGTTAATTTATTAATTATCTTTTGTTTTGTTTATATGTATTCCTCGTTGTGAGGTTAGATTAGATATTAAAATGATTGATTGATCCCAAGATATTATTTTTAATGTTATATGCTTTTTAATGCTAGTTCTGGCACAAATCAAAACCAAAAATCGATGGGGTATGATGGGGAGGGGGGTGGAGGGAGGGATTGTAGGATGGGCTTTCAGTATCCTCACTAACTCGGTAAAACACAGCGCAAGCGCTGTTTTACACCGGATTCCTGTGAAGCCGTGGTATGACTCCGGTCGATTCGCCTCTTTCATGCCGAAACGAGGCTCTCCCACGAACAGTGCTGTTATGTTTTTAGAAGTTTGCTCTCTTAATCAGCTTTGACACCCACGTTGGTATAACACATATGTCTACACTTATAGAAGACTAGCTGAACCCCGCGGTGCTTCCAGCGGTACAATAATAACCGCGGGTAATTCCGCGAGGCGAAGCTAGTACCTATCTTTATAAATTGTAGCCTATGTGTTATTCTGATGTATAAGCTATATTATTGTAATTTTTCATCAAAATACTTTCGCGTTTATAATATTAGTAGGTCGTCATTGCTTCAGTACCGAATTAAACTTTTACTGCAATCTTATCTTAAAATCAAATAGAATTTTATCCTTTTGCTTATGTTTTGTACAAGCAGCTCTATCGAGACTTGGCTAGTTTTTTACAGAATGGTTTTGGTAGAATTCATATTTATTAGGTACTACGTTATGATACGTACCTAAGTATAATATTTTTATTATTTCAAATAATACTAAGGTAGAATAACGTTGCTACAGTTACTTGTTATTAATCTAAGGCTTTAACAATATGACGTGCAAAGAAAATGTCGTGGACAAAGGTTCTGAGTCTGAGTTTTCAACAAATTAAAAAACTTTTTTATGATAAATTCGGTACCATGGAGGTAGAAGAAAATAGGTTTAATGATGTTTTGATTTCACAAAATTAGTGCATACGATGTTCTAAATTCAATTTACTTTATCATCCAGCGGTTATCTGAGTGAAAAAGACGTTTTTATAAACTTCTTTTCCACTCAGACATCGAAGAGCAAAAATACCTTTTTCGAGATCCCTATCTCGTGGATGAAAAAAGTATATAACACTTTATCAAGTCACACTCAACATACGCCCATGCACACCTCCGTCCTGCAACTAACTTTAAAAAAGATTTACTTACAAAATAAATATCATTTATGAAGCTAACTGAAATAAGGGTACCTTAAGATATTTTGCAGATAGGTAGATAATTACTCGCATAATAAGTTTACATAATTATCTTGCTAAGTATCTATTGGTCTTACACATCACTTATCACAATCAATTTAATGAAAGATAGTAGGATGGAATTCCCAAGATGAAGATATTAAATATTAGGAGTAGGTACAACATTAAAAAAACTTTTATACATACATTTACTTTAATAAATACCTAATATTTATGAGAATTTTTGCATTTTAATTCAAGTTTTAGTCTATTAATTAATTATTTTGTAGGCTCATGGGCTTATTATAAGTACTCTTCTGTCTTACGTATAGACTGCTGCACAGTGTGGTCTATGGTGAAATTATCACTCCGAAAACACGCTTGGTCGATTCTTCCTAGTTTTACCGCGGTCGCAACCTTCTGCGAAGACGCAGAATCATTTTGTAGAAGTTGGCGGCGCAGAAGGCCCGAGAGGACGACCTCCACTCGGACCCAATGCGCCGCCGGTGAAACGGGCGGCGGAGGTGCGCTTACCAGTGTCTCATGACGTCCTGAGAGTGGCCGCGGATGGACAAGACGGGTTTACCCCTCCATCCGCTTCAGAGGCAAGTCGCAAGAAGGCGACCTATGCGTGTGCCGTTCGTCGCCTAAATTGAGAGAGTGACCAGCAGACGGTGACCGAGAGGGGGGAGGGGTCCGTATGTGTTTATAACAGCAGTTCCCGGATCCCTCTCTTCTTAAGCGCAGAATGGCACACCGTGTGGTTTTAGTCGGTCCCATTCCGACTCATCGCCCCGCTGCAAACCCCGGTGGGGTGGCTGCCCGTGGAGTTTAAACAAGTTATAAAAAAAGGATTTGTTTGAAGTTTTC
The DNA here is from genome assembly GCA_916048165.1 of Spilarctia lutea. Classification (NCBI taxonomy): domain Eukaryota; kingdom Metazoa; phylum Arthropoda; class Insecta; order Lepidoptera; family Erebidae; genus Spilarctia; species Spilarctia lutea. The sequence continues at coordinate 4,689,232 of OU696479.1, read as the reverse complement.
CTTTTCTTTGCAGTGATGTAGTCCTGCGTAGTTTATCTTCCTTAATCACCTCTTACGACACCCACGGGATGAGTAGGGGTTGTGACTCCGTATTCTTAATCCGTCTCCACATGGAAATAATAGTATATAGACAAATATATTCTAGAACAGATATATAATAATAGATAGGTGTGGTGACCTCCACATACAACATAACATACTACAGCGCCATCTACCGAAGTTACACTGAACTACGGAGTATCTTACAATACGAAGAAACTACCAATCCTGAATCGCGCAATTAAAGTTCTCGCGCCGATTATCATATATACAACATCCCAACATCAACTGTTGGGCAGTAGCCCGTCAGGCATGATCACCTCGCCTGGTCGGAGGATCCTCCCTTTGTGTTGGGTGGAACATGATACACGTTCCCCCACATAGGTATATAATAAGTCCACGGATGGATGATAACTAGATATATAGTACCGAAATGTTATACAGTGCGGCTCGCCTAAATATCATTTTGACAATATTTGGCCCTTTCTTAGGGCTTGAGGTTGTCGAGCGCCAAAGATTATAATTCGTACTCTGACAGATCCCGGGACGGGAACTTTCATTACCTTTTAAGTTTCGATGGTATACACAATGTCTAGACCTACCGAAATCACCTAAATAGGCCGACGGGTCCTCGTTTTGTGTTTAATAGTAGATAAATATCAGATAAGTAAATAAAACGGAAGTATTTAGCATAATCTTCTTTATATTTAGTGATAATGTTTGATTCGTTTTGGTATAAATTCACTCGTGTTTAAAATATGATTACTTTGATCCAGAAGAGCAACGCAGTAAACATGCGACTCATCATACTATTGGCTGTTGGCATTGCGGCTGTTGCTGGTAAGTTGATTGAATGTATTCATAAACACTTCCATTTATTTTTCTACCACTGCGTCAAAAGTATACGGACCTACAAACTGTTTATGACTTTTGGGATCTTCAGCTGCAGGAATCCTCGCCTGAGAGAAGAGACTTGAGTTGTTCATCGAGGGGTTTTTTAATTTTGCATACTTTTTTAACGTGTTGATGATCCATTAATTTGGTGTTTAGTGACCCTAATTACCAAGACTGATGAGTGAGACCCTAAGATAAATATTTATTTAATAAGCATGATCAGTTTGTGTCGCCTACGAGCTTGTCGACGACTCTATCTGATGAGCAAAATATGAGAAGCGGTAAACGTCACCTCCGACATGGAAATGTAAAGAGATATTTGATAGTGGCAGTAGAATAATAGAGCATAAGATAAATTAAGACAATTTAAATGGACGGGGTATCAATATAATGGCCAATCCAACACACACACTTGCAATTTGGGGACGAAATCGACATCTTGGTAGTATATCTCCATGATCTGGCAGATATACCTAGTAGCACGGACGATTCTTCAAGATAAGTAGGACTTGGAATGAACATCCCCCTGCCTTGGTCTAACTATCCAATTCGATCAGTACATCGGCGATTGATAGGCCGGTAGAATAATTCATCAAGTGGTAAATGGGTAACTACTTCTTGTATTTTTTAAGGACAAATGGGTAAAACGAATAGACTGGTCACCTGATGAAAATGTACTGAGGCCGCTCACGATTGAGTCGTTGATTCCACAATCGCTATTTACCAAGGGATTTATGCTGTTCCCTATACAGTGCTGTAATTATAGACTCTTTTAATACACCATATTTGTAATATTGTCACATTGACGAATAATTATACAGAAGGTTTTTTGTCATTTACAGCCACTCCGGAAAATTTCCGCCCACCTGCGAGGATTGTAGGCGGCACAGTTACAACCATCAACCAATGGCCATATGTGGCTAATATTATGGTTGGAAGCGGAAATTTCTTCAGTCAATTCTGTGGTGGTACCATCATTAACAACAGATCCATTTTAAGCGCTGCCCATTGTGTTAGAACGCCATACCAGTAAGACCAAACATTTTTCATTTATATATATATATTTTAAAACGTATTAAAAAAATGTAATCACATTATTTCTTTCAGCCATTACTTAGCTTTTATGCTGCGCTTACGCCTTGGTTCAACTTGGGCCAGTAGAGATGGATTTGTTTTCAATGTCGCCCAGAATATTCTTCACCCTAATTACAACATGTGGACCATGGACAGTGATGTTATGATTTTCCGCAGTAGTAACACATTTGTTTATTCCAATGTGCTACAACAAGCAACTATCACCAATGCTAACTTCAACCCACCAGACAACCAAGCAGTTTGGGTAACCGGCTGGGGTCATACATCTGTAAGATTATTAAAAAAATTTACACTACTTCTAACAATCTAATTAAGGATCTTTGGTTTATAACTAGACGATATCTACCTATGAGCTTTATATTATTACATTCTCATTTAAAAAAAAATGTATTGAAAATCATAAGGAAGGAGTAGGAAGAGTAAAACAATTTTTAATTATAACATTATTTTTTTTCAGTTTGATGGAGTCAGCTCAGAACAGCTCCGTCAGGTGCAAGTTTATACGGTCAATCAGAATATTTGTGCACAACGCTACGCCAACCATTTCGGACGCGCTGTAATTAACGCTAACATGTTGTGCACCGGTGTCCTGAACGTCGGTGGTCGTGACGCGTGTCAGGGTGACTCAGGCGGTCCCGTGTTCCACAACCGCATTGTTATTGGTATTACCTCTTTTGGTGAAGAATGCGCTCATCCACATTTTCCTGGTGTCAACGCACGCGTATCTCGCTTTGTTCCGTGGATTGTGGCAAATCGATAAACGCAGTTGTGTTTTAAATTCACAATTTTTTCTGCAGTCGTTATTGTAATGTAAATAAAAAATAAAATGGCGGACATAATTAACAGAAACTGATGTTTTATTCACTATTTTCCATTGTTACAAGAAAACACTTGTGAGATTTAGTAAACGTAAAAACTTCAGTGAACGCTTACGCTAACATTGGAGAACACTGAAGTGATTAATAAAGTTGACAAAAAAAGCATTATATTATTTAGGTAATTCTAACTTTGTGTTAATTTTTAGGGAGAATAACATGGATAGGATTCGCAGTTACTAACGGGTGTTTTTTTAAGCTAGATAGAACTTTAAATTGTAAAAAGTAACACAAAAAATTAAATTTTGATGAAACTTTTTTTTTTATTTGTTTCAGTATACTCTGACAAATCATCATGAATAGACTCACGCTTGAACAACGCTACGAAATTATCCAAATTTACTTTGAAAATCAGTCGTCGATTCGCGCAACTTATAGACGACTGTTTTATCGCAAAATTGTGTTCAGCGATGAGGCGCATTTTTGGCTTAACGGGTTTGTTAATAAGCAAAATTGCCGCATATGGAGTGAGACCAATCCACAACAGACCCTACAGACTCCATTACATCCAGAAAAATGCACCGTATGGTGCGGTTTTCACGCTGGTGGCATCATCGGACCTTATTTCTTCAAAAATGAGCTGATTTTCAAAGTAAATTTGGATAATTTCGTAGCGTTGTTCAAGCGTGAGTCTATTCATGATGATTTGTCAGAGTATACTGAAACAAATAAAAAAAAAAGTTTCATCAAAATTTAATTTTTTGTGTTACTTTTTACAATTTAAAGTTCTATCTAGCTTAAAAAAACACCCTATATAAACTGTATGTATAAAAAGTTTTTTTAACGATGCGCAATGTAGAATAATTAGTTAATTTGTAGTTAAGGGGCTTTCATAAGATGACGCTGCAACATATTTTCTTCACGTTTTTTAATTCGTCTCATAAATACTAACTTTCAAGTGTTTAATAGTTTGATATTTTTTAGCACTTTTAAGTGGTTAATATTCTATTGCGTAATTCTAACTACTTTATTTAAATACTAGGCGCAAGTCAGACAATGGAGATCCATTGTAATTCAGCTTATACCTCATCTAAAAGGTCTTAAGACTTATAAAGTCATCTACAACGCAACAATCTTTCTATACAGGAGATATCTTTTAAAAGTAGATGTTTTATTTAAAAAAAAAGAAAAAACAATAGATGCCTGAATTATGATGATGTTTTTACTACAGTTGTAATGTGAAATGTTTTAAAAACTCTGATATTTTCTCTTGAGACTTACGAAGTCTACTGTGCGTGAATACAGCGCGCATTAAACCTTCTGTAATCCAAGAGAGTCTTAGAATAGGATATTTATTTGGAGGCATCTTTTAAACGACTCTGAATGAATGACTTTTGTTTTCTAATCTTGCGGTTGGTTAAAAGACAACCGCCACTGATTGACCTATCAACGCACAGTTCATACCACTGAACGAATTGCGCTGCAATTTCTCACACATACAGTAATCATGATGTAGGCGTATGCTAAGAAATTATTTTACAAAACTCAACCCCTAAAGAGGTGAAAAGGAGGTTTGAAGTTTGTATGAAGATTAGCAAGATTTTGCAGGTTTTTTGTTTTAAAACTTTGCGAGGTTTATGCTTTGACTAAATAAGCCTCTAAGAAGTCAACAAAGGGACAAAGTCATTAAAGCAATATGGGTATCGTTTGTAACATTTTTGGCCACTGGTAACTAACAAAAATGGCATCGGTTTCAAATTTTAACATTGTTTCCTAAGAAAGCTTCTCTAATATCGATTTATTAAACAATGATAGAACACCTATTTGTGTGTTATTATAAATATCATAAATACGAACAGCTATTAGAACGTAGTCCACACTGTGGACTCCACAGTGTGGACATGACAGGACACAGTCTCTCTTAATGATGAAGATTTTTGACTTTCTATATCAGTGTACAATACTATCCACAAGCGCTTGTATAAAATCCTGTTTCAAGTTTTCGTTTGCAGAGCTGTTATTCTTAGGATATAAGGCAAATTAAACCATACTTAAGTTTCAGTGCTCAATTATTGTAGACACATGTACGAGGGAGCGTTTTTGGAACGAAGTTCCTTATGGCGCGTTGTGTAAGGGGGCTAGACGGAAAAATTGTCACGACACAATATGTTGACACGACACAATTTGTTGTCACGACACAATTTGTTGTCATGACACGACGACGACACACACAGATATTTTCGTTTCGTCTTTCTATTTCGAACTTCGTTCCATCCGGGTGTCCCTTGACACCTCTCAAGTTTTTTATATTCGCGGAATGGGGGATATAGGGTAGAAATAAAAAAACCAAATTATTTTTCCTTTTCAATATATTCACCTGCAATACGGATACATTTTTCAGATCTTTCAATTAATTTATTTATACCCTCAAAAAAAAATGTTTTGTCTTTATCTTCAAAATACGCCGAAACTGCCTCCTTAACTTCATCATCGGTGGTAAATTTCTTACCCCGCAGCTCTTTTTTCATTTATGGGAACAGGTAATAATCACTCGGGGCCAGGCCTCGACTGTAGGGTGGGTGATCCAAAATATCGAAGCCCACCTTATGCAGGGCAGCCAACGCAATGCGGCTCTTGTGGACGGGTGCGTTGTCGTGCAAAAGCAGCACACCTCTCGTTAATTTTCCCGTGTTTTCTTTTTAATGACTTCTTTTAATCGCTCTAATATTGAAGCGTAGTATTCTCCGGTCATACAAACACCTTTATCTTTATAATCAATTAATAATATTCCTTTCGAGTCCCAAAAGACCGTTGCCATAAGTTTCCCAGCTGACTGTGACACCTTAAACTTTTTGGGAGGTGCTGTGCCCTTTTTATGCCACTGCATGGAGTCTTGTTTAAACTCAGGCTCATAATGATGAACCCAAGTTTCGTCTCCAGTAACAATTCGGCTCAATACACCATCCTTGTCCTCATTGCAGAGATCCAAAAATGCACGTCCAAGAACTTGTGACTGTGAATTGTTCAGTGACTGATACTGGTAGGTAGTGAATGAATGTACATACATTCACATTTATTACTACCTACCTACCCTATCCAATTGCCTGCTCTTTTACCACCAATTCTATTAATGATTATATTTTCTTTATAAATTGGATCAGATATCAGGGGCTAGCTGAAAACCAGTGTTGTGCATTAGTACAGCGTAAACTGAGCTGGTTACCTTTGCTGCAGAGTGCATCACACTGTTTAAGTGATTTTCTTTTTGTAGATTGTATGTTGTGCTATGTTGTAGCAAAAATAAATGGTTTAAATCGTTTTTTAATGGTCTAAATATCCCGTCTGGTACAGTAATTCACCAATAAAAATTATGAAACAAAAGACTAAGGTACATTTGCGTTGGAAACAAGATGAATACCTACTGAGTTGACGATGATAATAAGTTTGCAATTTTACGTACTAGACAGCGTAATGTAGCCAAGAGAAAAGCACTTGATCTCTGCAAGCTGCAATGGTTAATGGGTAGGAAGTCGCAACTCAATTTAGAAAACAAACTTCTTCTCTACAAGTGTATCCTAAAACCTATTTGGACCTGTGGCATTCAGCTGTGGGGTACAGCGTCATCATCAACATTGAGATCCAGCAACGATTTCCGTCAAAAACTTTTCGAATGATAACTGGAGCACCCTGGTACATAATTTAAAAAGTACTGTACTGCACCTAAGTAGGGAGTCATTTGGAGTATGTGTCCCAAATATGGAAGGACTATCTTAGGCTCTGCAAGAAGTTTCACCTCCTCCCACTTATAGATTGAAGCGAACTTTACTTTTCTTGTCAAAATCTTAAACCACAATATTGAGTGACCTGATCTGCTTGAGCAGATATTTTTTAATGTGCATTCTAAGTCACTCCGCTTTAACCCCCCTTTTCACATTCCTAGCTAAAACAAATTATAGACAGAACAGCTACTTGGTAAGCATTTGTTTATTGCGTGTTTGGCGCTTACGTATTGTGTGAGATTTTTCTTTGTGATTTATGTTTGGTGTGTGTTTGTTTCTCAATATTTTAAATTAGTCTAAAACTAGAAGTGAACACTTGTTATGGGCTCTCTGATCACTAATCTGCTTTGTTCTACTAGTATATCTAGCAGTAAGTTTTTCATGAATAAATAAATAAATAAATAACAAATACGCGTCTCCACAAAGACCTGAAAATTTAATCTGTCAAGGAAGAAATAAAAAATTGTCTACCTAAATATTCTGAAAACTTAAACTTTCTGGCAAGAGAGCTGACGAGTATAGAACCAAAATGTAATTTAAAGAGGCTAAAAAGACGTGCTCCTCAAGACCTGATCGTAACAGGAGCTAGCGCCAACATGGACATATCACTGGATATTGTGCCATATACGACTGTTTATTACAATCATGAACATCCATCTCAATGTCGAAAAGACAGATTGCAGGACACAAGACAAATAAAAAAAAACTTATGATATTAGGCAAATATTAAAAAATTAAAATACATGAGGTTTATAATAAACACGAGTATTTTCTTTATTAGTTTAAACAATCATGACTATATTAGACATTATTGTGGGAGTGTTACTCACTTAGTTTAAGCGTTTGCCACAATCCATAAACTAAAGCGAGATACACGTGCGTTCACTCCGGGGAAGTTTGGATGAGCACATTCTTCACCAAAAGAGGTTATACCAACAACAATACGGTGGTGAAATACGGGACCACCGGAGTCACCCTGACATGCGTCACGACCACCGACATCGAGCACACCGGTGCACAACATGTTAGCGGTGACGATTTCTCCTCCAAAGTGGTCAAAATATCGTTGTGCACAAACATCCTGGTTGACTGTATAAACTTGCACCTCACGCAGCTCTTCAGAGCCACCTGCACCCCCATACTAAAAACAAATTTAGTTTTTTTAAGTCTTAGATGATTCAACTAGAAATAATGGTTAAGCAAATTCTGTCACATACTTTTTGTTTTAAAATGTCGTTCATTCTTTAAAAAGCGCAGAGATTATAGTGAACACAATATCGAAATAAACATACATAAAAGAGAAATTTAGTATTATTTTATACATATACTAGCTGACCCGACAAACGTTGCTTTGCCATAAAAAGGAATATATGTTGTAGAGGTGGGTCAATAAAATCGCGATGGAAAAATAGGGGTTTGATCGTAGAGGGTTGAAAATGCTGTATCATAAAAACATAAAAAAAAATTGTATTGGACTACCCTTAACATTTAGAGGGATCAAAAATGTACGTTGGCCGATTCTCAGACCTACCTAAAATGCTCACAAAATTTCATGATAATCGGTCCAGCAGTTTTGGAGGAGTATAGTAACTAACATTGTGACACGAGAATTTTATATATATTATAAGATATATTGAAGTAATTTCACCTCTAGTGCACCCCAGCCGGTTACCCAAACTGCTTCGTTGTCTGGGAGATTATAGGTATCGCTGGCGATGGTCCCACGTTGTAATACATTGGAATAAACAAATGTAGTGCTGCTGCGCATAATCATTACATCACTGTCCACAGTCCACATGTTGTAATTTGGATTAATGATGTTCTGTGCTACGTTGTGAACAACTCCACCGCTACTGGCATAAGTTGAACCAAGGCGCAGACGGAACATAAAAGCTGGAAAATATCTATAAAAATCATTACATCAGATATTTTAACATGCTTTAAATAGACGTAGTTACTTGTGTAAAACATAAACTATTTAGTCTTACTCACTCTCCGGCAAAGAGAACACAATGTGCAGCAGTTAAAACGGATCTGTTGTTAATGATAGTACCACCACACCATTGGCCAAAGTTATTTCCTCCTCCAATCATAACATTGGCTTGGTAAGGCCATCGCTTGATGTTTGTAACTGTGCCGCCCACGATCCTTGCTGATGGTTTAAAGGCTCGTGGGGTAGCTGAAAATTTTTGAAAAGAGAACAGGTAATAAATTGTCGCTGTGCTAGAATTAAAGGTGTTTGGTAAGGTTTTGAAAAAAACATAAGCAAAAGGATAAGGTTCTATTTGATTTTAAGATAAGATTGCAGTAAAAGTTTAATTCGGTACTGAAGCAATGACATCCTACTAATAATATAAACGCGAAAGGATTTTAATGAAACATTACAATAATATAGCTTATACATCAGAATAATACATAGGATACAATTTGTAAAGATTCTTGCTTCGCCTCGCGGCGTTGCCCGCAGTTATTGTCGCAGTAAAAGAGAAAAGGTATCAAGTGGTCGCTGTGCTGCAATGAAAGCTTCCGCTTTTCTTGGTAGAGAGTAAGGTTCACAAACTTCGGCATCGGCAGTAGTATCTATCGCAGTAGTGTTTGTTGTTCAGCCTTACATCACCGTCCATCCCATTTCGGTGTCTGACTGAACTATTAACATTATTTTCTTCGTGGAATGACTATAAGTAAAAACTACTGAACTGAATTTTAAGTTAAAATATATTGCAATTCATCGGACAAGCAAAGTTAATTTAAATAACTTACCAACACCAGCTGCAACACAAACACCTAACAAGATGATGAGACGCATGTTGTTACCGTCTTATCCGAAACTAGAATGATTAGGTACGTACGTTTAAAACACCACCGAATTGATACCGACACAAATCCCATATTTATCACTAAATTAACAAGATAAGAATAAATATATTCGATTCATATAAAGGCACTCATGTTATTATTTATCTCTTACTGGACAGTACATAAAGAAACATATTTCTTAAGTATACTTACATACTAAGATAGTTTAGGATATAGTTAATATGGGGACGAGGATAACATTCCGAAATTTTTAATCGATTTCAAAAAAGGAGGTTCTAATTTGTCGATATTTTCGTCGTTCATGAACCGATTTATTTTTGCGTTGGGTTTGGTATTGCTTCCAGGTGTCATCATATCGCAATTTGATGTTGGGATCCTAATTGATTGCAACCCGCAAACTTTATAGGCACATATTATCTATTTTAGACAGTTTCTAAAATTATTAAAATATTTTAGTATATTATTATTTCTTCATCAAAGATACAACTCCTAACGGTTAGGAGTTGGAGGATATTTTTTTATAGCTTATGTTTAGTTTTAATAGGTGCTTCAAGCCACTAACAACATATAATAGGAGTTAAAGTATGAAATTGTTAATTTTAACCGATTTCAAAAAAGGAAAAGGTTTTCAATTCGTCTGTGTTTTTTATGTTTGTTACCTCAGAACTTTCGACTGGATAAACTGATTTTGATGGTTCTCTTTTTATTTGAAGGCTGTTGCTTCCCATGTGGTCCCATTTCAATTTAGTCCAGTTCTTGAAGTCGTTTTTTTAAGATACTTCAAATTTACCAAACCCCTTTATGTGATATTTTCTAGTGAAACTTTTTTTACATGATGCCTATGCGGTACTTACATATTTAAAAAAATAATTAATTCCATGAATTCTAAGGAGCTGCAGTTAGAAATCATACATCATCCTCCATCTTGCCGTCTGGCTCCAACTACTTTTTTTCGCCATTTAATCAATTTTCTACGTGATAATTTTTTTATTCCCTAGAGGCAGTAGAAAATGTTTACACACAGTTTTTTTATTGTAGAGCCCCAAACTTCTATCAGACATAACTGAACTTCCAATTAGATGTCAACAGTGTATAGATAACGAGGGTAAATATTTTGATTCAATAAATCCTACTACTATTATAAAGGCGAAAGTTTGTAAGTATGGATGTATGTATGTATGGATGTTTGTTACTCTTTCACGTAAAAACTACTGAATGGATTTGAATGAAACTTTACCACAATATAGCTTATACATCAGAATAACACATAGGCTACTATTTATAAAGATATAGCTTCGCCTCGCGGCGTTGCCCGCAGTTATCATCGTACCGCGGGTAGCACCGCGGGGTTCAGCTAGTATGTTATATTTTAGAAAAAAAAAAGTTTCATTAACAGTACGAATCGGCAATTTCATAGTTTAACCAATAATGTGAAATAGTTCAACTTACTACTCATCTACGACTATTGGCACGAAAATGAAAAAATAAAACATTAAAAAAACAATCCAAAAAAAAAGAACGAAATCTTCCTGCCTAGAAACAATCAAAATAATAATAATAACGTTTATTTCGCAAAATGTTACATTTTTCCTTAAAAACTTAGATATAAAAGATTAGAAAGAATAATACAAAAATAGAAAAACTAAATAATTTGTACATTGCTGGTTCTCAAGCTAAGCAAGGCCTGTGTTTTGAGAACCATTGTGTTTAGTCGTGCTGATCGCTGCTAGTGGCAAAATTTGTTTTCTATATCTGTTGCTTTGCTTAGCGTGTTAACATGTGTGTAAGTGTGTATATGCACGTGTGTGTGTTTGTGTATATATGTGTGTGTATTTTTGTTTATGTAAGTTTTTGCAGCAAATTTGATATGTTCTTATGTTTTATGTACTACTAACTATGAGTAAGGAGGTCTTCAGTCGTCATATAATCAAGTCCCTGAAGCCAGCCAACTATTTTAGATTTTATTTCTTCTCCATTTAGGCATACGATAATTATTTTTTTAATGCAGTATTTAATTTCAGATTGGCACAGCGCGAGATACACTGATCTCAATTTATCTATCGAAAGGACTTCTCTTACCTAACCGTCTAACCCTGATCGTAACTAGGTGTATATGTTTGTCCCATTTAAGCCTATGATCAATTTGTACTCCGAGGTATTTCACTTGCTCAACCCTTGTTAATTCCAAGCCTGCGCAATCCTGTTGCTATGAACAAGAGTGAGCTTTAATGTAAAAATTTGGGGCAGGATCGGTACTTTGGCTTAGTGAAAAGGCCACGTAGTTAGTCTTATTTAAGTTTAGCGTTAGGAGATTTTTGTTTAACTAACTCATGACCCTATGTAGCGAGTCTTCTGCTCTTTCTTTAATAATCTGCCAGTTGGGTCCCCAAGTAAATATAGCAGTGTTATCTGCGTAGGTAAGATTTTTTGTATTGGGTAGCTGCATCGTACAGAGATCATTAATATATATTTGGAAGAGGGTTGGGCCCAATATACTACCTTGCAGCATACCGTAATTAATTATTTGTTCGTCACTAAGCTGTCCCTCTGTTAGGACTTGTTGTCTCCTATTCGCAAGACAGTCTTCAAAAATGTCACGCGCAAAACCTCGGACTCCCAACCTCTGCATTTTGCCCATTAGAATAGGGACTGAGACCGTGTCAAATGCCTTCGTTATATCGAGGAATATGCACAGATATCTCTTTTGTGCATCTATATTCTCCACAATTGTATTTATGTTGTCCATTATTGCATCCACTGTTGATATTGATGGCCGAAACCCATACTGGTTTGATGCCAAAATATTATATTTTTCCAAAAATTATTTAATGCTTTGTTCAGTACCTTTTCCATAATTTTTGATACGCCAGAGAGAACCGAGATTGGAAGATAGTTATTTACACAGTCTCTGTCCCCGCTCTTGTAGATAGGATGTATTATTAACCTTTTGAAGACTTCAGGAAACACACCACCATTTATAGCACTATTATAGATATGAGTAACTATAGGGATTAGCACCTGGCAACTTTGACGGAGCACTTGGGATGAAATTACAAAAAACCTGTGTATTGTGTACTGTTAGGAGTCGGTGTCAAACCCAATAAGTTTGTGATAAGTGACTTGTCAATACATACCTATCCTTATCTCCATTTTTTTATTTGTCCTAAACTATCTTAGTGCATTCTCAGGAAACAACTTTCTTTATGTACTGTAAGAGATAAAAATTAATAGGAGTGTCTATAAATAAAGCTAATGTATTTATCCTTATCTTATTAATTAATCAATCGGTATCAATTCGGTATTGTTTTAAATATAATCATTCTAGTTTTGTATAAGACGGTAACAACATGCGCCTCATCATCTTATTAGGTGTTTGTGTTGCAGCTGGTGTTGGTAAGTTACTTAAATTAACTTTGCCTGTCCGATGAATTTCAATATTTTTCAAATACTCATATTATTCTGTACAGTAGTTTTCACTTATAGTCATTCCACAAAGAAAATAATGTTAATAGTTCAGTCAGACACCGAAATGGGATGAGCAGTGACGTGACGCAAGCAAATTGTATAGTTTACGCGTATAATACTGATTGATGCTACTGCCGATATGTGATGTGGTATTCATTGACTATAAATTAAGGTTTCTTCCTCTAATATATGCAGTTTACTCTAGAACCTCGAGCTTTTCATTTGTCTCCACGCGTCCTAACCTTTCATGGTGACCCTGCCGGTAACAGGAGCCGAGCAGCCCCGCGCGTGTAATAAGAACTAAGTGTGATCAACAATTATTTTTGGAAAGTTACCGTGGACTTTAAAATTAATAAAACTGCAATTCATGATCGGTCGCATCAAAGACGTCTCGTCGTTATTGAAAAACACTTTCGCACGTTTATATTCGAAAATAAGTGGTTTCTATTCTAAAGTGTCGCGGAAGTGATTGCCCAGGCCACCGGGGTTGGTTCCAATACGTCTCCTACGTAATATGATCTCCTAATATGTACAATTTTGAAAATTTACAGTAATGTAGCTGATGTTTAAGCTATATTACTGTAAATTTTCATCAAAATCCATTCAGTAGTTTTTGCGTGAAAGAGCAACAATCATACTCACTTACATCCTCTCAAACTATCGCGTTTACAATATTAGTAGGATTAGTAGGATGTCATTGCTTCAGTACCAAATTAAACTTTTACTACAATCTTACTTTAAAATCAAATAGAATTTTATCCTTTTGCTTATGTTTTTTTTAAAACCTTACCAAACAAACACCTTTCATTGTAGCACAGCGACAATTTATTACCTCTTCTCTTTCTAACAATTTTCAGCTACCCCACGAGCCTTTAAACCATCAGCAAGGATCGTGGGCGGCACAGTTACAACCATTGAGCGATGGCCTTACCAAGCCAATGTTATGATTGGAGAAGGCAATTACTTTGGCCAATGGTGTGGTGGTACTATCATTAACAACAGATCCGTTTTAACCGCTGCACATTGTGTTCTCTTGCCTGGAGAGTAAGTAAGACTAAACAGTTTTACCTTTACACAAATAGTTATGTTTATGATGATGTGTGATGATAATTTTAGATATTTACCAGCGTCTATGTTCCGGCTACGTCTTGGTTCAACATATGCCAGTAGAGGTGGAGTTGTCCATAACGTTGCACAGCACGTCATTCACTCAAATTACAACATGTGGACCTTGGATACTGATGTTATGATAATGCGCAGCAGCACCTTATTTGTTTATACCAATGTGTTACAACAAGGAACCATTGCCAGCGCTACTTATAACCTCCCTGACAACCAAGAAGTTTGGGTAACCGGCTGGGGTGCATTAGAGGTAATATCACGATCACGTCTACTTGTTATTTGACCGTTTATTTTAATATTAAATTAGTCTACTGTATGTTTATTATGGATGATGGATTGACGATCTAAAAGAGTGGCTGGCAGCGGATGGATGCGGACTGCCCAAGACCGGGATGGTTGGCGCTCCTTGGGGGAGACCTACGTTCAGCAGTGGACGGCAAATGGTTGAAATGATGTTTATTAGAAATTTAGCTTAAAATAATCTCTGTCGTTTTTAAAGAATTAACCAAGTCTATAACCCGAAAAGTATGTGACAGAATTGGCTCCGCAGTTAGAGCTAATTGAATCATCTAAGATTATTTTAACACAATATTTATTTTATTTATAGTATGGCGGTCAGGATGGCTCTGAACAGCTGCGTGAAGTGCAAGTTTATACAGTCAACCAGAATGTTTGTGCACAACGCTATTTTGACCACTTCGGGGGCGAAATAATCACTGCCAACATGCTGTGCACCGGTGTACTTGATGTCGGTGGTCGTGACGCATGTCAGGGTGACTCCGGCGGTCCCGTGTCCCACAACCACGTTGTTGTTGGTATTACCTCGTTTGGTGAAGAATGTGCTCATCCAAACTTCCCCGGAGTGAACGCACGTGTATCTCGCTTTACTTCATGGATTGTGGCAAACGCTTAAAGCCAGTTGGACACTCCTACAATAATGTCTAAGTCAGTATGGTTTAAACTAATAAAGAAAATACTCGTGATTATTATAAACCTTGACTCATTTCATTACTTATCGTTTAATATTACAATAATATCATAGTTTTAAGTTTCAACACATTGTTTCACATTATAAAGGCATTTAATAAAACAAGTCTTAAATATTAGTAGGGGAAAGTGGGGGAAATACGAACACCTAAGGGAAATCTCAAATAAAACAGTGAAATTTAATCACAGAGCTTCTTTAATAGTTTAATTATAAAGTTTACTAATCTATGTAACGAATTAACTAGACAACATTTATATTTTTTAATAAAATATGAAAATATGAATAAAAAACAAAACTCTTAGTGTTCGGCTTTCCCCGACATTAGTCGGGTAAATACGAACGCCAAGTGGGGTAATTACGTACGTAAATACGTAACATTAATAACGACAGTGATCACATTTATAACCCTTCGATGTTGACTGTCCATCGGTACAATTCTCGTAAGCCCATTTTCCACACACGTAACACATTATCCAGTCTTCAACGGGGGGATCTATACATTTTTCTTCACAAAAAATACAAAAGAAGTCTTCATTTCCCTTCTTTTTTCCTTTTTCTTTTGTATTTTGACTAGAGTCATTAAATTCTATTATATTCTTGAAATTATTTAATACTCGTTTAATTTCTTTATTCAAAGGTTTCTTATCACTACATTTCAGTCTTTTTATTTGTTTTTTTCCTGGTTTTTTCTTGCTTTCTTCTGCTTTTGCTCTTTTTCTGTTTTCCTTTTCTTCTAACTGCTCTTTCATAGGTGTGCTCGACAGAATAGTAGATTTTCTCTTCCCAATATTGCGTTTTGATACTTTTAGCGGAATCACAGGCAATTCAACAATATCGGATAGATGAACTTCATGTGTGCTTGTATTTTCGCTTTGTGAATTAGCAAGACCTGTATCGGATGCCTGGACATTAAAATCTTTAACACTGTGAACTTGGGTTACTGCAGTCGTATCAGCATTGGGAAGTTGTTGAAATTCAGTTGTTTGGTCATTTAAGAGTTGGGTATTCGTATCAATGGTTTGTGTTATGTTCATTGTTGTCTGTGCGGCGTTATTGTGGAATATGTTTGGCTCAATTGAATCGAACTCAATGGGGCGCAAAGGATATATTCCTGCAGATCTAAAACCACTTGCTGCTTTTTGAAGGTTACTGCATCGGTTAAAAGCATTCGTAAATAATTCTACTAGGTCGTATTATGTGATGGGCAGGCCAAATCGATCTGCCATGTAATTCTCACATTCTTGATTGTATGCTGTCTTAACAGGGCCAAAATATGTCAAGTCCAAAGGTTGGAGTTTATGTGAGGTGTGTGGTGGCAAAGTGAGCATAATAATTCCATGTTCTCTGCATAGTGAATAAGCATCAAGACTTATGTGCCTTACATGGTTATCCAATATGAGCAACACTGACGGACGTTCGGGATTACCCGACATAGAGTGTTCGCCTTTACCCCGCTGGATCGAATAAAACAACATTGAAATAAATATTTTAGGTTATATTACTTTTGCCGATTGCGTCATTGCTATTTAGCAGCTTAATATGTAAGTATTCCAGTAAGTAAAAGTTAAATAAATATTGTATATAGCAATCAAGTAATACCAAGTTGAATTCACGCAAAAAATTACATCAAAATCTTGCAGAATATAACAAAATGCATACCTTGATAAGTACGTGCGTCCGCGTCGCTCGGGTTGTTGACTGGCACTAGTGGTGGCTTGATCTCCGATATGGCGACAAGTGAAATATGCCTATCTCTTTCTAACACATCACAACCGTTGCGTTCGGATTTACCCCGCGTTCGTGTTTACCCCACTCTCCCCTAACTGCTGATAATGTTGTAGATAATCCACGCGATATTTAGATATCGTTTTTTATCAATTAAGTAGCTAGTATGTAAAATATATTGACTGTTTAGGTGATAATGTATTTTGCATCTATACCTATTTTTTTTATTTTTTTTTTTTTATTGAATAGTGGGCAAACGAGCAGACGTATCACCTGATGGTAAGCGATTACCGCCACCCATGGACACCCGCAACACCAAAGGCGTCACAAGTGCGTCGCCAACCTTTGGGGGATGGGGGAGGGTTTGGGTATGGGCCTCCGGTATCCTCACTCACTCGGTGAAACACAGCGCAAACGCTATTTCACACCGGTTTTCTGTGAGGCCGTGGTATCACTCCGGTCGAGCCGACCCATTCATGCCGAAGCATAGCTCTCCCACGGTAAAACCTATGTGATTGTACTGGTACGAAACTCAAAAAAAGGAACAAAATGAAGCATTTTATAGGCTTCAAAGGCAGTATAAGACCAAGACTAGTAGAATTTCATACCTAAAGCAAAATAAGTAAGTCCCTGAGAATGGAAATTGAAACGATGATGAATACAGTTTTCTACGATTTATCAAGATACAGAACCATAGAAGTCGATAGATAATAATGTCTAGTATAGTCATGGTTGTTTTAAACTAAGAAAGATAATACTCGTGAATATTATAAACAACAACTTATTTCATTATTTATTTGTAAAATTATGGTGTACATACGTGTACAATTTACGGGTTCCGTGCTAATGGCATAGATGGCGCTATTAGTTTTGTTTCATACGTATGCTTTGGCTTGAAGTATTGTTTGTGGTGGTTGGAAGTGAAGTTTTATGTAATTATGAGAATTATACTCTGTCTTTATTACTCGTTATCGTCATTATCATAATATCATCGGCATAAAATCGTCGCCAAAAAAAATGGTGTGTACCCGAGAGAATGCACATTAAAAATTTTAGCTCTATCTTTGAATTACAATTAAAATAGGTTTTACTAATAATTTTAAATATTTATTACACTATTCGAGAAACTGAAATAGTCTTCCGCTGGTAAAGTTTTATTTCCCTTATTCTATCAACATTAGTGCATCCACTATGGAATCCCTGTTGAAGACCATTGCTAATATGAATGTTGAGTTTAACACGCGCTTGGCTGAATTTGATTATCCAAAAAGAAGGTAGCACCACATCAGCAATCTGCAAGCAGAATTAACAACTTTTGAAAAGTTTGTTCTGAAAGCTCTCAACGACATCCAAGAGCAAGTTCAGTTCTTGGCTCAGTCCGCGGAAAACATGGAGACTCGGAGCAGAAGAAAGATACTGCTGTTTTATGGTGTACCCGAGGACAAGGAAAAAGACACTGTGTTGGTGGTAAACAAAATTATTTGTGCAAATAAACCCAGGCCCATCCCTCTAAAGTTTCAACAGGCCACTACCAGGGATAATATATGGTTTACCAAAACTAGAAGAGCACCGGAATGTCTTCGTGTCTGCACGTCAGAAGTTTGGCATAACCAAATGTTGAACCCGACAAGGCATTATCCATATGATGGGTCCAAATAATAAGAAACAAATAACCGTATCACTATACTTGCTGAACTGGACGCTATTTGTGACGATGTGGTGATGCCTGTTGCAGCCACCAACGTAATGGTAATTTAAACCAGGCGTCCGCCAAAAAAATAATAGCATCATGTTTTATCGTCGAGACCCAAATTGCCAATTGTTTACATTTATAAGAGATGGTTGTATGTTGCCTTGATTAGTGTCACATGATAGACTACTCAATATCTTACCTTCACACTAAATGCTTGTTGTGCCTACACTATGTATTGTTTTATTTACCCTCTTTTTAGTTTACTCGTACTTTTATATTTTATTACTATCATAAGCTTAAGATTATTCTGCTTTTGATGAAATGGATCACTCGGATCAACTATTTCTGACAATGACAAGTATTTATAGTCTTCAATTCTAAGACTTCGAGTTTTAAGTCTTCTTCGTGATGAAAAGCTTTAGGTTTAGGAGTACGGAGGAGATAGGAAAGAAAGAGAGGATCGTGATAGGAAAATGAGTCTGCTGAGCATTGGCCGTGTTTGGCAACATACTCTTCAGAGGATACAAATATAAGGTCTAGAATAAATGGATTACGGTTAGGTAAATTTTGTGTAGGATTTAATGGGAGAATGGAAAGGTTACTGGATACAATAACAAATCGAAGAATTGCAACACAGGAATCGTTGTTGAGTAAATAAGTGTTAAACTCACCCGTGGCTATGGTATGACTATACGAAGGGGTTAACTTTTCTGATAGTAATTCAAGGGAAGAAACACAGGCCACCCGTAACGAGGGAGTAAAATATACACCGAGAAGTATGTTTGTATTTTGGAGTAATATTTTAATGAATAAATGCTCGCCAGCATTCGTTACTGGGGGCTGTGATGAAATATTTACTACGGAAAAAGGAATGTGAGATCGGATATACATGGCAACTCCACCGCCGCGTCCACAAGCGTCCCTTACTAAGCGAAAACCTGGTATTGAATACGATACGGTAGATAGTTATGATTTTGGCCACGATTCCTATACAAGAATTGTATAGATGTTTCGTTGTGTCGAAGGGAAGAAACATAGTCTACCCGTAACGAGGGAGTATAATTTCCACCGAGAAGTATTATACACAGACTAAACTAACTACTTGTAATATATATTTTAATCTGTGTATGTATGTGTGCGTATGTATGTTGAGTATGTTTATATGTGTAATATGAGTAGATATTTGAATTTTGTGATTATTTTTATTATCCACATAATAAATTGAAGATTTGTGCGCCCTACTACTGCTACTCCGATTAATGCCATTTATCATAATATCCGCATAAAGTTTGTCTGTAAGTTATCTAATATAGTCATGATGACATGAGTTATCTAATGTAGTCTAATATAGTCATGATTGTATAAAATACCAAACAAACTACTCATAGTTGACGTGGCCTATGTCAAAAGACTTTTGTAATAAATCTGAAGTGGCATAGCAGTTATTGTTGAGCATTTTAAAGCAAAAACTGGTGGAATGTAAATAAAGTTCCATTTTGTAGTCTCTGGTTATTGAGCAATCTAAGACTTAATTATAAATGATGTTTTGTTGTACAACCATAATGTAACGTGTATTTGAGAACTGTAATAAATTAATAAATATGTAAGTTAGTACTTCTCATAAAGTCTTACAAATTCTGAGTTGTAAATACATAATAAAAGAATATCTAACGAGAAGTATTTGAGTTATTAATTTTTTATTACATATTATTATTAATATTAATAATAAAAAATAATTAAAGAAATAATGCATATTTAAATTGGTTTTGATGATGTTAATGTAAAATGAACAAAAAAAACTTTAATCTATACTAATATTATAAAGAGGAAAACTTTGTTTGTATGTTTGTTTGTTTGTTTGTTTGTAATGAATAGGCTCAAAAACCACAGGACCGATTTTAAAAATTCTTTCACCATTCGAAAGCTACGTTATCCACGAGTAACACAGGCTATATTTTATTTTGGAAAAAAATAGGGTTCCGTAAGATATTGGGGTTTTTCGGACACAAGGTGTAAAAAATCAACCAGAAAAGTTACTTATTTTGCGTACGCTGCGTAAACTATAAAAGATAGAACCATAAAATGTTCTAATTAATCGTAGATCTTATAAATATCTACAAAAAAGTCCGCGACACACTATACGGGGGAAAAATTTTCGCTACGGGCAATAAAAGACGCAAACGAGGTTGCGTCGGTCAGCTAGTTTAATAATAAATAAATATTTCGGACGTCTAACACACAACGCCATCTAGTCCCAAGCTAAGCAGAGCTTGTGTTATGGGTACTAGACAACTGATATGAATACATAAATACTTTTTTTTGGAAATACATTCATATGATACATAGAAAACACACAAACTCCGAAATAAATATTTATAGATCACACAAACACTTGGTCCGACCCAGGATTTGAACCCGAGACCTCATGCACAGCAGTCGCATTCGCTACCGCTGCGCCACCGACCTGATGCTTTTTACTTTATTATTTACTAGCTGAACCCCGCGGTGCTACCCGCGGTACGATGATAACTGCGGGCAACGCCGCGAGGCGAAGCTATATCTTTATAAATAGTAGTCTATGTGTTATTCTGATGTATAAGCTATATTGTGGTAAAGTTTCATTCAAATCCGAATGGATTTGAATGAAACTGAATAGTAGTTTTTACGTGAAAGAGTAACAAACATCCATACATACATACATCCATACTTACAAACTTTCACCTTTATAATAGTAGTAGGATATCACTATATAATGAGGCAGATATTTAGAGATTATTAAATACGTTCGAATGATGATGTATATAAAAATAAAAACGTTTGAGCAAAAAAAATATATCGACTTATTTAATATTCTTAAACCTCCCTCATTTAATATGCAGTAATCATACTACGGCTGACTGGAGCTGGATACAAGAAGCCGAGGATCGAACTCAGTGGCGTACAATTGGAGAGGCCTATGTCCAGCAGTGGACTGCAATAGGCAGATGATGATGATGATGATGATGATGAATTAAAGTAAGACTCTTGTATCTGATAATGACGCATGGAGTCAGGTGGAGTAACAATCAAATGCTAAACGGTGAGGAAAACTGAAGAGTTCGAATCGAGCTTTGAAATGTTATTTGATACCTGTACTTTCTTCAAAAAAATAAAATTGTGGGATTTTTTAAACATACACAGCTATACTGAAACCAATCTGGACCTATGGTATCCAATTGTGGGGAACAGCCTCTCACTCTAACATTGAAATAGTGCAGAGATTTCAGAACAAAATGCTGCGAATGGTAACCAACGCTCCCTGGTACGTGACAAACGAACAGTTGCATCACGACCTTCAAGTACATACTGTCAAACAAGAAATTTTACGACACACAAGAAGCTACGAAAAAAGGATCACAAACCACCCAAATTATCTTGATGGAGGAAACTCACGCAACTCGAAGACTCAAACGGAAAATGCACCAGAACATACTCAAATCACAGTTATCACAGTAAAGTGAAGTAGGCTGTGACTCAGGTCACATGCCGAGCATGTCATGATAACCCCGACCAGCCAACTGCTATATGTCCCAGTACGTGACAGAGTGTAATCATGTGTAGTGTAATAATACAAATAAATAAAATTGGAGTGTCTGTTTGTAATATTAAAATAACCGCTTTCTACTACATGCATGTGAATGTTTATACGGTACACATACCAAAATATATATTTTTTAAATTTTTGTATGTCTGTCTGTCTGTCTGTTTATTCCGACTAATCTCAGGAACCACTAATCCGATTTGAAAAATTCTTTCGGTGTTGGATAGTCCATTTATCGAGGAAGGCTATAGGCTATATATAATCACGCTACTACTAATAGAAGCGGAGCACCAATGAAGAATGTTTCAAAAACGGGGGAAAATTTTCACGCCACGGGCAATATAAGACGCAAACGAGGTTGCGTGGGTCAGCTAGTGCATTAATAAAACTACAAAAAAAAAGTTGTGAAACATGATACAATTATTTTTTTGTTTATACTTTAAACTTAAAAAAATAAGTAATAATGTAAATAATTACAATGTGTGGTGTGTATTTTAGAAAAGTATGTGTGTTTAGCACAGTACAGGTTCGACCTAGTTTGGGATCAAACTGCTTTGTGTAAGATGTGTATAGTTATTTTTATAATTTTTATTATTTAAAACTATTGTGACGTTTGTTACAAAACTCAAAATTAAAGAAAGAAATAAAAATCATTTATTTTAACGACATTGCAACACAACATATTTTAAAAGGAATTGGTACGTAACATAATATTGAAACATTAACTTAAAGCATAGTTAAGTATTAAATGATACTTATTTATTAGTAAGTAAATCTTTACAGATGTTTTTACACGTCGGACTTTACAGCTAGAAGAGGCCGGCATTTCCTAAGACTCACTCTGGGAAGAAATGCCGAAACAAACCACGGAGGTGTCTTTTTTTTAAGTCCGTTAACATTGATTAAATACATAAAAATAAAAATCTATGCGAGTACAGTATAGGATATGGGTTGGCCTTTTGAAGAAAGTACCATAGTATTGAGTCGGCCTGTCCATACACCTTACAAGCATCAGCCATCCTGTTACCTAACCAAGATGTAAGTCAAGATTAAGGATCCGAAGCGCGACACTACCGCCAGCAGGACATTTGTGTAGGCCGTTGAAACACTCAAAACCATCAGAAAGATACTAAATATGAACTTATATTACAAGCCTAGACTATACTCACATTTACAAACATAAAAGAATTCAGATGATATTAAATGGATGGATGGTGGTAGTATTAACAAATTGAAAAAAACATACAATATTAAAAAAAAACATTAAAATTTCTATCTTCAAAATGTCAAACATAATAATAATTAAATATAACAGTATGTAATATGTATGGTTATAAACTTATATTGTAACAATTTATATAAATTATAGCAATACAAACACTTTCTGCAAAGTCGTGTAGCAATGTGCATCAAAAACAGATGCTGCTCAGCATAATGCTGTATCATTTGCGATACAGAGCTGATTTTCAGCAACAAATTGATGATAAAACGTGCAGAAGAATCAAACTAAAATTAAGATTTGTGTTTCGAAACAAATTTACTACTCCCCAAGGCTTACCATAACAATCGGTCCTGTGCTACCCGCATCCAACAGTCTCCTGCGACCAGGTCGTCGGACCATCTTGCAGGGGGTCTACCCACGCTCCGTTTTCCAGTACGTGGTCGCCACTCCAGAACTTTTTTGACCCATCGGTCGTCTTGTCTGCGAGCAATGTGCCCTGCCCACTGCCACTTAAGTCTGGCAATTCTACGGGCAATGTCGGTGATCTTTATTCGTCTGCGGATCTCCTCATTCCTGATTTGATCACGCAGAGAGTTACGCGACATGTCATCAATTAAATTATGGATCGATTTTCAAAATAGTTTTACCATCGAGAGAGGTGATACATTAGATAAGTAGTTTTATTGACTTCAAAAAAGTCTAAAAGAATTGGTAGGCACAATAAAATTAATGAATGAATATTTTTCCTCGTCCCCGACTTTCATAATCACCGAAATGGTTACAATGTGTTGAATAATAGATAAACATAAGACACCTAAGTACTTCAAGATATAAAGTATATTTAATCTTATCTTATTAATTTGGTGATAACATATAATTTGTTTCGGTATAAATTCACTAGAGTTTTAAGCATTACTACTCTAGTTCCTGACAAAGGGTAACAACATGCGTCTCATCACTTTATTAGCCGTTTCCCTTGCGGTTGTTACCGGTAAGTTAAATAAATTGGCATATTACTAGAACTATAGGTAATTACAATTTGGAAAATGTATGTTTTAACAAACATTTTTGTTTAACCGTTTACCTCCGTACCGTGTTCCTCTGTGACTAGTCTATCTAACAAAGGAAGAATTTTTCGAATTTAATTAATACTACCTAAGATTAGCGCGTTCAACCAAATAAACAAATTCTTCAGTGTCATATATTAGGTCTTTACCTATGAAATTGCCGTTTTGTATGCAATAAGTGAAAGTACTTATTTTTTCAAACTTTTTTATTTCTGTTATTCGAAGTAATCACCCATGCAATCGACGCATCTTTGCCAACGCATTGGCAGTTTATTGATGCCCTTCTTGTACTGCCTCTCGGGAATTGAATTTTTTACCCACTAAAAAGTTGTCTAAATTTTGGAAAAAGTAATAGTCAGTAGGTGCAAGGTCTGGTGAGTATGGCGGATGAGGGAGAGCTTCCCACCCCAGCTCTTGCAGCTTGGAGACTGTCTGTTGCGCAGTATGGGGTCGCGCGTTGTCGTGAAGGAGCAGTGGGGACGACCGATTGACCAAAGCTGGTTGCAGATGTGCAAGCTTCTCCATCATTCTCTCCAGTTCTTCACAGTACACCTCTGCATTAATGCTCATGCCGTTTTGTAAAAAGCTGTGGTGAATCACACCCGCACTAGACCACCAAACAGTGACCATCACCTTTTTAGGGGTCATTTTTGGTTTAGGGCATTGCTTTGGTGCTGAACCAGGGTCTAACCAACTTGTTGAGCGCTTTCAATTGTCGAACAGAATCCATTTTTCGTCGCACGTAACTATTCGTTTCAAAATTCCTTCATTTCTTTGCCTATTGAGCAGCGAAAGGCAGGTCTCGACGCGTACGTTGCGCTGGCGATCGTTAAGGTCGTGGGGCACCCATCTATCAAGCTTTTTTACCTTGCCAATTTGTCGCAAATGGATCAATATTGTTTTGATGCTTACATTAAAAGCTGCTGCTAGCTCAGCTGTAGATTGAGTTTCGTCAGCTTCCACAATCGCCTTTAATTCATTATTGTTAACCAAAGTCTCCGGACGACCACGAGCTTCATTTTTCAAGTCAAAATTTCCAGAACGGAACCGGGAAAACCGATAAAGGGTTGTGCGTTCGTTTGTACAGTTCTCTCCGTAAACGTTTTTGATGTTACGTGCCGTTTGTGTCGCGTTGGTGCCACGACGGAACTCATCCTACTACTATTATAAAGGCGAAAGTTTGTAAGTATGGATGTATGTATGTATGGATGTTTGTTACTCTTTCACGTAAAAACTACTGAATGGATTTGAATGAAACTTTACCACAATATAGCTTATACATCAGAATAACACATAGGCTACTATTTATAAAGATATAGCTTCGCCTCGCGGCGTTGCCCGCAGTTATCATCGTACCGCGGGTAGCACCGCGGGGTTCAGCTAGTATTCCATAATTACACAAATTTTTAAAGTATCCATTATGACGAAAAATGTTCAAATGTAATGAAAATACAACGCTAATCAAAAAACAAAAGACTGAGTTTGTAAATAGAATGTCATGGTTTTAAAACAAAATTAATTTAAATTTAGAATACAGAGCCATTACAAACTTTTTTTTATTTGAAATGACCAGTACTGAAGAAACGCAATTTCATAGGTAAAGACCTATTATTTACTCGTAGTATAGATAATAACCTTACTCACTATAAAACAAACAGATATAATAATAATAATAATAATTTCTTTATTGTTTCAAAGCATACAGGTACATGGTTTGATCCCTAGATCCCACACTAGGATTCCCTGTGTCGTGGGATCCAGTCTCTTTCCGTCCGGTTGCCATCCGATACATCATTACATTAAATTAAACAAACGAAAAAGAAAAGCAAAATACAACGATAAATAAAAATTAGAAATCAGGCAAGCAAAAAATAATAATAAAAAATATATATTAAACAAATAAAAAAAAAAAAAAAAACAAAGAAGGAAGTGCGGCAAATATGTGTGTGTGTGTGTGTGTGTGTGTGTGTGTGTGTGTGTGTGTGTGTGTGTGTGTGTGTGTGTGTGTGTGTGTGTGTGTGTGTGTGTGTGTGTGTGTGTGTGTGTGTGTGTGTGTGTGTGTGTGTGTGTGTGTGTGTGTGTGTGTGTGTGTGTGTGTGTGTGTGTGTGTGTGTGTGTGTGTGTGTGTGTGTGTGTGTGTGTGTGTGTGTGTGTGTGTGTGTGTGTGTGTGTGTGTGTGTGTGTGTGTGTGTGTGTGTGTGTGTGTGTGTGTGTGTGTGTGTGTGTGTGTGTGTGTGTGTGTGTGTGTGTGTGTGTGTGTGTGTGTGTGTGTGTGTGTGTGTGTGTGTGTGTGTGTGTGTGTGTGTGTGTGTGTGTGTGTGTGTGTGTGTGTGTGTGTGTGTGTGTGTGTGTGTGTGTGTGTGTGTGTGTGTGTGTGTGTGTGTGTGTGTGTGTGTGTGTGTGTGTGTGTGTGTGTGTGTGTGTGTGTGTGTGTGTGTGTGTGTGTGTGTGTGTGTGTGTGTGTGTGTGTGTGTGTGTATGTATGAGTGTATCTATGTGTGTTATGGTTTACTTTGTGTGCATGTTATTGTATGACTTTTAATAGGTCTTCAGTGCTGCCATAGTCAAGCTCAGCCAACCATTTGTAGACCTTTTTTTACAACAGTGGTTTGTTAGCTCTATGATACCTAGTTTGGCGTTAACTTTCCTGTACAAGTATGGGCCCATAAATTTGTACACTCTCCTTCCAATCGATTTACGACACCTCACGGTGTTCCATACCAACCTACGTCCTGAGCGACTGAGTGTGACATTGTTCAGGGCAGATTTGTGAAGATACTTATATTAAATTAATTACATTTAATGGAAAAGAGCTTTTATACAAATATATTGTTTTTCTTATTTTTATGACTTTTAGCTACTCCACGAACTTTTAAACCACCAGGGAGGATTGTAGGCGGCACAGTTACATCTATTGAGCGATGGCCTTACCAAGCCCTTGTTATGATTGGAGATGGTTATTACTTTGGCGGATGGTGTGGTGGTACTATCATTAACAACAGATCCGTCTTAACCGCTGCACATTGTGTTTTGTTATATGACGAGTAAGACAATTGTTTTTATTTAATATGTCATTTTTGGTAGTATAATTTGAACTAGCTATGTCCCAAGTTAATCAGTTTAGTTCAAGGCTGTTAATATGAAATTACATTTAAACACATCAATTTTATTTATTTGTATAACATATGAGTACACTTTATTTTTTAGTTATTTGCCAGCTTATATGTTCCGCTTACGTCTTGGTTCAACGTATGCCAGTAGCGGTGGAGTGATACACAGTGTGGCACAAAACATCATTTACCCAAATTACAACGTATGGACCTTGGATGGTGATGTTATGATTATGCGCAGCTTCACCACATTTGTGTATTCCAATGTGTTACAACGTGGAACCATCGCTAGCGCTAATTATAATCTCCCTGATAATCAAGAAGTTTGGGTAACCGGCTGGGGCACAATAGAGGTAAGTTTAAATCAATGTTTCCACAATTCATTTCGATATTGATAAAGCATTGCCCGCGAAAAAAAGATGTCTTATTCTGATAACATGTTAGTTTAAGTATATATATTTAGATATTTGTAGACCGCGCAATATCACGATTGTTTTTATTACGGTTGATCTAACGTTTTAAATGAATTTATATATCCTTTAAGCAAAAAGTATGAGATAGAATTTGCTTCCAAGTTATTGCAGCGATGCCAAATTGTCAGACTAATATTTAAATATTTTATTCTTTAGTATGGTGGTGAAGGCTCTGAAGCGCTGCGTGAGGTGCAAGTTTACACAATCAACCAGGATATTTGTTCACAACGATACGGTGGAATCACCGCTAACATGTTGTGCACCGGTGTGTTAAACGTCGGTGGTCGTGACGCGTGTCAGGGTGACTCTGGCGGTCCCGTGTCCCACAACCGTGTCGTTGTTGGTATCACCTCATTTGGCAATTACTGTGCTCATCCTTACTACCCCGGTGTCAATGCACGTGTCTCTAGGTTTACTTTGTGGATTGTGGCCAACGCTTAAACCCAATTGAACATTCCCACAGTAATGTCTAATATAGTCATGATTGTATAAAATAACAAACAAACTACTCATAGTTGACGTGGCCTATGTCAAAAGACTTTTGCAATAAATGCGAAGTGGCATAGCAGTTATTGTTGAGCATTTTATTCGTATGTTTTATTAATACAACACAAGTAAATATTAGCAAAAACAGGTGGAATGTAAATAAAGTTCCATTTTGTAGTCTCTGGTTATTGAGCAATCTAAGACTCAATTATAAATGATGTTTTGTTGTAAAACCATAATGTAACGTGTATTTGAGAACTGTAATAAATTAATAAATATATAAGTTAGTAGACACCTCTTATAAAGTCTTAAAAATTCTGAGCTGTAAACACATAAAACTATCCTTCAAGAATATCTAACGAGAAGTATTTGAGTTATTAATTTTTTATTACATATTAATATTATTAATACAAAATAATTAAAGAAATAATGCATATTTAAATTGGTTTTGATGATATTGATGTTAAATGAACAAAAAAAAACTTTAATTTATTTATAACCTTATACTTTTTACTTTATGCAGTTCACTATAGGTAAAATGAGACAGATATTTGGAGATAATTAAATACGTTCGAATGATGATGTATATAAAAATAAAAAAATTGAGCAAAAAAAAAATCGACTTATTTAATATTCTTAAACCTCCCTCATTTAATATGCAGTAATCATACTGCGGCTGGCAGGAGCTGGATACAAGAAGCCGAGGATCTGACTAAGTGGCGTACAATTGGAGAGGCCCATGTTCAGCAGTGGACTGCGATAGGCTGATGATGATGATGATGATGATGATGATGATGATGAATTAAAGTAAGACTTCTTGTACCTGATAATGACGCATGGAGTCAGGTGGAGTAACGATCAAATGCTAAACGGTGAGGAAAACCAAAGAGTTCGAATCGAGCTTTGAAATGTTATTTGATACCTGTACTTTCTTCAAAAAAATAAAATTGTGGGATTTTTTAAACATACACAGCTATACTGAAACCAATCTGGACCTATGGTATCCAATTGTGGGGAACAGCCTCTCACTCTAACATTGAAATAGTGCAGAGATTTCAGAACAAAATGCTGCGAATGGTAACCAACGCTCCCTGGTACGTGACAAACGAACAGTTGCATCACGACCTTCAAGTACATACTGTCAAACAAGAAATTTTACGACACACAAGAAGCTACGAAAAAAGGATCACAAACCACCCAAATTATCTGGCGAAAGTCTTGATGGAGGAAACTCACGCAACTCGAAGACTCAAACGGAAAATGCACCAGAACATACTCAAATCACAGTTATCACAGTAAAGTGAAGTAGGCTGTGACTCAGGTCACATGCCGAGCATGTCATGATAACCCCGACCAGCCAACTGCTATATGTCCCAGTACGTGACAGAGTGTAATCATGTGTAGTGTAATAATACAAATAAAGAAAATTGGAGTGTCTGTTTGTAATATTAAAATAACCGCTTTCTACTACATGCATATGAATGTTTATACGCTACAAATACCAAAATATATATTTTTTAAATTTTTGTATGTCTGTCTGTCTGTCTGTTTATTCCGACTAATCTCAGGAACCACTAATCCGATTTGAAAAATTCTTTCGGTGTTGGATAGTCCATTTATCGAGGAAGGCTATAGGCTATATATAATCACGCTACTACTAATAGAAGCGGAGCACCAATGAAGAATGTTTCAAAAACGGGGGAAAATTTTCACGCCACGGGCAATATAAGACGCAAACGAGGTTGCGTGGGTCAGCTAGTGCATTAATAAAACTACAAAAAAAAAGTTGTGAAACATGATACAATTATTTTTTTATGTTTATACCTTAAACTTAAAAAAATAAGTAATAATGTAAATAATTACAATGTGTGGTGTGTATTTTAGAAAAGTATGTGTGTTTAGCATAGTACAGGTTCGACCTAGTTTGGGATCAAACTGCTTTGTGTAAGATGTGTATGGTTATTTTTATAATTTTTATTATTTAAAACTATTGTGACATTTGTTAACAAAACTCAAAATTAAAGAAAGAAATAAAAATCATTTATTTTAACGACATTGCAACACAACATATTTTAAAAGGAATTGGTACGTAACATAGTATTGAAACATTAACTTAAAGCATAGTTAAGTATTAAATGATACTTATTTATTAGTAAGTAAATATTTACAGATATTTTTACACGTCGGACTTTACAGCTAGAAGAGGCCGGCATTTCCTAAGACTCACTCTGGGAAGAAATGCCGAAACAAACCACGGAGGTGTCTTTTTTTTAAGTCCGTTAACATTGATTAAATACATAAAAACAAAAATCTATGCGAGTACAGTATAGGATATGGGTTGGCCTTTTGAAGAAAGTACCATAGTATTGAGTCGGCCTGTCCATACACCTTACAAGCATCAGCCATCCTGTTACCTAACCAAGATGTAAGTCAAGATTAAGGATCCGAAGCGCGACACTACCGCCAGCAGGACATTTGTGTAGGCCGTTGAAACACTCAAAACCATCAGAAAGATAATAAATATGAACTTATATTACAAGCCTAGACTATACTCACATTTACATACATAAAAAAATTCAGATGGTACGAGTATTAACAAATTGAAAAAACATACAATATTAAAAAAATAATATTAAAATGTCTATCTTCAAAATGTCAAACATAATAATAATTAAATATAATAGTATGCAATATGTATGGTTATAAAGTTAATATTGTAACAATTTATATAAATTTCTATATATATATATATATATGTATGTGTGTGTGTAAGTGGAGATAGATACGTATTTACCCGATAATATTCATAACTTAAATATTTATTTTGTTTTCATTAATTTTGTTTTTTTTTTTTCTTTTTAATAATTGCACCGTCAACTGCTACTGTCTCTCCGATACTTTTAATCCATCCTAAGGTTGCCTGGAAGAGATTGCTTTTGGCAATAAGGCCGCCCTTTGTACATTACTATAAATATTACTCATCTCTGTACTATCTTATGAATTTGTTAAACGGTGTACAAATAAAGAGTTTTCTATTCTATTCTATAAATTTCTATACTTTCTCACTACATAAATTACAAATACAATACAAACACTTGCTACAAAGTCGTGTAGCAATGTGCATCACAAACAGATGCTGCTCAGCATAATGCTGTATCATTTGCGATACAGAGCTGATTTTCAGCAACACCTTGATGATAAAACGTGCATCTAGAAGAACCAAACCAAAATTAAGATTTGTGTTTCGAAACAAATTTACCACATCATACAAAAGTTTTTGATAATTGTTTTGAGATAATTTAAAGAGTATCGCTGACAATGAGTCACCATCGTTTATCATCCATCACATTTTAAATGAAGGACGTTCTCCATTCGATAGTGTTTTTTATGTACGTTTGTTACACGACATCATTATCATCATCATGTCAGCCGAAAGATGTCCACTGCTGGACATAGGCCTCCGCCAAGGCTTCCCATAACAATCGGTCCTGTTCTGCCCGCATCCAACAGCCTCCTGCGACCTTAACCAGGTCGTCGGACCATCTTGCAGGGGGCCTACCCATGCTCCGTTTTCCAGTACGTGGTCGCCACCAGAACCTTTTTTCCCCATCGGTCGTCCTGTCTGCGAGCAATGTGCCCTGCCCACTGCCACTTAAGTCTGGCAATTCTACGGGCAATGTCGGTGATCTTTGTTCGTCTGCGGATCTCCTCATTCCTGATTTGATCACGCAGAGAGTTACGCGACATGTCATCAATTAAATTATGGATCGATTTTCAAAATAGTTTTACCATCGAGAGAGGTGATACATTAGATAAGTAGTTTTATTGACTTCAAACAAGTCTAAAAGAATTGGTTGACACAATAAAATGAATGAATGAATATTTTTCCTCGTCCCCGACTTTCATAATCACCGAAATGGTTACAATGTGTTGAATAATAGATAAACATAAGACACCTAAGTACTTCAAGATATAAAGTATATTTAATCTTATCTTATTAATTTGGTGATAACATATAATTTGTTTCGGTATAAATTCACTAGAGTTTTAAGCATTACTACTCTAGTTCCTGACGAAGGGTAACAACATGCGTCTCATCACCTTATTAGCCGTTTCCCTTGCGGTTGTTACCGGTAAGTTAAATAATTTGGCATATTACTAGAACTATAGGTAATTACAATTTGGAAAATGTATGTTTTAACAAACATTTTTGTTTAACCGTTTACCTCCGTACCGTGTTCCTCTGTCACTAGTCTATCTAACAAAGGAAGAATTTTTCGAATTGGATTAATACTACCTAAGATTAGCGCGTTCAATCAAATAAACAAATTCTTTAGTTTCATATAATTAGTATAGATAATAACCTTACTCACTATAAAAAGAAACAGATACTTATATTAAATGAATTACTTTTAATGGAAGAGAGCTTTTAAATAAATATATTGTTTTTCTTATTTTTATGACTTTTAGCTACCCCAAGAACGTTTAAACCACCAGGGAGGATTGTAGGCGGCACAGTTACATCTATTGAGCGATGGCCTTACCAAGCCCTTGTTATGATTGGAGATGGTTTTTACTTTGGCGGATGGTGTGGTGGTACTATCATTAACAACAGATCCGTCTTAACCGCTGCACATTGTGTTTTATTACATGACGAGTAAGACAATTGTTTTTGTTTAATTTGTAATTTTTGGTAGTATAATTTGAACTAGCTATTTCCCAAGTTAATCTCCGCGGGAATACTGCTATTAAGTCGGCAATTACTTACAATTTCATTGGTTTTAATTTTGTTCGTAAAACGTTATGAAACATATATATTCGTCCTTATAACATCGGCTATCTGCCAGCAAAATTCTCTTCAAAATCTGTACAACCGCTAAGTACAAGGCTGTTAATATGAAATTACATCTAAAGACATCAATTTTATTTATTTTTATAAATGTATTTGTATAAATGTATAAAATATGAGTGCACTTTATTTTTTAGTTATTTGCCAGCTTATATGTTCCGCTTACGTCTTGGTTCAACGTATGCCAGTAGCGGTGGAGTGATACACAGTGTGGCACAAAACATCATTTACCCAACTTACAACATGTGGAGCTTGGATGCTGATGTTATGATTATGCGCAGCTTCACCACATTTGTGTATTCCAATGTGTTACAACGTGCAACCATCGCTAGCGCTAACTACAATCTCCTTGATAACGAAAAAGTTTGGGTAACCGGCTGGGGCTTAATAGAGGTAAGTTTAAATCAATGTTTCCACAATACATTTCGACATTGATAAAGCATTCCCCGTGTTAAAAATATACCTTATTCTGATAACATGTTAGTTTTTTTTTTTTTTTGTTAAAAAAAAGACAACGCCCGCATTAGGAATATACATCCTGTGTCGCGGGGGACTTTACAAACATACATGTAACGGACACAAAGAACACCCAGACTCAGGTCAACACTTTGTGGATCACACAAAGTGATGTCCCACGTGGGATTTGAACCCACTACACTTGGATTAGTAGCAAACGGCGTAGTGACCGCTTAAACCACTAGGCCAAGTTGAGG
The DNA here is from genome assembly GCA_916048165.1 of Spilarctia lutea. Taxonomy (NCBI): domain Eukaryota; kingdom Metazoa; phylum Arthropoda; class Insecta; order Lepidoptera; family Erebidae; genus Spilarctia; species Spilarctia lutea. The sequence continues at coordinate 4,655,300 of OU696479.1, read as the reverse complement.
TATATTTATTTAGATACTTGTGGATTTCGAAATATCACGATTGATTATTATGGTTGTTCCATCATTTTGAGGTAATGTATCCTTTTGTCAAAAAACCATGTGATAAAATTTGCTTCCGAGTTACTGCAGCGTAGTCGAATTGTCAGACTAATTTTTTTATTATTATTTTTCTTTAGTATGGTGGTGATGGTTCTGAAGAACTGCGCGAAGTGCAAGTTTACACCGTCAATCAGAATATTTGCGCACAACGCTTCGGAGATAGAATCACCGCTAACATGTTGTGCACCGGTGTGCTCGATGTCGGAGGTCGTGACGCATGTTATGGTGACTCTGGCGGTCCCGTGTCCCACAACCGTGTTGTTGTTGGTATTACCTCGTTTGGTGAAGAATGTGCTCATCCAAACTTCCCCGGAGTGAACGCTCGTGTATCTCGCTTTACTTCATGGATTGTGGCAAACGTTTAAACCCAGTCGAATATTTTTGAAATAATGTCTAATATAGTGACAATTGTATAAAATAATAAATAAAGTACTCGTAGATGCCGTAAACCTAAACACAAAGTTAATGAAATATTAGAACACATAAAAAATGTAACAAACAGTAAAACAGACGGACCCCTAAAATGCTACAATCATCATCAATCATCATGTCAGCCGAAAGACGTCCACTGCTGGACATAGGCCTCCCCCAAGGCTTCCCACAACAACCGGTCCGGTGCTGCTCGCATCCAACAGCCTCCTGCGACCTTAACCAGGTCGTCGGACCATCTTGCAGGGGGCCTACCCACGCTCCGTTTTCCAGTACGTGGTCGCCACTCCAGAACTTTTTTAAATGCTACAATAAATGCAAAGATTAAAAATATAGAATAAATAGATAAAACAAATATGTTTGGATATATATTTAAAATATATATACATAAGCATACATATAATATGTAAAGATAAATAGAATTAAGTAAATAGCACAGTAAGAGTTGTTATTCAGTAGTAATAGAAAAATGTAATAGATAAATAAGGTATATATTTAAGTAAATATAAATTTTGTTAAAAGTTGAAAGCTATCTACCCGTATACATTAAGTTGATAGTGTATAGTAAATATAAATTTTGTCGAAAGTTATTTACCCGAATACAAAATAGTAATAAATAAAGAAACAGAAAAATAGATAGAATAGTTTAGTAAGTGGTAATCCCAACCACAACGAGAATAACAGATTGAAATGAGTAAAAGAAAGATACAGGATGCGGAAAACAAGTGCGAGAGGCATAGAAGATGATAAGTGTGATAAAGAGACATAGTTGCATAAGGGCTCCAATAATGTTGGAGGTTAGTCTGAAAAAAAAAAAAAAAAAAACTAAACACACAACCTTATGTGGGGTCGGTGGGATTACCTGTGTTCGACGTGGTGATGTGGGAGCGACTGGAGCGGGTGGTCGGGAAACTGGGGTGGGTATTGTTGATATATGGATAATAATTGTATCAAAATGTAACTACTAGCGACACCTAGTTCATGGTGTGTTGACTAATAGTGTGTAGTGGACATAGATATCTGTATAACATAATGTTCTATTGTCTATACTGATTATACTTTTTTTTAAATAAAATTATTAGTCTGCACTGAAAAAGAACCAACGTGTTTTACTTTAGAGGTAGTAGGTGGGCTGTATACTACCGTACTCGACTGGCTTTAATCTTAATATATATAAATCTCGTGTCACATTGTTTGTCCTCAATGGACTCCTAAACCACTTAACCGATTATAATAAAATTCGCACACCATGTGCAGTTCGATCCAACTTGAGAGATAGGATAGTTTAAATCTGAAATTATAGTCGCAATTTTAATTTATTGCTAATTATTTGTCTGTTATTATTTGACAGTCACAATTATCTGTTAACTCAAAATGATTCTAACAGATGTCGATACCTTTCGACTGGGTTGAGTAAGTAATCAATAGATGGCGCTGCTATGGTAAATCTATAGGCTATATTTTATTTTGGAAAAAAATAGGGTTCCGTAAGATATTGGGGTTTTTCGGACAAAAGGTGTAAAAAATCAACCCTATACGGGGAAAATTTTTCGCTACGGGCAATAAAAGACGCAAACGAGGTTGCGTCGGTCAGCTAGTAATACCATAAGGCGAAAACGGTCAGATGTAAACATTATTAAAATAGTGGAATAAGTATAACTGATTTTGATCCTAGAATGTATTGCAACAAGTTCCATCAAGTGCCGACAATCGAGAGTATAAGTTACCTAAACACATGTCTTTAAATACCTGTAAAAAATCAGTTTTGCCTATATTTTTCAACATTATGAAGGTTTTAATGTCTTAATTTTATGAAATTAAGTGTTTAATAGTAGTGTTTAATAAATAAAAAAAAAAATCTCGCATTAGGAGTAGGGTCGGTTGTCGAACAGTGAACCAACCAGATACAGTGAACCACCGTCATATTTCTAAAATCGCGACGATTGTCACTTGCACGATCGTAACAAAACTTGTGCCATGTACCCACTTCCCCTCTCCCGTAGTGAGCCGACGACCACGGCTTAAGCGAGACATGTGGTGTGTGCTTGTTTGTTTCTCGCCGAAAAAACGTACTATACGAGTACATCCTGTGTCGTGGAGGACTTTACAAACACAACAACAACATGTAACGGAAATAAAGAACACCTAGAATCAGGACAAAAATTTGTGGATCACTCACAGGGATCGGATTTGGGCTTTGAACTAACGACTCTTGACGCGGTAGAACTCGGCGTGGCGACCGCTTATACCACTAAGCCGCCCGTGCAGTCTCTTTTTATGTAATTTTTCACTAGCTGACCCATACAACCTAGTTTTCGCCTCCTATTGCCCGTAGCATGACGTAAAGAGAAACAAAAGTAAAAAAACTTGAGAGGTGTCAAGGGACACCCGGATGGAACGAAGTTCGAAATAGAAAGACGAAACGAAAATATCTGTGTGTGTCGTCGTCGTGTCGTGACAACAAATTGTGTCGTGTCAACAAATTGTGTCGTGACAATTTTTCCGTCTAGCCCCCTTACACAACGCGCCATAAGGAACTTCGTTCCAAAAAAACTCAAGTGTCCCAAAAAAGTGACTCAAAAGTGTCCATGTCACAATTAAGAGGTGTGGACGGCGCGAGATCTGAAAAGCAACTGGGGACAGTTGCTATTCTGTTGATAATCGGATACTCTTGTGGCGACCTCCACATACAGCGCCATCTACCGAAGATACACTGAACTACGAAGTAACGCACTGTACCTACAAACTACACTACACGGAGTAACTACCAATCCTGAATCGCGCAAATAAAGTTCCCGCGCCGATTATCATATATACAACATCCCAACATCAACTGTTGGGCAGTAGCCCGCCAGGCATGATCACCTCGCCTGGTCGGAGGATCCTCCCTTTGTGTTGGGTAGAACATTACACCCGTTCCCCCACAGTGGTGACCCCGACGTGATTGGAAGCAGCCTTCAAGGAAGCAGATCAGCAGCACCATCATGTTCACTCCCACAGAAAGTCTCAAGCCAGCCAGCAACTTCGGCCTCAACTGAGATATACCACACGCAGGACGCGACCGCTCCAGCCTGGTAACCCCTACGGCCTCTACAGCCTCTAGGCACTGCACACTGCACCTACGGTCCATGTAAGCAGAGCACATCTCTCCCGTCTACGCAGCAGCCAGCCAACTACGCAGCAATCGCCCCGACTCACTGAGGACCACACCGTGGCACCGCGCACCGCATGCGATCCCGACTCACTGGGATCAGCGGACTTCAGCCCCGACTCACTGGGACTAGCGGCATTCAGTTCCGACTCACTGGAACTTGCGGCATTCAGTTCCGACTCACTGGAACTACTCACCCTGGCACTGGCAAGCTCCGCATCAGAGCACAGACAGCTGACTCAACATATATCGACCTCCAGTCTTGGAGGGGAGTGATGTGGCGACCTCCACATACAGCGCCATCTACCGAAGATACACTGAACTACGAAGTAACGCACTGTACCTACAAACTACACTACACGGAGTAACTACCAATCCTGAATCGCGCAAATAAAGTTCCCGCGCCGATTATCATTACAACATCCCAACATCAACTGTTGGGCAGTAGCCCGCCAGGCATGATCACCTCGCCTGGTCGGAGGATCCTCCCTTTGTGTTGGGTGGAACATTACACCCGTTCCCTCACACTCTCATACCGACATATATTTGTAATTATTAATCCAATAAGCTACATTTAAGGAGGTTGTAATTTAGTCAATGAAGAGAGCAAGTGCTGATTCTTAATTTATAATAATGATTTCCTAGCCGATAACGGCCACGGTGGCCAGTCTCAACGGAGATCAGCCAACTACGCAGGAGATATTATAGTGCACAAGTGTTGCGCAAAGACTCGTGGACTCTTTGTTCCCTTGACGCCGGTGTCATGTTCTTGGTCTGGAAGTCGGCATATATGTGCGGTTTTTAGTCGGTTCGAGTCCGACATAACCACCAATTAGTATCCGAGGGAATATCCGCACCAAAAAAGGGGGTAATCTGTTTAGATAGTTCAATGTGTAATTTTCTATATCCATTCTTATACCTTCCGGGATACCTTCCGGGATACCCCAGGGGACCTTGCCGGGACCACTTTTATTTAACATTTTTGATTTCTGTTTTCGATATTCCAATATGTAGACGACATGAAAATAATAAAGCAAATAAATTTTACCAACGACGCCATGCTACTGCAAGAAGACCTACAGAGATTTCAGACGTACTGTATATTACCCTGTTTATTTACCCGTAAACCCGTCTCAATAATACACACCTATAACCTCTTAGACACCACATTAGCTAGAATGAGCACGGTTAGGGATCTCGGGGTCACCTTTGACACCAAACTTTGATTTGATATGCATATAGAGAACATAATCCAAAAAGCATCTCGCTCACTGGGTTTCGTCTTAAGAGGCTTCAAGAACTTTAAAATTTAAAAAATACTGTAATGTTCTTTCGTTCACAGACATCTTGAGTACGCTTGATCTTGAGTAATAATAAGATTTCTGAGATACATTCAGTTTCAATCACATTGCTATTTACCAGATTATTACAGCAGGTGTAAAAATTCCATCTTCTTCTTCTAGAGGAAAGAAGAAAAGTTGCGGACTTATCCTTACTATCGAAAGGGTTGATAAACGTTAGTGTTAGTGCCATCTATGTTCTTTCGTAAACAACATTGGCTACACATATCTAAAGCAAATACGACCTACAGCCAAACTCATTTATTGTTTGAGCGAGTCGTATGTTCAATGCGGCATACCTTATAATGCGGCATATAGACCTGTTTGTGCATGGAAACAACCAGCTCTAGAAACCCCTGACTGACTGCTTCTTCGCTTCTTGCAACCGGGAGTTATGATATATGTTTATCGTTTGTCTGTCTTGCTTGTATCTGTGTTATCATGTAAATGTGTTTTTTTATTTATTTCCACATATCAGTTCTATTATCTGTGAAAACTTGTAATTGGCCTACTTTTTGCGTATTAAGTTTGCATTATGTAACAATTTACCTTTAAATTTTCATACAATTGTAAAACAAAATAAAAATATAACCATTTTTCAATAAAATTGTTCCTAAGTGTTTTTGCACTCCACATCTTGGTACCATATAAAACTTGTAAGATGTTTTTTTAACTTCTTCCATGATTTGTACAACGATTAAAACTTTAAATAAAATAACCTTAACTAAGAAACCCTAAATAGTAAACAAACGAGAAGGACGTCATTGGCCACGTTAAAAGCGCTCGCAAAATGGCGACATTTAAACAGCTCAAATTTATTCAGAGTTTTAATATTTGGCTTTGAAAAATAGTTTGACTATTTTCAAGCCCATTTATATATTTTTTCTATGTAACAGAGATGTAGGAAATAAAAAAAACATGTATATTCTCTCCCCTTGTCCAGCGGAAATTCATCAGATTGCTTCTGAAAAGCTTAAGCGTTCTGGAGCGTTGCCGTGAGACGTTGCCACACCAGTCATGGCACTTTTGAGTAAGATAGACTAAGATTTCTAAAACTATGGATTAAATATCAACGGAGTGTAACTTAACAATCTACAATTTGCTGATGATCTTAGAATAGTGTCCGAAGATTCAACAATTTTACAAAAAATGTTAGAACAAGTAGTGCCCGAAAGTGATAAAATAGAACTATCACTCAATACAGCTAAAACCAAAATAATGTGAAACTCGGCAAACATCCCTATAATTGTTAACGATAAAAGGTGGAATGCAAGTACCTTGGACAGATTATATATCCAATAGACCAAACAATAAAAGAAATTAACAACAAAGTTACTTTGGCCTGGAAAAGACCTGGAAAAGAAAAACCTACTCATACCACTGAAAGCGAAAAGCAAAATACAATTAGAAACTATACAACAACCGAACTAGAAACTGTAAGGAAGAAAACTAAAATCACAGTGATGTTACTTTCTACATTAAAAAACTAAAATGGAGGTGGGCAGGACATATGATTAGGAGTAACAAGGATAAACGGTCTAGGGACGTTACAGAGTGTTGTCCGAGACATAATAAAATAAGGAAAGGGAGACAGCATCGTAGATGAGAAGACTACATTATAAGAATAGCGGGACATTCTTGGTAAATACAAAGGCGGAATCGCATTCGAAAGAGAACTCAAGAGAATAGCAAGAAAGACAATCTTCACGTACGTACAATCTTCATGTTAAACGATTCTACAAGATTATTATAATTGTATTGTAAGATTGGTAAATAAAGGCTTTTATTATCTTTTACCTATAGCTAAATCACTAAAATATGGGGAAGTTCACCCTAGCTGATGATTGTCCTATACTGATCCAGATACTCCAGATACACAGATAATCCAGATTTATCTTTATTGTGTACATTCCACAAAATAATACACAATATGATTCACATAATACATATATATAGCAATTTGCGGTCTTATCGCTCATGGCTATGTCTCCCAGACCATATTGTGGATATCAAGTGTATAAAATTTTTAGGCAGTGAACACACCAGTAACACATTTATAATAATGAGAATTTTCAAAACAGAAGAAGAAAATCAATAGAGGTATCTTTTATATCTATAAGGATAAGAAAGAGCTAAGCTGGCTGGACTGTTCACTCATATAGTGGGCTGCTTTTAAGTTTGAATGCCACGTCAGAAGCTCACGCCCCCCTCGCAAATATTTATTGGTCTCAAAGCATTTAAGATCAGAGTTTGATGGCCTCCATAGACAAGGTTCGGTATTTGTTCGTGGGTTTTTTTATTTTCTGCTCTTATCCGATAAAATAAGCTTATAGATTAAAATGATATCTCCAAATTTTACAAAATAATTATTTATCACAACACCTTTGATTATGCGCATTTTCCTCGTTTTAACTGATACTGGTGGAAGTAATCCGATTAACTGTTCGAGCTGATCCCTGCCGCCTCTTTCCGCCATCGTCCTACGCGATAGCAGTGTCATCCCCATCATTGAGATGGTTGGCAGTCCACAACAGTACGCTTCTCTAGAAACTTACTGCTTCGCACAACAAAACTGTGGAATGAGTTGTAGTCTGTGGTATTTCCGAACCAAAACGAACTTTAAACCTTCAAGAAAAGAGCGTACTCCTTCTTAAAAGGTCGGCAAAGCTTGTGATGCCTCTGGTATTGTGGCGGTAATCGCTTACCATCAGGCGACCCGTCTGCTCGTTTATCTCCTAACCCATAACAAAATAAAAACAATATTACAAGGATTTTTGTGCCCTATTGCAAAGTATGAATAGTAAAAATATACCGATATTTTGATTTCAAATTGTTGTGGTTTAATTAAATTAACTTTACTTTTGCATTCGTAGCTTTGCTACAAATTAGGTATTATTGTAAGAATGAATGCTATTGGCTATCAATAAGGACGAAATTACATAGTAACAACTTTTTAATTGATGTTGTGTTAAGTTACGGTGTCCATTGGAGGCAGCAGTTACCTCTTCATCATAATAAAAAGTTTGATACACTACAACCCAACTACTTTAAAACAGGGATCGAAAATGGGTGAGATAAAAATTTATTCATTTAGAAACCTAGAAATACATAGGTACAAAAGCTGAAGCCAAAAAAAAGGTACAAAAATTATCGAGGTAAAATCGAGAGTACGTACTCCCTATATAGTTTTTTAAACATTTTATTTAATACTTTGCCGTAGTACGATCGGGCAAATAACTAGTCAAGACATTACGATAGACTGGCCAACTACCCTGTTCACAATTTCAATTTCCGAAAGAAATTAAATTTATTATAAGGTAAATGAAATACGAGTATTATCAACACCAAATCAGTATCTTAATAGGAAACAACTCTCTTTGTATCATCTCAGCCCAACGACGTTCACTGTCAAATACAGTCCTTCTCTAAGGTTAGCCACAATATTTGTATATATATCATTTACCTCATATATCTATGTATAGATACACTTTTTAAATTATGAATGAGGATAAAAATCAAGCTGCTGAATTGCGTGTGACTTATATGACTAATATATAAATAAAAAATAAGATAAGCAGTGTTGTTTCATACGGAACTATTTTGTCTAATCTTATGAAATTAATTTGCTGATAGTGTATTTTCCTTTTCGTATAAATTGGCTTGTATTTTAAATATTAATCACTCTGATTCCAGGCAGAAAGGAACAACATGCGTCTGATCATTCTGTTGGCTGTTTGCATTGCGGCTGTTACCGGTAAGTGATACTTATTAATAAAAGTACCTTCGGAATATCTTTTGTATATAAAAGATGATGCATTACTATAGTTTACGACAATATGCCGTAGAATCACACAAATAGCAATTTTAAATTATTTGAAACCTTTTTTATTTGATTGCACTTATTAAATATCACATTTTATTCATATTTTAGCCATTAAGAAATGAAGTTTATTTTTTGATGTGAATGTACTCGTATCTTAATAATAAGTTATTACAAAACAACATCGATTAATTTCTCTTTTTACAACTTTCAGCTACCCCAACAATCTTAAAGCCATCTCCGAGGATCATAGGTGGCATTCTCACGACTATTAACCGGTGGCCATTCAATGTCAATATTCTGACTATAAGCGGCAATTTCTTTAACCAATGGTGCGGTGGTACCATCATTAACAACAGATCCGTTTTAACGGCTGCACATTGCGCTTTATCACGTTATCAGTAAGATATAATATTTTTGTTTTGTAAAATTAATACTATTATTTTTAAATCTTCATCATTTCCTGACCCTGCTCCCAAATTTATTCGAAGTTGACTGACTGCCTCGATGGCGTAGTGGTAGCGTATGGGACTGCTAAGCTTGAGATCTCGGGTTCGATTCCCGGGTCGGACCAAATGTTTCTATGATCTGCAAATATTTGTTTCAGAGTTTAGGTGTTTTCTATGTATAATAAGTATGTATTTACAAAAAAAAGTATATAAGTATTTATATCAGTTGTCTAGTACCCATAACACAAGCTCTGCCTAGCTTGGGACTAGATGGCGTTGTGTGTTAGATGTCCGGAATATTGATTTATTTATTTAATTAAATAAGTTTCCTTCTTCTATTTTTCTATCATTTGTTATATTATCACTCATCAATCTGAAGTCCTTCATTAATAATCAAAATAGGTAGTTATCGCTTAGATCCATTTATTTTGAATGTGTTACAATATTAAAACATCTAACCACAACCTTCTTTTTAGAAATATACCCGCTTCCACGTTCCGTTTCCGTGTTGGTTCATCGTTTACCAGTAGCGGTGGCGTTATTCACAATGTTGCACACAACATTTTTCACCCTAATTACAACATGTGGACCTTGAATAATGATGTTATGCTGATGCGCAGCTTCAGCACATTTGTTTATTCCAATGTTATACAACGTGCAACTATTGCCCACCCTACTTATTTTATTCCTGACAACCAACCAGTTTGGATAACTGGTTGGGGTTCAGTAGCGGTAAGATTATATTTATATTTTAATACTTTATTGTTCATTCATATAAGGTTTGTCTTAAGTGTTCTTTTTCTTTGTAGTGCTTTGATCGTGCTTATCCTATTTTTATCGTAGTTTGTTTTCTTTGTTGGCTCTTACGACACCCACAGAATGTACAAAGATTTCAATACGCTGCATTCTTAATCTTGATAATATTAGTCAAGAATTATATTATTCAAATGTTTAGATAGACAATCACAGCTGATGTGCTAGCCTCTAAGTGCCTTCTTCATGCTTTTATAGCCACTGTATACTTACATATTGCTTTCAGTTTGTTTTATTCATAACGACGTTTAGTTTAATATGTATAAACATATTTGCATGCACATTAGTTAAGAAAGGCGTATAATTGGTATAAGACAATGCAATCATTAGTATCACTACCAGTTATTACTTATTGAAAACTTAGCTCATTTCTTTCTTTGTTATTGCAGTGCTGTGGCAAAAAAATTATTGCTAAGGTATATATAAGGTTGGATAGACCTAAAATAATATAATTGTATGCAACGTAACTTGACATCTTTTGACCAAAAAGTACGAGACAGCATAGAAAGAAGTATCAAAAACATCATGATGTAGTTATTGCCGTAGTGTTTATTTTTGCTAAAATTAACTTGCCAATAACATTTATTTTAGAGGTTAATGACATCAGACAAAAATACATTGGTTTTAAATTGATATTCCTTTGGTTTTAGCAATGGGGAGTAAGGTCAGAACAGCTTCGCGAAGTGCAAGTTTCCACCATCAACCAGAATATTTGTGCACAACGCCACGGAAGTAACATAATCACCCCTAACATGTTCTGCACTGGTGTTCTCAATGTCGGTGGTCGTGACGCATGTCTGGGTGACTACGGCGGTCCCGTGATTCACAACGGCATTATTATTGGTGTCAGCTCTTTCAGTAGTTGTGGTCATCACTTCTACCCTGGAGTCAATGCACGCGTTGCTCCATTTTCGACTTGGATTGTGGCAAACGCTTAATTGTTACCATTATGTTTATATAATCACGATGGCATTAAATAATAAATGAATTGGCTTGTTTTTTAATGTACTATTCTCATTATTTAATATTTACCTATTTTATAAGGTTATTAAGATTTAATAAAAAAAAACCACATTATAAAGGCGTTTAATGTTAAGTAAGTTCCCTGAATATCTACTATCGGTAACACAGAATGAAGTTATTAGAGGTCTAAATGTTATCCATACTAATATGTATTATAAATTAGAAAGTACCGTTATAAATTCATTTATACAAGTTGCAATACTTGTTTTTTCTTCCAAAAAAAAATAGAAATTGTTTCGTTGGTTTAATCTAGAATGGAAAGAGAGACAGCATCGTAAATAGGAAGACTATATTACAAGAATAGCGGGACATTCTTGGAAAGACAAAGGCGGAATCGCATTCGAAAGAGAACTCAAGAGAATAGCAAGAAAGACAATCTTCACGTACGTACAATCTTCAGGTCTATGAGGATAAGAAAGAGATAAGCTGGCTCGACTAGTCAGTCTTAACTACATGTATAGTGGGCTGCTTTTAACTCTGAATGCCACGTCAAAAGCCCGCGCCCCCCTCGCAAATATTTATTGGTCTTAAAGCATTAAAGATCAGAGTTTGATGGCCTCCATAGACAAGGTTCGGTATTTGTTCGTGGGTTTTTTTATTTTTGCTCTTATCCGATAAAAGAAGCTTATAGATTAAAATGATGATTCCAAATTTTACACAATAATTATTGTGATAAACAACGCCTTTGATTATGCGCATTTTCCTCGTTTTAACTGATACTGGTGGAAGTAATCCGATTAATTGTTCGAGCTGATCCCTGCCGCCTCTTTCCGCCATCGTCCTACGCGACAGCAGTGTCATCCCCATCATTGAGATGGTTGGCAGTCCACAACTGTACGCTTCTCTAGAAACTTTCTGCATCGCACAACAAAACTGTGGAATGAGTTGTACTCATTCTGTGGTATTTCCGGACCAAAACGACCTTCAAACCTTCAAGAAAAGAGCTTACTCCTTCTTAAAAGGTCGGCAAAGCTTGTGATGCCTCTGGGGTTGTGGCGATAATCGCTTACCATCAGGTGATCCGTTTGCTCGTTTACCTCCTACCCCATAACAAAAAAAAACTAAAATACAATGGTTTTTGTGCCCTATTGCAAAGTATGAATAGAAAAAATAGACCGATTGTTTGATTTTAAATTGTTGTGGTTTAATTATATTAACTTTACTATTGCATTCGTAACTATTCTACTAATTAGATACTATTGTAAGAATGAATGCTATTGGCTACCAATAAGCACGAAATTATATAGTTAAAACTTTTTAATTGATGTTGTGTTAAGTTACGGTGTCTATGGGAGGCAGCAGTTACTCCTTCATCATAATAAAAAGTTTGATAAACTACAACCCAACTACGTTAAAAAGGGATCCAAACAGGTGAGGTAAAAATTTATTCATTTAGAAACCTAAAAATACATAGGTACAAAAGCTCAAGCCTGAGAGTGACAGATGAGGCCATCTGTCAATAATATCTGTAATAATCGGACAAATAACTAGTCCAGACATTATGATAGACTGGGCAACTACCCAGTTCACAGTTTCTATCTCTGAAAGAAAGTAAATTTATTATAAAGTAAATGATATATTTGTGGCGACATCCACAAACAGCGCCATCTCCCGAAGATACACTGAACTACGGAGCAACGTACAACACGAATAAACTACCAATCCTGAATGGCGCAGTAGAAGTTCATATACATACAGCCGATTATCATATACACAACATCCCAACATCAACTGTTCGGCAGTGGCCCGCCAGGCATGATCACCTCGCCTGGTCGGAGGATCCTCCCTTTGTGTTGGGTGGAACATGATCCCCATTCCATTACAGTGGTGACCCCGACGTGATTGGAAGCAGCCTTCAAGGAAGCAGATTAGCGCCACCATCATATTCACTCCCACAGCAAGTCTCAACCAGCCAGCAACCTCAGCCTCAACAGGGATACACCACACGCAGGACGCGACCGCTCCAGCCTGGTTACCCCTACGGCCTCCACAGCATCAAGGCACAGCACACTGCACCTACGGTCCATATAAGCAGAGCATTTCTCTCCGGTCTACGCAGCAGCCAGATACTACGCAGCAACCGCCCCGACTCACCAGGGACCTCACCGCAGCACCGCGCACCGCATGCAATCTCGACTCACTGGGATCAGCGGACTTCAGTCCCGACTCACTGGGACTAGCGGCATTCAGTTCCGACTCACTGGAACTTGCAGCACTCAGTTCCGACTCACTGGGACTACTCATTCCTGGCACTGGCAAGCTCCGCAACAGAACACAGACAGCTGACTCATCAGATATGGACCTCCGGTCTTGGAGGGGAATGGTGTGGCGACATTCACATACAGCGCCATCTACCGAAGATACACTGAACTACGGAGCAACGTACAACACGAATAAACTACCAATTCTGATTCGCGCAGTAGAAGTTCTCGCGCCGATTATCATATACACAACATCCCAACATCAACTGTTCACTGGCAGTGGCCCACCAGGCATGATCACCTCGCCTGGTCGGAGGATCCTCCCTTTATGTTGGGTGGCACATGATACTCGTTCCCCTACATATTTATCAACATTATTAGGAAACAACTCTCTTTGTATCATCTCAGCGAAACGACGTTCACTGTCGGATACAGTCCATTTACCTCATACATTTTTGTATAGATACACTTTTCTATAATAGATTATAAATAAATTATGAATGAGGATAATAATCAAGCTATTGAATTGTGTGTGACTCATATGATTAATATATAATAAAAAATAAGATAAGTAGTGTTGTTTTAAACGGAACTATTCTGTCTAATCTTAAGATTTTAATTTGCTGATAATGTATTTTCCTTTTCGTATAAATTGGCTTGTATTTTAAATATTAATCACTCTGATTCCAGGCAGAAAGGTAACAACATGCGTCTGATCATTCTGTTGGCTGTTTGTATTGCGGCTGTTGCCGGTAAGTGATAGTTATTATTAAAAGTACCTCCGGGATCACTTTTGTAAATGATAAAAAAAAATTGATGCATTACTAAAGTTTACGACAATATGCCGTAGAACCACACAAATATAGCAAATATTTGAAACCGATGAGATTAATAAGTTTGCTGCCTCGGTGGCACAGTGGTAGTGAATGCGACTGCTGTGCTTGAGGTCTCGGGTTCAAATCCTTTGTCGGACCAAATATTTGTGTGATCTACAAATATTTGTTTCGGAGTTTGGGTGTTTTCTATGTATAATATGTATGTATTTACAAAAAAAAGTATATATGTATTTATATCAGTTGTCTACCCATAACACAAGTTCTGCTTAGCTTGGGACTACATGGCGTTGTGTGTTAGATGTCCGAAATATATTTTTTTTTTTTAGATAATAATTTCAAAACGATTGCACTTATTAAATATCACATTACATTCATGTTGCAACTCTTAGTCATTTATAACTGAAGTTTATTTTTTGATGTTTGTATCTTAAATAATCTTAATAATAAGTTATTGCAAAACGACATGGATTAATTTTCTTTTCTCTTTTTCCAACTTTCAGCTTCCCCAACAATCTTAAATCCATCTCAGAGGATCATGGGCGGCAGTCTCACGACTATTAACCGGTGGCCATTCAAAGCCAATATTTTGACTATAACCGGCAATTTCTTTAACCAATGGTGTGGTGGTACCATCATTAACAACAGATCCATTTTAACGGCTGCACATTGTGCTGCTGCACCTTATCAGTAAGATCAAATATTTTCACTTTGTAAAATTAATACTATTATTTTTAAATGTTTATCATTTCCTGACCCAAATTTATTCGAAATTAATTTAATAAGTTTCTTTCTCCTATTTTTCTACCATTTCTTATGTTGTCACTCGTCATTCCATACCCTGAAGTTTTTCATTAATAATCAAAATAGTTATCGCTTAGAATCGTTTATTTTTAATGTGTTACAATATTAAGACATCTAACCACAATCTTCTTTTTAGAATTTTACCCGCTTCCACATTCCGTTTCCGTCTTGGTTCATCATTTACCAGTACCGGTGGCGTTATTGTCAATGTTGCATACAACATTCTTCACCCTAATTACAACATGTGGACCATGGATAGTGATGTTATGCTGATGCGCAGCTTCAGCCCATTTCTTTATTCCAATGTTATACAACGTGCAACTATTGCCAACCCTACTTATTTTATTCCTGACAACCAACCAGTTTGGATAACTGGTTGGGGTTCAGTAGCGGTGAGATTATATTTATATTTTAATACTTTATTGTTCATTCAAATAAGGTTTGTTTTAAGTGTTCTTTTTTTTGTAGTGCTTTGATCGTGCTTATCCTATTTTTATCGTAGTTTGTTTTCATTGTTGGCTCTTACGACACCCACAGAATGTACAAAGATTTTAATACGTTGCATTCTTAATCTTGATAATATTAGTCAAGGTTTAGACTAATATGTATTATCAAGATTATCACAGAAAACCGGTGTGAAATAGCGCTTGCGCTGTGTTTCACCGAGTGAGTGAGGATACCGGAGGCCCATACCCCCATTCCCTCTATCCATCCCCCAAAGGTCGGCAACGCACTTGTGACGCTTTTGGTGTTGCGGGTGTCCATGGGCGGCGGTAATCGCTTACCATCAGGTGATGCGTCTACTCGTTTGCCCCCTATTCAATAAAAAATAAATTAATTAACACACTACATTTAATAGCTACTTACCAAAAAATACACATATAACTGTAAAAATATAGCTAAATAAATGGAAAACCAGTATTAAATTCTTCATATTATTGCCACATTACATTTTTTAATACGTAAAAGACATTTTATTATACATAAATACTCATGTTCTTTTTAAAAGCTATTTTTTATTTATAGAAATGCATATTATTTGATAAGAAATAAATATGTATAAAAACTTGAGAGGTGTCAAGGGACACCCGGATGGAACGAAGTTCGAAATAGAAAGACGAAACGAAAATATCTGTGTGTGTCGTCGTCGTGTCGTGACAACAAATTGTGTCGTGACAACAAATTGTGTCGTGTCAACAAATTGTGTCGTGACAATTTTTCCGTCTAGCCCCCTTACACAACGCGCCATAAGGAACTTCGTTCCAAAAACTATTCAAATGTCTAGATATACAATCAAAGCTGTTGTGTTAGTCTCTAAGTGTATTCTTCGTACTTTTTATAGCCACATTGCTTTCAGTTTGTTTTATTTATAACGACGTTTAGTTTAATATGTACAAACATATTTGGATGCACATTAGTTAAGAAAGGCGTATAATTGGTATAAGACAATGCAATCATTAGTATCACTACCAGTTATTACTTATTAAAAACTTAGCTCATTTCTTTCTTTGTTATTGCAGTGCTGTGGCAAAAATTTTATTGCTAAGGATATATGTAAGGTTGGATAGACCTAAAATAATATAATTGTATGCAACGTAACTTGACATCTTTTGACCAAAAAGTACGAGACAGCATATAAAGAAGTATCAAAAACATCATGATGTAGTTATTGCCGTAGTGTTTATTTTTGCTAAAATTAACTTGTCAATAACATTTATTTTAGAGGTTAATGACATCGGACAAAAATACATTGGTTTTAAAATGATATTCCTTTGGTTTTAGCAAGGGGGAATGAGATCAGAACAGCTTCGCGAAGCACAAGTTTCCACTATCAACCAGAATATTTGTGCACAACGCCACGGAAGTAACATAATCACCCCTAACATGTTCTGCACCGGTGTCCTCAATGTCGGTGGTCGTGACGCATGTCAGGGTGACTACGGCGGTCCAGTGATTCACAACGGCATTATTATTGGTGTCAGCTCTTTCAGTAGAAGTTGTGGTCATTACTTCTACCCTGGAGTCAATGCACGCGTTGCTCCATTTTCGACATGGATTGTGGCAAACGCTTAATTGTTACCATTATGTTTATATGTGTGGAATGAGTTGTCGCCTGCGGTGTTCCCGGACCAATACGACCTTCAAACCTTCAAGAAAAGAGCGTACTCCTTCCTAAAAGGCCGGCAACGCACTTGTGACACCTCTGGTGTTGCGGGTATCCATGGGCGGCGGTAATCGCTTACCTTCAGGTGATACGTCTGCTCGTTTGCCCCCTATATAATAAAAAAAAAACATATAATCACGATGGTATTAAATAATAAATGAATTAGTTTGTTTTTTAATGTACTTTTCTCATTATTTAATATTTACCTATTTTATAAGGTTATTAAGATTTAATAAAAAATCCACATTATTAAGGCGTTTAATGTTAATTAAGTTCCCTTAATATCTATTATCGGTAACACAGAATTAAGTTATCAGAGGTCTAAATGTTATCCATACTAATATTATAAATTAGAAAGTACCATTTTAAATTCATTTAAACAAGTTGCAATACTTGTTTTTTCTTATGAAATAAAAAATAATATTGGAATAATTTCGGAGGTTTAATCTAGAATAATAATCTGTTTATTTCATCAGTACACAGATACAAATAAAGAAAGGCATTAATATCTACACATTAATATTAAACTTTTCAAATAGATACAAAAGATCTGTATAAAACTCAACAAATCAGTCATGTAAAAAATTAAAGAATCTTCCAGAATAAAACTCGAATTCAAAATACCTATCGTATCATAAGGAAATGGAACAATATATATTCACCCTTTAATCTTGAGCTTTTCATGAAGTCGGAGTTGTGGGAGGGACAAGAGATAAGCAGATTATTAACTGAGCGAAGATTTCTATCTATATGGTTAGAGCATAGGTACTGAAGGTACGGAGCAAGGTCCCGTGGGAGAGCCACGCTTCGGCATGAATGGGCCGGCTCGACCGGAGTGATACCACGGCCTCACAGAAAACCGGTGTGAAATAGTGCTAGCGCTGTGTTTCACTGAGTTAATGAGGATAGCGGAGGCCATACCCCAACCCCTTCCCCCCTCCCCATTCCCCAAAGGCCGGCAACGCACTTGTGACGCCTCTAGTGTTGCGAGTGTCCATGGGCGGCGGTAATCGCTTATCATGCGATACGTCTGCTCGTTTGAACGCTATTCCATAAAAAAAAAACTAAAAAAAGGTAAATAGGTAATATTGAGAATTAAAAAATGAAAATAGTGACGTCAGTGCAAGCTCTCAAGCTAAACGGTACGGCTCTACCTTCATGTGTCCAGTAGTCAAAATGTAGGTCTCAGTGCCAGCGCACGTATTTTCTTGAAACTATGATCCCAGGTCCAAAGGTTGAAAACACCTTTCGACCACCTGGTGACACACTATGACCACCTGGCTATTGTGTGTGTTACCATGCTGCATTATCCACATTCGTAATGAGCATGGTGACCACCACTCTTGGATTCTACTCATGCTTTCCATCAAAAATTAAGCTCAGTAGAGTCATTTGTTTAGCCGTGTGGTGTCCGGCAGAGTAGAATAGCACCAACCATATCACACTTCGGGTGTCGTAAGAAGCGACTAAATGTATGAGGCAGAAAACCTGAAGCTTCCGAAGACCAGAGAACGGGCAGCAGCGTTTTCTGGTATGCTTCATATACTGCGATTGCCAACCCGCTTGCCCAGCGTGGCGATTAGGGCAATACCTCCCAATGGCAAACACAGCAAAACAACGGCCCCTAGTTCCGGGCCGCCCCGCCAGGCTTGGCTACGGTAGCGGTCAGTGCGGTGCGAGCGGCGGTGGGGCGCGGGGTGCTAAGAATCCCCGGGTTACGGACGGCTACCATATCTGCAACAAATTGACCTTGGCTACGTACAACGGACGAACTCTAAGGCTTAACGAACATCTGACCAAATTGGAGATGGAGTTAGACAAGATACGATGGCATATTCTGGGGCTATCTGAAGTCCGGAGAGAGGGAGAGGACACAGTGACCCTGGATTCAGGCCATCTACTTTACTTCCAAGAAGGCGATAGCTTTTCCCAGGGTGGTGTCGGATTTCTTGTCAACAAAGGCCTCACTGGCAACATTGTAGAAATATCTAGTGTTTCGACAAGGGTAGCGTACCTCGTACTCAAACTGAGTGAAAGATACTCTCTGAAGGTCGTACAGGTATATGCGCCAATTACCACACACTCTGACGATGATGTGGAAGTTCTTTACGAAGAAATTTATAAAGCCCTGCACAACAACTCAAGGGCACACTTCAATGTTGTCATGGGGGACTTCAATGCAAAAGTGGGAGTATGCACGGACACAACGGAAGTGGTTATGGGGCCATATGGTATTGGGAGCAGAAATCACATGGGGCAGATGCTGATCAATTTTTTGGAACGGGAGGGGCTATTCTTGATGAATTCATTCTTCAAGAAGAAGCCTCAGAGAAAGTGGACCTGGCGGAGCCCCGACAACGTGACTAAAAATGAGATAGACTTTATCATGACGGATAAGAGACATGTATTCAAAGATGTCTCAGTGATCAACAGATTCAACACCGGCAGTGATCACCGACTTGTACGAGGCACTCTGAACATTAATTGCAAACTGGAACGCACCCGTTTGATAGAGTCTACGCTCCGGCCTAATCTGCTCCAAACTGTTGCTGGCTCTGAAAGATTCCAAATGGAACTTCAAAACCGGTTCGATGTGCTGGAAACCGAGTGCAACATTGCCGAGGACTTGCGTAGAGTAGTTGAGGTCATGAGGGATGTTAGTAGTGGGTTCTGTCGGAATACGCATACGGGTAGGAATTCTAAACTTTCGAATGAGACTTTGGAACTCATGAGACGTGAAAAGATACAGGCCACGGCGGATGACTAGCGAGCACTCACGAAACACATTCGAAAAGCAGTACGGCGGGATCTCCGGAGTTCCAATACACGCCTCATCAAAGAGGCAATAGAACAAAATCGAGGTTCCAAAGTATTCGTGAAGAGTCTCGGGAGGAGCCATATGTCTAAGCTGACGACCGCTGACGGTCGAGTCGTCTCTTCTAAGTCGGAGATTCTTTCCGAGGTGGAAGATTTCTATGGCCGGTTGTATGCCTCGCAATCTCCGCTACCTGAACCCGTCCCCTGTGACCCCCGAGCTGCTTTAGTCCGACACTATAGCGACGAACTTCCCGACATCAGCATTGAGGAAATTGAGTTAGCCCTGAAACAACTTTCCAGGGTTATCGCAAATAGGCTGACGCGACGGCTGGACGACTTCCAATCGCCGGAGCAGGCCGGGTTCCGCGTAGGATTTGGCACCGTAGATCACATACACACTGTGAGGCAGATCATACAGAAGACACAGGAGTACAATCAGCCTCTGTGTCTAGCTTTCGTGGACTATGAAAAAGCCTTTGACTCTGTCGAGACCTGGTCTGTTCTGGACTCCTTGCAGCGGTGCCAAGCTGATTGTCGATACATCGAGGTGCTGAGGAGCTTGTATGATGCCGCAACTATGTCCGTCTAAGTACAGAATAGTCAAACAAGACAGATTTTTTTGCATCGAGGAGTAAGACAGGGGGATGTGATATCCCCGAAACTGTTTACAAATGCGTTAGAGGACGTCTTCAAGACTCTAAACTGGAACGGGCGGGGCATCAATATAAACGGCGAACACATATCGCACTTAAGATTTGCGGATGATGTCGTTATCATGGCGGAATCGCTGCGGGAAGTTCAGGAGATGCTGCACAGCCTAAATAAATCTTCCCAACGAATTGGTCTCCGGATGAACCTGAGCAAGACGAAGATCATGTATAATGATCTCGTTACTCCAGGACAAGTAGACGCTGATGGCACACCTCTCGAAGTAGTCAAGGAATACATCTATCTCGGGCAACCAATGCAGTTGGGTAGATACAACTTTGAGAAGGAAGGAGGATACGATACGATAGGAGGATCCAGTTGGGATGGGCGGCGTTCAGGAAGTTGAACCATATATTTTCGTCGGATATACCACAGAGCCTGAAGACAAAAGTCTTCAACCAGTGCGTCCTCCCTGTAATGACGTACGGAGCCCAGACGTGGACATTAACCGTAGGATTATTCCAGAAGCTCAAAGTCGCTCAGCGTGCCATGGAAAGAGCTATACTAGGAGTCTCTCTGAAGGACAAAATTCGTAACGAAGTAATCCGTCAGAGAACCAAAGTGACCGACATAGCTCTGAAAGTTGGTAGGATGAAGTGGCAATGGGCTGGTCACATATGTCGCAGAACAGACAAACGCTGGAGTAAGCGTGTCTTATAATGGAGACCGCGTCTTGGCAAACGTAGCGTGGGACGCCCTCTGGCCAGATGGCGGGACGACTTGCGTAGGAGGGTTGGCAGCGACTGGATGCAAAAAGCAACAGACCGTGCTCTGTGGTGTTCCTTGGGAGAGGCTTATGTCCAGCAGTGGACTGTAACGGGCTGATGATGAGAGTCATTTGGTAACTTTTACATTTAAAACTCAATACGTAGTGCGATGATGTATGCAAATGTGAGTAGGTATTTATCGCAACTTTTCAAACGGCTAATATGATTTAAACTTTTAAACTGACTTGGAAAGTGACAAATGCCGTTTACCACAAATAAAAGTTATTGGAATTAACTTCTTTATCAAAAAAGGTATGTAATATATAAAAGTAAAACTCTCGATACTAGAATACAATGATAACAGCGCCATCTATAACAGGTAAGTATAACACGACGAAACTGGCCACTTGTTAATTGATTTAAGCCACTAAAATCCACAAGATGGTGTTAGCAGACGCAAAAACGGAAACAATAAACATATTCTGTATGAAATTACTTATTAAACAAATATATAAATTGTAGAATATCAAATAAATATACAAATTGTAGTCTATGTATTAAAAAAGAAAAAAAACTTATTTGTAAAAAAATATTATCATCATATAAATTATTATTTGAACGACGAAGCTTAATTGGCTTTAGCTTAACTGGATTACATCGATACTGAGGGACTATTATCTGGCTACGGTGACGTAGTGCTGATATAATTTGTTATATTATTATGATGTTATTTTAATTTTCAATTTCTTTTGTTTTTTATTTAACTTTGTCTTATTGATTTATTTTTATTTAGGTGCTATAATTTGTTAAATGTATCCTGTACGCTAATTAATAAAATTATATTTATGTTTTTTGTGGCAGCCCAAGATATAAGCGTAGCTTAGTTTGGGTGCCATCAGCAATTATTGTAAAACCTTGTACAAGCATTGAATAAATAAATAAATAAAATAAATAAATAAAATAAATACCTACTCACATTTGCATACATCATCGCACTACGTATTGAGTTTTAAATGTAAAAGTTACCAAATGACTCTCATCATCAGCCCGTTACAGTCCACTGCTGGACATAAGCCTCTCCCTAGGAACACCACAGAGCCCGGTCTGTTGCTTTTTGCATCCAGTTACTGCCAGCTCACCTATGCTAGTTGTGCCGCCACCTGGCCAGAGGGCGTCCCACGCTACGTTTGCCAAGACGCGGTCTCCACTCCAGAACGCGCTGAACACACACATAGACAATCACCCATAAACAAACGTACACGAAAAATTTGTAAAATCCAATTATTAAATATGTTTCAAAGTTTCTATGCATGTCCCACTTGTTAATTATAAAATTTCATACATATCAATGTTTTTGGGAAGGAATTGATTCCTGAAAAACAGCTCACGCTAGTTTGGGAATCAGGGCTTCAAGTAATCGCATGCATTCTTTGTTACAATAAAGAATTATTAATATTACTATAAATTCCAACGGTGACGCAGTGGTACGTATGCGACTGTTGAGCTTGAGGGCTCGGGTTCCATTCCCGGGTCGTACCAAATCTTTTTATAATCTACAAATATTTGTTTCGGAGTTTGGGTGTTTTCTATGTATAATATGTGTGTATTTACAAAAAAAAAAAAAGTATATAAGTATTTATATCAGTTGTCTAGTACCCATAACACAAGCTCTGCTTAGCTTGGGACTAGATGGCGTTGTGTGTTAGATGTCCGAAATATTTATTATTATTATTATTATTTATTTACAAAAAATATTAAAAATGTATTTATATCAGTTGCCTTGTGACTGCCTCGGTGGCGCGAGTGGTAGCGTAAGCGACTGCTGTGCTTGAGGTCTCGGGTTCGATTCCCGGGTCTGACCAAATGTTTGTATGATCTGCAAATATTTGTTTCGAAGTTTGGGTGTTTTCTATGTATAATATGTATGTATTTACAAAAAAAAAAAAAGTATATAAGTATTTATATCAGTTGTCTAGTACCCATAACACAAGCTCTGCTTAGCTTGGGACTAGATGGCGTTGTGTGTTAGATGTCCGAAATATTTATTATTATTATTATTATTTATTTACAAAAAATATTAAAAATGTATTTATATCAGTTGCCTAGTACCTATAACACAAGCTCTGCTTAGTTTGGGACTAGATGACGTTGCGTGTTAGATGTCCGGAATATCAATTATTTATTAAAAGTAATCACTTAAAACTTTTAAATTGATTTTTTGTTATGTTACTGCTCACTGCTGTCCACAGAAGGCGTTAGTCTTCTCCCATGTCGTGAAAATCGCTATAATCTTCCTTGAACAAATGTCGATGGAGTAATCAGAAGTTCCAGGTTCTGATTGAAAACAGTTTAATCTTCTTTCGCAGTGATTGAGACTTACAAAACCTCTCGCTATGTTCCAATGTCGCTACGATGAGTAATGTAGATAAAACATTATAAATATCAAGTAGTTTAATCCTATATATTATCTTATCTTATTAATTTAGTGTTTATGTATGATAAGTATTGGTATAAATTCAACTGTGTTTTAAACTTTAACACTCAAGTTCTGGATAGAGAAGTAACAACATGCGTTTCATTAGTCTGTTAGCTGTTTGCATCGTGGCCGTAGCCGGTAAGTTAAATCCCAATGTATATTTGTAATTATTAAAGCAGATTGTAATGTTAACCTAAACCACCATTTAACTACAGATTACTTCGTGTTGCGTGTATATTTTAGACAACCTAACTTTTAATTATGTTTGGCCCTGCCAAAATGACTGTACTCTGCCTGATGGAAAGCATAAGTAGAATCCAAGTATGGTGATTACCGTACTCACTGTGAATGCAGACAAAGCAATAATTCGGAATGGTGACACACACCGTGGCGGCTTAGTGATGCTTCTGCATCATTGGGCATCCGGTCTCACACTCACCAACGAAAGACGACAACACGAAAGCTGTCATTTTACGTTGATTTTCTGTGCGAGGGTAGTAGCACCCCGGTCAAGCCAGCCCGTTCGTGCTGAAATCAGCGTAACTCTTCTACCTTGAAAAGTATGCTCTACTAACCGTTAAAAAAACTTGTATTACAGAAAGACGACTATTAATTGTCTTTTCTCTTTTTTACAACTTTCAGCTAATCCACAAACGTTTAAACCATATGCAAGAATCGTAGGCGGCAGAGTTACGACTATTGAGCGATGGCCTTACCAAGCCAATGTTATGATGGGAAGAAGCAATTTCTTTTACACATGGTGTGGTGGTACTATCATTACCAATAGATCCGTTTTGAGCGCTGCACATTGTGTTCTCCTAGCTGGAGAGTAAGAAGAGATATTGTTCACTTTACAAAATTAATTATTTATATTTCAAAAATTTTTAATATATCTAAACTCTTGGTTAATTTTAGATCTATCCAAGATAACTGGCTCCGACTACGTCTTGGTTCATCATTCGCCAGTAGCGGTGGAGTAGTACACCAGGTAGCACAGAATGTTCTTCACCCAAATTATAACATGTGGACCTTTGATAATGATGTTATGATCATGCGCAGCAGCACCACATTTGTTTATTCTAATGTGTTACAACGTGGAACCATCGCAAGTCCCAACTATAACCTCTTTGACAACCAAATAGTTTGGGTAGCTGGTTGGGGTGCTACAGAATCGGTAAGATTCATAATTCTTTTAAAATAAAAAGAAGAAATGTTGACATAAATAGACCTGAAAATTGTGGAATGAACTGTCGCCTGCGGTATTCCCGGACCAATACGACCTTCAAACCTTCAAGAAAAGAGCGTACTCCTTCTTAAAAGGTTGGCAACGCACTTGAGACACCTCTGGTGTTGCGAGTGTCCATGGGCGTCGGTGATCGGTTACCATCAGGCGATACGTCTGCTCGTTTGCCCCTATTGAATAAAAAAAATTATTTATTTATACTTATTGCACATATTGTACAAAGGCGGACTTAATGCCTTGAAGCATTCTCTCCCAGTCAACCTTCAGGTGATGTAGGAATAAGAACTGGTAGATGCAAAGAAATTGAATTTAGTAAATAAAAGATAAACCTACATTAAATATAAATGATATACATAAATTTACCGCTACATATACTACATTAATAAACACACAATACAAATATAGTTGTTTCAAAAGAACCAAAAAAATATTTGTCCAAAAAATACGATACGGATTTTATGAAGAATTATGTGCTCTTGATAGTAGTTCTAGTCTAATTAGCAAAGTTTAATTAAAAAATTGTATTCCTGTTTTAGGAACCTAGGTCGGAACAACTCCGAGAAGTGCAAGTTTACACCATCAACCAGGCTATTTGTGCACAACGGTATGGAGGTAACACAATCACCGCTAACATGTTGTGCACCGGTGTGCTCGACGTCGGTGGTCGTGACGCGTGTCAAGGTAACTCCGGCAGTCCCGTGTCCCACAACCGCGTTGTTGTTGGTATCAACTCTTTTGGTCAAGAATGTGGTAGTCTCATCTTCCCTCGAGTCAACACACGTGTTTCTTCTTATTCTTCATGGATTGGCAAACGCTTAAACTCCAATTAATATTGTCGTAGACAAGAATGTATTAAATTAATTTTCTGTCTTAAATTTAATCTGACCTCATTATTTAATATTGTCCTATTATTGTTAGTTTAATTATCTTTAAGATTTTTAAAAATTATTTATTGTAAAGGTATTTAAAATTTAGTAATATCTGCAGCAAAAGCAACTGATTTATTTATGTAGTATATCTATATTTATAAATGAACCCCTATTTCTAGAGGTCACAGTATCACTAGTGAACGGATGGACTGGTTTTAGTTATTGTTTTAGTAGAATAGCTTATTTATGGAGGCAGGTTTAAGACTATATTACATAACATTGCGACCAATAGGGATAAAGCAGTAATGTAAAATGTTGCAAAACTGGGTAATTTTAATTTTTTTAGGGACATGTCCAAGAGTCACGAAGTAATAGTATTATTATGTAGCTCAAAAGCCATTTTTTGGCATGGACGAAGAAATGCCACGACCTCACAAGAGACTTATGTTTAACAATTTTTTTTTATTATATAGCGGGCAAACGAGCAGATGTATCGCCTGATGGTAAGCGATTACCGCCGCCCGCAACACCAGAGGCGTTACAAGTGTACGCAAGGAGTACGCTCTTTTCTTGAATGTTTGAAGGTCGTATTGGTTCGCAGGCGACAGCTCATTCCATAGTTTTGCTGTACGCGGCAGATTTTTGGTAACAAGCAGAACTTACATTATGCGACGCAGGATTAATAGTCACTTCGTAGATTTTTTTTAAAAGACAACTCAGTAACTTTGAATTTATATCCTGTGGCGAGGGGGACTTTACAAACATACATGAAACGGAAACAAAAAACACAGATTCAGAACAACAATTTGTGGATCACAACAAGTTTTGACCCATGGGGGATTTTGACCCACAACACTTGGCGCAGTAGAGAGCGGCGTGGTGGCCGCTTAAACCTCTAGAGTCTAGACCAACCACGCATTCAAGCCCGGTGTGAATGATAATTTATCGAATGTAATACGCTATTCCAATATATAGAATAGATAATCAGAAATCAGAATGATCATCAATAACTGGGAGATTGAAAATAGCTTAACCCTAAATGTAAATAAATGCGCTATTAAATCACATGCTCACACTCGTTTACTTGTAATAGACAATTATACAATAGCCAATAATACTTTACTACGAGGAATTGCTATCAAAGACCTTGGGAAATGGTAAGACAGCCATCAGGCGTTCAATCATGATATTTGAAAATTGTGCAGTAAACCACGTTTTTACCGTGGGAGAGCTATGCTTCGGCATGAATGGGTCGGCTCGACCGGAGTGATACCACGGCCTCACAGAAAACCGGTGTGAATTAGCGTTTGCGCTGTGTTTCACCGAGTGAGTGAGGATACCGGAGGCCCATACCCTAACCCCTCCCCCATCCCCTTTCCCATCCCCCAAAGGTCGGCAACGCACTTGTGACGCCTTTAGTGTTGCAGGTGTCCATGGGCGGCGGTAATCGCTTTTCATCAGGTGATACGTCTGCTCGTTTAAGTTAAGGGTTCGTACTAAAGACAGTGTTTCTATAAAAAATAAAATTAATCGTCTTTATAATTCTTATGGTCGTACGTAGTAGCCTTAACAATCTATGCATCTATAAAAATAAATTAAATTGGAGTGTCTGTTTGTAATATTAATAAAAGTACTTTTTACTAAATGCATATGTATGTATACACGATACATATACCAAAATATTTTTTTTCTACAATTTTTGTATCTCTGTCTGTTTGTTTGTTCTGGCTTATCTGTGAAACGGCTAGACCAATTTTGACAGGACTTTCACTGATAGCTGACAATATAAGGAGTAACTAAGGCTACTTTTAACGTGTAAACTGAAAATGTTTTGATAAAGGCCAGGAAGATGAGATGTTTTTATTTTTCATGTATTTTTTCATATATTACAATATTAACCACAATTGCGTGCGAGTGTACCGACACTATCTAAACGAATGGACTTTACCAATTCATATGCCTTGAATATTTGTTTACGAAATTTTACTAACAATCTCTAGAACTAGCTGTAAAGCTTAACTAGTACATATTTGTAGTCAATACCTATTTGTACAGTTTAGATAATTACATATCTCTTTACATATAACATTTTTATTACGTTCAAAATGTAATTATGTTTATTCACTATTGTAAAAAGATAATACTGTAAACAGTATGTATTAATAAATAAATCAATCACTGATAAGATGGGTATGTGCAATTTGATTCTATCTATAATGTAAAAATGAATCGCTCAATGTGTTGGTAAGCGCATAACTCAACAACGCCTGGACCAATATGGCCAATATTTTTTTTAAATGTTCGTTAAAGTTCAAGGATAGTTTTTACGGCGAGAAAAATTTGAATAATGGCCGGAAAAACCCTAAAAACAGCCCTTTTATTTTTCCCATACAAACGTTTTTCAACTAAAATGTAAAGTCAATTTGTGCTTTATTGCTATTGTATAAAGTTCATATATTACAAGCACTCACTGTTGTCTTAGCAATGTAGGTGTGTTCCTAACATCAATGAGTCAATTTACACTTTATAACCGCTGTACAAAGTGCAAATTCAATCATCACAACAGTGTGCGTATGTGCGTTGGAGTAGATAATCGTAATCTAAAATTTTCACGCTACGGGCAATATGAGACGCAAACGAGGTTGCGTGGGTCAGCTAGTTTATGTATAAAGTTAATAGCTTATCGAAGTGATCTTATAGACATAGCCCAACAACTATCGATCGATCGAAATTATCATTTGTTCTGTGCATGGCTGTAATTATAAATAAATAATTCGGACATCTTACACACAACATCCCCCTTCCCATCCCCCGAAGGCCGGCAACGCAGTTTTGACGCCTATGGTGTTGCATGGGTGTCCATGGGCGGCGGTAATCGCTTACCATCAGGCGATACGTCTGCTGGTTAACCCAACTTTTGCATAAAAAAAAAATACAACACCATCTAGTCCCAAGCTTAGCAGAGCTTGTGTTATGGGTACTAGACAACTGATATAAATACATACATACTTTTTTTTTGTTATATTATACATAGAAAACACCAAAACTCCGAAACAAATATTTGTAGATCATACAAACATTTAGTCTGAACCGGAAACGAACCCAAGACCTCAAGTACAGCATACCCTACCACTGCGCCACAGAGGTAGTCGAAATTTGTCTATATTTAGATTAGTATAAGTATCTATGTTTCTCAGTACGCTGTTAATCATAGCTAGTAACAGTAGCTAATAACAGCAGGCTTTAACTAGGTTGGGATCAGAAGGTTGTGTGTGACATATTAGTTAATAATATTGTTTTCACTATATACATATATAAAAGGCAACGTAACTGAATGATTGATCTATCAGCGTACAGCTCAAACCACTGAACGGATTGCGCTGAAATTCAGCACACATACAGGCGTGCGCTAAGAAAGGATTTTTCAAAACACAACACTTTATTATATTTTAAATAGGCATAAATTTTGAAATACCAGGCTAATAAATAAATCATCTATTTTAATTTAAACGATTGCAGTTTCCCCTCAAACTCTATTTCGCGAAGACACTAAACAAGTCTCAAGAACAAACACTCAATTTTGCTAGGCTAGATTTAAAAGAAAACTGCTTCTTCTTTCATGGCCAGTTCAATGTACCTAATAACCAACCAATAACCAATTGTTTGATGATTTGTGATGATTTGCGCAAGACTGCTGGCAGGAGCTGGATGCGAGTAGCCGAAGATCGAACTAAGTGGCGTGCTATTGGAGAGGCCTATGTCCAGCAGTGGACTGCGATAGGCTGATGATGATGATGATGATGAACCAATTGTTTAGTGGTTTTGACACCTGTATTAGTGAAGAATATTGTCTTTAGAGACGTTTTGTAGAGGTGTTTTTTTATTTACTGTGTTTGACATAACTTCACTCAAAATCATCATCATCTAACGCGAGGAAAGCCGTGGGCAAATGCTAGTTATATTTATGTTGAATGTTAATTACATTTTTAAATACATAAAAAATAGTTTTGCTAAGAATTGTTTTGTAAGTACTACCTCATAAAACTATTTTAACAAAGCTATTTTTGGAACGAAGTTCCTTATCGCGCGTTGCGGAAGGGGGCTAGACGGAATTGTAACGACACTTTCGACATATGTCAACGACACTTTCGACATATGTCAACGACACATTTTGTCAAGATGAATTTTACACCATATTGTGTGTTTATTTATCTAATCTAGCGTAGCACCCCCAATCCATTCATCCCACTACCCTGATCACCCCCAGCCCCTAAGATCATCCCTTAAGGAAGACACCCCCTCTATCTTCGTAACTATCGCTCGGCGAAATTTTTTAGTCCCCCCTTGCTACCCCTGAACTTGTCAGGAATCAGCACCCCTCAATATTTGCCTTAACCCCCCCTTTTTTTCAAAAATACTTCACCTCCCCTCAACCTAACTTTTGAACTCATTTTAACGAGCACATCACCCCCAACCCTTTCGCCCCACCAGACTGGTCATTTTCTGACCTCTCCTTCCCACTGATTGTAACTTCATCCCCCCCCCACCCACACTAGGACCGCACATATTTTCAACCCGTTAGTTGGATATCACGTTTCACTAGCAAGTTTCTCATTTCCACCCCCACCCCCTAAAATCATCCCTTAAGGAAGATACCCCCTCTATCTTCGAATCTTCGAAACTATCGCTCGGAGACATTTTTTAGTCCCCCCTTGACCAACCTGAAATTGTCAGGAATCATTACCCTTTCTCTGTCTGTCTCTCTCCCTATCTTATAGAAAGCAAGCCAGATATTTTCGTTTCGTCTGTCTATTTCGAACTTCGTTCCATCCGGGTGTCCCTTGACACCGCTCAATTTTTTAATAAAATTAATGGGATTATGTAATAAATGCATTTCAAATTTATATCTCTAGATATTGTACATAAATTATTATAAATTTATCGTTATACTAGCTGACCCACGCAACCTCGTTTGCGTCTTCTATTAAATTTCCCCCGTTTTTGAAACATTCTTCATTGGTGCTCCGCTATTAGTATTAGCGTGATGACATATAGCCTATAGCCTTTCTCGATAAATGGACTATCCAACGATTATCTACTCCAACGCACATACGCACACTGTTTTGATAGATATGATTGAATTTGAACTT
This sequence comes from Spilarctia lutea, assembly GCA_916048165.1. NCBI lineage: Eukaryota > Metazoa > Arthropoda > Insecta > Lepidoptera > Erebidae > Spilarctia > Spilarctia lutea. The sequence continues at coordinate 4,624,204 of OU696479.1, read as the reverse complement.
TGTGTAGCTGTAATAAAGTGCAAATTGACTCATTGACGTTAGGAACACACCTACATTGCTTAGACAACAGTAAGTGCTTGTAATGTATGAACTTTATGCAATAGCAATAAAGCTCAAATTGACTTTACGTTATAGTTAGAAAAAGTTTGTATGGGAAAAAGAAAAGGGCTCTTTTTAGGGCTTTTCCGGCCATTATTCGATTTATTCTCGCCGTAAAAACTATCCTTAAATTTCAACGAACATTTAAAAAAAAGAATTGGCCAAATTGGTCCAGGCGTTGTTGAGTTATGCGCTTACCAACACATTGAGCGATTCATTTTTATATTATAGAAGATATAGATAGATATTCGGATTAAGTACTTTTTCCTAATCCAATTGATTAGAATTGAAGTATTAGTTTTTTGTGACTTACCATTTGGTGGTTTGTAAAACAAAATTCAATAATCTTATCGTATTTTTAATCCATACTAATAATAAAGCTGAAGAGTTTGTTTGTTTGAACGCGCTAATTTCAGAAACCGCTGGTCCGATTTGAAAAATTATAACAGTGTTGGATAGTCCATTTATTGAGGAAGGTTATAGGCTATATATCATCACGCTAATACTAATAGGAGCGGAGCACCAACGAAGAATGTTTCAAAAACGGGGGAAAATATTCAGGCTACAGGCTATTGAAGACGCAAACGAGATTGCGTGGGTCAGCTAGTACTTTAAAGATTATTAAAGATATTTTGCAAGAACTTAGTTATATAATTATTTCAAAAATTTTCAATTGGTTTTGTGTCAAGTTAGTGTTGTTCATGATACGATGCCCTATATACAATAATAAGTACATTCCTTGAACAAAATAGTACAAAATAACCATTGTCCAACCAGGATTGAGTGGTAACCACGACTGATAATATAGACGATGGAGTGGCCAGAAGTTTTCCCATATTCCGCAAGGTTTGTTACTTAGGAAACCTCTCTTTATGTCTATATTCCTTCAACGAGTAATGTAGATAAATTATCTAATCTTTTTAATTTAGTGATTATTTATAATTCGTTTCGGTATAAATTCGCGTGTGTTAGAAACATTAACAATCAAGTTCTGGACAGAGAAGTAACAACATGCGTATCACTACTCTGTTGGCTGTTTGCATCGCGGCTGTAGCCGGTAAGTTTGACTTGGATTTATTTGTTCATGCATATGGTCCTGCCAAAGTGACTGGCCACCATACTCATTGCGAATCCAGACATGGATGACCTACATAAAGGCGTCTTGGCGGCCTTACATAACTTACGTACAGTGACTATATGGGACAGCGTGCAATTCATAAGGCCCATGTCCAGAGGTGGTCTGCGATAGACTGATAATGATGTAGGATGAATAGTGATGCGACACAAGCTGTTACAATTTTTTTGTATCTGCCTTCAGAGGTTAGACTTATAATACTACTAAATATGGCGATCTTATAAATGCTAAGATTAACAGTGTCAAGAATAACTTGTTGTATAAAATAAAACAAAGCAATATGTCAAGTATGTGACAAAAAGCATTCCACTTAAAGTCATCATACGAGTAGGTACGTTGTTTTAAATGTTGCAATCGTACAAAAGTCCTAAATACTTTCGTTTGTTAAATATTCAGTTAAATTCATGTCACAATGTTTACTTTAACCCATGCTTAACTACAGATTTACTTCGTATTGCATATATATTGTAGAGAAACTTACACATGACGATTAGTATTAATTGTCTTTATTCTATCTCTCTTTCAGCTAATCCACCAGTCCTTAAACCATCAGCGAGGATCGTAGGTGGCACAGTTACAACCATTGAGCGATGGCCTTACCAAGCCAATGTTCTGTTTAGAAGAGACAATTACTTCCAACAATGGTGTGGAGGCACTATCATTAACAACAGATCCGTTTTGGGCGCTGCACATTGTGTTTTTCAATCTGGACAGTAAGAAGAAATATTGTTCACTTTACAGTTATATGTATTTCAAATATGTTTAAGATATCTAACCCATTGTTTTTTCTTTAGAAATATTACTTACCCACCTGATTTCTACCGTCTACGGCTTGGTTCATCATTTGCCAGTAGCGGTGGAGTTGTACACAGCGTTGCACAGCACATCGTTCACCCAAATTATAACACTGTGACCTATGACTACGATGTTCTGATTTTTCGCAGTAGCACAACATTTATTTATTCCAATGTGTTACAACGCGGAACTATTGCAAGCCCTTTATATATCCTCTTTGACAACCAACCAGTTTGGGTAACAGGCTGGGGTGTTACAGAAACGGTAAGATCATGTCAAATTTTTAACACTTTATTTTGTTGCTGATTTATTTTTTAAAATAACATTTAATTGAAGCCATGTTTACTTGAAGGAAGTTGGAATTTTTTCAATTGCTTTTAGTTTGATAGTACTGTTATGACGTTTTAAAAGAATTTTAAAAAATATTATAAAAGTCCAAACTGATTGTTTAAAAGTAATGAACTGAAAGAAAAAACAAGTATTACAATACACTATATAATATTAGTTTACCGTGGAAGAGCCAGGTTTCGGCATGCGTGGGCCGGCTCGACTGGAGTGATACCACGGCCTCACAGAAAACCGGTGTGAAACAGCGCCTGTGCTGTTTTTTATTTTTATTATAATTATTGTACAGGGGGCAAACAAGCAGACGTATCGCCTGATTATAAGCGGCGTTACAAGTGCCTTGTCGGCATTTTAAGAAGGAGCACGCTCTTTTCTTAAAGGTTTGAAGGTCGTATTGATCCGCGAACACCGCAGGCGACAGCTCATTCCATAGTTTTGTTGTGCGAGGCAGAAAGTTTCGGGAAAAGCGCACAGTTGTGGACTGCCAACCATCTAGATGATGGGGATCAAATGTCTGTCGCGTAGGACGATGGCGGAAAGAGGCGGCAGGGATCAGTCCGAACAATTCCACCACTACAGACACCAAGTATTCTTATATTGGCTGAGGTAGATAGGGGAATGTCTTCAAAACGAGGAATTTTGGCCATGTGGCGGATCTAAGAACTCTTTGGGTTTGAGTTTACTAATTGTCAATTTGTGTTAAAATGGTAATAATGGCAATACATATATTTTTGAAATAGTCTTTTCACAATCTTTCTCTTGATACATGTATGCTAAGATATGAAAAAAAACGAAACCACACTCCTTTTTTTCAATTTGCTCTCACAGTAAATACGAATCTAACGACACCTCTCGAGCTAAAATCCATCAAACCGTTCAGGCCACAGAGCGTGCCAAACAATTATACATACATACAGACTCTCTAAAAACATAACCCTGTCTCTGGCGCAGTCGGGTAAAAATAAACAATATTTTTCCCGCAAAAATATTAAAGAGATTAGAAGGAACGTAACGTGCTATTGGTTAGTTTTTTTTTTTTTTTTCAATAAGACAACTCCCACATTAGGAATAAACATCCTATGTCGTGGGGGACTTTACAAACATACATGAAACGGACACAAAGAACATCCAGACTCGGGACAACAATTCGTGGATCACACAAAGTGTTGTAGGTACCGCGTGGGATTTGAACCCACGACACTTGGCGCAGTAGCAAGCGGCATGGCGACCGCTGACACCACTCGGCCAATCGTGCAGTTATTACAGCCTAGCAGTAGAGCTAGGCTAATTAGCAAAGACTAATTAAAAATTGTATTCTTTTGTTTTTAGGAACCTATGCCAGAACAACTCCGCGAAGTGCAAGTTTTCACCATCAACCAGAACATTTGTAACCAACGCTACGGAGGTACAATCACCTCTAACATGTTGTGTACTGGTGTGCTCGATATCGGTGGTCGCGACGCGTGTCAAGGTGACTCCGGTGGTCCCGTGTTCCACCACCGCATTGTTGTTGGTATTACCTCTTTTGGTAGAGGATGTGGTGATCCCTTCTACCCTGGAGTCAACGTACGCGTATCTGCCGTTTCTTTATGGATTGCGGCGAACGCTTAAACTTCAAGAAATAATATCGTAGTTACAAATGTACAAAATAAAATCAAAAATAGTTGCCTCAAGTATAAGACTTTCTTATTATTTAATATTTTTCTATTTTTGATTTATTTAAATTGCTTAATTTTAGAAAGGCATTCAAAGCTTAGTTATACCTGCTCTAAATACTGACAATACGCTAATTTATATAAGGGCATAACATTGTTTTTTTTTTATTTAATTATTTGTTATGTATAAGAGCGCGGGGCGAGTGAATAAGGCAACGGTTACATTCACACTGGTTTATTATTAACAAGGTACCGACATAAGTGACATATACATACATATAGATACACAACATTTCTCCCCAACATGCTTGGAATACATAACATAAATAATAAACTCATATTATAATATAGACAATAGATAGACTAATAAAACATAAAGGAAACATATAGACAATACAATATATAGACTTATAAACTAATTCTATACAACTGCTTATAATCTACTTTGGGGATATTGCGTAAACATCTTCCCCCCACTGTACGATCAGGAGCGTCTCCTATAGCCTCGTGGTACTCCTCACCCTCTGATACACCTCGATTAGATTGAACCAGGTGCTGGTCAGGAGTTGAACAGCTTTCCTGTTCCTGACCTGTTCTGCTCACCTGTATTGCCCTAGCCGAGCATGGTGACGCTGGCAAGTCACTTAGTTCCACCGGGCAATCATCTGGTTGACTATCTGGAGGAGCAGCTTCTTTACATGCTATTAACTGGTTCTTGTGTTTCTTAAAAGGAGTCGCTGATTTCAATTTTTTAATTAAATAAGTGACACGACCAAGCCTCTTTATCACCATTCCCTTGTTCCAGAGCACCTTATTGTTTGGTAGGTTTATTTTATACTTAATGTGATCACCAGGTGCGAAGGATTGTACATTTTTTCCACCATACGATTTACACTGTAAACACTGTTTTTTTTTACGTAATTAGCAAGAGTGCTTGATGACGATGACGAGGTCTCATTTTTCAACAAATCTAAGCGAGAACGTAACCTTCTCCCGAAGACTAATTCCGCCGGGGTTGTACCCGTAGTAGAATGAACAGAGTTACGGTAGTCAAAAAGGAATTTTAGAAGATTATTCCTAAATGATACTTTGTCATGATAACTCATCGATGATTTAATGCCTCTTTTAATAATTTTGACATTACTTTCAAATGTCGCAGGTATTATTAATTTGTGGCCACGCATCAAACATCCATTTTCATACGCTTGTAATCTTCTTAACCCGGCCACTTGTAATCTTCTTAACACTTCGTTAAGCCTCTGTAAGTGTTGAATAGTGCTATTTGCTGTCACTAAAATATCATCCAACATACATAAAACGCCATCTATCCCTGACAGCAACAATCCATTGTCCGCTGAAAAATAGAAGGCGCGCTGGCCAAGCCAAACACTAGTCGAGTATAATTAAACAATCCGCGATGAGTATTTATACAAGTTACTTTTTGCGAATGTTCATCTAGTACCAACTGGCTATAAGCTTGGGATAAATCGATTTTACTAAATTGTTTGCCACCTGATAACTTTGCAAAAAGTTCCTTGGCCGTCGGCAGCGGATATTTTTCAACCAACAACTGCTTGTTTATTGCAATCGAATAATCCGCACACAGTCTAATCGACCCATCTTTTTTTAACACAGGCACACATTTGTGCTGTTAAGTAACTTAACTACGAGTATATTACAGCTGTAGGAAATTGACGGTATTTGTCTATTTAATTAAATATTTTTGTGCATTTCTACTTTTTTCCTAACTACCTACCCTATTCTAAATAAAGAAATTGAAAGCGAGCCCGTTGGCAATCCCGGGGTGTTGATCCGGTGGGAGCAGCGTAACTAACGAGTTATCTGCTAGTAACGCCCCAGTCTTATCTAGTTTGGTGACCTGTGCTTAGCGAGGTCGAGCTCCCAGGAGCGTGGACCCTAAGGAGCGCCCGTCAGCTAGCACTAGGTCGGGTGTTAGGGATGGTTAGGGAAGAGTTGCCACGGAGACGAGATCTCGTGGCAGGCCATACCTGTCCGGCGGTCGCCGATGGTAAGGCGCAAGTTCCCGCAGGTGTCGGGCTTGCGATCCGTTAGCGCGCACGAACAGGTTAGTGCTCAGGCATCCCACGAAGTCATCCAAGCTCTCTACGCGCAGGTCCCTGGAGATCATCCTATTACGCACCAAGCGGGGGCATTTGCAAGTGTACGTAGTGTGCGCGACTGCTGCGCACGTAGCCGGCGCCGGTTTGTCTCGGAGACGAGGGCGAACCAGGCCAGGGCACCATAGGAGGAGGGCAGTCAGGTGCGAATGTACGCCTTGTACACACCGAGCTTCGCGCGGAGCGGCAACCGGGACGATAGTACGGGCCGCAGAAGGGAACGTGCTGCACGAACCTGGGCAACGACGTTATTGACGTGAGACTTCATGGAGAGGTCGATGGTCATGTAGGCCGCGTCATCGGCGTACAGCGCGAGTTTTACGCCTTCGGTGACGGGGATGTCGTCCGTGTACCAAGAGTAGCACACTGGAGACAAGCAACTTCCTCGTGACACGCCGGCAGAGATGGATCGCTCTGCGGACATGGCGCTTTCGACCGCCACTTGAAAGCGTCTGTCTTGCAAGAAGGTGGCTACAATCTTGTAGTTGATGTGGACAGCTTGTACAGCATGCCGGTTTGCCACACGCGATCTAACGCTTTCTCCATATCGAGGAAGACTGCAACAACCCGCTCGCGCTTGTTGCGCGCAACCGCGATGTCGATGTCGTGCAGTACCCTCGCGAGCTGATGTGTCGTGGAGTGTCCAAATTGTTTGTCGCGAGGCTGAAGTTGTGGTCCGGGCGCTTTCCGGAGAGACATTCAGCGAATCTTCCTCTGAATTTGATGATGGGGTCCTCGGTCGGGGCTATCGGCTGTTCGAAGTATAACTGTAACTTCCTCTCAACCTCTGCCACGTGCTGCACATTGTGAGCAGGATTCGGTCGGAACTGCGCTTCCAGGAAGTTGGCAAATATCTCCGCTTGGTCCTCGGCACTGTAACGTGGGTTTCCGTCACCAGCCAACAGGGGCCTAATCGAAGCAGGTTTCCCGGACAGTTGTCGACATAGGCGATGTATGCCCGACCAGTCTTCATTGGCTCGCTCGATGGTGCGTTGCCATGACTCCGCCACGTTTGTTGCCAACGAGGCAGGGATCCTCGCAGCCAGAGCATTGAGCTGGGACTTCATGGTCGGACATTGGACGTTCTGCCACTGCCGGCGCAGTTTCCTCTACCTCTCGATCATCGCCAGAATATGGGCAGGGAGTTGGTAATGCTTCCTTGTGGAGGCATCGTCAAGTTTCGACTCTTGAAGTCTGTAGAGTCTGTAGGGCCGCACTGAGATCTGTCGTAAGTTTCTCAACGTCATCTGCTGTCTCGACTGGGAAAGAGGGTGAGAGCTCTGCCATATGCTCGGCAAAGACTCGCCAGTCTTGACGTGATCGAGAGGGTAATTGGAACGTTTGTGGGATGTCATCCAGAGTCAGTAACACAGGCTTATGGTCTGAAATGATATGGTCGTCCAGGACATCAAGACACACAGCCGCGTCAACGCCGCGGGTGTCGGCTAAATCTATGACGTCCGGTGTATGGGTAACGGAACCTCTGGTCCTAATACCTGGTACTCGTTTCGGTCTGCATCATCTAGAAAGCGACGGCCTTCCGGGCATGTTGAGTTAGAGTTCCATGCCGAGTGTTTTGCATTAAAGTCACCGGCGATTATGATGGGCAGAGGCGAATCCAGCAGGGTATGCATATCGTGTGTGGCGACTTCCACATACAACACAACAGTAACCTACTACAGCGCCATCTACCGAAGATACACTGAACTATGAAGTAACGCACTACACGGAGTAACTACCAATCCTGAATCGCGCAATAGAAATTCTGGCGCCGATTATCATATGTACAACATCCCAACATCAACTGTTGGGCAGTAGCCCGCCGGGCATGATCCCGTCGCCTGGTCGGAGGATTCTCCTTTTTGTTGGATGGACATGATACCCGTTCCTCCACAGTGGTGACCCCGACGTGATTGGAAGCAGTTTTCAAGGAAGCAGATCCGCAGCACCATCATGTTCCCCCCTCCCACAGCAAGTCTCAGCCAGCCAGCAACCTCGGCTTCGACAGGGATACACCACACGCAGGAAGCGACCGCTCCAGCCTGGTTACCCCTACGGCCTCATCAGTGTCTAGGCACAGCACACTGCACCTACGGTCCATGTAAGCAGAGCATCTCTCTTTCGTCTACGCAGCAGCCAGCCACTACGCAGCAACCGCCCCGACTCACTGGGGACCTCACTACAGCACCGCGCACCGCATGCGATCCCGACTCACTGGGATCAGCGGACTTCAGCCCCGACTCACTGGGACTAGCGGCATTCAGTTCCGACTCACTCGAACTTGCGGCACTCAGTTCCGACTCACTGGCACTATTTACTCCTGGCACTGGCAAGCTCCGCAACAGAGCACAGACTCCTCATCAGATATCGACCTTCGGTCTTGGAGGGGAGTGATGTGGCGACTTCCACATACAACAAAATAGTAACCTATTTCAGCGCCATCTACCCAAGATACACTGAACTATGAAGTAACGCACTACATGATCGCGAAATAGAAGTTCTAGCTTTAAAAAAATATTATATAGGAAGTTAATATAAAATGATCAAAAAACCGAAATCATTTTTCACATCATGCAGTTTATATGCTGATTGCCTGATCTAATCTCAATTATATGTGCGCAAGAAACATTGCTAGAAACCTTCTTTCAATTAAAAAGAAAACCGTTTTGCGCTTCAAAATGGAGGCAGTTTTGCGTGCATCCAAAACACACAGAACGGTCAAAGTAGCACTAACGCCAGAATGTAAAATATAATCTGAAATAACTTTTTAACGGCAAGTTGACCAGCCCAATAAATACAAAAACAATCCCTGTCATGGCATACGCAAAGCATTTCTTCTGGCCATTGTCCTTTGACACAAATTTTCGTTACTGCCTAAAATATTATATATATATATATATATATTCATATATTTCGGAACTGCCTAGCTACGTTCAGTTAAATAAGAACTTAATAGTAGGTTCATTGTTTGGAACAACTTGATTAAATCTTAAAAATATTTCCTTAAAAGGGAGATATGAAATGATGAAACAATATTTATCACAAATATCTTATTTATTACATCATATAATTATTACTATTTTAAACATTATTCGATGATATTTAACAGTGTTTAAGAGTTTGCCACAATCCATGTAGAAAAGCGAGATACACGTGCGCTGACTCCAGGGAAGAATGGATGAGCACAGTCTTCACCGAAAGAGGTAATACCAACAACAACACCGTTATGGAACACGGGACCGCCGGAGTCACCCTGACATGCGTCACGACCACCGACATCGAGCACACCGGTGCACAGCATGTTAGCGGTGATAACTTCACTTCCAAAGTGACTAAAATAACGTTGTGCGCAAACATTCTGGTTGACTGTATAGACTTGCACCTCGCGCAGCTCTTCAGAGCCAATTTCACTTTCAAACTAAAAAAACAAAACAAATATTATTTTAACAATAATTATAGAACGTGCTATAATAATTTAGGTTTAGCCCAATAATATAAATAAATAAATATTCCGGACATCTAACACACAACGCCATCTAGTCCCAAGCTAAGCAGAGCTTGTGTTATGGGTACTAGACAACTGATATAAATACTTATATACTTTTTTTTGTAAATACATACATATTATACATAGAAAACACCCAAACTCCGAAACAAATATTTGGTCCGACCCGGGAATCGAATCCGAGACCTCAAGCTTAGCAGTCGCATACGCTACCACTACGCCACCGAGGCAGTCAATATAGTTCACTCGCTCAAAACTAGAGCTATTATTTTATAAACAACAACTTTTGGTTAGCATGATCAGAATCAAAATCCAAAGAGTGTTAAAATGTTGACATAATCTTACCTCTAATACTCCCCAGCCGGTTATCCATACTGCTTGGTTATCAGGAACATTGTAATTGGGGCTTGCGATAGTACCGCGTTGTATCACATTGGAATAAATAAATGTGGTGCTACTGCGCATAATCATAACATCACTATCGAAAGTCCACATGTTGTAATCTTCGTGTAGGATATTTTGTGCAACGCTGTGAACATCTCCCCCCCTACTGGCATACGAAGAACCAAGACGCAAACGTAACAAAAAATGTGGAAAAAAGCTGAAAGAGAACATTCGTCATGTTTTAAAATTTAAATATTTCTCAAATTTAAACATTTCTTTACCGTGGGAGAGCTATGCTTCGGCATGAATGGGTCAACTCGACCGGAGTGATACCACGGCCTCACAGAAAACCGGTGTGAAATAGCGTTTGCGCTGTGTTTCACCGAGTGAGTGAGGATACCGGAGGCCCATACCCCAACCCCTCACCCCATCCCCTTTCCCATCTCCCAAAGGTCGGCAACGCACTTGTGACGCCTTTGACGTTGCGAGTGTCCATGTGCGGCGGTAATCGCTTACCATCAGGTGATACGTCTGCTCGTTTGCCAACCATTCAATAATAAAAAAAAAAATGTTAAAACCCTTATTTGTAAAGTTAAAAAGGTGTAAACTTACTGTCTGGTTGTGAGAACACAATGTGCAGCGCTCAAAACTGATCTATTATTAATGATGGTACCACCACAAAATTGGGTAAAAAAACTTCCGCTTCCAAACATAATATTGGCTTGGTACGGCCATCGCTCAATAGTCGTTATTGTCCCGCCTACGATCCTCTTAGATGGTTGGAAAGTTCCCGGAGCGGCTGAAACCAAAAAAACATATTAAATAGCAAATAAATGGAGGACATTTTCCAAATGAATACCCTTGATTTTTATTAAAGTGAAGAACACTGTTAGAAATGTACTCCTAGCCGATTTCAGCCACTCCGGTCTGTCTCAAAGAAGACTATTCAACTGCCCGAAATATTATTTTGCTCAAGTGTGTACGCAAACGTGCACTCTCTGTTCCACACGAAAACACTGTCAAAAGGAATCGTCAAAATCGGTTCAGCAAGTCAAAAGTTCTAAGATAACAAACATAAAAAAATACAGTTGAATTGAGAACCTCCTCCTTTTTGAAGTCGGTTAAAAATCTGAAAAACTCAATTACACTGTTTTTTGACCCAACCCTTAAGGCAGGCGGTTGTTATTTTTAACTGCAGTTCCCGGACACGGTGTGCCACCTCTGCGCCTGAGAAGGGAGGGGCCCTTCTCAGGCGCAGAGGTGGCACACCGTGTGGTTTCAGTCATTTCAATTCCGACACACCGCCCCGCCGCAAACCCCTCCGACGTGACGACCCGAGGGGGATTCCACACGTAAAAAAAAATGTGGGTTGTCACTTTAAGAATCCTTCTTCTCATTTCCCAAAAACCAGCATAAAATATACATTTGAACAACTTACCGACAACAGTCGCGATGCAAGCAGTCAATATAATTATGAGACGCATGTTGTTACCTTCTTGTCTAAAACCAGAGTGATAATGTTGAAAATACGAGCGTATTTATACCAAAATCATACATTATCTTTAAATAGGTAAGATTAGATTTAATATTTGAGTCTAATGAATGTAGATTTGACAATCATATCTAATATTGTATCTATTATTGAATACTAAGTATTTTCTAACAACGTAAATTACAATCAAAACAATTTTCAAAGACAAACTATTTCAAAATAAAATCAGATGCTCGGCTGGAATCTACACCATGGATAAAATGGTTACCCAGTTTAGATTTCGGTAGGGTTTTTTTTTTTTTTTTATTGAATAGTGGGCAAACGAGCAGACGTATCACCTGATGGTAAGCAATTACCGCCGCCCATGGACACCCGCAACACCAAAGGTGTCACAAGTGCGTTGCCGACCTTTGGAGTATGGGAAAGGGGATGGGGGAGGGGTTGATGTATGGGCCTCCGGTATCCTCACTCACTCGGTGAAACACAGCGCAAACGCTATTTCACACCGGTTTTCTGTGAGGCCGTGGTATCACTCCGGTCGAGCCGACCCATTCATGCCGAAGCATAGCTCTCCCACGGTAAAGGGTCACCAAGTGTGCTATAAGTAAACACTTATTCAACTCTTGACATGCTTTTTGGACGAGATTTAAGAGGAAATAACTTAAATGTTTATGATGTAGGAGTTGCCTACCGCCTCCATGGACACTTGTACAACTTAAAAATAATAACACCATAGGCTTTAAGTAAAAGCAATTTAACCCTTAGTTCTTATTAAAAAAGTATATGATAAATACTTACCTATATGAGTATAAATTGTTATAACTGTCATGTTCAAAAATCAAATCATCAACTTTTAATAGTAGAGTTACTCAGTTTAACTAAGTTACACTGCCTCGGTGGCGTAGTGGTAGCGTATGCGACTACTAAGCTTGAGGTCTTGGGTTCGATTCCCGGGTCGGACCAAATGTTTGTATGATCTGCAAATATTTGTTTCGGAGTTTGGGTGTTTTCTATGTTTAATATGTATGTATTTACAAAAAAAATATGTAGGTGTTTATATCAGTTGTCTAGTACCCATAACACAAGCTCTGCTTAGCTTGGGACTGGATGGCGTTGTGTGTTAGATGTCCGGAATAAAATAAAAATTAACTCTTAATGTTTGTATTACGTGTTCCTCTTTTTGCTGAATTATATCACTCGTTTCAAGTTTTATAAGAATTATAAAAATATAAAAGGGTTTCTAACACTTAGAAAATATCCTGTGTCTTGCAAATGTACTAACGTAGTATGTAGTGCTTGATATGACGTATGGACAATTTTAATCAAGGATTTAGTAATTAAGATATCGGAAGTATTATCGGATTTTCTGTTTGTGATATTGGATGGGTTTTCACAATCTAAAAGATATACCTTTTCCTTGAAGATTAAAATGATTGAAAACAGACCTTCGTTACTTTGGGATCGCATACTTTATATATAACTGAAGCTGGTACTCGCACAACTACAGGCAGACACTGGGAGTTTGTTTCCGCTGTGTGTTCTGTGTGCTCCGAAAGTCTAAGTAGTTTGTTTTTTTCATTGGACTAATTCTACCCACAACTCACCTTTCCTCATCACTATATTCTGTACACCAGAATCAACAACAAAAACCCACAAACATACCGAGTTCTGACGCTCGCGTAATCCAATGAATGTGAATCCAGTGTTTTTGTATTCACAACAAAAATGATCAGAAGAAAATTAGAGGAATTAAAAATATAATATGGAGCCTTTTAAGACTTGTATCTTTCATTGAGGGATTTGTTTATCATATCCTAGCTATCTCTACCCCCCTCTCTCCATATAAAACGGGTGCAATATTTGTTTGCCTAACTTTTAAACTGTGCAACACATTTTAATAAAGTGTGACCGCGTTGTTATTCTTGCACAACTAGCGGGAGATAAAACTATTATGATGATATTGCCCCGTCGGCCAGTCTCAACTGCGACCAGCCAACTACTCAGGAGATATTACAGTGCACAAACATGTGCGCAAACACAAGTGCACTCTCTGTTCCTTTCATAATCCGTCGAGACGGTTATCCGACACAACCGGGGAGGATATCCGATCTCCGAGGCACGAGGGCTTAGACCCCAATTTCCAAACTTGGTTAAAGTTGTTATTAAGCATTTAGATAAAGTAATAATAAAAACTCTATGACACTTTTGGCCCAACCAGGGATTTGAACCCGAGACCTCATGATTAGCAGTCGTTAAAACGATTTAAATAAATAAATAATAAAATATCGTTAATTTTATTTACTCGTAAATAAATATTAAAAATAACCAAGTTTTATACAAACTTCTCACCCAAAAGGAGTTTTTTTTAATTACTGTAATCATAATATTATCTTCATAAATCTATACTAATATTATAAAGCTGAACAGTTTCTTTGTTTGAACGCGCTAATCTCAGGAACCGCTGGTAAGATTTGAAAAATTATTTCGGTGTTGGATAGTCCATTTATCGAGGAAGGCTATAGGTTATATATTATCACGCTAAAATCAATAGAGCAGCCCCAATGAAGAATGTTTAAAAAACGGGGGAAAGTTATTACGCTACGGGCAAGATGTAAACGAGGTTGCGAGGGTCAGCTAGTGATTAATATTTTTATAAGATCTATCCACTGTAATCCCTTCAGCATGGGATGGATAAATATCAAATAACAACCCTAATTTAAATGTACCTGAGGTTGTACCACTTTGTACACGTGGTTTATAAATGTGTGTGTGTGTGTGTGTGTGTGTGTGTGTGTGTGTGTGTGTGATTAATACTACTCATAATTGGCGGCCTTATTGCCCGAAAGCAATCTCTTACAGGCAACCATTGGATGGAAAGATAGACGTGGAAAGTTTAGGGTAGAGGCTGGTGCATAAAAAGTTGATAAGAAAAAGAAGCTTACACTAATATTATAAAGAGGAAAACTTTGTTTGTTTGTAATAGGCTCAAAAACTACTAGACCGATTTTAAAAATTCTTTCACAATTCGAAAGCTACATTATCCACGAGTAACATAGGCTATATTTTACTTTGAAAAAAAATGGGGTTCCGTAAGATATTTGGGTTTTTCGGACACAAGGTGTAAAAAATCAACCAGAAAAGTTACTTATTTTGCGTACGCTGCCTATACTATAAAAGATAGAACCATAAAATGTTTTAATTAATCGTAGATCTTATAAATATCTACAGAAAAGTCCGCGACACACTATACCTATCTATGTCGAGTGAGGCACAACAACCATTTTTTTACGGGTGGTGCAGAGATACAAACGGTGTACCAGAATATTTGCACATTGATAGGTATACACATATATTTTAATATATTCTGTTTTATTAATAAGTTTTATTCTCCTAACTTTTATTTTATTATATATTTATAGTTTATTTATATATATGTCATCAGATAGTGAATGTTATGGTTCTGCATGTGGGTCCGAGATCGGCTTAAGCGATGAAAGCTTCTCCTCCTTATCAGATACTCTCGGTGGTGTTCTACGCAATAAATTTAATTTTAATAATAATCATCTATTTAACGTATGTCATTTAAACGCCCAAAGCGTTCCTAGCCACTATCCTGATTTGTACGAGGCGTTCAGTGATGTTAATGTTCATGCCGTCCTGGTTTCTGAGACTTGGCTCAAACCACATCTTTTATCTACCTCTTACTCGCTCCCTGGCTTTATCCTTATCCGAAATGACCGGATGGAGGGAAGAGTGGGGGGGCGTGGCTATTTACCTACGCAGTGATTTTTCTCATAAAATTATTTCATCTTCCTCTTCTGCTGCCGCTGCTGAGTACTTATTCTTAGAGGTTTGTGTCGGGGGCGTTAAAACTGTCCTTGGTGTTACCTATTGTCCCCCTTCTGTTGACTATTTCACTGAATTCGAATCAGTCCTTGAATCCTTGGGTACAGAGTATGCTCATCACGTCATCATGGGTGATTTTAATACCAATCTCCTAGATCAAACCTCCCGTCGTTCCTGTAAACTCCAACTCCTTCTTGAGTCGGTCAGCCTTAATGTTCTGCCACTACATGCCACTCATCACAACAATAACGGCGAGGACACTTGGCTCGACCTAATCATCGCCTCCAATCCTTCCCTTGTTTCCTCTCATGGGCAACTAGATGCTCCCGGATTCTCACATCATGACCTAATTTTCCTCTCCTATATCCTCAAACCCTCTAAACCCAAACCCGAAATCCTATACAGGCGTTGCTTTAGGAGAATGAACATCGATGAATTGAGTGGTGATGCTTCATGTATTGACTGGACACCCTTGATCGACTGTTCTTCCATAGATGACAAGGTAAACATATTCAACGAACTAGTCACTAAGTTGTATGACACTCACGCTCCAATTAAAAAGGTTAGGGTTAAACGACCGCCAGCGCCCTGGATGACCAGGGATATACGGACGGCCATGAAACACCGAAATCGAGCTTTTAGAACTTTTAAGAGGGACCGTGTAGAAGTCAACTGCCAACTGTATAAGACTGCAAGAAATCGGTGTAACCAGATGATACGGAACGCTAAACGCCGCCATATTCTAGATAATATTTCTTCTTCTTCTCCTGCCGACATCTGGAAGTTCCTTGGAACTCTTGGTGTCGGCAGATCGCGGCATGTAGACTTTCCACAATCAGTAAGTCTCGATTCCCTGAATCAACATTTTACTACATCTTTTATTATGGACAGTCTGTCTGAACATAATACCCTTAACTACATTAATAGTCTACCGCGCTCTAACTCAAGCCCTTTTCACTTTGCTCCAGTCGCGGAAGAAGAAATTGAGAAAGTAATCCTATCCATCAAATTCCAAGCGGTTGGTTGTGATGGAATTAGCCGGAGAATGATCACCACATTAATAGTTCACCTCCTCCCTGCTATTTCCCATATTATTAACTTCTCCCTTGTGTCCGGCACATTTCCTTCTCTGTGGCGTAAAGCGTATGTACGCCCATTGCCTAAAATTCCTAATCCGTCGTTTCCCAGTCATTTTCGTCCTATTTCTATTCTTCCTTTTCTCTACAAAGTGCTAGAAGCCTGTGTCCACAAACAGTTCTCTCGCTTCATATATTGTAACAACTTACTCAGTCCTCTTCAGTCTGGATTTCGACCAGGCCACAGCACAGTTTCTGCCCTTCTTAAAGTGACTGGTGATGTTAAGGCGGGAATGGAGAATGCCAAGGTTACCACCGTGGTACTGATTGATTTCTACAATGCCTTCAACACTGTCAGTCATGAACTCCTTCTCGCTGTCCTATCCAATTTCTCAGTCTCTCAAGAAGCGCTGGACTGGTTCTCCTCTTACCTTCGGGATCGTCAGCAGTCAGTGAAGATGGAAGATTGTTCCTCTAGCTGGTGCCATCTCCATGCTGGCGTCTCCCAAGGCGGTATTCTTTCACCTCTTCTCTTTTCAATATTCATTAATCTCATCACGTTAAGACTTCGGTGTTCCTATCATCTGTATGCTGATGACTTGCAATTATATTATCAAACTGATTTGTGCGATGTATCGTCCGCGATCTCGATCGTAAACAGTGACCTGGGAGCCATTAAACACTGGTCCGATATGTTTGGCGTATCAGTAAATCCAAATAAATGTCAGGGTATCATCATCGGAAGTAACCGTCGCATGAGCCAGTTAGACTTTGCTTCGCTTCCACCACTTACCTACGATGGTATGGTTATCCCATACTGTGAAAATGTGAAGGACCTCGGATTGTACATCGATACAACACTCAGCTGGCAAAAACAAGTTGCATCTGTGTGCCAGAAAGTCACGGGCTCGTTACGAACTCTCTTTAGGCTTAAAAACTTTCTGCCAATGAAAACTAAGGTAATGCTTGTCCAGACCCTAATATTCCCAATAATCGACTATGGTGACGTGTGCTACTTTGACCTGAATGCAGATTTGCTCAATAAGCTCGACCGTCTTCTCAACAATTGCATTCGATTCGTTTTCAACTTACGGAAATATGATCACGTGTCCGAGTATCGGTCTTATTTGAAGTGGCTTCCAATTCGCCAACGTAGACATATACGGGCATTAACTACCCTTTATTCTTTACTCTTCTCTTCAAGCTCTCCTTCCTACCTAACTACTCAATTTCATTATCTAGGTTCAAACCACGATAGGAACCTTAGGTCTTCCAACAACTTGCTTCTACAATGTCCCACTCACCGCTCTGATTTTTTACACTCAACCTTCTTCATACAAGCTGTCCTACTATGGAACGAGCTCCCTCTCACGATCAGGATGGCTAAAACTAAACAAAATTTTAAACACTTGTTGCAGAGACATTTCTTGAGCACCCTATCGGATCCACGCTGATTTCATCATACTCTCTCCCCTTTTAGAATTTATATTATGTATGTATTATATGTTTGTGTGTATACATGTATATATATATATATTAGTACCTATGTATGTATAAGTATTTAATACGTATATGTTATGTGTATCTATATAAATTATTACTAATTATTGTTTAATTTATTATTCTTAATCTTGTTGATTTCTCGATGAGAAATTTATTATTAATTGGTGAATTCCTTGTTGAGAAGTCGGTATAAATTTTTAGTTTGTGCATCTACCTTGTTTGGCTCTGCATCGCCCTAAGGTCGACTGGTAGAAAATGCCTACGGCATTAAGTTCACCTTTGTTACTATAATGTGCATAAAGTATAAATAAAAAAAAAATAAAAAAAAAAATATATATAAATATTTCGGACATTTAACACACAACGCCATCTAGTCCCAAACTAAGCAGAGCTTGTACTATGGGTACTAGACAACTGATTTTACCTAATACATACATACTTTTTTTTTGTAAATACATACATATTATACATAGAAAACACCCAAACTCCAAAACAAATATTTGCAGATCATACAAACATTTAGTCCGACCCGGGAATCGAACCCGAGACCTCAAGCACAGCAGTCGCATACACTACCACTGCGCCAACGAGGCAGTCAAAAATAGTCAAAATATGTTATCTTTTTCAATGATATGTTGTTGTGTATGTTGTAATTACAACCGCCTTCATAATGTTTTTATCTAGTACTACATAGTGTAATGACAGATAAAAATATTTAATACAACTTGATAAGTAATTTATTTGTGGGTTTTAGGGATTTTTATTATGCTAAGTGACACCGGATATTGTGATAAGCGTCGGGTTTTCCAGAGCCCAGTAAAATAGATAGCAGTTTTTGAACGAAAACATAAATAAAACAGGATCTTATTGACCTAAATGCAATCGTATTACACAATGTATTTGACAGGGCACTATAATGTTTTAATGTTAGGTTTTAAAAGTCCTCAATAAATAGAACCGCTTGTTATATACTAATAATAAAGCTAAAGAGTTTGTTTGTTTGAACGCGCTAATCTCAGGAACGATCTCGTTCGAGTCCGATTTGAAAAATTATTTCAGTGTTGGATAGTCCATTTATCGAAGAAGGCTATAGGCTATATATCATAACGCTACTACTAATAGGAGCGGAGCACCGATGAAAAAAGTATCGAAAACAGGGGGCAAATTTTCACTCTACGGGCAATATAAGACGCAAACGAGGTTGCATGGGTCAGCTAGTATATTATAACAGCACTGTATGGAAAGTATATACAAACTCTTGTAGTAAGTGTTTTTAAAAGCAATGAGACTCTAAAAGCCGATATATAAAATTGTGAACAACAAACAATCGTATTAATTTCTTAAACTTTGAGATAAAGTAACATTTATTTAGAACTATTATATCGTTGGCCGTTAAATATTTTCAAGCAAATTCAACCGCCATGAAAAATTATTATAATTTTTTTAAGTTAATCTGCAGTCTATGATATTCATAAATGTCGTGACTTTCTTTTGGTAAAAGAATTTTCTAAATATTTAGATCTAGAGATTACTCATTACAAACTTTTCCTCTTTATAATATTAGTATAGAGATATCGACTTACAAATACAAATCAATCGCTACACACACATACATAAACGGTTGAAGCAAAATAAGTAAGTCAACAGTGGTACAACACTTAACTTTCGTGCCTTTGTTTAACTTCATCTTATCAATCCATTCAGCATAAAGCTCCTGCACTATGAGTTATGCTAAATGTGCGTATAAAGTATTTTAAAGGGTTAGTAAAATACACACACAAGTAATGGTTATGAATAACATAAGTCTTGTTGTCATGTCGTATTATATACAAGAAAAAAATCACAAAAAATACCGAATTCAAGAACTGGACCAAATTGAAATCGGACCACAATGAAAGCACCAGCTTTCAAAGAAAAAATACATCATAATTGTTTCACTCAGTCAAAAGTTCTGAGGTAATAAACATAAAAAATACAGTTGAATTGAGAACCTCTTGCTATTTTGAGGTCGGTTGAAACAAAAGGCACACCAGCCAAAATTTGAATTATTTGTGTTAAAAATATCGATCGACTTTATATACTAAACCTATACTATATTCTAAACTAGCTGACCCACGCAACCTCGTTTGCGTCTTCAATTGCCCGTAGCGTGAAAATTTCCCCCGTTTTTGAAACATTCTTCATTGGTGCTCCGCTCCTATTAGTATTAGCGTGATGATATATATATCCCATAGCGTTTCTCGATAAATGGAATATCCAACTCGGACTAGCGGTTCCTGAGATTAACGCGTTCAAACAAACAAACAAACTCTTTAGCTTTATTATTAGTATAGATAATAAAACAAAGCACCATAATATCTAGTAAGTCATACAAGCATTTACAAATCAACCGAACTGGCCGCTATATTATTTAAGTCTCTTAAAAAAGTTTAGGTAGAATAAATCGTGTTTCACCTAAGTATGGCAGTAAATAATGACGTATCATATTTGGATGGTGCCCGACGGTAAATCGTTCCTTGAGATTCACCTGAAAAAGCCTTTTAAGAAAAGACCATGTTTTCTTTGATACCTCAAGCGGTATCTGAACTTGAGAAATTTATTACTATCCAGACATAGAAGCTATTGAACGACGCCGACTGCACATGTGTGACACGATTTAATGTCCTCGGCGTACCGCGGCCGCAGCAAAAACGAATTTGTCTCTACTACTTTACCAAATACGTTTAAAGCCGAGTTTCCACCGAACAAAAGTTGTCAACTTTTGTGTTGGCAACAAAAATAGTAAACAAATGTTGGAAACCGTGTTTCTGTTTTGGCGGTAAACAACAAAAGAATATTGTAAATATTATTTGTCTCTGTGGAGACGCTTAGTTAGAAACTGAAAGAAACATGCCTGACACGTAGACGAAAGAATCAATCGATCATTGTTTATAGATCTATTAAAGTAGATAGAGAGAGTAGAGAAGTAATTTAACCTTTTAAACCTAAATACGTATTAATGAATACAAACAAATGGTTAATATTAGGGCAGATTAATCTAAAAGAATTATAGACGTCGATTAATCTTCAGAATTGGCCTTGGAATGATACAATCAAACTCCTTAACTTATCTTTAAAAACATAAGCAAGTCTATTTAGCATCTTCTTTCCTTTATCAGTCAAATTGTTTTGAAATGAATGAAAAATAATTTAATCGCTGCCATTCAATAAGAATAAATTTAAAGACATTAATATAATGGTAGTGAAGTGCCAACATATACATAATACATACGAATTTCAGAAAAACATTATCATATCTAATATAAGTGTGATACATAGATATGCATAACTACGATTTTATATATGTATGCAAAATATGTTAGTGTTTATGTTGATGTGTGTTACTGTAAATTTTATTAGTTTTAATCAAAGTTAATCTTAAGTTATTACAAGTATTTAATAATAAATAATTTCCTTTTGCAGCAGAGGTCGCAATAATTGGGTTTGAGTAACAGTTACTAATTACTGCAGTCTATTGATATATTAGCAATATCTCTGATTCTTTGGAGAACACGTTGAAATTGCGATATCGGCAAAGTCAGGCAAATAAACAAATTAAAATACACTTAATACAGACGTTGAAGTTAGTTAATAGTTTCTAATACTTTAAAGAGTATAATTACCTCAATAAAAATATATTAAACTAGAGGCTTTATCTTACATATGGGTTAGTAAAAGTCAATAATAGTAGGTTAATATTGAAAAAAGCAAATTTGAAATAGTTTTATCGTTTATTTTCAGTTTCACTTTAATTATTTTTTTGCCGCCGGAGTTAGATCTCTCACGCTTGCATACGTTCTTTCGAGTGTGTTAATGTTTATTCCTTTAAAAAATTTTTTTATACTTAAACCTCAGTATGAAATTATTATAAATAGTAAAAATGAGCATCAACTAAAAGGGCGGCTTTGCGTTGCAGCGCCTTGACCAAATGATTCAACGTGGTTTAATCGAAGAAGCTGGTGGCGACACGCTACTGGAATGATATATAGCCCGTTTGTTCGTCGGAGCTGACACACATAATTATCTTTTAGAACCCGGTAAAGATAATACAATATACTGAGATACAATAAAGGAGGCAGTGATGCAGAAGCATCAATAGGCGACTATGGCCATATTAAATAGTTGCATTGTCTGCATTCGCAATGCTTATGTTGACCATCACACTTGGATTCTGCTTATGTTTTCCATCAGGCAGTGTAGAGTCATTTTTGAAAGGACCACATTTGAAGCGAAGTTCCTTATCGCGCGTTGCGAAAGGGGGCTAGACGGAAAGAAATAAGACGAAAAGTTGTAACGACACTTTTTGCTATAGTAAGCTATTGTAAGCCGTGCGGCGTGCGCATGTTTCTCTGTCTGTCTCTCTCTCTCTTATAGAAAGCAAGCCAGATATTTTCGTTTCATCTTTCTATTTCGTACTTCGTTCCATACGGGTGTACCTTGACACCTCTCAATTTTTTTTTTAACCTTCTACAGTGGTATAAAATAAGTTTAAAAATATATTTCACTCAATCAAACCTAGCGCTATTGGAAGTGACAACAGCATGCATGATCACACCTGTCTTGAAATACTTTCTCGCGTACGTAAGTACCTTAAGTGTAAACTTGTGGTAACTTTTTCTCTTCACTTGAGTCATGGGTTTCACTTTCACCGGTGGGCAAGAATAAACAAAAGCTTTTGTTTTTTTCTTAGCAAGATCCCTAATACTGTTTTTGCAAATTACTAACGGCCAACGTTTATCTTCTCTTTTTGCCGTAAGCCCTTTGCCCTAAGTGTTTGGTCACTTATTGTATGAAAAAATCAAGAAATCGTGATTCAACCATGCATACAGCCCAATTCTGGTACATTTTTCCTATCCTTCAAAGTCATTTAATCGATTGAAATGCAATAAATTCATTGCTGGTACAAAAGCCACTTTTCAATTCAAGTTCATAAAACATGGATCAACAAAAACCTCGTATAACGTTATATTCACATTCATATATTTAGATACCAATAATCTCTTGAAAGTGATATGATTGGCGTGGAACACCAAGCTGGTAATTTCGCAATTGTTATAATCCTGCAGAAACTGGGTTCAGAAAGGTTTCTCCGTACCACACACATACAGGCATGCATCTTCAATAAATCCTTAAAATTGCAACTGCGATTTCCACATAAAATTAATGAAACCCATTCCATAAAGGACGATGCCAAGTCGTCAGCTGTTATCCACACGTTAATTAGCCATCACTTGGCATGTCGCATTGTCAGTGTGCAATGCATTTCTAAAGGATTTGCGTTGGCTAGTTGCCAGCGAGTAGTTGCGGTCTCAAATGCGGTAGTATTGAACAACTCATGATATCAGTTGTTTAATTGACGGGCGTGGGAATGGTGTGTATTGTGAAACTAAATTTCTTTCATAAGTAATTACTGTGATTTTGCGTAGGTCTAGTTGTGTTTTATTTACTAAACTAGCTACCCTGAGGTATTACCCGCAGGTTTTATCGTTTTACTTATTATAACACCAACCATTTGCCAGTGCAAGTCCTGTTAAAATCGATGCAGCCATTCTAAAGATTAGCCAGACAACCGTATGAACATTTAGTGAAAAGCTGTTAATTTGAAATTCCCAACAGAAATTTAAATTAAATTTATTTGTGTAGAGTTGGGTTAAGATTTAGAACGAACGAATTTATTACAACTTTCAGTGTCCGACAGTTGTCCTTATATTCTGCATAAATGTTTTCGATTTCTTCGACTTATATTTTGTCAGATCAAGCCTTGATCTGACAAAATATAAGTCGAAGAAATGACGGTTTTTCGATATGTTAATTTAAACGATTGATAATGCGTTCTCTAATTTATTCATTTCTGCAATATGGAATGGAATGAAAAGGTCCATTCTACCTTAACATTGTTGGTCAGGTGTTGCAAGAGGTTGGGTTTTGGAGAGACAGTCACTGCTCCATCTCCCCTTAGTGAGGCAGCACATCGGCTCTCTTAAGCCTTCTAATTGGATTTGGCTGCAGAAGCATACTGGATAACGGGTTTAGGTGAGTTGTCAAGCGGTCCTTGTAGTTGGCTGAGTAACGTTTGGCTTCGTCCAAAATGGTTGGGATTTCCAAATACTTGTAAATTTCAGAGTTGCGAGTAATTTTTTTGCAAATACACACATATTATATATAGAAAACACCCAAACTCCGAAACAAATATTTGCAGATCACACAAATATTTGGTCCGATCAGGATTTGAATCCGAGACATCAAGCACAGCAGTCGCATTCACTACCACTGCGCCAGCGAGGCAGTATAGTAGGCTAATTCCGATGTACCGATATAGCCTTTTTATGTTTTAGTTATTTCCACTATTATGTATAAAAATCATAAGTTTTGTGACGAAAATTTTAAACTTAAACGCAAGAAATGTCTCCTTTTTCATGGTTGTCAGTGGATTAATTTATGAAGTCACTTCTTTAGATGTTTATCTACTAAGCAATGAATGCATACAAAAACAGAAACATAACTTTATTTTCGACATACTTTTAATTTTCATTCTTAATGTCAATCAATGAAATCAACCTCTAAGAGAGAGATTAACAGTTTTATAGACGTATCACAATCAGGTAAAATCTACACTAATATGATGAAGCTGAAGCAGTTTATTTGGTTGAACGTACTATCTCGGGAACTACTACTGTAATTGTTTTTTTTTGTCATATTGGACAACGTATTTATCGAAAAACGTTAGTTATATTACGGACGAGCAATCCTTCAATGAAAAATCTTGTAAAAATGCAAAAACCCTTTCCGAAATGATATATTTGTTTGTTGTCTGTTTTACATCGTTGAAATGTCTCAACGATGTAAAACAAGCAACAAACGACCTGTCAAAGCAGAAGACATATATTATAAGTAAGAACTCTTGTTGAAATTCTTTATCAATATTTACTACTTTCAAATTTGGCTTTTACCTTGCAAGTTGACTCTAATGTGTGTGTTCTATTTGTTAATTGCATTAGATGATCAGATCAAACCTCGATATGCCTTGCTTTCATGTCAAAAGGGTCACTTGTCGTGATTATGCGATAAGGTAAAATAAGTGCCTTCAACGGCCAAGGGCTTTACAATGATTGACAGGTTAGAAAAGCGTTCAATTGTGAGTAATGCTCTTGCGTGAACTTAACTAGTACTTAATCGCGTTATTAGGCTACCTACTGGAATTTTAAAAGCTTAAAAATCATTTATTTAAACAATAAGATTGTGACTGAATCGGTGGAGCAGCGTAGTGCGAGTAGCGTATGCGGTCTCATTTGTAAATATTGAAAAGTTGTTTCAGAGATTCGTTTGTATTTATATAACAGTCTAAAGATATGAATTGTCATGGTCTTGGTGTCATTGCATAAAAAATTTGCTATGAGATCAATTTCATCCCCAACCGTGGGAGAGCCCCGCTTCGGCATTAATGGGCCGGCTCGACCGGAGTGATACCACGGCCTCACAGAAAACCGGTGTGAAATAGCGCTTGCGCTGTGTTTCACCGAGTGAATGAGGATACCGGATACCCATACCCGATTCCCTCCCCCTCCCCCTCCCCATCTCCCTCCCCATCCCCCAAAAGCCGGCAATGCACTTGTGAGGTCTCTGGTGTTGCGGGTGTCCATGGGCGGTGGAGATCGCTTACCATGAGGCGATACGCCTGCTCGTTTGTCATCTATACCTTAAAAAAATGCCTTTATAAAATATTATTTCATTTTTATAATAATTTCTCCTGCTCTTATTTCCGCGGCTGATAGAATCTATTTCTATTAACCAATTTGCGGAATAAACGGTAACTTATTTGTTCCTCTTAGCTACAACAAATAAACCTCCGATTCCCATACATCTCACACACAGTCGTTTGATTTCAAACTTATGTTATGGTAACCAGGCTGCTAATAAACATACTTACATCTATATCTATACTAATATTATAAAGAGGAAAGATACCTACCTATTATTGTATGTTTGTAATGAATAGGCTAAAAAACTACTAGACCGATTTTAAAAATTCTTTCACCATTCGAAAGCTTCATTATCCACGAGTAACATAAGCTATATTTTATTTTGGAAAAAAATAGGGTTTCATAAGATATTTGGGTTTTTCGGACACAAGGTGTAAAAATCAACCAGAAAAGTTACTTATTTTGCGAAAATTTTCATGCTACGGGCTATATAAGACGCAAACGAGGTTGCGTGGGTCAGCTATGTTTTATATACAACGTGTATTTAGTATCAGCATTGCACCCGTGCGAAGCCGGGGCGGGTCGCTAGTATTATATATAGTTCTAAATACATACATATTATAGATAAATATCTGCCTGACTGCCTCAGTGGTGCAGTGGTAGCGTATGCGACTGCTGTGCCCTGACTTCCCAATAACAATTACTATTGATGTTCATGACAACCGGGACCGACAGCTTAACGTGCTCTCCGAGACACGGGCGGGAAACACCACTATCTTCCATACCCCGGGCTTCTATTAAACATTTCTTTTAAGAAAATCCCAACAGCAGTCCGACCTGGGAATCCAACCCGAGACCTCTTGCTCAATAGTCGCTTACTTTTACCGTTAGACCAACGAGGCAATATGGTATAGTGCATAAACATGTACAATTATTTTATCCTCTATTTGTGGGTAGTTTATAAGCAGTTAAAATGTGATATAAATGTTGAATCGGCGCTAAAAGTGTTGGTCGTAGCTCTAAGCTATTAATCCAACCGCTAATATGGCTATCGATATAACGATCAGCAAAACGACGTCCGATTAAGTTTAATTTCTTTCTCACACGAAAGATAATGCATAAATTCAAGTTTACAAAATGCACAGAAATGACTATTGCCTAGTATTTTGAGCATTTAGACCTTCGTTAGTAAGAAAATTAAATCAATGAGCAACGGAATCAGGTTTTTGATTTCCTCTTCAAAAACTCACTTATTTAATTATATCGATTTACTAGCGTTTGACTGCGGCTCCGCCCGCATGTATGTCGGTTACGGCACAGTAAATAATAAATAAATAAATATTTCGTACATCTAATTCACAACGCCATCTAGTCCCAAACTAAACAGAGCCCGTGTTATGGGTACTAGACAACTGATATAAATACTTAAATACTTTTCTTTTTGTAAATCCATACATATTATACATAGAAAACACCCAAACTCCGAAACAAATATTTGTAGATCATACAAACATTTAGTCCGACCCGGGAATCGAACCCGAGACTTCAAGCTTAGCAGTCGCATACGCCACCACTACGCCACCGAGGCAGTCAATAATATAAGTCACATTTCATTGAGATCGGTGCAGTGACTTAACCCTGAAACCATAACAGACATGTAGAGTTAGTTTCAAGTGACTATATTTTACAAGTGAAGTAAGAAAGAGCAATTAAAATTTTCTTCAAATACTTGTGCAAAATTTGAATTGGAAATTATTTTTTGAGTTTTATGGATGAACACTTATTCATTTCTTCACTTTGAATTTTTATTCAATATTTTTACGGCTACGGAGGACGAATGCCTCGGTGGCGTAGTGGTAGCGTATACGACTGCTAAGCTTGAGGTCTCGGGTTCGATTCCTGGGTCGGACCATATGTTTGTATGATCTGCAAATATTTGTTTCGAAGTTTGGGTGTTTTCTGTGTAAAATATGTATATATGTATATATAAAAAAAAATATATAAATATTTATATCAGTTGTCTAGTACCCATAACACAAGCTCTGCTTAGCTTGGAACTAGATGGCGTTGTGTGTTAGATGTCCGTTATATTTATTTATTATTTTAATCGTGAAGACCAAATGGTATCCACAATGTGTAAAACGTGGGTCGGCTACCATTAACTATTAGGTATAAACAATACGGTCCGTTTTACCTGTTTAGAATATGACTGAACGATTCCATGAACTAATCGAATATTATATATGAAGTAATCGATTCTAAGACCTGATCTTGACGTATTAATATACACTACTTCAATAAGTCCCCTACTCCAAAACGAACTGAACAAACATTTAAAGTAAGTATGTCGTAAGCACGGTTCTATAAGTTAATATAAATAAATAAATATTCCGGACATTTAACACACAACGCCATCTAGTCCCAAGCTAAGCAGAGCTTGTGTTATAGATACTAGACAACTGATATAAATACTTAAATACTTTCTTTTTGTAAATACATACATATTATACATAGAAAAACACCCAAACTCCGAAACAAATATTTGCAGATCATACAAACATTTAGTCAGACCCGGGAATCGAACCCGAGACTTCAAGCTTAGCAGTCGCATACGCTACATCTACGCCACCAAGGCAGTCGAATAATATCCATTACGCATGCGGTACTAACGTAGAATTTCTAGGTATTCCCCGCCCAAAACTTTCTTAGAAAAACGAACGTTAACACATATTTCTGTGGTTAAAATAAAAATACGGGCAAGCTAACAACTCAAACAGGATCCATCTATTAATATAGTATCCTAAAGGTATTTTTATTATTAAACTTGTCGTAATCAGAAGACAGAATCTTTGCACGGATTAGCGTTCTCATTCATTGTGGCTATGCTACCAGCTGTTCGAAAATATTGTCAGAAGGCGACAGTACAAACATATTTTAGGACAGATCCTAACCAGCGTTTATCCGAGGCGAATTGATCACATGCGAGTCCTCGTCATGGTAGTGCAACAATAGCTAACAGTGGGAGTATAGTGGAAACACGCACAACACAAATACCTGATACCTGTATCCCTGAGAACCTTGGACCCGAAGAGATTTGTGACAAGTGAAATGTACGAGAGTGACGAAAGAGATGTTAATTAATTAGAAATTTGAACATTTTATAAAACGTTATTGCGTTTTAACTAAAATTATTATTGGTATTCAAACAAATCCATTTCTTCAAATTGTCTGCACACGTAAAGTGTAACGTCAATAATAAAAGCACTTAAGTGTAATTGTGGCATGTTGAATGTTCATCAACGAATCTCATCTGGAACAGCATCTGTGGCTTTCATTAGAGAGTTCGGGTTAATGCGCACAAGAAATGGGCACACAGACATCTAAATATTCCATTCCCCTGCATTTCCGAGTCGGAGCTGACCTGGTATACGACGTTTGATCTTTTCTACATTAACGTGTGTTCATTCTGAAGACTTATTTATTTAAATCATGGAGTTAAGAAAGCAATTGCGTGATGTTAAAAGTGCGCTACAGTTCACTCGGCTCGTAACGTTGAGGATTCAAAGCCCATATTGCACAGCACTCTGTGTGATCCACAAATTGTTAATCTGAGCCTGGGTGTTCTTTGTGTCCGTTGCTTAATACGGCAGTTGTCTTTTAAAAAAAGGGAAAAAGTTGATAGATTGTTGGTATTTGTTTCAGTTGTCGTTGTGATGTTTATTTACTGAATAGTAATATGTATACCTGGTATCACCATCATCACGCGTAACATTTGTCCCTTGATTGTGGAATAATTACACGAAAAGGGACGATAGCGTGTTACACCATGTGCGATTTGACCACAGATCACTCCCTTGGGGGTGATCTGTGGATTTGACTAATAAGCGTACATGATGCTAAACTTAGCCGTGAGATATCAAATGCTCGTTTTTTTATATATTTGGTGCCTACATAATTATGAAATTGGCGTTTTGTATGGGAGGAATGTATGACTGGAAAGACAAAATGATCTTGGACTCAGCATATGGATGACGATGCATGTATATTCTCTTTGCAGTAATGTTATCCTACGTAATTTGCTAACTTAACCCGTCACCACAAGAAATATTCACGTGGAAGCTTAAAACATAGATTACATTTTATAATAATTAAGTATATTAGTACCTACATTAATTATATGAATGAACATTTACATATGTTTTCTGTCTAATCCTGTGGTATTAATTAATATGTTGGTAATTATCACATATTTATGGAGTTATTTGAAGTGAATTAATTATATTCCTAATATGTATGTTAATGGTATTGAATAGCGCTTAAGTCGTCCATATACTTTCTACTTTATATAAAAATAACAATATATATAAAATAGCTATTTAGTTCTTTAATAATATGAAACACTATTAATATGGCGAATACGCCCACGGCCGCACCCGCGCGTAGTTTTGATTTCTAAGAGAACAGGTAATATAAATCTTTCTCTATATTTTCACTTCGAAGTCCACATTCTACCTCCGTATATTCTCCTATGATGTATATACTTCAAAAGTAATCAAGTCTATATATATTGATACATAGACTGTTGATAATAGTATATAAAAGTATGTATATTATACGATTAGCTTAAGATATGACGGTCATTTGCGATGTTTCAAATTATTGTAATCGGTTTCGTTTATTTGCTCTACGCCTTTATTGCCCGTGGGTGACGTAAGAGCTGACTAAGTGATAAGGTTGCCAGATGACCTGGAATTCTGGGTTTATCTAGTAAGGAGGACCAGTACTACCTCAATTTCCACCAACCTTCAATTAACCTAAAATGACAGCATTGGTGCCGTCGAATTTTGTTGGTGAGAGCGAGACCGGAGGCCCAATGATCCAGAAGCATCACTAAGCCACCGTGGTGTGGCTCACCATGTTGCTTTATCGACATTCGCATTGAGTATGGTGACCAGCATTCTTGGATTCTGCTTATGCTTTCCACTTAGCGGAGTAGGGTTACTTTGCCAAGCCCATTCATAAAAAGAATATTTAAAATTCAATTTTTTTTTATTGAATAGTGGGCAAACGAGCAGACGTATCACCTGGTGGTAAGCGATTACCGCCGCCCATGGACACCCGCAACACCAAAGGCGTCACAAGTGCGTTGCCGACCTTTGGGGGATGGGAAAGGGGATGGGAGGAGGGGTTGGGGTATGGGCTTCCGGTATCCTCACTCACTCGGTGAAACACAGCGCAAACGCTATTTCATACCGGTTTTCTGTGAGGCCGTGGTATCACTTCGGTCGAGCCGACCCATTCATGCCGAAGCATAGCTCTCCCACGGTAGTTGCAATTAGAAGAAAGTTAAAATAATAATTGTACTTCATCTTCCGTTGGTTGATCTCTTTACCTAAGCTAGGTAGGTAGTTAACCAATTAAAAGGATATCAATATTTGTAACCGATATGTTCAATACCTATGAATGAATTCGATATGTTTTATGAATAAAATTTAGTATGTAAGTATTACAACTTAGTATGTAAATGGTACACATGCCTTTTAGTGGTTAACTTATCAATATTGTATTTCCATTTTTATTCAAATCTAGAGACCACAAAAAGAAGTGATTGTAATTATATTATTAACATATTTTTTATTATGTCTTAGAATTCACATTTTGAGTAGCAAACAATACAAGAATATTTATATTTGTCATAAAACTACTTAAGAAATGTTTATGGATTTGCATCCGTTGTCTAGTACCCATAGTACAAGCTCTACTTAGTTTGGACTAGATGGCGTTGTGTGTTAAATGTCCGAAATATTATTATTATTATTACTTAATATTGCATGAAATAGATTTGAAATCAAGAAAATAATTCACGAAAGCTCGAATTTAAAAAAGTCTGTAACGTTTTTTAAAAAGTGGCCTCACAGAACACCAACCGAAAATTACAGCATCAAAACCGTCCTGTTTCGTTGGTGAGAGTAAGCCTGGAGACCTAATGATACAAAAACCTTAGAAGTCCACCATAGGATTGTCTGCATTCGAATAAATAAGTATGATGACTGATTATACTCATGATTTCCATCATGCGGAGTAGTCACTTTGGCAGGCTCATATATAGAAAAGGGCCTTCTCGTAAAGTAAGAAAGGGTCTGCGATAGTCTGAAGAAAAGTGTCGTGCAGCTGCCCTACCCACTCGACCCGCTGCCGCATTGCCGCCCAAACCGGTACACCATACATTGGACGTATAACCCCTGCTTACATGTCTTGTCGCGTTTCTGGTACCACTGAAATTGTACAAAAGAAGGCAAAAGCAGCTCCAACCAGCATTCAAACAAGCTGTCTGATGTGCTCGTCGAAAAGCTACCTCCCGTCAAGAATCAAGCCCAGCTACTTCATCTAGGCTTGAACCGGTTCGAGGACGCAAGGCGCCAGGGGGTGGACTAAGACGAGGTCTATAAGATAGTAGGGTCTCCGTCTTATTCAGGGCAAACCAAGCGCCTGAATTCGTCCAATTACCAAAGAGACTCCAGTAGTAGCCAGACACGCCGCTTATTGACTGTAACACACGCTATAACAATCTCTAAAGAAATCACAATGTTTTTATAGCTAATAATACGCGGATTTTACATTCTATACTTTGTAGTAATCGATTGAATCCTCATTAACGGACAAAGATTGTTATCATTCATGATTTTTTAATATAAACCTATAATTGAATGTAATCAAAGATAAATGATGTTCAAAAAAAGATACTGTAATTATTAAATTAATGCCTCGTAAATATTTTGTTGCTTTTGAGTTTTACTTAGAGATCTCTCTCCGATCTGTCTTATAGATGTCTTATCATACTGACTTTATATGGGTAAGTGTTAGGTATTGAAAACTCTCATTAGACAAATAGAAATTATTTGAAAATGCTCAACGATTTGTAGATATGTGTGTTGTGTTAATACGGTACTGAATTTCCTGACATCATGTTGCCTGCTTAAAACAACACGATTGCGAGTAGACATACGCGTTCCGTTCAATATGTTTTTTAAATGTACATATTTTATAGTATTGATAAATAAAACTTAGATACAGGATAAAATAAAGTTTAATAAATCATCATCAAATCATCACAATATTATCACATTAACAATCTATGAGGCCGCGTTTTTGAAGTTAGCGGGGGGCGGAGCGGCGTAACAGTCCCCCTGAACAGAAGCCTCTCACTAAAAAGTAGGTTTTGGCCTCGTAAATCACGCTGGCTAGATGGGTTTAAGACTTAGTTTCATGTATCACTTCTCTTTGCAGTCAGGACAACAGCTTGTCCTGCATAATTCTTCTCCTTTTCTTACAACCTCAATGAAATTAATATTGTCGGCGTCATTCCGTACTCTTAATCTATCACCACAAGTAGGTACACTATGAAATGATTAAACTATGAAGGGTTAAATAGGTTTAAATACTTTTAATAATTGCAAAAAAATCATTAATGAAACGAAATATGATCAAGCTGGTTATTATGGAAGATACACGTATGGTTTTATTTCGTTTCGGTTGAATGACTTAGGATAATAGGATAAGGATTAGTACCTACGTACTTAATCAATGACATTATCAACGCTGGTAGTATTTGATAGTACAGTAGTAAACACGATAAAATAAAAAAGAATGAAAGAGTTTTACGTCCATTCATGTGTAATCCATGAGTTGTAAGAATTTTTCTTTTACAGATTTTTTTTTTGTTCGGAAATCCCCTCTGATGCCACTTGTGGTTATGTCGGACTCGAACCGACTAAAAACCGCACACCGTCTCGGGTACTAGAAGCCGGGGAACCGGGTGCACCCACGGAAGGAAATCCCTGGAACTCCGACGTACCTCGGGCCACCCATTGTTTGTAGGTGGCCCCCTTCTGTAATGTCCATACCCCTCGGTGACTCAGTGGTAGTGTATACGACTGCTGTCCTTGAGGTCTCGGGTACGATGCCCGGGTCGGACCAAATTTTTGTATGATTTGCAAAGATTTGTTTCGGTGTTTTCTATGTAATAATACGTATGTATTAACAAGAAAAGGTTGTCTAGTGTGTATTAGATAACTGATATGAGTACTTATATACTATTTCTACGCTTCGGCATGCATGGGCCGGCTCGACCGGAGTGATACCACGGCCTCACAGAAAACCGGTGAGAAATAGCGCCTGCGCTGTGTTTCACCGAGTGAGTGAGGGTACCGGAGGCCCACACCCTACCCTTCCCCCATCCCTCTTCCCATTCCCCCAAAGGCCGGCAACGCACTTGTGACGCCTCCGGTGTCGCGGGTGTCCATGGGCGGTGGTAATCGCTTACCATCAGGCGATACGCCTGCTCGTTTGCCTCCTATTCCATAAAAAAAAAAAAAAATTTAATAATAGAGCTTTTATTAAAGGTGTCCATAATACTAGCTCTGCTTAGTTTGGGACTAGATAGCGTCGTGTGTTAGATGTCTGAACTATTTATTTATTATATCTTCAACCTAACCAAATCACCACTTTTTTGTGGTTTTTTATGACAAGAAGTTTAAATTTGCAAAAAGCGCTGTAGGGCTTTTATTGTTCAGTTTTCTTTCAGACATTAAAAATCTCTAACATTCCAAATGTTTTTCTCGAGTTCACCGAATCAATTATTACTTACCAGGAGTCATGTGTGTAATGTTATTTCTACATCACCTGAAGGTTGACTGGGAGAGAATGCCTCAAGGCATTAAGTCCGCCTTTGTACAACATGTGCAATAAGTTTGAATAAATAAATAAAATAAATAAATAAATAATGTTGGGCAAATTTGTCTAAATTCGGCGAATATTAAATTTTCTTCAATACTGTATACCTATAGTAATATGTTTAAGTTGTACTTTATATAAATATCTTTCATTTCAACCATTTGCCGTCCACTGCTGAACGTAGGTCTCCCCCAAGTAGCGCCAACCATCCCGGTCTTGGGCAGTCCGCATCCATCCGCTGCCAGCCACTCTTTTTAAGTCGTCAATCCATCGTGCCGCAAATATCTTTATAGTTTTGTAATTTTATGTTAATTTTTTAAGTAACTGTGATGTCCCCTTAATATACAAAATAATTAAATAATTTGTATTAATAAAAATTCTATCTAATAAATCGCATCAAAAATTCCGATCTCCGAAAATTTGTTGCAAACTGATATAAAAATACAACTACATATTTATAATAAAACTAAGTAATTAAAAACTAACGGACCACACAAATAACGTTGTACTGAATAGGGAACGCAAAATAAATCTTAATTAACTGTAGCACTTTGATTAATTGCCAGTAATGGAGATTGATATATATACTGCAATTAAGAAACGTTAATGTCAAATAGACAAAACGCCTCGCATTCATTGAAAATGCACATTTTTCTACAAACGATACGCCCTCTCGACGGTGTATTGAGTGACAAGGTTGCAAAAGGGTAAGATACTAGACGATGGAGCCAAATGTATTGTTGAAAATGCAGTGATGTGCAAGTCTATGCAACCTGCCTACAAGTCGCAAGTTCAAGAGCAGGCACGCGACTCAAGAACGGCCAGAAACGCCGCAGCTTTCGTACGGTGCGCACGAACGATACGCGCGACAACGAGCGCATCGCGATTTGCACGAGTGTTAAAAAAGTAAAAAAAAATAGTGTATATTTTTTATTTCACGTGAAGTAACGATGAGGAACTATTTACGGTAAGTCCACCCTATTATTAGTCAATTAGTCGTAAATCCTTGCACGGTTATTCCAGGGTATCGCATTCCACTATCAGCATTTAAAATATAAATACCGCATGTATTAATATTTATGCATGTGTTAATTGGTGTCTTGCGTGAGGATAAGGAGTCCCTTTTGCGAAGGGTTCGTTAGTCGATTATGTCGGCAGATGAGTTAAAAGTAATGATCGATGCACACAACGTTCACTTAAAGATTAATTCTAAAGGCTTTAATTCTACTCTTTTAGTTACAACTTTTTTATTTTTAATCGCAAATTTTAAAGATAAAAGTCTACATTACCGGTTGGTTTGACTACCCTATACAAAAACAATGCACCGTATGTGATTTCACACGGTGATAAAAATGCCTGTGAGGAGTTATAAACACTGGAACTTAATGATGAGTTATTATTTAAGTAAAGTCTCTTATCATCGGTAAAAGTAATAAATATTTAATGTACCGTAATAAAATGGTATTATTATAATAATTTTATAAAGTTTACATGTAGAATGAAACAAGATGAAAATTAAGAAATAATAAATTTGTAGTTGTTATCAACTACAACATATTACTTATGTAATATTATTTTAGTCGATTCTGCCTTCGGAAGTCGTGTTTTAAAATTATTGTTTTCTACTTGACGGCAATAATCATTATATTACATACTTAAACTATTACAATTATAAATAGGTACTTCCAAATTTAATGATATCTTTTTTAAGATTATCTATTAGTTATAAAATAAAATAATCACACCAGTTTTAATATTAAAACTTAGATAATAAAAATCCTTCTACACTTAAGTAGTAAGAAATCGACTAATACGATATAAAACGTAAACTTTCATGGATTTCTATAGAAACCAACTCAAACAGAGCCATTTTATGAACAACATGATCTGAAGTCCCAGTCGTTAAGTTTAATAAACATCTCCATGAATATGGAAATATGCTGAGCGATGGTATGTTTTATACGGCAAGTTGCCAGAGCCTAGTATATCCTGACGTGATTATTTGTACAGCACACTTCCTAGATTATACCAGGTTAACGCTCTGAGGACAGCTAGTTGCTGTGGATCATTTGTGAAAGTGAAACTGTTTCTTGATAATTTTTTCTGAGTCTTGATTTGTATAAATTACTAAAATTGACCTATCAAAATGCTTGTAGTGCGCCTATTATAGTAGTATCAATTTCAATAAACGTCGGTAAGGCTCAATTAGCCTAAATAAATATTTATGAACCATTTTTTTATTTCTACTCGATTGAAACAAGAAGTAATTTCATAATAGTATTTAGAATTAACAAAAATAATAAGTGCGGGAATCCCCTCGGATACGACCTCCTGGTGGCATGTCGGACTTGAACCGACTAAAACCGCACGCCGTCTCGGGTACTAGATGCCGGAGAACCAGGTGCACCCTAGAAAGCAAAACCCTGGAATTCCGACGTTGTGTCCTTGTGTGGTCGCTAAATACCACCTCCCATTATGATTTTTATTCGGATATTTCATGTAAAGGTGTCATATTTCAATCACCAAATCGATTTATTATTTTAGTGTGAACAGTTTTCTCTAGGACACTTTATGATGGTCTCAACAAGAAACCTATAATTCGCTTTTATTTAAGTTTGAAGAGTCATATAAGTAACGCGTATCTTGAAACCTGCCCGTGCCTAATGAGAATATCCTTAAAATGTCTAGGTTGGTTAGGCTACTAATAATAATGGCCAATAAAAACTAATCATCAGAGTATCATAAAAGACTATATTCGAGATTACATATTATCTCTTTACCGATTAAATTAGCAATTTCAGTACCACAATTTGCAGAACTTCAGAAATATAAGGTAAAATTAAAATTTAATATCTGTGTACTTCATGGTTGTCTAGTACCCATAACACAAGCTCTGCTTAGCTTGGGACTAGATGGCGTTGTGTGTCAGATGTCCAAAAAAAAAAAAAATAGGCTCCTACTTTCTTGAAATATGTTCAGAAACTCTCCTTAAATAACTCTGAAAACTAACCCTGTGATTGTTTTCCAAAAGTAACTACATGTTAATCTTAACAGTTATTTTGTGTATACAAGTGTCGATTGTTCCAAGTTAGAATATTGCATTAAATAAGTGGGGTTTTCTTTGTACGTTTACAACTTAAGTATAAGATATTGCGTAATTTAGTCCAATCTAAAAGTTATAAACAATGATCGTATAAATGATTTCAACTAAGTTCCAAAAGCTTTGTTAATTTAATACATATAAAATATGAGTAGAATGTAAACTAACAAAAATGCTAACAAAGCTTACATCTTCAAAACATTTGTATTAGATTATTACACTAAAGCTATTTAAATATTTGAAAATCGTAAACAAAATAAATACTATAACAAAAATAAGTAATGAGCTAAATTGAGTTCCAATAATAGAGCCATCGTTTAAAATGAAAATCAATTTATATAATCGTAAAATAGTCTGTGCAGACTTTATAGCGAGGCTCAGGCGCGGGCGCAAACAATTCTCGCTTTATCATAGTACTCTTGCAATAATTATGTGTCCAGTTGATTTACTAACTAGCCCTCTAATATAAGCTGGACTGCAATCATCGTGTATAAAATATTAACTCGGAACGCATCGGCCCCCTAACTGACTCGACTAAAAGATCTTATCGTCTAAAACCCCTTGGCACAACACTCATTTAAAAACATGCACGTGCGCTGCAATTTTAAAACAATTTCACACGCATTTTAAATAATTATAATTGTAACTTCGCAAGTATATTTAATAATTCATGAAATTATTTTTGACTCATAAGGCGGTATTGAAGTTTGTTATTCAAGTTTAAAACTTTAAGAAGCTGTTATTATCTTTTTTGTTTTAAATATAATTTGGTGAACAAATAAGGATGCGAAATAATAACTACAATTAGCAGGTTGAATTTGTCAGTGCTAAGTTTGTATGGAGTTCAAATACGTTTTTTTAACTTCATTTTGTATTTACACGGTTGAACTAGAACATGTTTCTTTATTTTTTAATACAATACTATTGTATTGGATGCCTAATGTATCCAATATATTAGGCATCCAATGCGTAATTGGATACATATGGGATGTATCCAATTAGTACATCCAATGTATACACATTATCCTAATCAACAACATAAGATTCTGTTCAATAGAACATCAATAATGACCGAAACGAAAATAGTTCAAAATATTTTATTTATTTAATTAAGGAAACCGAACAGATACACATTTATATTACACCTAATGTTACAAAAAAATATATATGAAAAAATGTTTTATTGGCATAGCAAAAATTACTTATCTGTGTCCCTTGGCCTCCAAACTAAATAAAATCTTGTAATATTGAAGCCAAGATGATTCCCTCTCGTAATTACACGTACAGAAAAAATAGCAACTGTATTGCCATAAAAAAAAAACAATTTGAATAGAAATATAAACAATCCTACTAATATAATAAACGCGAAAGTTTGTGAGTATGTAAGTGAGGCTGTTTGTTGCTCTTTCACGCAAAAACTACTGAATGGATTTTGATTAAACTTCACAATAATATAGCATATACATCAAAATAACACACTATACTACAATTTATGAAGATACTAGCTTCGCTTCGCTTCGCGGCGTTGCCCGCGGTTATTGTCGTTCAGCTAGTAATTTAAAATATAAATGTGTAACTTACAACGTCATCCACGAATTACGTACGTTTTGATAATATTTCTCAAATTGGTGTTATTAAAACGTCATAAAAATATGAAAGGATGCTCTCTGTAACGAACTATTGAAAATAACTGATCTATGAACGAGTTATTAGCGAAATGAGACCAATGAAAAAATTAAATCAATTAACAAATAATGCATAGTGTAGTCGCGCGTATGAACGTCACTGATAGCAGAGCCATTTTCGCATGGCAGTTGACTATTCAACTTCAATTTTACATAATTAATTACACTCGTACCATACCTTAATTTATCTACTGTAGTTGCTTACAGTATTCAAGACTTGACAATAGAATTTATTGTCGCAGTTTTTGTTTATTAATACATCGTGGTAGCTGGTCACTATATACATTACGAAATTCTACCTTATTTACTTATTTTTGGCCCGTGCTCTGCGACGGGAATG
The DNA here is from genome assembly GCA_916048165.1 of Spilarctia lutea. NCBI lineage: Eukaryota > Metazoa > Arthropoda > Insecta > Lepidoptera > Erebidae > Spilarctia > Spilarctia lutea. The sequence goes on along the minus strand of OU696479.1, from coordinate 4,584,634 downwards.
ACTCGCTAGCAGCAAATTTTCCAACGTAAATTAGTACTACTGTTCATGTTTTTTAAGTTATAACTACACTATTAAACAAACAGCCCAAACAAACTGACTTAAACACCAAACAATAATTATGTCAATTATAACACGATAAAACACAAAAAAACGTTACTCCAAAACTGTCTTACCGTTATCAAGATATCGTAGCAAAAACTGTTTACTATATAAATATCAGTTCTACGGCAGAGAAAAACGTTTTCGTAAAAACTGTACACTATTTGAGTATCACTGGATTTTATTTACAACAAAAAAGTGGATTAAATAAAGTAGGTGAAAACCCAAATAGTATTTCTATCAGGTGTTTCCTTCTAGAGGGTATTGAAACATGTTTGAAATCAAATAATGGCAACATTACTGTTATATTTAATTACTTTATTCATTCCGTTACAGTTCTTAATTAAATTATAACGCTAAATTCAAATCTAGATAACAGGCATTTCCATAAATTTAAATATTTATTATGAAATCTCATTGTTTAGAAGTTACCCGGTAATGGGAGTAGTTCTCAAAATGATTAATTATCATATATTTCTCTTCTTAGTAAAATTTAAAACAACTGCTATGATAAAAATCTGTCATCCGACTTTTGAAATAATAGTTGTCGACTGAAATCTGCAACGAATTTGCACGAAGCTTAAAATAAACCTGCAGAAAGTATGTCGTAATATATAACGAAGAATGGCAGGCCTGCATTCTTCGCCATCTGATTCTAATAAAGAATAACACAATGCCAAATAGCAATGCTTTTACTGGATTTTTATCGTTACACGTCGCTGTTGTTTCTGCATTTCCCTTTAAAACTTTCTGTTTAAATATACTTTATGCTAATATTGTTTTCGCATAAAGGTTTTATTTGTATTATCTGAGTTCTGGAACATCAATTTTGAAGTATTTTAAAGAAGGACTATTCATCTTTTGAAAACCGTATTTTTTTGCGAAAAGCATTTTCTTATGTGAATTTAATAAAATAAACTGTAACTGAAATGATTGTTTTAAAATTGTATACGATTTCATTTCAAGACAAAGTAAGCAAAAAGTCGATAAGACAAACATAGTAGTTTTTTACGTACGCTGTCATGAATTTAAAAAGTAAGAAAGCAAGTGACAGTATTAGACACTAATAGTGACGTGCTTCTCGTGTTTAGCAACTGTAAATAAGTCCTTTGTTTTTATGCGTATTGCGTTTTAACGTTAAATGCTTTGAGATCATTTGCTTTTGAATCAGCATCGATAGTTTTCACGATTAGTTGACTGTGTTCGGCAACTTTACTAAACGCTATTTGCCGACTGCATTGATATAAAGAAAATAATTCTTATATCAAAAGCATTGTACAGGACCCAGAGGTTAATTGCTATATTAATAGTGCTGATTGTTAATAGGTACTATACGCTGTATAACATATTAAATATCCCCGAAGAAATAAAATAATAACTCCACACAACTCACACACGGCTTCCTGTTCTTTTTTCTTTAAAAAGACATTAGGATTATTCATCCTGTGTCGCGGGGGACTTTACAAACATACATGTAACGGACACAAAGAACACCCAGACTCAGGACATCATTTTGTGGATCACACAAAGTGATGTCCCACGTGGGATTTGAACCCACGGCACTTGGCATCTTGTAAACAGAATTTAAATATGTTTTTTACTTACTGCTTTTTATTTATTTATTTATTTATTTATACTTTATGCACATTATAGTAACAAAGGTGAACTTAATGCCGTAGGCATTTTCTACCAGTCGACCTTAGGGCGATGCAGAGCCAAACAAGGTAGATGCACAAACTAAAAATTTATACCGACTTCTCAACCAGGAATTCACCAATTAATAATAAATTTCTCATCGAGAAATCAACAAGATTAAGAATAATAAATTAAACAATAATTAGTAATAATTTATATAGATACACATAACATATACGTATTAAATACTTATACATACATAGGTACTAATATATATATATATATATACATGTATACACACAAACATATAATACATACATAATATAAATTCTAAAAGGGGAGAGAGTATGATGAAATCAGCGTGGATCCGATAGGGTGCTCAAGAAATGTCTCTGCAACAAGTGTTTAAAATTTTGTTTAGTTTTAGCCATCCTGATCGTGAGAGGGAGCTCGTTCCATAGTAGGACAGCTTGTATGAAGAAGGTTGAGTGTAAAAAATCAGAGCGGTGAGTGGGACATTGTAGAAGCAAGTTGTTGGAAGACCTAAGGTTCCTATCGTGGTTTGAACCTAGATAATGAAATTGAGTAGTTAGGTAGGAAGGAGAGCTTGAAGAGAAGAGTAAAGAATAAAGGGTAGTTAATGCCCGTATATGTCTACGTTGGCGAATTGGAAGCCACTTCAAATAAGACCGATACTCGAACACGTGATCATATTTCCGTAAGTTGAAAACGAATCGAATGCAATTGTTGAGAAGACGGTCGAGCTTATTGAGCAGATCTGCATTCAGGTCAAAGTAGCACACGTCACCATAGTCGATTATTGGGAATATTAGGGTCTGGACAAGCATTACCTTAGTTTTCATTGGCAGAAAGTTTTTAAGCCTATAGAGAGTTCGTAACGAGCCCGTGACTTTCTGGCACACAGATGCAACTTGTTTTTGCCAGCTGAGTGTTGTATCGATGTACAATCCGAGGTCCTTCACATTTTCACAGTATGGGATAACCATACCATCGTAGGTAAGTGGTGGAAGCGAAGCAAAGTCTAACTGGCTCATGCGACGGTTACTTCCGATGATGATACCCTGACATTTATTTGGATTTACCGATACGCCAAACATATCGGACCAGTGTTTAATGGCTCCCAGGTCACTGTTTACGATCGAGATCGCGGACGATACATCGCACAAATCAGTTTGATAATATAATTGCAAGTCATCAGCATACAGATGATAGGAACACCGAAGTCTTAACGTGATGAGATTAATGAATATTGAAAAGAGAAGAGGTGAAAGAATACCGCCTTGGGGGCGCCAGCATGGAGATGGCACCAGCTAGAGGAACAATCTTCCATCTTCACTGACTGCTGACGATCCCGAAGGTAAGAGGAGAACCAGTCCAGCGCTTCTTGAGAGACTGAGAAATTGGATAGGACAGCGAGAAGGAGTTCATGACTGACAGTGTTGAAGGCATTGGAGAAATCAATCAGTACCACGGTGGTAACCTTGGCATTCTCCATTCCCGCCTTAACATCACCAGTCACTTTAAGAAGGGCAGAAACTGTGCTGTGGCCTGGTCGAAATCCAGACTGAAGAGGACTGAGTAAGTTGTTACAATATATGAAGCGAGAGAACTGTTTGTGGACACAGGCTTCTAGCACTTTGGAGAGAAAAGGAAGAATAGAAATAGGACGAAAATGACTGGGAAGAGACGGATTAGGAATTTTAGGCAATGGGCGTACATACGCTTTACGCCACAGAGAAGGAAATGTGCCGGACACAAGGGAGAAGTTAATAATATGGGAAATAGCAGGGAGGAGGTGAACTATTAATGTGGTGATCATTCTCCGGCTAATTCCATCACAACCAACCGCTTGGGATTTGATGGATAGGATTACTTTCTCAATTTCTCCTTCCGCGACTGGAGCAAAGTGAAAAGGGCTTGAGTTAGAGCGCGGTAGACTATTAATGTAGTTAAGGGTATTATGTTCAGACAGACTGTCCATATTAAAAGATGTAGTAAAATGTTGATTCAGGGAATCGAGACTTACTGATTGTGGAAAGTCTACATGCCGCGATCTGCCGACACCAAGAGTTCCAAGGAACTTCCAGACGTCGGCAGGAGAAGAAGAAGAAATATTATCTAGAATATGGCGGCGTTTAGCGTTCCGTATCATCTGGTTACACCGATTTCTTGCAGTCCTATACAGTTGGCAGTTGACTTCTACACGGTCCCTCTTAAAAGTTCTAAAAGCTCGATTTCGGTGTTTCATGGCCGTCCGTATATCCCTGGTCATCCAGGGCGCTGGCGGTCGTTTAACCCTAACCTTTTTAATTGGAGCGTGAGTGTCATACAACTTAGTGACTAGTTCGTTGAATATGTTTACCTTGTCATCTATGGAAGAACAGTCGATCAAGGGTGTCCAGTCAATACATGAAGCATCACCACTCAATTCATCGATGTTCATTCTCCTAAAGCAACGCCTGTATAGGATTTCGGGTTTGGGTTTAGAGGGTTTGAGGATATAGGAGAGGAAAATTAGGTCATGATGTGAGAATCCGGGAGCATCTAGTTGCCCATGAGAGGAAACAAGGGAAGGATTGGAGGCGATGATTAGGTCGAGCCAAGTGTCCTCGCCGTTATTGTTGTGATGAGTGGCATGTAGTGGCAGAACATTAAGGCTGACCGACTCAAGAAGGAGTTGGAGTTTACAGGAACGACGGGAGGTTTGATCTAGGAGATTGGTATTAAAATCACCCATGATGACGTGATGAGCATACTCTGTACCCAAGGATTCAAGGACTGATTCGAATTCAGTGAAATAGTCAACAGAAGGGGGACAATAGGTAACACCAAGGACAGTTTTAACGCCCCCGACACAAACCTCTAAGAATAAGTACTCAGCAGCTTTTTCCTGTAACTGTTCTTAGTTAAACTTACTTTGGGTGTAAAATATTTTTCTAAAGCCTCGTGTATATACATTTATATTATACTAGTGGTGTGCAAGATCGAGATAGCAGGCACATGAGACCAATGGATGGACCAATGTTTTTTAAATTGATCTGTGTTTGGCGCTCCTTAGGAGAGAGTTCGTTCAGCAATCAACGGCGATATGTTCTTGATTGGTTGTTCAATTCTAACTCCTGAAGATTACGAGTATGTATACTAAAGAATTAGAACAATATCTTGGAGTTTCCAACAGGAAGAACGAACAGTTATTTAAATAAATAAACACGCTATACGTGTGGGTATAAAAGACAAATAAAGGAAAAACACGCCAATATAACCGTCAAAAGATCTTTGAAATCTTTGAAGTGACCGCGTGTCTGACGAAGACAAAAATGCCGTGTCAATACATTTTTTTATGTTTATTCGACAATTGTTTGTGGAGGCCAGTGTTGCGTGTGGGCCCAGAATTACGCGAAGTCCAGGATTGGTCGCGTGAGAGCCAGGAACGGAACACATGTCGACGTTTGTCATTAATCACACGCGAAAGTCGCAGATGCGTTGTACAAATCGCGCGAATTTAAAGATCTTAATCTCAATGATTTCGTCAGTAGTTTTACATCCACACTTCCCTTCCATATTCGAAACTAATTTTGTCTATTTGTCTTTCTGTCTGTCTATTACGCTTTGCCGTGAACCAAATTGTATGAATTTCGGTACAGAGATTGACTGGACCTTGGAGAACGATATATGCCACTATATTGTAGCGATAATAAATAAATAAATTAATATTTCGGACATCTTACACACAACGCCATCTAGTCCCAAGCTAAGCAGAGCTTGTGTTATGGGTACTAGACAACCGATATGAATACATATATACTATTTTTTGTAAATACATACATATTATACATAGAAAACATCCAAACTCTGAAACAAATATTTGTAGATCTTACAAACATTTGGTCCGACCCGGGAATCGAACCCGAGACCTCAAGAACAGCAGTCGCATACGCTACCACTGCGCCACAGAGGCAGTCAATAATGGACATATACAACGGCGGAGTCGCACAAAAGCTCTTTATAATTATAGGAAGATTTAGTTATTTTGCACTGGGCGTTTTGATTTTAGCTTGGACGGTGTCATTATTCGTCTTTATTGTGAGAGTTACTGGGTTTGTCAAAATTGTATTTGACAGTTCGTAAGTTTTAAGTTTTTCATTATCGTGGGAGAGCCCAGAGGGCCCTCGGGCCGTCACCCCGCCGGGGTTTGCGGCGGGGCGGTGTGTCGGAATCGAATCGACTAAAACCACACGGTGTGCCACTCTGCGCCTGAAAAGGGATATATATATATATATATCCCAACCCCTACCCTATCCCTCTTCTCATCCCCCAAAGGCCGGCAACGCACCTGTGACGCCCCCGGTATTGCGGGTGTCCATGGGCGGCGGTAATCGCTTACCATCAGGCGATACGTCTGCTAGTTTGCCACCAAATCCACTTAAAAAAAAAGTTTGTATATTTTCAGGCAGTAACTTATTTCACAAATAGTTTCAGTGGCTAGTACCTTCATGTTAATGAGGATGATGTTGATATAGTGTCTGATAACATATACCTTTAACAAAACTTGAGTTAAACACTATAGAAGTAAGTTAAATAGCTAAAACAACTAACAGTTTCTTGTCGTTCAAATAAATTATAGCTTGTATTATAATAACTATGATCACCAATCTTGTACTGTTTTATGTTGACTTCGGTGATTCAGGTAATTTAAAATAACTACCGACTAAACATATACCAACTTGTCTATTTAGGAATCATTTTGCTGGGTGTATTTACTTACAGGAGTTTATATTTTAATATAAATGACAGTGAAGTAAAGTAACGAAAAAAAAGTGTCTGATACAGAAAGCAGTCCTTCTTGACACGGCACATGTAGTGAGAAGGTTCCTGTCTTTAGAGCCCTAACCACTGGTTTCTTGGTCCCTGTACCCGAAGTCGGTGGTCTACTATTTTTTATAATTTTAAATGTATTTATTTTTATATGTATATTTAAATTTAATAAAGGTAATATAATGATAATCGTTTATTTTCTTATACACAGTCAAGTATACAAATATTTATTTAGTGAAGTTCCTAAAAGGGAAGATACAAACACAAAACTTTTATGTTAACTTGAGAAGCAGTAAAGTATTTTGTGTTTGTGTTAAATATAATTGCCACAAATTATTGTTTAAACTCTGGGTGTTTTTTGTGTCCGTTTTGTGTATATTTGTAAAGTTCACACATTATGTATCATGTTTATTTCTAATGCGGGAGTTTGTATTTTCCAAATGAATTGAAGAATAAACCAATTTTATTATTTAAAAATAGATATTAAATTTTATTTGCTAGTAAGCGCATCAATCATGAAGGTTTTCAGTTTTTCTTATAATTAAAATCTATTTTAAAAAGTTAAACATGATTTTCTTATCAATTAATATCTACATATGTATTTCTATACAATACAAATATTTATTACAACTGTTGTAAACAGTTATTTGTATCGAATTTGAACAAGTTTTCAGTAAACCATTGACAGCCGATCAGTATCGATCTAACTTTGATTTTTAACAAATACTTTTTTAAGTAATCATTAAACCGGATATTTCAATAAATCAAGATGTCACTCAAAGGAAATAAAAAAAAGCTTTAATGTCTACGCTACGCTGTAAATATGACAAATGTATGTACATGTTATTAAAAATTTATTATGTACCTATAGTTTTTATAATGATCTCGTGTGGAATTGGTGAGAAAACTGCAACACAATTTTATGTTGTTACGTGAAAATTGTATGCATGTATATAGATTGCATGTGCATTTTCCGTTTTTTAAATTTGATTTGAATATTCATAGAAATGAAATTTAGAAACATGAAGGTTCGTAACCGGTTATATCAACTTCATTTTAGTTTTTTTAATCTTTTTTTTTAATTCAGTCAGTCAATCTATTTTTAATGTCCCACAACTGACAAAAGACTTGATTAACTTTATATCAATAAAATATTGCCTTAAAAATATTTAAGTGTACCTAGCTACTAGTATTTTTTTTATGTAATACTGTGCAAACGAGCAAAAGTATCGCCTGATGGTAAGCGATTACCCGCGATACCAGAGGCGTCACAAGTGCGTTGTCGGCCTTTAGGGGATGGGGAGATGAATAGAGGGAGGGATTAGAATATGGGCCTCCGGTATCCTCACGGCTCCTTTGGGGAGACCTAAGTTCAGCAGTGATCGGCAAATGTTAGAAATGAAAATAGAACTTATCTGATTATATTTTTGTAAGAGATAAGGATCACTTATATAAATAAAAAGTATACTTTAATTTAAATTACAAGTAATAAAAGCGATGACGTTAAAATAATGCATTCCAAACACAAATATTTCATCATATATTTATCAATAACTAAGACCAACAAAGACGACTAAGTTATTGTCTATGCCCAATAAATTTGTCAGTATTAAAAACTATCAGATAACTCGGTCAACAATAACAGCTTTCTTGATTTCCCCAATTCCCATCCTACATGAAACGATAGTTACAAATGAACTGTAAACAAATTGTAGTGCATTAGCAAACATCAGAATTGTCTGCGCCGGCGCATTCCCTCAGTTATCTCTACATAATGGAGCTCTCCAAGCTATCGCATCTTATCTGGGTGATACATCGGAACTGATGGCAGTTGATAAGATCTATAATGTTATTCATTATTGTTGGGATCTAGTTCAGACACTACTGGTGACTTACGACTTGAATTTACGTTTGACACTTCGTTTTTTTTTTTGCTACATCTACAAGATCATCAATCAGTGGTCTTAATCATAATCCGATTATCTGATGTAATTGAGACACGTAAATAACTATTTAAAAAAAGTAGGTTACTGCTGTACTTGGGCAAGGGAACCGTTGGTCTGTAATGAATTTAAATCAAACGCTATGCGGTGCACATGAATCGATTTCTGAGCACACATCAACTTGACAGGTGTTTTGCTTAAACTTGATGCACGGAGTTATTTATCACACGATGTTTACGATTATACAAAGCCAATTTAATTTTTCATCGATTAACGTGTTACTCGATAGTGGATATAAATCGATTCTGAATATTGTCAAGATAATTTATAGACAGTAATGTAAAACTACGTATATCATGTGTGTTATCCGTTTAGTTTAACAATCTTTTATAACAACAAGAAGAGTTAATTAGGCTCATCTTAATTGGGTGAGACACGCCATGTTTTTAAAAATTATAAATATGAACTCGTTTATTAATATGAAGTATCCATTTTCATTTTCATTTTTTTGATCATACATAATATTCGTGTTAGTTTTTATTTTAGTTTACTAATTACAATTTGTAATTAAAGTAATTGTACCAGAATCAAGTTAAAAGAGAGAGACCATCAAAATTCCTATTATCGTAACTTATTATCAGTTCCAAAAGGCCTTTAGTACCAGTCTGTCAGTCTGAATGTTGTCACATAGTATATGTACAATAGTACTGCCATTATCGTGCGTGCGGATTGTGGTTCCTCGAAAAATATCGTCTCAAAGGCGCCTTCATAGAACACGAAACCTGATGCTATAATGTACGTGACAGCGAGCTCCTGTACACAGTAACTTACGATGTTGTTTATCATAAGATCATATCACTTATCGAATCGACTTCCTCGTGTTTTGGCGGCTGAGTTCGATTACTGTAATAAAACCGTGCGATTTATCGATTGGGAGATTAGTCAATGCATCGAAATATAAAAGTTTATTAATACGCCAGTTATTAAAGTTTCGTGTTTGCTATTGGTTTCTACTTTACTTCTCACAGTTTGCTAATTAATAAAGATATGATATAGTCGTAAAGTCTATCTAAGTTCAGTAGTCAATTTTCAAAGTATAAATATCCCACCAAAAAAAAATACAAACAAGAAAAAGTTTTAAAAACGATAACCCGACTACGTAAAATGGCACTCGGGCCATTATTACAAATAATTTCAATTATTCGTTAAACTCGGTTCAGTAGTTTAGATGCTATGGTAGAACAAACCAATATACGTAGACTGCTAAACTATTACCCTTACTTTTGGCTTCGCCGTAATCAGTCGAAAAATCTAGCACTTATAAATTATCATAGTTCCATGTCTACGCATTTTTTTAATATTGTACAATAGTTTATGATTACAAACAATTTTTTGTTTTACCTTTCTAACAACAAGGTATTTATTCACTTCTTTATATGCATTTAATAAAAAAACAGTCAATTTGAAATCACAAACAGACACTTCAATCTTATTTGTGTCAATACGAGACGATGTAGTCGCTTAGCGACAAAGTCCTTTTACAAATAAAAAAAAAGATCTTATTTGTGTGTATAGATAAATAAAATGATAATGACAAAAAACTAAATTGAATTAAATAGGGTTATAATAAGAATGAATGATATTTTTATACAATATCATTGATATTCTTTAAATTTAAACCATATAGAACTTGCGACCAAAGCCAACTAATTTTTAAATTTGGAATACACACCTATTTGAGTTTCACTATAATGATATAAAGACAGAAATAGTTTAGTACACAGACGATAAACAGTCGTAGTCGGTACAAGACGTCTGCCGTCGTGAGATAAAATATTCATAAATTAATTGCTGAACAACATTGACTGCTCTAGACTTGTACTTTAACTCTCGCATTTGATCGGTTAGGACCATAATATCTAAATAGCTTTTTGTAGTAGTGTTATAGTCCCAAAATTTTTAGGTTGCTGATTGATAATAATTTTTAACATTATAACTTATCTAACTAACTCACGCAACTTCGTCTGCGCCTCTTACCAATGCTGCCCGGCTTTTATTGGTCTAAGCGTGAAGTTAACTATCAGCAAAACACATTTTAAAAAAAACGTGAAAATTTTTTGATCATACATAATATTCGTGTTAGTTTTTATTTTAGTTTACTAATTACAATTTGTAATTAAAGTAATTGTACCAGAATCAAGTTAAAAGAGAGAGACCATCAAAATTCCTATTATCGTAACTTATTATCAGTTCCAAAAGGCCTTTAGTACCAGTCTGTCAGTCTGAATGTTGTCACATAGTATATGTACAATAGTACTGCCATTATCGTGCGTGCGGATTGTGGTTCCTCGAAAAATATCGTCTCAAAGGCGCCTTCATAGAACACGAAACCTGATGCTATAATGTACGTGACAGCGAGCTCCTGTACACAGTAACTTACGATGTTGTTTATCATAAGATCATATCACTTATCGAATCGACTTCCTCGTGTTTTGGCGGCTGAGTTCGATTACTGTAATAAAACCGTGCGATTTATCGATTGGGAGATTAGTCAATGCATCGAAATATAAAAGTTTATTAATACGCCAGTTATTAAAGTTTCGTGTTTGCTATTGGTTTCTACTTTACTTCTCACAGTTTGCTAATTAATAAAGATATGATATAGTCGTAAAGTCTATCTAAGTTCAGTAGTCAATTTTCAAAGTATAAATATCCCACCAAAAAAAAATACAAACAAGAAAAAGTTTTAAAAACGATAACCCGACTACGTAAAATGGCACTCGGGCCATTATTACAAATAATTTCAATTATTCGTTAAACTCGGTTCAGTAGTTTAGATGCTATGGTAGAACAAACCAATATACGTAGACTGCTAAACTATTACCCTTACTTTTGGCTTCGCCGTAATCAGTCGAAAAATCTAGCACTTATAAATTATCATAGTTCCATGTCTACGCATTTTTTTAATATTGTACAATAGTTTATGATTACAAACAATTTTTTGTTTTACCTTTCTAACAACAAGGTATTTATTCACTTCTTTATATGCATTTAATAAAAAAACAGTCAATTTGAAATCACAAACAGACACTTCAATCTTATTTGTGTCAATACGAGACGATGTAGTCGCTTAGCGACAAAGTCCTTTTACAAATAAAAAAAAAAGATCTTATTTGTGTGTATAGATAAATAAAATGATAATGACAAAAAACTAAATTGAATTAAATAGGGTTATAATAAGAATGAATGATATTTTTATACAATATCATTGATATTCTTTAAATTTAAACCATATAGAACTTGCGACCAAAGCCAACTAATTTTTAAATTTGGAATACACACCTATTTGAGTTTCACTATAATGATATAAAGACAGAAATAGTTTAGTACACAGACGATAAACAGTCGTAGTCGGTACAAGACGTCTGCCGTCGTGAGATAAAATATTCATAAATTAATTGCTGAACAACATTGACTGCTCTAGACTTGTACTTTAACTCTCGCATTTGATCGGTTAGGACCATAATATCTAAATAGCTTTTTGTAGTAGTGTTATAGTCCCAAAATTTTTAGGTTGCTGATTGATAATAATTTTTAACATTATAACTTATCTAACTAACTCACGCAACTTCGTCTGCGCCTCTTACCAATGCTGCCCGGCTTTTATTGGTCTAAGCGTGAAGTTAACTATCAGCAAAACACATTTTAAAAAAAACGTGAAAATCGGTTTGATAGTTACGGAGTTCATCGTGAGCAACAACGTGACACGAGAATTATATGTATGTATATAATAATCGTTTAATTTTTTTAACTCTATTTCTTTTGATATAAATATTTCAAATATAACATGTTTGCCTGCGTTACATTTCCATAAAAATAAGCACAAATAATTATATTTTTTAATAAATAGCAGATATATTGTTTGTACTCTTTTAAAATTAAAAACTAAACACTGTAAACAAATAAATCAACCATTCGGCCTAACTCTTCAGTAGAACCGTAATATCTAATTCGAATTTCAAATTATGCAAATGGAGCTAATTAGAAGAACGTATTGAATTATTTAAGAACGTCGCGTTCACTTTGATGCCGTCGTTCGTGGCTATCTGTTCATTCAACTTCATTCACGATTGAATTTGTTTGACCCATAAAGTTTGAATGACCCATGGTAACTGCAGAGCGTGGGAGCTGAGTTATTGCATCTTCCTCAAATGGTGCATTACAAATAGTCAATAAGTATGTCACAAAACTATTATCTCTTATTTTATGTACTCCTGGGTATACTATATTTTTACCACGGAATTATAATACAGATTTTAGACATATTTAAAAAAAAACTTTAGTTATTGCCACATACAGGAATAAAAAGGTATAGAGGTATTAGCTGCGTACAGCAAAATTTGATCGCTGAAATAAATATAAATGAAGTGTGTGTATAAAAATGATTCGCCATTTTCAACTCCAAGAAACAAAGAAATAATTAACACACTACCTAAATGTTTTATATTTTACCCTAATTTAATATGCATCGTCGTTCCATCGTCCATTTCAAAATTTTCAAAGTGACATATTTTAAGATATGTCAACAAAACAAAACAACAACCTTCTTTTCAAACTAATCCGATAGAAACCTTCTTCGTCGGAAGTTCATTTAATTTTATGTTTATTCGGTAATTTCTTAATAATGGCCGCCTAGAGTAATGATGAGATTTTAAAATTTAATAGCTTATTCGGTGTTTAGAGTGGGAAATTATACAGCAACAGTACACGGGTATAACCGGTAATGTGTAATGTGACACACATTGTCTTTAGTGCAAACATTGTGTCAAGAATAACGGTATACCCGAACTGTGAGAAATTCTGAATCATCGCAAACAGTTTTTAGTTTAGAAAATTTAATGGCGTGGCCATTGTTTTGTATATCAGCGGTCACCGGACTATGTGAATTATATGAAATACTTATTTTACCCGAGACTTTGCTCGCACCGCATTAGTTTTTCCCGCCCTTTTTTTTCTTTTTGTTTCCCGTGCGGAAATCCCTTCGGATGCCTCCTACTGGTGGCATATCGGACTCGAACCGACTAAAACCGCACGCCGTTTTGGGTACTAGGAGCCGGGGAATCAGGTGCAGGGTGCACAGTGAAGGAAAACCCTGGAACCCCGACGTCCCTCGGGCCATCTACCAGTTTGTAGGTGGCCCTCGACTGTGTGGGAACCCCGATATTGCCTTTACTGTCCCCTAGGGCGCGCACGGTCCGCAGCGTCCGCACCGTCACCTGGGCCTGCTTCTGCCAGGGTGATAGATGGCCTCATCTGTCAATGTCAATGTGGCAAGTTCTTCCCTCCCTATCCATAGGGCAACTTTTTAAGAACGCTTTAAAAATATTCATAACGCTCGAAAAATTACTTAAAGAGATTTATGGCTATGAACAAACAAACATTATTTTTATATACGTATAAATATAATTCCGTGTACTTCTAACTGCAAATGACATTGATTGAATGAGAGCATCAAGAAAGAGAGTTAACGATGCCTTTTATTAACGTAACCGCAGCTTCGTCCATTGGCTTTTTGAGTATTTAACCCAAATACCTATTCATAAAATGTGTACACCATTTTTGTTGTGAAAAACGACAAAGAAGTGAACTTAGTCTTCTAAAATTTTTAACATTTTAATATCTTTTTCAGTCTAACTAATTTACATAAAGGTGTGCATAAATCTAATTGTTTTTCTATAGCTTTTCAATAGGGTAGATGACTGTATCGTAAATAAATACCGATGTCTATTTCATTTTAAAATAATGTTACAAAACATATCGGAAAATAAAATTATTACAGCTTTTCATTTCTATAACAAATTTTAATCAAACAAACTTAGAAATGTATTCTCAACATGCACAATTGAGTGTAGTCTAAAACAGTCGTGTTACAAGTTTGTATTCAGTACATTTTTCATACAAAGTTATCGTCTTGACTGATGATAAAAAGTAACTAATTTGTCTAAGATATCGTCTACCCCATATTACTACTATCAATGATGTTCGTGTTAATTCCCGGGAGCGTTCTGCGTCAATAGCTCCTAATAAGCAAAGTCTTTCTTTTCCACAATGCTCTTTCACATAACATACATGCAAATTATCATAAAGCTGCAATTGAATTGAGTGTTCTTGGAGTTCATGAACATCCCTAAGTGGTAATTAATTTGCTCGCCATGTTGAAAATAACTTCTAAAAGGTTAAAAAGGTATATATTTTTTTATTTATTTTTTTATTTATTTATTATATTTAGACGTATCACCTGACGGTAAGCGATTACCGCCGCCCATGGACACCCGCAACACCAAAGGCGTCACAAGTGCGTTGCCGACCTTTGGGGGATGGGGGGGAGGGGTCGGGGTATGGGCCTCCGGTATCCTCACTCACTCGGTGAAACACAGCGCAAACGCTATTTCACACCGAAAATGTATAACTATACATATAATATATATGTAACACATACGAAAAAAAATGAAGAGACATTATATATATTTTATTAATTTTATGTAAAATCTGAGAGACCTATGTTTAACATTGGCTAGGGTAACGTTGATGATTTCTAATCAATAGAAACATTTCTTAAACTTTTCCTTTCTGTATCTTTCGGAACGTAAGCATTTGTTCAAATCGATTAAGGGCAAAACATAAGAAACTCACAGAATTAAACAATGAATTTATTTAATTATTTTGTATTATTAAATATGTACCATCTTTTACCACCACACATTACTATACCCAGGTTTTCATAGGCAAAGTTTCTAAACTATAAGTTTAAAAGGATTCCATTTTTGAAAAAATCAAACGTTTCAAGATTATGGTCGATCACAAGCTTATTATACTTAGTCGATCACAACCATAATAAGTGAATCGACTAAAATACGATCGTAGCGACATTGTATTCATGTAAATAAAATATCGTCTTTATTACTTAAAAGCAACAGTACATTTTTGAAATCTTTTTACTAGTTGAACTAGTAACTTTAGTTTAACCTATCTTACGAATTCTAAAAATACTGTCAACACAAAAAAGGCCCATACAAAACAAAATAAACCTTCACGGTAGGTGAGAACAAACAACAGTAATGACTACCATAGCAAATTAATCAACATGAACTCTGTCACGACTCGTATCGGTAATAAATCCATTTAGGTACGAGATAGAAATCGTTACCAGTGATTGGAATGCTCTGTCATATTAGTCCGCGTGTCTATTCCTACAAGCTTTTTTTGAAGTTCTAGGTAAGGAAGAGTAAGGCGACTATCAGGATGATTACTGTTCTAATTTCTTAGCGCCACTTTTTCACTTACAATGTTGTAGCAGTATGGACAGCATTATAACTTGCACTTCACCTTTTGGACTGATTCTGTACAGTTTTCCCGCCTTTGGAAATATGGAACGGATCTTGTATTAACTAATATGAGTTTACGTGTCAACGGTAATTTCAAATATGGAATTGCTTAGGTTTATGGTGGGACTGCGTTTACAAACTCCTTTAAGAAATTCGATTATACTATTTTGCTTTATTCGTTATTGTCTATGAGAAAAATAACTTATGATTGATTAATAGTTTTGTATCTTGTATCTGAATGTAGACTTTCTGTTCTGAAACCTTTTCTTATTGGCACAGTTGAGTGAATGCCGTAAACATTGACTATTAAACGTTAACTGCTCAGAAACATGGTGGTCCTAAATACGTTATTCGTTTTATATTCACAAGTAGTGTATAAGTATTGCTAGAAATTCCGTCTGCGTCTAGACTACACCACCCTAGAAGAGCTTGAAGGTAAATAAATAAAGCCCTTTGTGTAAATTCAAACAGACTGTTAAAATTGTAATGTAAGTGAATCTTTAACCGTTTGTTTGGTGTGAGTAAATATAATATGTGTAAATTTAAAGATTCGAATTTTAAAATAAACTGGCTGAACCATGGAACCTCGTCTGTGTCTCCTATTCCCCGTAGCATGTTATTAATCGTGAACAAAGGTTACCATAAAAAGAGTTTATAGTGAGCCAATCTCAAAATATAGATATGTTTATGCTGTCGCGGATTTTTTAGGTCTTTTAAAGGGTTTTTTTACATTTCTTTTATACATTGTTTTTGGCAAACTTTAACCGTTTACACAGCGCACACAACGGAAGCTCTCCAAATAATTAATTTCCCTGTTTTTTCAATATATTTCGTTGATAATCTGCTCCTTTTGGTCGTAGCGTGAATAAACAAACAAACTCTTCAGCTTTATAATATTAGTTTGGATTTCTATAAATGTATATGTATTGTTAGAGATAGTTGATTGTGAAATATCATTAAAAAAGAATAAAGTTCACCCGCCATCAAACTTTAAATTGCTTAATATATTAAAATATATTAAACAAAATCTGAAAATGTGTTAATAGGGACCTTAATGATTTACTTTTTTAAACCAAACTATAACATAACTGCGATGTAAATTTATAGGATCAACAAAGTGACCCTTGTTAACTAGCTAACAAACAGTTCGAAACATTTAATTCCGTTACACAATATAAAAACATCACGACCTTGAAATGCAGTACTGCCAACCTCTAAGCGATGCAAATTTACGACCGGTATAGTCGGCATCGGTCTCCAATGTAACGGTACACGATAAAAAGATGGTTGTCCTTTCATGGGTTTCCCGCTCTACTTTCCTTTTTGTGTCATCGTTTACACTACATCCACAGATTATTAACCTTTTTAATTTTTCATTCATTCAACTCTAGTTTTTATGGTTTTTAATGTCAATGTTTTCATTTTGGCGGGAAGTATTTGTTATTATTTTATTGATTAGAAATTATCAAAGGTAAGAAATGCAACTTCTAAAGTATTTAAATAATAAATTGAATTGGCGACTTAGAATTTATCATCTGAACTGAAACAAGCTCTAACTAACTAAATCATTCTATTTAAGTTTCAGTCAAAGTGATCAAAATGCAAGTGAACAAAGCTTAGAACATTGTTTTAATGTGGGTCCATCACAGCGTTGCCGGCCGCTTTTGGCGGGATGTCTCGATTTTTCAGTTAAAACTTTAATGTCTTACTCGGAACTGCCTCTATCCCGCTTTTTGGGGATAACTGGCTGGACCCGAAGATGTGGGTAATGTAAATGTTTTATCGTCAACAAATTTGACAGGCAATTAAAAAATAAAAATTCAAAGACACACTTAGACTACCGTGACCATTCCACGGAAATGGCACCAGCTCTTTCAACACCAGAAATTTGGGTAGCAGAAAAACAAAAATTCTGAGACCAACTCTTTTTTTTAGTCACGTATATGTTGTAAAGATATATATATATATATACGTTTTTTACTTTGTCCCGCGAATCCAGCTGTTTCACTAAAATATTTCTGAAAAATTCTGGTCCATCATTATCATTGTCATTGTCTCAGTTTTACTTAAATCGGTGCAATTTGTCACATCATAGACGAATTTAACTGCTGTCTTTCATGGCTATATGCTTGCCTATCACCATTTTTCGAACGGGAGAAAGAATGACGACCAGCTCTGTTAGGGTAAGAAGGGAAGATAAAGTTTGACTTGAATGAATTACGAGTAACTTGAAAAAGCAAAATAAAATATTCGTTCACTATTCTAGTGCATCTACTGGTCTGGATATTTAGTTTAATATCATTAACTGTATTGAACAGTTCACTGATTTTAATCAAGATTTTAATATAATAATATTAATTTCGAACCTCCATGGTAGCCAGTGGTATCAGGTGATAGACCAACTCCTAACCGCTAGAAAAAAGTATTAAATAAAACGATTAAATCTGAAGATTACCTACTTCACCAGCTCTAAACGGTTCCTCTACCTTAACTCATAATTGGAATCAGATTACCAAATTTTTACCATAATTTACCGTAGATTTTAGTTTTTTAAACAAGCTATCAACTTAATGGCCATTAAGTTGGTCATAGGCCATCCTGTTTACGAATAATGTTCACTTAAACGAAATGGGCATGCGTCTAAATTGCTGGTATAGGTATGCATATAAGATTGATGTTCACCGTTGTATTTAAGTAGGCAATTAACATGTCTCTAACGAACATTGCTTACAATTTCCTTTTGGTTTTATAGTCTATAAGGTATATACGGAAATGAATGTTTAAATAATTAAAAAATCAATAAGTTGTAGATACTTTTACGAGTTACCTGCACTAATATTACCTAATACAACAACAACAATTATTTAATGAGGTTACAAGGTTGCAACTATTTTTAAAAATGAATGTACCTAAATCCCAAACCTCTTTCGACGAAAAAAAAAACAAAATCGAATAAATAAAGAATGCAAATAAATACTTCGTATTTTGAATTTAGAACTAAGTAAAGCAATGGTAAAATGTCTAGGGCGCCAACGACTAAAGTACTAAATTAAATAAAAAAACTGATTAGTTCCGACTAAAGCTTCTAAATGTTGTGCCTTATTAATTTCAAATATATTTTAAACAACTTTTTTGACATCAATAAGTCATAATACAACGGTTAAAATGTAGTAAGTATTTGATTAAACATATCACGTTAACTGACATATCATATAAGTTTTCTTTTTTATCAAATTGATTTCCTGAACATGGCGGGAATCAATATCCAAATAGATTTTTTGTAATGGACAGAAAGCGCATGGCGCTGGGAGTGACATATCTGTGTCAAGAAGCTAATGACCGTAACAGTAGCAATACAAGTTTGTCATTGATTCTACATTCTTTTGCGTGTAATTTGTTTTAACCGTTTTGTTTGAATAATCATTATCATTAAATATCAGGTTATACTTACAAGATACGGCAGCTTAATAAGCCGTTTCAGAATATTTGTTTTTATTATGAAGTTACATTGAATTTGTGAAAAATTATGAAAATGATTAGAATAAAACTTAGAGATAGAATCTATCTTTCAATATGTATTGTATTAATAAGCAAATATTAAACATTACTTATGAATGATATTGTAAATATTGTTTTTTTCTCTGTGACTCATTCCTTTTGTAAACAGATTCTTTCTAAACACATTCGGAGGTCCACATCTACTTATTTCATAAATATAAATACGGGAGTCTAGACTAGGCTTCAAGTCTAAGACATCGACAGTAAGAGGATAAGCTCGGTATCCTTGATATGGGTATCCGCCGTAATCTCGACCTGCGTGAGTACATTGAGAACGTCTTTAAGGTGGCCTCACGGAAGTTAGGTGTACTAAACAAGGTGAGACGGTTTCTCACGCTCGAGCATCGTGTCTTCTTCAAAAGACCCTGGTTCACTCATTATTGAAGTACTGTTCTTGTGTTTGCGGTAGAGCCGCGCAGTATCTGTTTAACGCTCTCGATCGGTTGCAGCGTCGAGCAACCCCCACTATCAGCAGTCCCGAATCCTCCAAGTTCCTTGACCATCTGCAGTTGCGATGAGATATCGCCTTTATGTGTCCTCTATCGTCTTTATCATGGAAAGTGTTCTGAAGAGCTCTTCCAACTTGTCCTCACTTCTCCCTTCCTCTACAGCACTTCACGTGCCAGCCTTGAAAGTTACCGCTTCAGATTGGTAGACACACATCCTACCTGTGCCGAGCAATCAAAATCTGGAACTCACTACCAGTGCACATGTTTTTCTCTTCCTATGATCACGGGTCCTTTAAGCGGGGCATGAAGTGTGAGTTACCATAGTGTATTGGTGACCACCACTAAAACATAAAAAGACACTTCTAATTGAATGGGAACTACTAATAATGATCTTAGGTCATGTACTGGAGATGTGATGACAAAAATAGAGACACAAAAAATACAAAAAGACGGCAACACGACAGTAGCTTTGTTTAATACAATATAATAAAGCCTACTCAACGTTTTTTATCGCTTGAAGTGTGGTCTATAGATAATGACACAGCATTACTGGCATATTTTTTCTGACCATTGTATACAATATACATGTTTGTCCCATCATTCTTGTGTAATTATTTTACCATCGATAGAAAAACGAGAAATAATTAATTGGCAAAAAGGTGTGTGTGGTCTTTAAAATATACTTGGTTTTCATAACATTTGGATTGTAGAGTGTGTTGACCGTGTTTTAGTGATTTGGGCGATCGTTACAACGTTTTCTGCTGAGCTTATTGTTGTGGGTTCAAACACCGCATAGGACAAAACTTTTTACGATCCACAAATTGTTTTTCAAATAAATAGTAAAAAAATATATTGGACATCTATCAAACGCCAACTAGTCCCAAGTTAAGCAGAGCTTGTGTTATGGGTACTAGACAACTACTACTGGGTACTAGATAAAACATATATACTTTTTTTGTAAATATGTATACATAGGAAACATTCCAACTTCGAAACAAATATTTGCAGATCACACAAACATTTAGTCGGACCCGGGAATCGAACCAGAGGTCAATCACACGGTGTTCCAATAGCGATAGTAACTGCAACTGGATTATAAGAAATCATTTGCGAAATACGAAGATGATAAAAGTTTTCTTGAATAACAAGTTCTGCTCTAGATGTGCAGACACTTATATTTTTAATTTTTTGTCGCCTGATGGTAAGCGATTACCGCCGCCCATAGACACCTGGAATACCAGAGACGTCACAAATGCGTTGCCGGCCTTTGGGATATGGGGAGAGGCAAGGGGAAAGGGATTGGGGCCTCAGGTATCCTCACTCACACGGTGAAACACAGCGCAAGCGCTATTAATTTATCTACTAGCTTTAGCCCGGGTGTATATCAGTTTCATTGTTTTTATTTCCTAGATACACGTAAATCTAAAACACTATAAAGAAACAGTAAAACACTACTCGTAAAATTAGTACTCAAGACTGTTGTGTTGCGTATTTTACTGTCTTCGAGTACCGACTACAAAGTGTTAAAGCAGTCTAATTTTAATTCCACGCAACTTTTCTTAAACATAAAAGAGAATATATTAAGATACAATCTTCTTTAGATTGTCCTAACGATAGCTTTGCTATTAGTCAACAAGTAATAAAACACATATAATATAGAATTGGTCTCATTTGTATGCCAAGACATTGGTATTTGCTGTCCCACGAATCGTAATGTCCTTTTTAAAAAACAATTCGCACATACCTCGAGTAAACTATTTAGATTTATAGAAGAACCGCCTCAACATACCTTTGCTGACTTATAATGGGTGAATTCTTTAAACAATTTACTTGGTATCAGTAACTGCTGATACTAGACGTAATGGAATTTAAAAGCTTGCAGTTTATGGAGATGTGAATTCGTAGATTTATCTTTTACTAGCTGACTCACGCAAACTCGTTTACATCTCCTATTGCCCGTAGAGTAATCATTTTCCTCCGTTTTTGTAACATTCTGCATTGGTGCTCTGCTTCTATTGGGCTTAGCGTGATGATATATACCATAGTCATAGCATTCCTCGATAAATGGGCTATCTAGCACTGAAAGAACTTTTCAAATCGGACCAGTGGTTCCTGAGATTAGCGCGTTCAAACAAACAATCTCTTCAGCTTTATAATATTAGTATAGATTTAACTTGGTTTATGCGCGCAGAGTTTTGCGTTTCCTATATTACTGGATAAATGAAGCTGCTTCAAATTGCAGACAAGAGTCTAAAACTAATTTAATTTACAATAGAGCAGGAAACATTTTTTTAAATAGATTATCCATTTTAAGACAGCTGTTAGTTATGGCAAGAAAAGATCTCAAAGCTTTATGAACACCACTAGGGTAGTTGACTATATCATAATTAAATACGGATGTCACCTTCATTAAAACGAATATTTAAAAAATCGGAACACAAAATTATTCCAGCTTTTCATTTCTGTTTAAAATTTAATAAACATTGAAACATATTGCTCAATTGAGTAGTCTAAAACAGTGATGGCACAAGTTAGTTTTTAGTACAATTTTCATACAAAGTTGTCGTTTTGACAGATGATAAAAAGTAACAGATTTAAAGTGACTACCCTATTAAGATTCAAGGGAGTGTCGTGTTAGTATCTGAGCTACAAGATTCAAAACAACTCTTCTATCTAAAATAACTCTAGTTCACAAATAATGCTTTGACGGCAACGGTGTAGAAACCGGACAATATTTAACTGCGCGTTTGGCCTAGTTTTTAAACGGTCGCCATGCCGTTCCCTACTTTGCCAAGTCTTGTGGGTTCAAATCCCACATGGAATAACACTTTGTGTGATCCACAAATTGTTGTTCTAAGTCAGGGTGTTCTTTGTGTCTGTTTTATGTATGTTTGTAAAGGCCCCTGCGATACAGGAAATATTCCTAGAGCGGGAGTTGTCTTTTTAAAAAAGAAAAAATAATAATTAACGAATATTTGAGTGTACCATTTGTGTCCATCTGATATATTATAAATCTTAACAAGTCCTTTATATTTCTTCTCAGTTTCTACAAGCAAAGGATGTGTAAGGATAAAATAATTTTAAAAACTTTGATCGTTAACCCCCTGAGTTTAGGCAAACATACTTCAAATTTTTTCTTCGGTTTTTTATTTGAAGTAAAATCTGAGAATTTTTACGAAGTTTTGTGGAAATACCTAAGTCTGAAGTTAAAATGAAGCACTACACAGCACCAGTTTCAACGAGCGAATTGAGTAGTAATTAAAAATATACAAGCATAATAAACCGGAGTTAAAGAAAAATTCGAACTTTTTCTTTAACTTTATGGACTCCTCCTAATTCATGTTCATTCAAATGTTTTTTTTTAATTTAATCGGCTTTATTTTTTTAATACGTTTCTTGCATTAGGAATATACATCCTGTGTCGCGGGGGACTTTACAAACATATATGAAACGGACACAAAGGATACCCAGAACAACAATTTGCGGATCACACAAAGTGTTTTCCAATGTGGGATTTGAACCCACAACACTTGGCGCAGTAGAAAGCGGCGTGGCGACTGCTCAAACCACTTTTTTTTACGTGTGGAAACCCCCTTTGGCCGTCACCCCGCCGGGTTTTGCGGCGGGGCGGTGTGTGGGAATCGAAACGACTAAACCCACATGGTGTGCCACTCTGAGCCTGAGAAGGGAGGGATCCGGGAACTGCTGTTATCCACTAGGCCAACCGTGCAGTAAAATACTAACTTTTAGATAGACCATAGATATTTCTAAAGGGTTTTTAACTTTTACAGTTGACGACAGTCGGTGCGTTCTCAAATCAAATTAGCATAGAAAGTGTAAACACCTTCATTGTGTTAAACTAAGCCGGTGTAACGGCATAAGTGTGAATAAACATGCCCTATGCTAACAAAACGTTTGTATAGCCTCACTGAGTCAAGTGCCACTTATGACAGCGATACTAAAATGTGGGTGTGATAACACGATAACCCTGTTTGTAATCAATCACGTTCAATTACCCAATTATCGTCTGATAAGATTTTATAGAGGTTGTTACATAAAAGGTTTTATATTTTTTTATTGATAAACAATAGTTACAATCCTTCGGAAATATCTGCGCACCCGACTGAAATGCGTTTCACCTCGCCTGCGCCTATTTAGGACCGATGCCAACGCAAGCGCCAACACACGTGTAATCTTGCTTTCGTAATCTCATTCTTGTTTCTCTGTTCAGTGAAATATGACCTCTCTAGTTTGCATGATGTCATTAAGCCAGGTTCGCAGATATTTCCGACGAGTTGTATGCTAGTAGATCATATCAATTTTTCATTATTTTACCTCAAAACCGATTTTCTTTTTTTATCTAAAATGAAATAAATATTATGTGGCGACATCCACATACATATAACACAACAGTAAACTACTACAGCCCCACCTACCGAAGATACACTGAACTACTAAGTAACGCACTACACGGAGTAACTACAAATCCTGAATCGCGCAATAAAAAGTCGCGCTTATGTACATATATATATATATATATATATATCACATCCCAACATCAACTGTTGGGTAGTGACCCGCCAGGCATGATCACCTCACCTGGTCGGCGGATCTTCCCTTTGTGTTGAAGGGACATGATACCCGTTCCTCTACAAATACATTAGTATAACAATAACAAATACAGTTTATAACGATTTATCATTATTTTTAAATGAAAGTTTAGCATAAATGTATAAGTGGTCAAAGGTCAAGCCTGGAAGAGATTACATTCAGCATGAAAACCTTTTATTATAAACCTTATATGTACAATATGTTGCCGAGACATCATTCATGTACAAATAGACTCATTATTTAACTACATATGTATTTACTTTTTATGGCTTTTAACTAAACGGAGGCGTTCACGACGCGTCCGTCAAATGCTCAATGTTCCATAGCACTGAGAACGCAATATTAACCAAAGACAATACATATATAATGCTGAGGAAAAGACTTCCGTGGTTCTATTACCATATTTGATTTACAAGAGTTCTCATGTTAGATCAGGAGAGCCTGATATTCCTTTTTTAAACTCTCGCGTTAGGAATATTCCTGTGTCACTGGGGACCTTACAAATATACATCAAACGGACATAAAAATCACCCAATCATATCAACAATTTGTGGATCACACAATAAGGTTGTCCCATGTGGGATTGGATCCCATATCATTCAATTCAATTGTCTCTCTAGGAGTTGTGTAATGAGTACCTTCATTTTATGCATATCTGAACTTAATTAATGTAGTCACACGATCCTGTATTCAATTTTCACCCTCATTACTTAGTTGTTTCTCGGAATCTGGCAGTGAAAGAGCCTATAGTGGCCTGACCGTGGAAGAACCACGTTTCGGCATGACTCGACCGGAGTGATACCACGGCCTCACAGAAAACCGGTGTGGAATAGCGCTTGCGCTGTGTTTCACCGAGTGAGTGAGGATACCGGAGGCTCATACCCCATCCCCTTAAGGCCGGCCACGCACTTGTGACGCCTCTAGTGTTGCGGGTGTCCATGGGCGGCGGTAATCGCTTACCATCAGGCGATACGTCCGTTCATTTGGCCCCTATTCAATAAAAAATAAGACAAGCTCTGTTTAGCTAGGGACTAGATGGCGTTGTGTGTTAAATATCCGAAATATTTATTAATTATTATTATTTTTATTAAATTCTCATCATCACATCTATAGCCTTTAACTTCTGGACATAGACCTCTTCTGAGGAAGGAGATTTATGTCTACTATACCACGCTGACCACCCTCATATTATGAATAGGAGTGAGGTTCTGTACTCCTAATAACTTTACCATACGTAGAATATGGTCTCGTTGAATCATACTTTGACAAAACCACCAGTTGGTGGTATCTGAAGGGATTTCCGCACAAAAAGAAAGTAGATGACGCGCATGGAACAGCTCTTAAGTCGATAGTAGTATTTTAAATGTTTACATAAACGATTTGGAAACAAATTAACATGTTTTTTGTGGTCAGGCAAGTATGGATAAAATGTTTCACACAGACTGTTAAGACGGCAAACAATGATACGAGTAACTTAAAGAAATAGTAACATCGAGATATAATGACAGTTGTATAATTTAATGTATTACTTTTTTTGGTTTATTAAACATCTAACTGTTAAGAAACAAATATTTGTTTATGCTTGAATAGAGAGCGGTACAAATGAAATGGTTTTTTGTCACTCTTTTCACATTACACGCCACTTATAGCGCGTGACGGGCAATGTATCACGAAAATATGTTTGTACATGCGGGTAACTTTGTCTACGATTTTAAAAAGGTGCACATACTTACACACTAGCTTTGTTAGATGTAGGTGATCATAAAATAATTATTTAAATGTTTAACTACTTGTAAGAAAGAATATCAACATGTATTGCTCATCCATTGTAACGACAGTAAACTAATAATTTGTGATAAATAGTTCAGTATTTAACAGGAAATAACTTAATTATAACAAATGAAGAACTTTGAATTGTTATTCTTATTGCAACCATTTAATGCGTGTTAGCATTTCATAAAGTAGGTACAACTCGGTGTGTAAGAACCACAAAAGTATTATTACGTGGTTTTTTCGAAGTTGTCTGTAAACTAAACCCCCTGAGAAAGTCATTGAGGCAGAATGGAGTGTTGTCTGAGCGTATTCTAAGTAGAAAAACAAAGTTGAGTGACCACACGAGGAGGGCAGCGGTTGTGTGGGCGACCCGGTTGATAATATTTACATCAACTAGAACAATTTGGAACAACACTCAGAATATCGTAAACTGGAAAAAAGAACTTGTTCGAATATTACATCTTTGTGTTTTAACGTAATTCTGTAATAGTCTTGTTGATGCCGAGTTCTACGTCCGGTAGAGTTCAAATCAGGATATCAAGTGTGATTGTTAGGTAGTAAAGCCATTCTGATTTCAACACGAAGGGAGGGGCGGGCTCAACCGGGGTAGTAACCTTCGCACAGAAGATCAACGTAAAAAAACAGCATTCGTGATGTCATGTTTCGTTGGTGAGTGCGAGACAGACATGATGCAGAAGCGTCATTGGTGTGGGGCACCATGCTGCATTGTTGCATTATCTGCATTCGCAATGAGTATCGTGACCACCATTCTTGGATTCTGCTTCCCTTCAGGCAGAGTAGAGTCACTTAGGCAGGTTTTACAAACTGGTGTAAATTAGGCATCTTAGCTGTGCTGTACTACTGTCATTTACTCCTAAAAATAAATTAAAGTGAGATTTATGTACTTATTTAAAGGAATACATAAATGTAAAGTAATTCTAACGTATCCAAGCGAATTGACATTAATGAGTAATTGGAAAGCAACAGTTTGACGACCTAAATGACAACTTATCCATTCCTTCATCGGCGTTTAGAACCGGATTTATGATAAATGTGGTGACTTGATCTTGCTCTTTGGCAAGTTAGTATATCTCTCTGATTCAACCCTCAGGAAGCTTATAACAGATGTTACTAATAACTCGGAACGATTACTAAAGTTTGTCACTTCATACTTTTTAAAACTAATATTATGAACTAGCTGACCCTCGGAACCTCGGTAACGTCTACTATTGCCCGTAACGCAATAATTTTCCCCCGTTTTTGAAACATTCTTCATTGGGGCTCCGCCACTATTGGTCTTAGCGTGATGACATATAGCCTATCACTTTCCTCGATAAATGGACTACCCAACACTGAAAGAATTTTTCAAGTCTCGTTCAAACAAACAAACTCTTTGGCTTTATAATATTAGTATAGATTCGAAAGTAACTCTATCTGTATGTCTGTTACATTTTCACGGCTAAATCGCTGCACCAATAAAATTTGGTATGAAGATAATTTGTTTCTTGAGGAAATTTATAGACTACTATTTACCGCGATAACGGAAACACACGCGTGCGGAGCAGCTGGCAAATGCTAGTGTCGTAATAATAGTATCAAGAAAATAGATTTAATTTGAATCAATAAATATAGGATTTAAAGACTACAAAAGATTGATTATACTATACTCTGTTCCTATATAACGTTTATAAGAATTATAGGAAAAATGACCCTTGAAATGCTAAAGCGCACCATGAAAACAGGACAGACAGAGGTACTTTTGCATTTATAATATAAGTATGGATTTTAAACTTCATGCACTTATATACGAGTATATCGGCGGACTTAATGCCGTAGGCATTCTCTACTAGCCAAATTTTGTGCGATGTGGAGATATAGGAAGGTAGGTGCATCGAGGTTATAGTTGTCCAGAACAACACACAATTAATATAAACTAAGAGTTACTACATGTAAACAAATACATTCATACACATATACATACATACATACACATATAAATAAATCAATATGCCGGACATCTAACACACAACGCCATCTAGTCCCAAGCTAAGCAGAGCTTGTGTTATGGGTATTAGACAACTGATATGAATACATATATACTTTTTTTGTAAATACACACATATTGGGTGCTTTCTAGTATACATAGAAAACACCCAAACTCCGGTGCAAATATATTTAGATCACACAAACATTTGGTCCGACCCGGGAATCGAACCCGAGACCTCAAGAACAGCAGTCGCATACGCTACCACTGTACCACAGAGGCAGTTACACTGTGGACAGTAGACTATTTAAAGAGGTATGCCATTGGTTAGAGAGGTATACTATTGCGTTAGGTGAATCTACCATCTCAAGAAGATTTATGCACATACCTATGCCTTCAAAGAAGTTCATATTCAGTTGATATCGTGAATAAAAATTCTTATAATCATCTACAGTATAATTACCTTATTCCTTTGGCTAGAGAAAGTGAAAGTCTTCGCAGTTTTTTGACCAAAAACTGACAACTTTATAAAAGAATGCCGATTATTTTTATTGTTAAAACTGAATAGCTATTATCTAGTCGCAGTGTTTCCTTTTGTCTGGACTATAAACGTTTTACTGTCGTCTATTTTGAGTGTCTAATTTGAGACAACTTATAAATATTTAGACAACCGAGAATTAAGAGGCCCTAGGTCTCGTTTAACGTTACTTATTAACAGAAACTTGTATTTAACTGATAATTTTGAAATCTTTATAATATAACAGACACGAAATAAAACGATATTGTATCAATATCCTATTTTTTATATACGTATATCAATTTGTATTAAAACGAATCAAAGCTATATTTTACAGTGTGCAAATCACTTCTTTTGATGTAATGGTAACCAGCCGATAACTCGGATGAGCTATTTCCGCCAATGTTAAGTGTTTAAAGTCTTCAAATTAATGACAAAAATGTGACTGAGATGAAATGGTGACCGTCTTTCGAAAAAACAAAAAACGATCTGCGCGCAGATCACTGCATTATAGTTGGAGCCAAACCAATTATCATAGATAATAGTATTTTATTTTTATCCGATTACGACGAAGTCAGTATATATATGTTTCACCATAGCGCCTAAAGTAATATTAGTTATGAAGGCTGACAGCCTATATATTTTTATTTATTTATTTATTTATTAAAACTTCCTGCAAACATGTTGCACAAGGCGGACTTAATGCCACAGGCATTTTCTTCTAGACAAACCTTTGGGTGTTGCGAAGTTATTTGTGGCAGGTGTGTGTTTATACGACACGAGAGACTAAATAAAATTATTTTATGAAATACAATGATTCGTACAGATAAATAGGTGCTAGATATACATACATTGAATATAATTTATACATATACAATATAAATATAAAAAATAAATAAAAGTAAATATATATATAATATATATATATTACATATATAATAGACACTTTTAAGTGTTATTCTGATGCCTCCGTCAGCAGGTCCCTAAAGTGCTTACGTACTTTGAATTTAAAAGATAATCGGCTAGTAGCCGTCCTGATTTCTAGTGGGAGTGCGTTCCACAGAGTAACAGCTCGAACAAGGAAAGAGGAATGGACTGTGCTGGAAATGTGTGCAGGACAAAGAAGGAGAAGATTATTAGAAGACCGAAGATTCCTGTCATGGTTAGAGCAGAGATATTGGAGCTGGGATGTTAAGTAAGTAGGTGAGTTCGGTGATTGGAGAAGGGCGTACAACATAGACAGAGCCCTTAAACTACGGCGTTGTCTTATGGGTAACCATGACAGTTGTGTACGGTAGACAGAAATATGATCATACTTTCGCAGCTTGAAAACAAATCGAATGTAATTGTTGAGAAGCCGGTCTAATTTATTGAGCAGATCTGCGTTCAGGTCGAGATAAATTGAATACTTTAAAAAACATACTTTAAAAAATTGAAAATATATTGCTAATTTAATTAAACTTATTTTTAAAATTATGCACACATGTGTAAAAGTTTTTTACACCTACCCGAAAAACTATATATATTTTTAAATAATTTTTACTTAGTCGGGTTAAGGTTTTACGAACTATTTCATACTGACCAGTACCGAAAGCTCAGTAATCTGAACACCGACAGCTATGATTTCATGATATGTCGACAACTATCAGATCTAGATACAATTTAATCATATAGAATTGAGCAGCGAAAGCTATCTGGCTTCCGAACGTGTTGATCTAGTTTCCGAACGATTACGTTAAATTGTATCCTGACCGGTCCTTCGGCTGTTTGTGAACGATAAGGGTCACTTCACATTTTGTTTTTCAATAGCATGTTCGTTTTTAATTTTGTAAGTGTTCTATCTTTTGCTACAAGAATGAAAAATTCACTCAAATATTTGTATTTCATTGCTCGGGGTATCGAATATCGCGTTGGCAGCACGAAGTAATTTAAGGGACTGTTCCTACTGCGCCTAGTGATGTGGGTTCGATCTAAACGGCACAGCATTTTGTAAGATCTACCTGACTTTTTTATAGTTGGGACAGTTCTTTAAAGTCTGACTGTTCTATATCCATTACATGGATGTTTGTGAAGTCGTCACGGGTTACACAAGAGTCGCGGTAGCCTACCGTGTCACATCACTTTTTAAAATATGACGACAAATAAATTACACGACTATCATTACCACGAGGTATTGTAGCCATTGATTGTAGCAAGTTTTAACTCAAACGAAACTTATATCATCCTCATCAGCCCTTTGCAGTCCACTGCTGGACATAGGCCTTTCCCAACACCACAGAGCCCAATCTGTGGCTTTTTGCATCCAGTCGCTGCCAGCCCTCCTATGTAAGTCGTCCCGCCATCTGGCCAGAGGGCGTCCCGCACTACGTTTGCCAAGACACGGTCTCCATTCCAGAACGCGCTTACTCCAGCGGTTGTCAGTTCTGCGACATATGTGACCACCCCATTGCCACTCCAACCTACTAACTTTCAGAGCTATGTCGGTCACATTGGTTCTCTGACGAATTTCTTCGTTGCGAACTTTGTCCTTCAGAGACTCTAAGCTTATGGATTAGCCCTACAGTCAGTGTCCACGTCTCGGCACCGTACGTATGAAACTTATATATTGTGTACTTATACACAGTTGTCTTTTAATCAAAGAGTGTAGCTTCAACTTTATGCACGCCTCTAATGAAGTAATGTAACCGCAAATTTGAATCAAAAGTGGCAAATCCAGTTTAACTACTTTATCATTGATCCTAATATCATAAATTGTGCCATAATAACAGATACTAAACACTAGTTAGTTCGTTTTAGTTCATTATTTGTGAATAAATTAGTACTACTTTGTATCTGCAAGTATAATTATTTACGTTACGCTGTCTAGACCCCGGTGGATACTAAACGACTGTTTTTTTTCTAAATACTTACTTGTAGTATATATTTAACATCTAAACCAAATAGAACATTTAAGATTCATGCACACAAATGGTTTATTTGAGCGGGAACTAACCCACGACCGCCGACAAACATCAAATGGACAAATATGATTAATGCTTGCTATACCAAAAGCGAGTGTTGATGATGTTTGTCTAGGGACGCATATTTTTTTAGTAAAAATAACAAAGGCATAAATGTCTTGCCTTGTACTACAATCATTTCCATCACACTACGCTGACGGCTGTCGTAAGGAAATTTTGGTTTGATTTCCGTTGAGCTCAAATATTTGTTTGTAAGTCTAAACTTTTTATTGTGTTCTGTAAATTGCGATATATTTTTTTTTTGGACAAGCCCTAAACAAATGGACACCCGCAACACCAGTGGCGTCACAAGTGCGTTGTCGGCCTGGGAATCGGCCGACATCGGGATGGGAAGGGGGATGGGGTATGGGCCTCCGGTATCGTCACTCACTCGGTAAAACACAGCGCAAGCGCTATTTCACACAAGGTTTTATGTGAGGCCGTGGTATCACTCCGGTCGAGCCGGCCCATTCATGCCGAACCGTGGCTCTCCCACGGTGATGTCTGATATAGCTATGTTTATAAAAAAAAAATATTGGACAAACATATTGCACACCAATTCGGTCGATTTTCGGTTACTCGCATCCAACTTCTGCCAGCCATCTTTCGCAAATCGTCACTCCATCAAATTCGAAATTGTCCAAATCAGTGGTGTCCCATAGGAAATATCTACATCCTTCAATAGATTTCGATAGGTTGATAAAAGTACAGACCTATGAAAAAGCTTCCCTAAAGGTCTTAACAAGACAATGTAAAATATCTTAGAACTTATCATGTCTTATTCCGATTTGTTCACCACTAGTCTTAACTTATAATTGACTTTACATTTACTGCTCAAATGAGTTTAAATATGAATACAATAGCAGACACATAAAACACAGAACAATGCTGCTATCTGGTCGTATACATCTTCAAAACAACAATGCTAGACAACATAAAATACACGCTATCTTGAAATACATCAAATTCATTTGGTGAATTACTACCAGCGGACACAGTAGTACTTAAAATTGTACAGTAAATATTGCAAGTAGATTGCAATCTTGTAAATAATGGTTATTTACGTGGTCTGTGTCACATTTGTATTTTTTTATATGGAATAGGGGTAAACGAGCAGACGTATCACCTGATACCGCCGTCCATGGACACCCGCAACACTAGAGGTGTCACAAGTGCGTTGGCGGTTGCGGGGTATGGGATAGGGGTTGAGTAATGGACCTTCGGTATCCTCACTCTCTCAGTGAAAGACAATGTAGGCGCTGTTTCACACCGGTTTTCTGTGAGGCCATGTTATCACTCCGGTCGAGCCGGCCCATGTATGCCGAAGCGTGGCTATCACAGGCTTCGCAGCGGCATAATGTTAAAAAAAGTTTGATGTTTGATGTCCAAGGATTTTTTCTGTCTTTATTAGTATGGTTTGCTAACTTAGCACTTATATCATATATAATCTTGATCATCAACATCAATAGCCTTTAACAGCCCACTGCAGGATGTGGCCTTTCCTTGGAAAGCAAGTTTTGGTCTACGCTGGCGCACTGCACGCTGGCGAGACCAGGGTTTGTATAAGGCTTGTTTCAAATTTTCCTTCTCTTTCTGCAGTGATGTTGCCCTGTCTAGTTTGCTCCCTTAGTCTGTTTTTGCGGCAGTCACGAGACGAATCAGGGTAGTGACACTTCGTATTGTTAATTCGTCAACACACGCACTTAAGACCGAAGTATTACTGTATAGTCCTACTAATATTATAAACGCGAAAGTTTGTGAGTATGTAATTATGTGTTGCTCTTGCTCTGCAATGCTCTTTCACGCAAAAACTACTGAATGGATTTTGATGAAACTTTACAGCAATATAGCTTATACATCAGAATAACACGTAGGCTATAATTTATAACGATACAAGCTTCGCTTCGCGGCGTGCCCGTGGTTATTGTCGTACCGCGTTTAGCACCGTGGGGTTCAGCTAGTCTTCTATAAAAATTAGTTACTGTTCGTTAAACTTAGGAATAGCTGGGCTGATTTGGATAATTTTAGTCTTGACATATCATTGGCAGTTCAGGAACAGTCTAAAAGTTTAAAAAAATATGGAGAAAGAGACGCAATCGAAATTGCTAATGTTAACAAAAGTTTAGTAAATATGCATGTTGATTGAATTATAATTGTTTAATCAAGATATGATTGCCCTTTTGGTGCAGTGGTTGGTAACCCTGACTGCTAAACCGGAGTATGTGGATTAGATTCCCACACAGAACAAATTATATCAGACGTTGGATTAAATGCTATGTGTCTAGGTTTGATTTACCTTCACTATTATCGTTACCAGTAAAGCAGTCAGACACGTTCTTACTTTTTAATACAAGGTAACTACCGCATTAAGAATGCATCATGACACCCAGAGTCAGAACAACAATTCTTAGATTATACAAAGTGTTGTCCCATATGGGTTTTAACCCACAACACTTGGTGACAACGATCGCTAAAATCACTAATCCAGCCGTGCAGTCAATTTCAGTCTTCTAATTCATACTTAACAATACATAAAATGATATCGCAGTGTACGATGCAACCGTACACTAAACCGAGTAAGCATTTTACGTTACTCGGCTACTTATTATAAATTAGCTGTATACGTTTACGATTAGCGGTGATCGCGTGTGCTCCCTCGCTCCTTTACTAAACATATTTTGGTCCCCAATAAATTAGTATATATTAAATTCTCACCGCAGTATTATTTCGCAAATTACTAACTTCTACATGGTCCTTCGAGCCGGATGAGTATAGTGTAAATGACCTGATGTTTAAAGGTCCCAATTTACACGCAGTGTATATTAAAAGTTAATAAAATTTATCTCTTATCGCAGAATAGAAAGTGTTATAGACCAAATACAGTTATAATCACAGTCAAGGAGCAACAACCACTATCAGTCGCAGAATCCAATTAATACAGTTTTCTAATCCTATCTAACACAACTAGGCCCTTAGTATATTCGTAATTAAATATGACTTGACATTTATAGTTGAACATAAAACAGCATATTCTGGTTTCTTTATCAGGTATAAAGCGTTGACTGCCTTTATAAATAGAAGTAGAAACCAATGATTTAATTAAATGATATTTCTTTAAAAATATTAACGCTTTCTTTCGTATCTTTCTAACAAATAGATCTCATAACTACATTGTACAATTCGCGTATTTAATGTCCTGTTTTCTTGCGTCTGATGGTGGATCCATTCTGATTTGGGTTAAAATATGCCATCAAATTTAAAAAGGAGTTAAAATACTTACGTGGGAATTACATTAAACAGTGGCAGAGGTATACCTAGTATGCAAAGGGTTTGTGGGTCTACAGGTTTGTGATCTTGACTTCTAAGCCAGATCGGTTTGATGTTCGTCTAAGACAGGAATCGGGTGTAATTTATCTATGGACGTAATATGTTTTTTATCATGACTTATTGATTTAGTTAGGTTTAGTTTGGAATTAGACGGTCGATTGTTTTTTTTTATTGAATAGGCGGCAAACGAGCAGACATATCGCCTGATGGTAAGCGCTTAACGCCGCCAATGGACACCCGCAACACCAGAGGCGTCACAAGTGCGTTACCGGCCTTTAGGGGGGGAAAGGGGGGAGGGGTTGGGGTATTGGCCTCCGGTATCCTCACTGACTCGGTGAAACACAGTGCAAGCGCTATTTCACAACGGTTTTCTGTGAGACCGTGGTATTACTCCGGTCGAGTCGGCCCATTCATGCCAAAGCGTGGCTCTCCCAAGGCTGTGGGATGTGTTAGTTTATTACTGTTATAAGGTACAATCATCATCATCATATACAGCTTTAAATAGTCCACTGCTGGACATAAGGTTCTCCTTAGAAAGGAGGTTTTGGCCTACCATATCACGTTGTCCAGACGGCTAGGTATAGGGGTTTATTTCAAGATTTTGCGGTGATGTTGTCATACGCAGTTGAATTCCTTAGTCGCCTGTTACGACACCCATGGGATGAATAGGGGTGGTCATACTTGTATTCTTAATCCGTCACCACACGGACTATAAAGCTCAGGAACAACAGGTCCGACTTAAAAAAATATATCAGTGTAAGATAGCCCATTTATCGAGGAAGGCTATAAGTTATATATCTAAGGCTAAGATCAAGTGGAGTGTGGTAGGAATGAATCATCAATGAAGAATGTTTCAAATATGGAAGGAAAATTATTACGCTACGGGCAATAGGAGGAGACGCAAAAAAGATTGCGTGGGTCAGCTAATTATATATTAGGTACTAATAATAATAGTATTTTATCAAATATCTAGTGAATACTTAATGAAGTAATTGCATTGTATGTCATACAGGAAAGGAAGTTTAAAATCAGAGGTTAGAATTAAAGAAAGATGTGGTTGCTTCGAGTGCACATTCATGCGGTCGTAACTCCCTCAGGCTGCGCATGATTAAATGCCGTTGGTATGCGTACGCGCATTCACGACAATAGTCCCATAATAGCCGCCATTCAGAACACAGGACACCCAACAAGCCACGATGGACTTCGTTGAATAGAGATTAAAATAATCATAGTGTTTATTAATCACTCGATTTAATAATCGAATAGTTGCAAAGACAATTTACGTCATTATCTAAAACAGTAATAATTAATTACTTTTGTATTACAATGTATAAAATGATACGACGATACTTACAGCGATTTATGTTTGCAACTTTTAACGACTTATGACAAGAATTTATTTAATTAAATTTACTAAACATAATACTCTTAAGTTTCATTAAACTCTCAGTATAAAGTTTCGATCGAAAACTTATTACATTTTATGACATATACAGGAAACCAAATAACAAAAGAAGTTGATGGTCCTACCTATCTAGTGGTTGGAGATTCTTACTACTAAAGTGAGCTCGTGGCTTTGATTATCACTGAGGACAAATATGCATATCAATAAACTCTGCAATGCCGTGGGACGAAGCTAGTCCAAAAAAAGTAGCCGAAGTTAATCCTAAGTCTAAGTGCCGTCAAAATCTGTTTAGAAATTAGACGGAACAAACAGACAGATAGAAAAAATTGATAAAAATAGATTTTTGATGATGTAACTACCAAAAATACCTACTTTTACTTATGTATTTAGTGAAAAGCTGTTAAATCTATAATAATAATAAAGATAAAGAGTTTGTTTGTTTCTTTGTTTGAACGCGCTAATCTCAGGAACCGCTGATCCGAGTTGAAAAATTCTTTCAGTGTTGGATAGTCCATTTGTCGAGGAAGGCTATAGGCTATATATCATCACATTACTACTAATAGGAGCGGAGCACCAATGAAGAATGTTTAAAAAACGGGGGAAAATTTTCACGCTACGGGCAATATAAGACGGAAACGAGGTTGCGTAGGTCAGCTATTTTAAATTATAAACTGACACTTAAATTTTATTTATTTGTATAGATGAGTTCATATATGTGTGCAATTTATATATAAGACTAGCTGACCCACGCAACCTCGTTTGCGTCTTCTATTAAATTACCCCCGTTTTTGAAACATTCTTCATTGGTGCTCCGCTCCTATTAGTATTAGCGTGATGACATATAGCCTATAGCCTTTCTCGATAAATGGACTATCCAACGATTATCTACTCCAACGCACATACGCACACTGTTTTGATAGATATGATTGAATTTGAACTTTGTGTAGCTGTAATAAAGTGCAAATTGACTCATTGACGTTAGGAACACACCTACATTGCTTAGACAACAGTAAGTGCTTGTAATGTATGAACTTTATGCAATAGCAATAAAGCTCAAATTGACTTTACGTTATAGTTAGAAAAAGTTTGTATGGGAAAAAGAAAAGGGCTCTTTTTAGGGCTTTTCCGGCCACTATTCGATTTATTCTCGCCTTCCTTCACCTTATCCTTAAACTTCAACGAACATTTAAAAAAAAGAATTGGCCAAATTGGTCCAGACGTTATTGAGTTATGCGCTTACCAACACATTGAGCGATTCATTTTATATTATAGATATATATATATAGATGTGGGTGTACTTTAAGTACGTTTATTAGCAATCTGGTAAATGTACACACATCCATAGCTAATACACTATACTAGATACATACAGCCTAGATCAGACGGGTGTGTGTAGTGTCTAAAATTTCAAATAAGTGAAAAGTTCATTGCAAACTTAAACTACATATTAAAGTTATAAAATATAAGCATATATGTCGATGATATTTAATAAATTCCTTCGTATTTATGATGAAATATATATTACTGAACGCACGCGAACTAACAGAGAATCTGAAATCAATGAACTAAACCTAGGAATTACTAATTACTAATTCTCCACCGGTCTATCAAGTGTCATAATTAATTTAATAACATAATAGCTCTTTACTTCTAAAAGGAAGGTTGATTTCGTGTGTACAAATTTACCGTAAGTCGTAAAGACTAACTACACACATGATTCATGAGACATTTGCCGGAAACGATCAGAATCGCCGCCCGGTCACCGGTCCTGCACAATAGGCATGACTCACATCAGTAATATGTGTATAATAAGACAAAATTCCTCTTCATTCCTTCGTCTTGAGTCGGTCAAAACCTGGAACTCACTTGCAGCGCACGTGTTTCAGTCCCAATATGATCTCGGGTCCTTTAAGCGGGGCGTAAAAAAACATCTCACTAGGCCGCCATAGTGTGGGTCCCCATGCTGCATTGCCCTTTTTCACATTTAGAATGGTGACCACCACTCTTGGATTCTGCTCATGCGGTCCATCTGGCAGAGCAGAGTCATATCGACTGCCTCGGTGGCGCAGTGGTAGTGAATGCGACTACTCTGATTGAGGTCTCGGGTTCAAATCTTGGGTTGGACCAAGTGTTTGTGTGATCTACAAATATTTGTTTCGGAGTTTTGGTGTTTTCTATGTACAATAAGTATGTATTTGCAAAAAATATATATGTATTCATATTAGTTGTCTAGTTCCCATAACACAAGCTCTACTTAGCTTGGGACTAAATGGCGTTGTGTTAGATGCCCGAAATAAAAAAATAAAATAAAAAAATTGGCAGCTAAAACATTAAAACATATAATAATAATAAATAAATATTCCGGACATCTAACACACAACGTCATCTAGTCCCAAGCTAAGCAGAGCTTGTGTTATGGGTACTAGACAACTGATATAAATGCTTATATACTTTTTTTTGTAAATACATACATATTATACATAGAAAACACCCAAACTGAAACAAATATTTGCAGATCATACAAACATTTGGTCCGACCCGGGAATCGAACTCGAGACCTCAAGCTTAGCAGTCACATACGCTACCACTACGCCACCGAGGCAGTCAAATGCACAGTTAATGTGTACATAACAATGATAAAGAGATAACAATGACTGAACTTGATTTGATTTATCGTGGTAATGGGTATCCTATGTCCTGGCATTATTATCATTAATATGCAACGTTTATGCTAGCACCATACTACTACTACTAATATATATATTCTGAATAGATTCATGACTATTTTGGAAACAAGACTAAGTTAATAAAACTATTACTCAACTGTGTAAAACTTATGATAATATTAACTGGGGTATTACATATTTATTGACATCTCATGCATTAATATCGGCTATAGGTTAGCAACGACGGCGTGGTCAGTACATGGATGGGTGACCGTTAGTATCGTGCCACTCACGACCCATGAGTAGTATCTCCGCTCACGTCTTCGTAATTCGGAGATCACGTTAACCAGTCGGTCCTGGTTGATATCATAGGATAACAGTCGTGAAGATTAGTTGTAGAACCTTTGGACCGCTTAAAAACATCCAACGGCAATATTACGTAGCCACAACGTTGTCTTGTCAGTCCGGCCGTATGGCCTTAACCCCTTTCCTGATAGGAGAACCCGAGTGCGTTGTTGATGAGTAGGTTAGGCAAAGTAACAAACATACAGTGACTGCCAAAACTTCTTTAAATTATTACTCTTCCATTTTGCTTCGCCGCAGTCGGATAAAACACTTCTTTTTTTTTAATGCTAATGAAACAGAAATCATTTAAGTATTAAAAGTAGTTATTATTCATGTCATCATATCATATCATATCATTCTTTGTGTCGAGTATGATATGGTGCAAAGTACCGTGACCACACTTAATTTCTTAGCTTACAAAATGTTATAAAGCTTTTAGTTTTCTACTTTATCACTGGCTGAAAGATAATGCAAAATCTCTTTGCCTCATAGACAACAAAAAAACTTGTGAAGTGGGATTCTTAAATTGAAATGTGAAACAAAAATTTAAAGAACAGATCAATCATTCATAAATGATTTTTTTCTTTAGGTCCAAAAATCACCTAAAAATATTGCGTTTTCAATTTTTATTTATTTTTAAGTAGGACTATACGTTCTTTTAACATGATAAATTACTTTTTGTAATAACTTATTTAAATTGTGTCTGTTTTATTTTACAGGTAAGTTGGCGGTAAAAATCTGGAACCGAATCATTGTTTATTTTTATCAGAACACGTGAGTATAAACGTTGAAAATGTGATCCAGACTTACAATTATTAATGGAGTAATAGTAGTAAAGACACTGAAAGGACGACAACACACTTGTGACTCTTTAGTTGCAGATATCCGTGCGTGGAGATAGTTGGTTACTTGCAGATATCCGTGCGTAGAGATAGTCCCTTACAATCAGGTGACACGACTGCTCGTTACAATCCCTCCCCCGCAACACCATGTTCATCAAATAAACATGAAATGTAAGAAAAGCCTTTAACCATTTACGACACAGAAATTTTGCGACAACTATTTTATTACAAGACATAAACTAGCTGACCCTAATAACCTCATCTGCGTCTCTTATTCCTAATAGCCGTGATGTTATACAGCGTGAACAAATTTGTTTACTATAAAAAGTATATAGGTAGTAAGCTAACCTTAAAAGATAGACGTGTGCTGTAACGAACAATAAAAAAAAAGTTTTTGTCCATTTTTACAACATTTGTCATTGATACTTCACTTTCTTTTGATTATTTTTTTTATTATATAGGGGGCAAACGAGCAGACGTATCGCGTGATGATAAGCGATTACCGCCGCCCATGGACACCCGCAACACCAGAGGCGTTACAAGTGTGTTGCCGGCCTTGTAGGAAGGAGTACGCTCTTTTCTTGAAGGTTTGAAGGTCGTATATTATTGTTGCGTGAGGATTCTAACACTGTACTGACTAGTATTTTCTAAGATTAGCGCGTTCGACTAAACAAACCAAGTCTGTCGCTTTATAATATTAGAATTAATAAGTACATAGATGCATATACGGCACGTAAGCGATATGCTACTCATACATGCTAGATGGGTTTCGTCGTATGCTCATTTGAACTCAGGTTTCCGCTAACCGAAGTCAACGACCTATGTAGGTGTTCTTATGTCACATGGAAAGAACAGAAACCTGTTTACTGATAACAACATATTTAATGACAAATCTGCATAGTTTACAAAAAAATAACAGTTACTCTATGGCATTATAGATAAAAAATAAATGAAGCATAGACAGAATTATAATACATAGTCTACACACTACACGAACGACTATTGAATATATTTAGTAGTTATTCGTGAGAGAAATTCGTGTGGTAACCGTGTAAGGTAAGGAATCCTAGCTAGATCAGTCTATGATGGGTGACCATTCATAACAAACATCTAACACACAACGCCGTCTAGTCCCAATCTAAGCAGAGCTTGTGTCATGGGTACCAGACAACTGATATTAATACATAAATATTCTTTTTTTTGTAAATACATCAATATTATACATAGAAAACACCCAAACTCCGAAACAAATACTTGCAGTTCATACAAACATTTGGTTGTACAGCACAGCAGTCGCATACGCTACGACTGCGCCACCGCCATTTTTACCGTGGGAGAGCTATGCTACCGTGGCAGAGCTATGCTTCGGCGTGAATGGGTCGGCTCGACCGGAGTGATACCACGGCCTCACAGAAAACCGGTGTGAAATAGCGCTTGCGCTGTGTTTCACCGAGTGAGTGAGGATACCGGAGGCCCATACCCCAACCTCTCCCCCATCCCCTTTCCCATCCCCCCAAAGGTCGGCAACGCACTTGTGACGCCTTTGGTGTTGCGGGTGTCCATGGGCGGCGGTAATCGCTTACCATCAGGTGATACGTCTGCTCGTTTGCCCACTATTCAATAAAAAATAAAAAATAAACCGAGGCAGTAAATATTAAGACCGCTCCGGTCATCTGAAAGCACGTTAAGCCGCCTCGAACCCAATCGCCATACGATCATTTTTGGTAATCGTTGCGGGTAGTTGGGGCTCTTAAAAGTCTAATAACAGTATTTCTACAAAACTTTAATATCTCCTTGTATGCTCCTAGATTCTGGAGGTATGATGGCAGTCGATCACTTCGTACTTAGAACGACAACCTTGTCCTTATATGAGAAAAAGAGAAAAAAAAAAGAGCGTACTCCTTCCTAAAAGGCAGGCAACGCACTTGTAACGCCTCCGGTGTTGCGGGTGTCCATGGGCGGATACGTCTGCTCGTTTGCCACCTATATAATAAAAAAAAAAGAAAAAAAAAAAAGAATAGTTGATTCTTGTAATACTATAATAAATATCGATAGGTACACTTTTCTATATACGTAATGAGGTGATGACAAAACTAAGGTTATAGATAGATATGGTATCCATATCGACAGTGGTGTGTACTCAAAATGGGATTTAGTTCCATAAAATTTCATCTTACAAAGTCGTATTTTCCATAGTTTTCTTGCAAAGTTTTTATGAAGGAACCTAGGAATTTGACTGCCGCTCACTGACTCAAGATG
Source organism: Spilarctia lutea (assembly GCA_916048165.1). Lineage (NCBI taxonomy): Eukaryota > Metazoa > Arthropoda > Insecta > Lepidoptera > Erebidae > Spilarctia > Spilarctia lutea. The sequence goes on along the minus strand of OU696479.1, from coordinate 4,542,001 downwards.
CAGATAGAACACGTCTACCTTACACTGTTTACAAGCGTTTACATACTATAGTTTTTGAGATATTTTGTTGAACAGTAATTTACAATCCTCATTGGTTTTACCGTTACGAACACGGCTACTGAATACCGCTTATGTTCTATATAGACGCCTAATCATAGACAATAACTTTCTTGAAAATGCTTCTATGGTGCTAGCATAAATGTTGCATACTAATGATAATAATGCCAGGATATAGGATAACCATTACCACGATAAATCAAATCAAGTTCAGTCATTATTATCTCTTTATCATTGTTATGTACACATTAACTGTGCATTTGACTGCCTCGGTGGCGTAGTGGTAGCGTATGCGACTGCTAAGCTTGAGGTCTCGGGTTCGATTCCCAGGTCGGACCAAATGTTTATATGATCTGCAAATATTTGTTTCGGAGTTTGGGTGTTTTCTATGTATAATATGTATATATTTACAAAAAAGTATATAAGTATTTATATCAGTTGTCTAGTACCCATAACACAAGCTCTGCTTAGCTTGGGACTAGATGGCGTTGTGTGTTAGATGTCCGAAATATTTATTTATTTATTTATTAAGTGTGCCGCGATGTTCACAGTTTAGTTAACTAATCCTATATGAGTATGTATGTGAGGATCTTTGTTGCTCTTTCACGCAAAAACTATTGAATGGATTTTGAGGAAACTTTACAATAATATAGCTTACATATCAGAATAACACATAGGCTACAATTTATAAAGTTTATTGTCGTACTGCGGGTAGCACCGCTGGATTCAGCTAGTATTTTCATAAGCGGAGATTTGTAATTGACTGTCAGCTTACTACAATATTAATATACTGTTTTTTGTAGCTGTTAGTCTTACATAGTGCTTAAATAAATTAAATTAAATAGCCGATGTGCACGCGGCCGGAGCCGCGGACAAAAACTAGTTTAATTGAAATGTGTACATAAGCTTATTTTAGACTATATCGTCACTCAAGTATTTTATAATGACTGTAATTATATTCATAAAAAATAATCTTAGAGTTCGTTGACCATACAATGTCGGTACCTAGTGTTATTAAAAATTAACTATGCGCATATGAATATTAATAATACTTTTTTACTTCTACGTTTTTAATTACTGTTAATACCATTGACTTGACCAAAAATGTCAGGCATCGTTGATTCTTTTTATAAATCATCATAAAAACAACATGTTTTCGTGATCCTTCTAGAAAAAAAAAAACATTATAAATTAGAAACTAATTCATCAGACCATAGATAAATAATTTGTCAATTTTGACATCTATATATCTAACCACAGAACAACCATCACAGCTAACAATTGACGGTCAACTTTAGCACCTCATACGCTCATAGATCAAATTAAGAAGTACACGTTTTACATGCTGCCGTTGTTGACTTCGTTACTTTTCACGAAATCTGACCCATATCATCTTTCATATCTACTACTATGGGTGCTAACATTCCATATTCTTTATCTGTCAACACACGGACTACCAAATAAACAACGAGAACATTTTTATATCAAAATGATAAACTCTGTTTTCTGTTCAGTCTCCAAACCAATGTTTAAAAGAAAATTATGCGCATTCTTAGAACTTGTTATCAGTTAAAACTATTGGTTGACTTCGCTGTTGTATTTTGACAAGTAGTCCAGTCATTATAGTAAGTTCACCTCGGAATTCGAGATACCCAGCTGTAAGTCTGTAAATACTTGTGTATTGACACCCTAAAAGTTGTCTCAAAACCTACATATGGTAGGGTGTAAGCAACTATTAAATTTCAAGGTCAAAGGTCACAAAAATCGGTTTTTTGCGCTTTTTTTGGAAATATGATTAAAATTATAAATTGTAGTTTTTGTACCCTTTATTCCATTTTTTTACTTTCAATAAATAAATGTATTCAATGATATTTTTTAATAAAAAGATTAATTCATAATTTATTTGTTTTTTGTTTCATCATGTAAGAAGTTAATAATATTAATTAGGTTAAAATTCAAATATAATTCTTATATTTTCATTAACAATTCTACAATTACATGGGCAGGTAAGTGTTGTTAAATAAATTAATACTGAATAAAAAGTGGATAAGTTAGGAAAAAAATTATAAAATATAATATAATAGTTAATAAAAATTGACAAGTATTTATAATCATTGAATTATCGATAGTTCATCAACTATATATGGCGCGTTTTCGACCGGAGGCACTGGTTGACCTGAAGTGATGCGGTGACCGCGCGCTCTCCGCCCTCTATCTCGAAAACGGTTCACCGTATAAAAATTTTTTTTAACAAAATTTGTAGAGAATTTTGTATTCTACAATATTGATAATAAATACAAATAGCAAAAAACCCATAGGAAATGAGATATTTTCAAAAAAAGCGCATAAAACCGATTTTTATTACCTTTGACCTTGAAATTTAATAGTTGCTTACACCCTACCATATGTAGGTTTTGAGACAACTTTTAGGGTGTCAATATACAAGTATTTACAGACTTACAGCGGGGTATCTCGAATTCCGAGATTCTTACCTAATTTAAGCTTAAATGACTGGACTAAAGATAAATGGCGGCGAAAGTAAAATTGACAATACACCTATATGTGCATGTTACTGGCCAGTTAAGAGCATTCTAAATTTGAATTAACAAACAGAAAATTGGCGGGTTGCGTGTCTCTCTTTTCTAAACGATTAGCCTAAAATAAAACATGACTTCAAAGCAATATGTGTTTCACTTTCATATAAAACAGATAATAATATGTTCGCTAATGTGGTTTTATTGTGTTTGCGTGCACAACAAACAGCGCATTAAGCTCCAAAGAGGTATTAAGTCCAGGCTAACTTTTAATCAGTTTAAATTTCGAAATTGGTGACTTTGAGTAAATAACTGGACAGATATGAATCTAATTAGCTTCCTGCGTGTTCCGCTTATTTTTTTTCAAGGAACAGATTAAAATGCATTCGAATTTGTAGATGTACACACTTTTCTAGTTTCGGTTTTCATTCATCATTTAAAAAAGGTTTTTATTTATATATTTGTCCCGTTAGGAGCGGTGTCTTCGTGACCCATATTCCAACCGGTAAAAAACCTGTTTAACTTAAATAAAACTGACAAACTTCAAAACAGGTTAGGAGCGTTGAAACGACACCGAGTGAATCGCTAATACCGTTCTAATGCCGATTATGTTTTCCAGAAACTTTTATTCATATTTTTTGTCATAATCTTTTTTATTTGTTGGACAATAACAAACCTATATCTTAATAGGTATTAACTTTTCTACATATCTATTGTTTTCCATCTCAATACGCCAATTGAATATTAAGCTATTATATATATATATATTAATTAAACTATTTCCACTATATAATAATATGAAACGGCCGCCTTCTGGAGACATTTGCATAAAATAATGACGTTATACCTAATGATAAACTTTTACAGTTACAAACATTTAGTTAAACGATTAAAAACAGCTAAATAATAGTCATGACTATTGTCAAATGCCATCTTTGTTTTGAAAATTTACAATTATCAAAGCTATTTGAGATATCGGGGATCTAAAAAGTTGGTATGTTGGGCGAAGCATCACTAGGCCGCCATGGTGTGGGTCATCATGCTGCATTATCTTCATTCGCAATGAGTATGGTGACCAACATTCTTGGATTCTGCATATACTTTCCATCAAGTAGAGCAGTAGTAGAGAAAATAAAGCAGTTAAGCTACTCTCGCAAGTTTCTTAATTCTTGGAAAACTTTAAAACAATTATTGTGTCTTATACTTATTCGAAACCTAAAATTCGAAACCTCAAATGCTCAATCTTCAGGAGTAAAATTATTTATTTTACAATTTGTACGGAATGTTAAGTAATGTGCTTAAAATGTGAGCGAAAACGTGTGTGGTGTGCATTCCACCGGCACGTACGATCAGAATGCCGACGTCACCGTCTGAACCAAATCAAATGAATCGTAACATCGATCGAATCAATCCGATGAATAATTCAACAGTTAGAGGAAATTAAGGAAAAGACTATTCGATAAAGAAAGTCAAGAATTTTACGAGATTAAAATCGAATCAGTAGAATAGCCGTGAGCGATGGTAATTGTTGAATTGTATTAATAACCAACTTCTTAAAAAGGTCTCAATTCGGTTGTATTTAGAACTCTGAGCTTCTTTTTATTTAGAAGGGGTATACTTTTCCTTTGATTCCATCAGAAATCTAAAGAAGTCACATTTGAAGGTACAATATCAAAATTGTAAGCATTAAAATCTCAATAACTTTCATTCATTCGTCATTACTATTTCATATCATAATAAGGCTTGATGGTACTAAGATCGTCAGAGTGACATGACAAAATATGATATGCTAAATATTTTTGGAATGTGTGTGTGAATGTATATTATTTGACACTTCATAGTCTCAACGGATTAATGAATTTCGGCTTGGAACTGACATTATACTCTTCATAATTGTAACAGCGACACCAGATATATGGCATAACGGCAGTTTGTAGATGCTAAATACCTATTCATTTTACGGTTATCCGGTTACGTAGCCGGCGTTTTTGTTTTTTTTTTCAATAATCAACTAGCTTTGAAAATTAATATTATCATTCGTCAAGCTTATTACGCCGTAGCTTCATAGTTTCAAATCTTGCGTCAACTAGATAGGTTGACTTCTAGTTAAAATCACTTTCTCATTCCGATTCCGCATCAGGAATACTTTCTGCAGTTGTCGTGGGAGAGCAATGCTACGGTACTAATTGCCGACTGGCTTAAACGGAAGGAAACCACGGCCTAATAGAAAACCAGTGTCAAACACTTTTATCTTTGCATTTCACTAGGAGAGGTTACCGGATATTTATATTCTAACCCTGGAGGGGGAACTCAAAACTCTACAATTTTGCATGGCCATCGGTAGTTACTTACTATCCGGATATCCGATTATCCGTATTAGTATGTCCGGTTATCTGTATTCGATATATTCTGGATCATCGTCATCACAATCAACCGACACTGAGGGATATAGACCTCTTCTTCGAACGGAAGGTTTAGCCTACCATACAATGCAAGCCAAGCAGGTTGCTATAGTTTATTTCAAGTTTTTTCTCTCTTTGTTCATAGCTATCCGACTCAATTACACAGTCAGTTTTAATAATACTATTTGCGGCATGTGGTGTTATTACTGCAGGTTACATAAAGCTTCATTATTTACGGTATTATGATTCAAGACAGATCAATGACTTCATTAAATTATGTACATAATTTATTAATTAATTTTTCATAAGATTTAAAACTAGTTTTTATCTATGGAACTGTCAATTAGTAAATGTCATAGAGTGGGTTGCTTTTTTTTATTCGTAAAACTAAATTACAGGTATATAATATTACAGCATCGTTGTGCAGAACTTGAAATAGATTCGTTCTGAAAGTAATAGAGAAGTGTTTTAGTAATTCCCGCCAGAGGGTGTAATAAACGGTAATAAATGACATCGTCATTTTTTTTTTTAAAGACAATTCCCATATTAGGAATAAACATCCTGTGTCGTGGGGGACTTTACAAACATACATGAAACGGACACAAAGAACATCCAGACTCGGGACAACAATTCGTGGATCACACAAAGTGTTGTATCGCGTGGGATTTGAACCCAAGACACTTGGCGCAGTAGCAAGCGGCATGGCGACCGCTGAAACCACTCGGCCAACCGTGCAGTGCAACTTTTAGTAGAAACTTGTGTAAAAAGAATTACCCTTGCTACTGTCAAATAATATTGAGTTTAGTTTATTTAGACTTAAATAAATAGTTTTCGAACTTTGTATAAAATTGCTAATACTATCTCTCCTACCACATATTGTTAGGCACCTTTTAGGAATGTTGTGACGAGAAAGTAAAGCAAAGTAGCAAGTACACAACAATTTAAAATTGAATTAAAAACGAATTATATATTTTTTTTTTAAAGTATACCAATAGGAAATGACAACCTACCTTCATAGAAACCTAAATTCCATAGACAGGAGCAACAGAACCTTATTAGGAAAATGAGGCCCTCTTAATGGTAGCTATAAATAAAATACGGATATAAATATGTTCTCTCAACATAAATATTATGTTGGTAACACTTTATCTGACATACATTACACAGGCTGGCAATTCTGTAGAAAAAAAAAGTTATTTAAATATGATATCCTCGTATTTACTGTTTATTGACTGGCTTCGTTTGAATAATATTACATTCTAAGAAGACGTTAATAGCATTTAGTGGAAGACATTAACGGGGCAATTTAAATGGTAAAATGCAAGAATATTTTTATTTAATTATGTTTATTTCAAGTTAATCAGTAGTTGTGGGATAGGTTACCTAAACGAACGTCAATACGTCCAACGAATAAGTGTATGTCCGCTTAAATACAGGAAGACTTAAATATTTTTTTTTTTTTTTATATTTAGCACCTCTAATATTGATTTGGAGCCTATTATAAGCTAACCCTTTCATACATGTTCTCGCTTTTACTAGGTACTGCTCGTACTTTCATGCTTCATACTATATATTTCTTGCATACAACCTTTCACTCTTTCCAGGTGGGATTCCTGCTATTCTAAAGACTTTTACCAGACTTAAATAATTAACCACCAATAAGTAAAGGAAATAAGTTTTATCAAAGAAATAAAATAATAATACTATACCTATTCAAAATGTTTTATAATGTCAGGATATCTCCAAATAAAATAAACAATTAAGTTTCAGGAAACAATAACGGTTATTGGCTTAACTATAACGGACAGAGGAGACGTCTTCCCCCACCACCCACCATAACACCCAACCGAGCAAGTGGTGGCGGACGTTGTCTAAATAAAGAAACCCGAAAGCGCTGGGAAGGTCCTCATGTCTTAATAAAAGTTCCCGGAGCCCTCTTATTTTAGGCACATCGTGATGTTCTCGATTAATCAGTTCAATGACGATACGCCGCCCAGTCGCAAAACCCTGATATCAGCCCGAGGGGGTTACCACACGTAAAAATTATATTTTTCCAGTTCTATAAAGTTAAACAACTGGCTAGCTAGACACACTGATGAGGCTATAATTTAGAGTATTATAATCTAGAATTATTGTAGGCACACGATCTATTTTTGCTGTCAGCTTTACTCGTAGGTGGAAAGATTGAGTGCTAATTGCTATCTGCCAACTCCCATCCGTAGATAAAGTATCAGCTAAAGAGGTTCTAGTCAATTGCATTTTTATGTAAATAAACCTGGCCAATTATAAATAAAAGTGCACATTAAATAAATATCTTTAGCGTCGCAGGTGGTGATCGCACTTGGTTTATCCTACGCAAGTAAATAAATATGATGGAAATACATTACTCATTGGTCTAACGATCAGTGTATGCGACTGCCGATCAGGAGGTATCGAGTTTAATTCGCCGCTCGAGCCAAAAGTGTTCCTTAAAAGACAATTATCTTACTCTGGTAATCGTTTGTACGGAATATATCACTGTACAAGGCATTTTGCACATACAATGCTTTTAAAAAAACCTTATTAGATACTAACGTTTAGGCTATAGGATTTTTGAATACCTAACTTTTAGAATGTTTTAAATAGAATTGTGTATTTGTTTAGGTACTAAATAAATACACAATTATATTAACAATTATGTATATAACACAACCTATATTAGTCTATACTAATTTAAGCTACTCTTTCCCGTGATAAAATTTAAAAATAAAATTAAAACCACAACACTATAGGTATACGAGTAGGTATAGGTATATCATGCATTCATATTGTTTTGCTAATGTAAAATAAATTTAAAAGATTAGTTTGAGCTCATACAATCTTAATAAACATTTAATTCATCATCATCAACAACCCATGACCTCCCACTGCCGGGCTAAGGCTATACTTCCCCACACTGGCCAAGTGCGGGTTGGGAGCTGGCAAGAGAACGTTCTGGCTACGTAATCTGATCGTTGGAGGTTTTCTAAGCCGCACGAAGGCCTCTTAGCTTCATACTGATATTCTATGACAACAGCCGGGACTGACTGCTTAACTTGACCTCCGAATTATGGAGACGCTCATGGTAATGTGCCACCAGCGGTCACCCATCCAGGGACTAACCGCACCGTCGTTGCTTACCCTCGGTAATTGTTTCTATTCACCGAGTGCAACTAGGCTATGAGCGCCTCATTAATTGAAAATAAATTGTGGCTATCATCACGTCACACGTAACCGTGGGAGAGCTATGCTTCGGCATGAATGGGTCGGCTCGACCGGAGTGATACCACGGCCTCACAGAAAACCGGTGTGAAATAGCGTTTGCGCTGTGTTTCACCGAGTGAGTGAGGATACCGGAGGCCCATACCCCAACCCCTCCCCCCATCCCGTTTCCCATTCCCCAAAGGTCGGCAACGCACTTGTGATGCCTTTGGTATTGCGGGTGTCCATGGGCGGCGGTAATCGCTTACCATCAGGTGATACGTCTGCTCGTTTGCCCACTATTCAATAAAAAAAAAACACGTTTATTACAGCAATTAATCCACCAAAGTCAATCAATTATGTTTATTTACATGAATTACTGCGATTATTCTTAATCTCTTCTTTCTTGTTCTTATTATCATTTACAGTCTGTAAAAATAACTTCTAAAGTCTGTAAAACTGTAAGAAAGCATTATCGTCTAAAATAGAAAAACAAGAATACTGACTTTATTCCATCTTTTTATTCGCATTTAAAAGATGCAGGGCTCGAAGGACCGTCCCCTAAAATGCGAACTCCAGAATACGATTCCAACAAAAACTTTAGAACTTGCAATTATAATAATTCAAAGAGCATTGTATTATAGAAATTCGTTTGACAATACTATAAAAGGATATAGCAGTGTATTGTTCAGATGCAAGACGTCTTAATCTTGCCAAGTTGTACAAGACATTTCCGCAAAGTTAGACATACTTCGTGAGAAAATACAGTACGCAGACTGCTATAGGACTTAATTTGCAAGCACGTTAGCTACCAAACGCAAATGTGGCTCGTTCAGTCAGTCACAATGACAATATACAGAAGAAATGCTATTGTTAACTCCCCTTGTTTTACTTAGTACGGAAGCTTGTTGTGCATCTTTACGGTTATACAAGTAGCTAAATTGAGGTAGGTATTTGCTTTTGATGTTTCCGTGGGAGAGCCACGCTTCGGCATGAATGGGCAGGCTCGACCGGAGTGATACTACGGCCTCACAGAAAACCGCTGTGAAATAGCGCTTGCGCTGTGTTTTACCGAGTGAGTGAGGATACCGGAGGCCCATATCCCAACCCCTGCCCCCATTCCCTCTCCCCATCCCCCAAAGGTCGGCAACGCACTTGTGACGCTTTTGGTGTTGCGAGTGTCCATGGGCGGCGGTAATCGCTTACCATCAGGTGATGCGTCTGCTCGTTTGCTCCTTATTCAATAAAAAAAAACTTTATAAAAATTAAATTTATTTTTGAAGTGAAACTTCTTTAGGCACATGAGTGTAAAAATTTTACGGATTTAACGCGTCACGAAGATGTGTAGCGTTTTTGTCGAAGAAGAGGGAGAGAGATTGAGACCGATTGAGAGAGAGTGAGAAAGAGCGAATTTTAATGTAATATTCATCATCTGAGATTTTACTATATTATATTTTAAACAATATAAAATAAATGCATTTTAATTATTCTCTTTAATTATTTTTATTAATAATTAGTTTGCCAAAGAAGTTTCACTTCTGACATGTGTACTTTGTACGCACGCATTTTTTTTTCTATTTAGGATGTTTGTATGTTCCTTCTGACTAGTCGCCGAATATCATCAATTTCACTAATACATAGCTGATACAAACAATAAAAATACGAAACTAAGTCTCATTCATTCATTCATTCACAAATGCTAAAACTTTACACCGGAGTTTATAATCTGTATTCCGATTGCTATATTTATCAACACATTATTGAAGAAAAATGTTCATTACTATATCTTACTTTTAAAGTAGAATGTAAAGAGGAGACAAAGTAGTTCCATTATTTGTAATTAAAGCCAATCCAAAACTAAATAAAATCCAAAGCATTATCGTCTAAAACATAAAAAACAAGAATACTGACTTCATTCCACCTTTTTACTCGCATGTAAAAGATGCCAGGCTCGAAGGACCAAGATAAATAATTAATTGGCGTTGGCGCCTTACGGTGGCTAGATACTGACTCTTTTACACGTATTCACTTCTCATTACCATTACTTGAATAATATGTACACTTAGCTCATAGGATTCAGTTAATGTTGTTATTATTTTAAACTGTGCTTTGGTTTACTTTAACTATACTTTGTTTGGCCGAAATCTCCTTTCTTCGGAAGGTGCCTATGGACCCGAAAAAATATTAACATAATCTTGACAACTTTCGAGTGTAGGTCTCAAAAAAATTACCATCGAATTTGTATGCCGATGCATTTTTAATGTAAAATATATATTTTGCAAGCCCCAAAACAAAAATCAGTTTGTTATTAATGAAAATGAATAAAAATTTTCAAGTCACCATTCTGACATGTTAGAGCTGGGGGTCACTCGGGAAGGTACCATTCACTTTGTATGCCACAAGTTTTTCTCAGTTTTCCATCGTATTTTCTCGAAGTATTGATTTTTAGAAACTGTTATTTATTAATTTGGGACACTCATCAAATCGACGTGTTTCGCTCCCTATCCCGCTTTTTCCTTCCACTATCAGAATTTGGTCCAATAATAAAAGTTGGGTGTCTCGTCAAAACGAAGCTGTGTATAAACTTTCAGCCTGTTATTAATCACTGAAATCCCTTGTTCGTGGGCCCGTGGACTATTACCTGCCAACCAACAATTACATAACCAATTTTGAAGTTGAATTTTCATTAGGTTACAATGAAAATGTTAGATTTCAAAACGACATTGAGTGCAGTCTTACTTAGAAATAAGTTACTATAAAGTGTTATCATTCAGATGACTATAATAGTGATAATGCGTGACAAATAAGAACACAAATGCTTACCAATAATATTCATACCGTGACTGTTGTAGAAGCAAACTACGTGACTCTACCCTGCCTGATGGAAAGCACCAGCAGAATCCGAGAGTGCTGGTCACCATCCTCAATGCAAACAAGGACACGCATGGTGACCAGCACTATGGCGGCCTAGTGAGATGCTTTTTCACGCTCCCGCTTAAAGGACCCGGGATCATAGTGGGACGGAAACACGTGCGCTGGTAGCGAGTTCCAGGTTTTAACCGCTTGGCACAGGAAGGAAGAGCCGAATCGATGAGTGCGAGAGTGTATGTTTTCCACTCTAAAGCGGTGACTTCCGGGGCCACCACGTGTTGTCCTGTAGAGGAAGGGACCTTCTAATTAAAGGCCTATGTCCAGCAGTACAATATTAAAGGCCGTTTATGATGATAACACCATCATAAGATTAGTAAAACAATCTCAGTGTGACAACGTTGACATGATAATTGTCTATACCTAACGATAACGGCTCACCATTAGAGAGCCGTGATCTAATTGGCTACTGCGACAGTAATAAAAAAATAAATGCCATTAAATTAAGGCTGATTAGAGCCGCTTCAGATTACATAGTAACTACTTTAATAGTTATTACCATGATCCCATCTATACCTCGTTATTAGCCATGCTCTAAATCCCACGACAATTAGATGGCCGCTCAAGCTTTAAGAATATAAAACATGCATGTTGACAATAATTATAGCATCGTATATTGATGTTTTCGATAAATTCGCGTTTTATTAACATAAAATACGTGGCGAACATTCAATAGCATGTAGGTTAGAGAAATCTGGTGCTGCGACTTATTTTTTTTATAAATTATTGCCGCGTAAAGAATATATTTTATGTTTTTATTTAAATATTGAAATTTTATCTGTGACTCGTAATGACATTAATAGGTATAGACAAGATAGATTTTAAAGGAAGTTCTTAAAGTCGATTCAAACTTGACGCTTACAATTTATCTAGTTTATAATTTAAAATTTTAATAACCATAACTTTACATGCATTAAAATGAAAGGATGGATGTTTATAATTGTATGACACCAACTGTATCAAATATGATACAAATGTGTATTTTCCTTCGAATATTTTTCCCAAACTAGGTTGGGATTAGCTTAACGCGGAACCGCTGCCATTAGCATTTCACAAACAAAATACTGAACAATATTGAAGGTCTGCACGGAAGTGGTGCCTCTTTAAATCGTCTACTATCCACAGTGTGCTATTTGTGTTTAAATATGTATGTATTGGTGTATGTATGTATATGTATATATATATTTACATGTAGTAACTTTTAGTTTATGTCAATTGTGTGTTGTTCTGGACAACTATAACCTCGATGCACCTACCTTCCTACCCATAGGTTGGCTGGTAGAGAATGCCTGAAGCTAAGTCCGCCGTTGTACATAAGTACATGAAGATTTTAAATAGAAAAAAAAATGCTTTATATCCCACTAATATTATAAACACGAAAGTTTGTGAGTATGTTTGTTGCTCTGTCACACAAAAACTACTTAAAGGATTTTGATGAAATATTACAATTATATAGCTTATACATCAGAATAACACATAGGATACAATTTATAAAGATACTAGCTTCGCCTCGCGGTGTTGCCCGAGGTTATTGTCGTACCGCGGATAGCACCGCGGGGTTCAGCTAGTACTAGAATGAGACATAGGTCACTTTTTATCCGGGAATAGTTGATAATCGTAATAGAAACCATTGGCATTGGATAACTTTATATAATGAAATAAATGTATTAAAAAACAAAATTCTTATTTGCGAGTTAAAATAAAACCCTAACAGTAAAATGTCGTACATTAATAATTTTCATTGGCTTATCGCAAGAGGAATTAATCATATAACTTTGTAAGCTGACACACAAAATACTCAAACGGTATAAGATATAAAATATATTGATTCGCATATAAATTTCCCGCACTTAACTAACCCGTTAGATGTCCAGTATCTGCATTATCCGGGACCTAACATCGATGTGAGTATAGTTGGTAATAGTATATCTGAATTCTAATTTTAATTTCACATCACTCATAGACAACCTTTTATAGTCTAAATGCTAAACATTCTGAGTGGTCTGAAAAGTTTTAGACTTCAACGTAAAGTTACGTTAATACGAGTAAAAACTAGGGAATGTAGTTGTGCATCTTTGCATTTGCATTGTGTATCGCTAGAAGAAATGAAAACTAACCCTACCTTAAACTTATAGCTAAGCATAATTTTCCACAACCAGCTATACAAGTAAAATGAGTACCGATCAAATTACTGTAGCTATTAACCAATTTGCACAGCTTTGGAATAATGGAATGTGGTGTGGAACACGCGGGCCGAGCCGCGGGCAAAAGTCAGTTGTTTAAGACCTGTACTTATTCTAACTAGACGTTAATATAATATGTTTTATTTCTTATAAGTATTAAAATATGTATATCACCTTTTAACAACTTATACATAACCACATAATAAACAGACAGGCATATTTTTTCTATTTCAAAATAATAAATACGAATGAAATCAAGATGTTGAAGAAGGATGTAATAAGACGTTGACCGGTGTCGCGTCAACCTCGCGCGTTTAATGGAGAGAAAAAAAAACTTAATTTAAAATTCTAGAACCAAATTACCGTAAACAATATTTAAATCAAGTTCAAATAAAGAACGTTCTTAAAAATTTAAATGTTTTTCTTTTCTTTGATTGTTGAAATGTTAAAACGTGTTTTAAGAAAATAAAAGCCCGCCAAATTAAGTTAAAATATAATTTTTCCATTTTAGGCAAAACAGGTGATTAGAGAAAAAAACCGATAGAGAGTGTTAAAGGGATTTTTAAGCGCAAGTCTTGTTTGGAAAAGTAAGAAGACTGCTGAAAGAGGTAAATAGCGTATGTCCTTTGCCCTTCAACTTGTCAATTGTAAATTTGTCAAATTTCAACACTCCGGGTTGTTTTTATGAATTTCTTGTAAGAAAAAACCAATAAAACTTTTGGCAATTAAAAGTTGAAGGAGTTGTAGCAACACGATAGAACACGATAGAGTCACGCCATGAAATTGAAAACTCAATATTTTATACAAAATGAAAATATACAGACATCCAACCCTGTAATTTTTAGAGCTACCCAAGATTTTCTTTTTTAAAACTGGCATGTTTCTAATAAAGCCTATAGTAATAAAAATAGACTTAAGACCTATCACACTAATTTATAAGCGACCCTTGAGTAGGTATCTGTTAGCATTATTACAAAAATAGAAATAATGTGTAATGATTACGGGTACTTAGATACTCGTATCAAAAAAGATAGTTGTGGTTGTACACGTCTGCGTATGCGCAGTGAATAATTGCAAATAAAATTATGAATAATGACTATAATTTCTTAGTGTTTTGAGTAGAAATTTTAATGGCATGGTAGCATAATTTATGACTTACATGCAAAGTATATTCTTAAGTTATTATTTTCTACTAAAGAACATAAACTATCATTTACTGATGCCTTGAAATAATATGTAGGTAATTGATAGTCGTTGGTTTTGAAAATGATTTTTTTGTGATTGTATTATTCGCTCCTTATATGTATGAAATAAAATATTTTTTTATCTTATAATCGTTTTCTCATCTTGTATTCATCACTAGCTTTGGCCTGCGGCTCCGCCCTTGTTTATGTCGAATTTCGCGGAGATTCTTTAAACAAACCAATTACAATGAAACAAACACCAAATGTTAAGTGGAGCAAACCGCAATGCATTGTGATAACCACATTCAAATCCGTTAAGCCATTTTCGAGATTAACGTGCACAAACGTACAGACAAAAATTCTGAAATCATTGTTTTGGATTCAATTGCGTTCATAAAGCCCCCTGTAATAGTTTTTCTTATATTTATCCTGCATATATAGAGAGTGACCAGATACGATTTTACTATATGCATTGGTATTCGTTTTATTATTAAATATTTTTGCGTTCATAAAATACACTAAAGATTTATTCCGTGGGAGAGCCACGCTTCGGCATGAATAGACCGGCTCGACCGAAGTGATACCACGACCTCACAGAAAACCGGTGTAAATTAGTGCCAGCACTGTGTTTGACTGAGTTAGTGAGGATACCGGAGGCCTATACCCAACCCCTACCCCCTCCCCCTCCACATTCCCCAAATGCCGGCAACGCACTTGTGACGCCTCTAGTGTTGCGAGTGTCCATGGGCGGCGGTAATCGCTTACCATCAGGCGATACGTCAGGTCGTTTACCCGCTAATCCATTAAAAAAAACCGATTTGGAATTCCTCTTGGTATTCAGAAGTAATCTAAATAGTCAGAGTAATACTCGTACTTTTTGTTACAATTTTACTGAACGCTATTATTTTGAATTTTAAAAATTATTATGAACCTAATTTATTTGTTTCAAAATTAAATTCATTACAATACCATTACAAAGATTGGTAGCTTGGTCAACTCAATATACTGTCAACAAATTAGAATAGTGAGAGTGACACACCATAAGCTTACTTTCTTGCAGACATTCAAATGCAATTAATCGACATTCGTATAAATATGCATTTCCATGGTAACGTCCTTGGTATCTGTCATTTAATAATTTTTTGTGGAAATCGGGGCTAGCTAGCATACTTATTGCCTGATGGTAAGCGATTACCGCCGTCCATGGACACCCGCAACACCAAAAGCGTCACAAGTGCGTTGCCGGCCTTTTGAGGATGGGGAAGGGGATGGGGAAAGCG
Organism: Spilarctia lutea; assembly: GCA_916048165.1. Lineage (NCBI taxonomy): Eukaryota > Metazoa > Arthropoda > Insecta > Lepidoptera > Erebidae > Spilarctia > Spilarctia lutea. Next base: position 4,526,214 of record OU696479.1, on the reverse strand, counting down.
GTTGGGGTATGGGCCTCCAGTATCCTCACTCACTCGGTGAAACACAGCGCAGGCGATGTTTCACACCGGTTTTCTGTGAAGTTGTTGCAACTCCGGTCGAGCCGGCCCATTCATGCCGAAGCGTGGCTCTCCCACGGTAGGAACTTTATTTATAAGTAGAGACCTATGTCCAGCAGTGGACTGCTTAATGCAGTAATTGTGTTTCTGATGACCACTCACACACTATACACAATAATATACATTATGTATATCCTGTTGTCGAATCGAAACCACAAACTCTAGTCTAGCTGTTAGGGTGGCTAACCACTACATCTATACCCATCAAATGTATTACAAACAAGTTTTTTATAAAGTAAACATCAAAACGTCGATTATACCGTTTGAAACCAGATCTAGCCATATCCTATATCACTTGTATTAAGAATTTACTGTATATGCTTTCATTTTGTTGCAATTATAACTGTGTTTTGATAATATTATGTTGTACAAATGTAACTGTTTACATAGTAGTTCTTCTTCTTTATCCTTATCCCAAGATTATTTGGGGTCGGCTACTAGTTCCACCCGGTTTTACCTGAATATCAGTTTTTCCACGAAGCGACCGGCATCAGACCTCCGCAACCCTGAAAGTGAACTGAATACGAAGTTTGAAATAAACACATTTATTTTCGCACCACCAATTTTAATTCAATTTCCAAGGACATGTTTCAAAAAGTGGCAACACTTCAGTTACTTACACATATTTAATAAAATGGCTTCACTTTCTTATTTTACGTGCGTTATCTATTTATTTGATCTGAGGTCTAGGGAGTGACTTTTGTATGTCCATTAGTGGATAATTAAGAATTTTGATCATAATGATTCGTAATGAATTAAAACGCCAGTAAGATTATTAAACTGGAAACCTGGTTTGTTTAATAACAAAATGAAATGTCATACATAAATATCTTATTAGGTATACTTATGTATGTAACAAAATATAGTGTTTTTTTTATAAACAGATAAACCTAATAATCACCTTGATTAGTACACGTACACCTCATCGCTTACACTATACAAAGTGGCGCAAGGAATCGTTTTGTCTATCGTGTTCCTCGGTGGAAAACATTCATCCCCTTCCTCCCATCCCCATCCTTCATTTGAATAATAGGCACTCCACCAGTCTACATATTCAAGAATCTTTTTGCCATACACAACCAATTTCTGAGCTAAGTTATCACTCACGGTACTTCCGAACCCAAACGACTTTCTAACCGCTAGATACCTAAGAGCGTACAAAGACCGGCAACGCGCTTTTGCCTTTTGACTTGCATATATAATGTAAGATGGTTTTCACTTTTCATCAGCTTACCTATCAGCTCGTTAGCCATCTGTATGTCATGGAAAAAAATTACATCTAACTTTGTTTTTTCAGTGTTGTACAACACGTATTGTATAAATATTGAAGCTTTCTGTACTTCTACAGAGGGAAAAAACAAGTAGCCATACCTAATATGTTTTCATCACATTACAGCAACAGCCTTCCGACCTTCAGAAAGGAGGTTTTGACCTACAATATAATGCTGGCCACAAAGTTTTAATTCTCTTTGCAGAGCTGCTGTAATACGTAGCTCGGATACATACTCGTATTTATACTTATTATTTGTTTAAAAATAACTGACAAATACTTGAATACAGTAGCATTCTGCTCAAATCATACAAGTTATCTCAACACGAGAACCAAACTAAAAGCGACATTCCAAATCTGAAAATTACAAAATGGCATTCCGTCAAGCTTACGAAAGTGCAGGCGACAATGCATTGCGCACGCGGCTGAGCCGGTGCGTTGACCGCAAGCTCGACCCGGGAGTCGAGGTCAAGCGGTCAGCGGTGTTAGGGCACGCCTACACCTCACTGCCGATAGCCCTCGGCGAACATCGATACTAGCGGCTTGGGCTTGTCTAACCTCACTTGTTGTGGGAACGACTAAGAACGGGACTTTTATGCTATAACATTACTCATGTAAATACTTGTCAATGCGCTATTAATCGATATACTCGTATACAGGATGGTGCACAAGAAATCACATATTTTGCTATAACTTATGCCGCTGATAGATTCTTTAGGTCATGACATTATAATTATTACATCCTGCTAAAATTTGGTAAATAATAACAAATATAAAATAGCGTAGAGTATCAGGAATCCCACCTGAAAGTAAAAAGGTTTAACGAAAGAAAGATATAGCATGATGAATGATAGTACGAGCAGTAGCAAAAGATAGAACTAGTGTGAAAGGATTAAGATGGAAATAGGCTCCAAACAAATAAGGGAGGTGTTAGATTTAAAAAGAAAAAAAAATTGGTGTTTAACCCATATTAAAATAATTGTCATAGCCAGTAGTATGGAAATTGTATAAAAAATGAAAACGATTGTTAACTAAAAGTAAGGCGTTACACTGTAGCGCTTTATCCGACTCCAGTCTACACACACACTTTTTTACAATGCTCTAAATTTAAAAAAAATCGCAAATAGGTGTTACTTTAAACCGCTAACAGTTTTGCACCCCTAACATATCGCGCAAATTTTGTTAGTATTACAAAAATTGCTCTCTTAATTCATATCAGAGTATTCATTCAACTCTGTGTATGTAAATATTATAAGAAAATAAGTAAATTTAAAGATAATTATGTATCAATAAGCAATAAACTTTAAACTCCCAAAATTTAATATACGTCAAACATTTATTATTAAAAGCAAGCAGTTCTCAAATAATTCTTTGATTTTACCGCGAACGGTATACAAATCTAAAATTACACCATTTGTGCTGCCGAGTTTTCTTAGTGAGTGTGAGACCGGAGGATCAACGATACAGAAGCGTCTCAATAAACAGCCATAGTGTGGGTCACCATGTTGCATTGTCTGCATTCGCAATGAGTTGGAGGCCTTTGGTAGGCTTAGAAACATCCAATTTTATCTTGCCAGTCCCTAACCAGCACCCGTAAGCGTAGGTTTATATGGCCTTAACCCTCTCCTGAGAGGAGACCCGAGCCCAGCAGTGGGACATTATGGGTTGTTGATAATGATGATAGTGACCACTACTTTTATTCTACTTATGCTTTCCATCAGGAAGAGCAGGGTCACTTCAGCAGGCTTATATATAAAAAACTGCATCCATATTTGCGACCAAAGAACCCTTATAGTAAAGAAAATAAAAACGAGCCTTAAAAAGCAATAATATGAAACTCGATTTTATTACGGTTACTGATGTCTGGCTTTGAGATTTTATACCCTCAGCTTAGCCATAAATAAAACTTAAAAGGGTCGTACTATAAAAGGATATATTAATTAGCAACAAGGCGCCATCTGCCGACACATTCGATAATTGCATTTGAAACGAAATCTGTCACGCGAATAGGTGCCGGACGCCCGAGCATGCGCTGTCCAACAACCATTAGAACCTGACTATTATTTATGATCGTTCCATTTTTAAATAAATTAATTCATTAAATTTTGTTAACTGCACAGATAACAGTTTCTCTATGAATTAGTAGACATCATTCACTTTATAAGTATAAGACTAGCAGACCCACGCAAAAGAATATGGAAATAAAATATATATAATATATGGTGTCTCGGACTATTTAAAAAAAAAACAATTATTTAATTTTTTTTTTGTTTTGAAACTTTAAACGTTTACGCAGCGCACACAATGGAAGCTCTCAAAAATAAGAATTTGGCCCCGTTTTTGTAAGACAAGTCAAAATTCGAAATAGGAAGAAAAAAATTAACTTAGTACTATCGTTGCCATAAATATGTGTGTTTTTGTACCACAGCGTACCATATCCATACTGCCGTACTGATACTATAAATTCGAAAGTAATTCTGTCTGTATGTCTGTATGTTACGCTTTCACGGCTAAACCGCTGATCCGCTTTAAATGAATCTTAATATAGAAATAGATTGGACATTCGAGGAGAACATAGGCTACTTTTATCGCGGTAACTGGCGGAAGCGCGGTCAATAGTTAGTTATTAACTAGTTTAACATTCGCATATTCTTAATAATTTTATTATTTCTTCATTACGGTCGTCTGAGGGTCTAGCCCGTCATATTCACTGAATATATATATAAAATAAACTCTCTTCTGCCTTCTGAACCTGTACATGCTAACTAGACTTCTGATAAACATACTTAATTATACATAATATATGTTTACATACGGAAAGCACGATTACACCGCCATCTAGTGTCGATTAAGCGTCACTTTACAAGGCCGAAGCGCGGATTATCTGTGCCGATATGTTATTTGTATCTATGGCTCTTGTAATTGAGTGATAATCTTGTGGTACGATAAACCATACGGTATCTGTTTGTAATCTAGTTAGTAGCGGTAATACTTGTTAAAATCAATAACTTGTTATTTTATCTTATAGTAATAAATCTAAATTAGCCTTTATCAAATTGAAAATTGCCAGTTCTTATCCATACAAATAAATAATATCTGTTTGTAATTTGATTTTTTTTATTGAATATGCAGACGTATCGCCTGATGGTAAGCGATTACCGCCGCCTATGGACACCCGCAACACCAAAGGCGTCACAAATGCGTTGCCGATCTTTTGGGCATGAGGAGGGGGATGGGGGGAGGGAATGGGGTATGGGCCTCCGGTATCCTCACTCACTCGGTGAAACACAGCGCAAACGTTATTTCACACCAGTTTTCTGTGAGGCCGTGATATCACTCCGGTCGAGCCAGCCCATTCATGCCGAAGCGTGGCTCTCTCACGGATTAAATGTAATTTCAATTAAATGCTTTTCACTAAATCCTGATGATACGTATGTATACGGTACTTACATGAAGAAATCAATTGTTGTCTGTGTCTGTCTGTTTGTTACGGCTAATCTCTGGACCAGCTGGACCGATTTTGAATGGATTTTCACTGGCAAATAACTGATGATATAAGTAGTAACTGAAGCTACCTTTTTGTGCCTTTACAACAACTGCAAGTAACACTACGGGGTGAAACTAGTTACATCATATATTTACCTTTGAAATTTTCGTATAATCATATCATTAAATACAAACTTTTCAGAAATAAACTAGAAGAGACTGACAGACAAACAGAAAACGCACAAATTATTTTTTGAAAGGATTACTGTGAAGCAAAAAAGGAAAAATAGTTATTTGTTTTTTTTTAAAGAAAAAATGTTTATTACTTGTTAACAATAATTTACATGCTTTTTAGAGTTCCGTACCCAAAATATGAAAAAAAACGGAATCCTTATAGGATCACTGTCCTGTCTGTCTCTCAGGTCTACTATCCCTTGGAGTTGTGAAGAAATCAAATTTCTAAGCCAAGCAGTCATAAGACACAGCATTAAAACCTATAGGGTACTTCCCATGAACTCAGAATCTTGAAATTTGGTACGAAGTAACGTCTTAGAGCACAGATAAAGAAAAAATCGCGGAGAGTATAAATTGTTTTTCGCTTCATAATAATATACCTACAGGTTTGTACGGAACCCTCGGTGCGCGAGTCCGACTGAAAGCCCGGGTGAAATAGGCTATATAAATTTTATAATACGTTTTTACGTAGTCGGGCTATACTTTTTTTAAACTTTTCTTATTTAGCTTAAGCACACACACATTTAGTAAACAAATGATATGTTGACATTACACTTAACATATTGACTTCATCAATTCAAAACGTATGTAGTCAAATATAAACATTACTCTAAATGACGTTAGGTATTTACTATTTTGTAAGAGAACTGGACTATAAATAACTAGGCTTGTTAATGGTACACTAGCGCCATTTCTGTTTTATCTGTCAGTTTGCAAATGTTGCAAACATAACTTAATTATGGAGATTCAGAGTTTTTTTTAGCAAAAACATTAACCTTAGTGCATGGCAATGTAAAAATTCCAAATTCAAATTAATTTAAATAAAAAAGTTTACCGTTTCTATACCCGTTCGTTGGAATTTTATATAAAGTGAACGTAGGTTTTTTTTTATGGCTTTTAAAAGGAAAAAAATACCATAATAAGCGAATAAATGCGTCCTGGCCAGTAATAAATGATTATCATTATTTTTTTGGAAACTGTATTCGATTTTTAATCTAATATACGCGTAGCAATCTGAGGAGCTCGTAGCTAAATTTAAACCAAGTTGGTTAACAAATTGCAAGGTTAAGCAACCCTAGCCAGGTTAGTTTATGGATGGGTGACCATTCTTAACACATTAAGATCTTCTTACTGTGTTCTGCGAGGCACAAAGCAAGCTAAGTCGTTGGTCCTGATTGCTTTACTAACATTTGAGGCGGTGGTTAAAGATGGCTGGAGCCCAGAAATCTGTACAACAGTCTTTATATAAAACTTCAACATAGCCTTATACTTGAGTTTTGAAGGTCAGATGGCAGTCACTGTGACCCACACTATGGTTGTCTATTGAGATGCTCCTGCATCCTCTTCATCCCTGATACTATCTGCTTTCGCAATGAGTATAGTGACTACTCTTGGATTCTACACATGCTATACATCAGGTAGAGTAGAGTAACTATGGCAGGCTCAATAAAACGACGCAACTAGTTTGAAAAAAAGCTTGGAGCAAGATTTACACGTAGCAATTTACGTCAGAATAATAATTATTGCACGCACAGTGTCACACCATTCTCGCTACCGTGTCTTTCAACAATTATTCAATTTACTTAATTCTGTTGATGTTCCGAGAATGCGCTTATATCCATAGAACATCATCATTGTGCTGGTTTGTGAGCAAGTCGAACTCCTTCATAATTACACGTTTGTAAAATATTTATTGTCATAACTGTAGTTAACTATTTTAACATACATATTTAAAAAAGAACAGATCTTGCTTTAACCGAGGGGAAGGTATAGATAGCTAAGTGTCTCTACAAGCCCCAATTTGATTTCAAATGTCGTTATTAGTCCATTTTTATACTTAGGTCTGGTAACTGGACCTACCTACTTGAAATCTAGCCCTCTTTGGTCAAGGTTCATGGCCATAATACATAAAAAAAACAAACACAGGTCAAAGTTTGATATCATTGCATCGAATGAATATAAAAAAAAAAAAAAAATTGACAGTAATTTTACCTGCAAACAATACTTTTTTTTTTTTTATTATTATTATTTTTTTTTTTTTTTTATATTCATTCGATGCAATGATATCAAACTTTGACCTGTGTACATACGAACGATGTTTCAGTGTAATAACCTCACCAAAAGCCCCACAATCAGTCAACTGCTAACTTTGGAAAATTTTTATAGTTGCAATTTTATTATTACTATGCTCTATTTTTTCTTTCCATAAAACCCACGTATCTCCATCCCACTTGACATTGGCAGAATTGTCGACATCGGCACAGTTTGCCATTTATTAAGAAGAATACTTTTTTTCCCTAAATAGCGTAAAAGAATCCTATCCAAACAAATACAGTATTTACTCAATAAACAGTTAGTGCGTCAACACGCAGATCACGTTTTCAAGTAGTCCGTCGGTCGATCCATAGGCGCCGATGCCAGCAGCGCCAACCGGAGCACTAAGCTAGCCGGTACTTGACAAGACTATGTGTCGCTGAACTTTGAACGAATTCTTCCATAGGCCAAGTGATCAATCATTGATATTTAAAAACAAACATAAATATCTCTTTTTAACGGTAAAACTTCATTTATAAATCAAAACTGATAAGCTAAAGAGTTTCTTGTATGTTTATTTTATCACAATTATCTTTGGAACATTCAATCCGATTTTTGACGACCAATTACTTGTAACTAATTTCCTTCCAATATGCTAATCTAATGAACTCTAACTTTCAATACTACCTGTGTCGCCCTTAACCCTAAATGTACATTTTACCATGAGGAAACAAAACTTTTACCAAACCTACTGGATTAGGCTTTCAGCATCAGGTAGATTTTACCAGCTAATAATGAAAAAAAAACAAGAAACAGACAAGGAGACCATAGTGAAATCCAGACCTTACAAAAAAACCCGTAGTTAATATTATTTTGATCAAGTTAATGAGATTACCGGAGGCCCATATCTCCAACCCCTCTAATTCTCAAATAGAAGGTGCGTACAAAGGCTTGCAACCCATATTTTAAGACGTAGGATGCAGGTGTCCAACAGACGACCCGTCCACACATTTGTTCATTTTTACATTAAAAACGAAACCAACATCACCTCTACATCTAAGAACTACCTAACAAGTCATAAATAACCACCGAGCAAAATATTTACGACCTATTGTCTCCACAGACACACATTCAGATAAAGCTTATAAGTTTATATTAAGCCAAGCTTTCGAGTTATTTCTTTAAGACAAACGCAGTACATATACTCTATGAATAATTGTACAATAATTTACAGAATACACAATGTTTAACTGTGATTGTAAGCGTTTTGTACAAACCAGGATATTTGTATAGTTTAAAAAACAACAGTCCTCGTTCCCAGGAGGCATCTCTAGGTACCTTTAAAACGTCGCTACATGTATGCCGTGTAGATACAAAATTGTTGACACAGAATCTCAGAACAAGTGTCGTCGCTAAGGCAGCAGGTACATTTTATTCCAGAAAAATAAATGTTTTGACTTTTATATGAAATATTTAAACTGGTTTACGTATGTCTCAAATACTCTTAAGATTCTGCACAAATTAAACTAAAATTTTAACACAATATGCAATAGATTTCATAAGTTTTTAACGTCACTTTATTCCTCCAATGCAATCATCATGTGTCACAGAGAATCATTATAGGGTACGCCTAAAATATAGCAAATAAATATACTAATTTGTGTATATAATATACTAATCTTCATTCTTCACATTAATCTATACTAATAATAAAACTGAAGAGTTTGTTTGTTTGAACGCGCTAATCTCAGGAACCGCTGGTCCGATTTGAACAATTATTTCGGTGTTGGATAGTCCATTTATCGAGGAAGGCTACAGACTATATATCATCACGCAACTACTAAAAGGAGCGGAGCACCAATGAAGAATGTTTCAAAAACGGGGGAAAATTTTCACGCTTCGGGCAATATAAGACGCAAACGAGGTTGCGTGGGTCAGCTAGTATAATATAATATTTAAATATCTTTGAGAAAAACGAGGCACGGGCGGGAAACACAGCCATCTTCCAGACTAAGGGCTGCAATTAAGAAATCCTAGGAATCGGACCCAAGACTTCTTGATCTGCAGTCGCTTACGCTAACCACTAGGCAATACAGTTAATAATTTAAAACGACACATTTTCAAAAATATGTAATATGGCAACGTTATAAAATTTACGTTTTTAATTTATATTGTTTGACTGACCATAAACGTGCAATGAGAGTTTAACTTTTGCTAATAGGTAGTTTGTTCCCATAATCGGCTTTTACAAAAACCGGAATGGGGTAGTTCCAGTCTATAAGTACGGATAGTTTAACTAACTGTTAATCGCAAATTCTTATTCACCTCTCAAGTAAATCATAGAACATTCTATTCTAACCACTGAAACGGGTTTCTGGCAAGCCCCCTTTGTGTAAAACCAATTGTTTCGGTACTATATTTCTAAAAAAAAATACAATTGTACAAATCGTGCTGAACTATATTTAAATAAAAGAATGGTTTTTATATTAGTACTTTGAACTTAGCGCGTAAAAATAACAAGACTAACTGAGTATCATATTTCTCGGTTCGCAACACTTTTCATTAATGCTCATCTCCTGGTCGTATCGCGATGATATAAAACCTTCCTCGATAAAGGGGCTATCCAACACTGAAAGAATTTTTCGATACGCAGCACTAGTTTCTTAGATAAGCTTGTATAACCAAACAAATTCATCAGCCTTATAATATTGGTATAGAAATCACACTTGTTCAATAAATAATGTACAATGTTGATGTTGGAGCTCGATAGATGGCGTTATATCGATTTTCTGTATCGCGATGTTAAGATCTACGGACTACGAGTATTATGTAATTGCCGTCTAAATCAATAACAAATATCCTCGCTTGGACGTGTGTTTCATTTACCACGTTTCTAAAGGCGATTTTTGGGATTACGGTCCACACTACTATCTTTAAAAGCGCAGTAACAATAAACGTTTAGTCTTAAACGAAAAGATATATGTCATGCCATTTATGTCTAGTTTTAATACGTACAGAGCGCGTGCGTACAGTGCGAATTCTCTGGCAACCATCTCACGTATCCAGTTCTTAACAGCTGCATTATTTTCAACAATAAGTTGAAAGAGTACTTTAAATGCATTGTTCCTGCATAATTTTGTTTCATAGAGCCCGCCATATTATGATTATAATATCAGTGTGTTATTCTGAACGAATTATTGTTGAAACATCCACATTTGAGTGGTGACGAACTAAACGCAAAAGAAAATACATAGTGATGAATAGCGGAGTTTTTACATTTACGAGTTACACTAGAAAACATTTAAAAACTATAACCAGACTACGTATTTTTTTTTAAATTAAATAAATAAATAAATAAATATTCCGGACATTTAACACACAACGCCATCTAGTCCCAAGCTAAGCAGAGCTTGTGTTAATTCTAAGTAGCTTGTCTCCTAGGCAATAATTACGAATGTATTGATAAAATCAGTTCGGTAGTGTAAGTGCGAACGGTTGAACATAAAAATATTCATAGATTGTTAAAGCTTTACTCTTCGTTTTGAATTTACCATAGTGCGGTAAAAAGGTAATAGTCGATTACTAACTTAAAATTGCCTCCGTGTCGCAGTGGTAGTGTATGCACTTTAGATCTCGGGTTTCATTCCCGGGTTGGACCAAATTTGGATGTTTTCTATGTATAATAAAATGTATGTATTTACAAAAAAAAATATAAATATATTTATATAAGTTGTCTAGTACCCATAACACAAGCTCTGCTTAGCTTGGGACTAGATAGCGTTGTGTGTTAGATGTCTGAAATATTTATTTATTTTATTTTACGGACACAAGTCTCTCTGTAAAAAGAAGATTTAAACCTACTACAAGACACTGGCCAGACCCTCCTTTTAGCTTATCCGTGAACGGATAAAAATTGATGTTTGTTCGGAACTAGACTCAGAGCTTCTCAAATAACACTATTACTTAGTTCAAAGCTTTTAGTTATTTAAAGGTAAACAATACTCGTCTACCATTCCTTTGCTATTTGTTTTCAAGATATCAGACAACGACGAAGCAATATGGCTTAATGGTTTTGCTTTATTTGTCTTTGCAAGTTTTATCTTTGAAGACAGTAAACAATTTGCAAGACGGCGCGGGACGTATGCTTACGATACTAGAAATTTTTATTTTTAAACAAGCTTTTTAAAGGAGAAGAATATTTCTGTTTATTTAATGTTGTTGAAGTGGATGTGGTAAAAAAAATATTGTTATGTCTTTTTTACTTATGTGCTTAATAGGAGGCAATAAACGGGAATGCATAAAACTTTAACGATTGCATTCATAATTGTAAATAATACATTAAGTTTAATTATGTGTACCACGATTTAGCTGTTGTTGGGGAATACGAACTCCCTAATAGATAATTCAACTCCCATCATTTGATAACAAATAATATTTTATATAAAATTCTCGTGCATCACTCACGATGAACTTCGAAACTGTCTAACAGATATTCAGTTTTTTTTAAATAAAGGCTAGCGTGCCTCTTAATATAGTTAATCAGCAGAGGTGTCTCTCCGGTGGTTGGGCGCATTGAAGCACTGAGCTTACGGGTGGCCCTGGATAAGACGGAGGCCCTATTGTTCTGTGGGCCCTGTTGTGGTCCGACCCCGACACCTCCATCGAGGTGAACTCGGTCCTCGTACCGGTTCGTTCCCAGTATTTGGGCCTTATACTTGACGGTAGGTGGTCCTTCAACGAGCGCTTCCGACAGCTTACTACGAAGCTGGTCGACACTGCCTCGGCCCTTGGGTTACTTTTGCCCAATTGTTTGGATAGAGCCAGCGCCGCAACAATACTGCTCTACACGTCAGAATAAGGCGCACCTGTGGAATTCCCAAAGGGTTATTAGCGGTTAGAGCCATACGCGACTCACCAAACCCCGCCGCAAACCCCGGTGGGTTGAAGGCCCGTGGGGGTTTCCAAACGTTAAAAAAAGTATTGTTAACCAACATCAATAGACCAAGCATGACTAACAAGAAGTTGCGTTTATCAGCTCGTAATCATCATCATCAACTTTTTAAAAGTCCAGTCGGCTTTTAAAAATCCACTACTGGACATAACCTTACCATACCTACTGTAATATTAAATATGATAAAAATATTTTTGTTGACATAATTTATTTTTTGTTACAGATCAACGGTGCTTCTGCTGACTATCGCGGCTACTATCGCGGCTCCATCTCCTGCATCCAGTGCGAATACCGACAATGACCTCGAGAAGAAAGAACCTTCAACACACGAACTTCTCAGCTCACTTGGACTCAAAAAGCTCAGGATACCAGCCGCTCACCACAGAAAAAGACTGGCAGAACAGGGACGGAGACACGCCACTGGCGATTCAAGAATGTACGTTATCAAACTACCACCTAACACAAGTTACTATAGCCATGCGGAACCCGCTCCAGCTGCAGCACGAACATTACCACTCCAAATGACCAGCAATGGGAAACCTGCCCGAGTCTACCACTGGAACATTCCTGTTCTGCAAAAGTTTGCCAAAAACCGCCCTCAAGCGAGATTCGATGATGATATGGTCGATGTGGAAAGCACACCAACCTGGCCGAAGCCGAATAATCACCCGAATTCATTAGATGCTCTAGCATACTATGTACCAGCAAAGAAGACGTCTTTCAGGAAATATTACTCAGGCAACGGCAAGCCCAAATCATTCTACATAATCGAAAAGAATAAGAAGGACGCGGAATACCACAAACTGTTGCCCTAATTCTCTAAACTAACGTTTATTTATAAGATATGTAAGAAAAAACTATCGAGTCGATTTATGTAACTATTTATGTTGTATCGCACTCAAAATATCCACATAAAATTTAAAAAAATGACGCGACACTTATTAAAAAAAAGAAGAAAAAAACCGGATTATAAAACTTTGTAAATACTATTGTTTAGTACAGCTTAAACATTATTTTGACTGGTCATTACACTTAACCACTCAAAATAATGTAGCTGGCCTGGCCTTTGAAAGAAATAATTCTACATACACAGTTGTTTAAGACTATCGCCTAAAACAATAGTGACACAATTTTTAATTAATAGCACTGAATCCCTTAAATCCCCCTTACCCTTAAATCATAGATAAGTTATATAGATCATTTCTGTAAATTCTATTACCCATAGACTAAAGAAAGATCGAAAATCAGATCATAAGTAATATATAATTTACCATGGTCTATTTCTCTAAAATTAATTCAATTTCCATCATTCTTTATGTAGTTCTGTCTGTTAGAGGTGTAATTAAAACGCTATTAAACTAAACCGAAGTTATTTTATTAAGAGCGAGAATTACAGGTCTATTTTTTTCCACACTACCAGAGACAAACAGCTTATCTCTCCATTGTAATACCATAATTGGTACATAGTGAGTTTGTATTTAAACTTTATTGTAAACTATTAATCAAAAAGTGTTTCAATAAAAATGTAATTAACATTTTTTTAAATTGCAGTTGCAATTTTTAACAAAATAGGTAGTTGCTTCGTTGGTCTATTAAGGTATGGAATTATAATTTTTGACATAAAGTTATAAGTTAAACTGTTTAAAATTAATGTAACGTTCATCTAAAAGTTTGTAGTCTACTTCTTGTCAGTCTTTATATATATATTAACTTAAATGGATGATAACACTTAGTTAACACGTCACTTTCGATATTTCTAGATAAAAAGAAAGTGGTGTACCTGTTAGCAAATTATGGGTGCCTGGCATGAAATGAAACGTATTCATTTTATTCATAAAATACGAAAATATTAATTAACTACTCTGCTACTAAGTACTCGTTTATTGAGAAGCTTGATTAAAGATATATGACAGAAAATTCGTGGCTGTAAATATAGCAGTCTACACATCGACTAAATTATTATTGTATATCGTACTATTGTCTACGTTGTATGTAGAATTCGCTTCCGCATTTTAGTCTAAAGAGTAAATAGGTGCTTAGATATTATATAGTAAGACTGCAAAACGAATTTAAATTATTACTTAGAATTACGATTATGCATTTATGGTTAAGCAAGATTATTTTTGTGTAAGGAACAAAGCGTAAATATCGGATAATGATAATAAATAACATATTAAGATGCTAAAACGACCTGGTTCTGGTACAGGTATTGATTCACTGACTGTAAATGTAAAAGTAATTTAATAATGGCAACACTATATTTAAGAACAATGTAGCCCGTTGTTTGTGACATCACGGTGAAAGAACCTATAAAAATAGTCATAACAATAACAAGACCAAACCATTATAATATGTCAGCAACAAATAAATCAAGAGTACGATATTATTCTTGATTAATTAACGATAAAAAATAGTATAATATGACAATTTCGATTACACTGATCTGAGTAAACTAAACGCCTAAAGAAAGTGTGTTTAGTTTATTTCAGTTCTTATTACTAAAAATAAGACAATTCTATCTGTAATATTGTTTTTACGTCTTATACTAAACATTAAAACTTTTTTAAATATATATATGCATTTTCATTTGTGACAAACCCATGGTCTCTTAAATTAATAACAAAATCTTTGTAGATTGCATATGTGCATGGTCCAGAGCAATTAGTTTGAAAATATTTGGCCAAAGTAAGCCGCGACAACTTTTTAGTATAATTGTGTGCGGTAAGAAAAATGATATTCAAAGAAATAATGGCCTTTAATCAATTAAAGGCCATTATTTCTTTGAATATCATTTTTCTGTGGTCAACCACTCGCGCAAAAATTGAAGAATTATATCCTACTAATATTATAAATGCGAAAGTGTGTAAGGATTTGTGCGTGTGTGTTTGTTACTCTTTCACGCAAAAACTACGAAGCGGATATTTATGACACTTTGCAGTAATATACCTTAGACATCGGAATAACATAATAAGTTAAAATTTAAAGAGATTTTTTATAATTTGGTCATAATATAACGGTAACTGTCAAATAAGTTGGGAAAAAATCAGCCTTCTGAGAGTTACGAGTATCTCGGTGTGCGCCGGCTAAACCGTTGGAGTTACACAAAGATAATTATTTATTTATTTATTTATTTATAACTTCATGCACATGTACATCGGCGGACTTAATGCCAAGGGCATTCTCTACCAGCCAACCTTTGGGGGGTGTAGAGATTTAGTAAGGTAGGTGCATCGAGGTTCATGTTGTAACCTAAATTTATCTAACCAACACAAAATTCATATACTTAAATACATACATACATCCATACAAAAATAAATATATAGGTACATAATACATATACTTACTAATCGTACACTGTCTTCGTCTTAAATAGTTCTAAATTAAAGTCCAAGAAATCATATACTACCTTATACGTGGAAGTCATTATGACAAAAATATTGAAACATAATTACAATTAAATTGAATGTGTACCTTTTAGAATATTTATCGAACCCTTTCAAAATTATTACATTTGTCATTTTAAGTATTGAATGCTGATAAACTTTGTCTTTTACACTAAATAATTTAGACAAATAGTTTGAAAGTTATCCCGATAAGATTGAACTGAATGAAGCGTCATAAAGCGCCTACTAGGAGAGAGGGAGTGGTGCCGGGGAGCGCGGGGGCGGAGGGGTAGTCAATGCATTGTCAATGTTAAATGTTGGTATACATGCGAAAGTAATTAGGACTATTCTTGAAATATTACTGTTACTTCACGTAATTAAAGGAGTATTTTTAATTAACGCTATAGTTTATTTTCAAAGGAGAATTATTTGCAAATATATGTACGAGTAGTAGTGTATACACGCAAAGAACTCCTACGGAAGCCCCTAAAGCTCCAAACATCTGTAGTTTCCTCCACGACGTCTTATTTTTGACTGAGTATTACTAAAGGCCTAGTGTGAATTTGACGTTACGATTGGCCCGCACTCAAATCTTCACCAATCGAAATTCCAAATGCGAGCTCCGTCGAGAGCGAGTTTTTGTGAAGTAAACGTACACAAGATCCTCTAAAATTTTCAAGTAAGAGAATCTCAAATCTTCTTTAGTTTTACGAGAGTTACTAAAAATAATTTAAGCATCCTTTAAACTTTGAAATTGAGGACTAAAAAGTCGAAATTATTGGGTTAAGCCAATGCTTTAACTGTATTCTATAAGTTGTTACGCTAAATTATTTAGCGTAACAACTTTTGTTGTTGTACATGATAATTATACTAATATATATTAGTATAATTATCATGTACAACATACTTATAAACTAACATCATAAATATTTTATTAAAATTACTTTTTTGTTTTAATTTTGCATCTTCCATATAAAGATCGGTGTTCTAGTATCTGTACTATCTAATATTAAAAAGTTGAAGCCGTATATTAATGAAAAATGTAAAAAAATTGTTCAATACTGTTCTAATGTATTATATTTTCAATATTTGGTCCACCCCTACCAATCCACCGATCAGAAAAAAATTGATTTTAGGATTCGCATAGTTAACGCCGCAAGTGAAACCAAAAACTCTATTGTTTAGAGGTGTTATAAAAATTTAATGAAGGACAAGAATGAGTGCTTGCATTAGAAATAGGGGCTCTTATTTTGAAAATCGAATGTAAATTGAATGTTAGACCACAAAAAAAAATACGAGTTTTTACTTATTACCGATTAATTTCATTTATTTAGTCATTTTTAAACTTGTTTGATTTTTACACCTCGTTAGATAGCTAATAAAACACACATGTTAGTCAAAGATTTTTTGTAATAAAATTGGATATTTGCATTTAGTATTAAAAAATATGATTTTTTTAGATTCCCTGAATCATCATTCACAAACGGTAGGTACGACATTTCTGTTCTTTTTATATAGTATTATTATTACGTATTAGGGTGGTAGCAAATTTAAAACATTATAAACAACTATTAAATACGAAAATACCCACTTTTCTTAAAAAAGAAAAATTTTTTTTCCAAACCGGTTTATTTTTGACACATTTACCCCAGGACAATGTCGTTTCCTGGTGTGTTACTATGGAGGGTAGAGACAAGGAGTGTTATCTTATATGGAAGAAAATTGAAAAAAGTGTCTAGCATAAGCTGTAAATAACAGTTCAAAAACCTTCCAGAATGGCGCTGGTGTAGACATAGGTTATGGTATGAATGTAGCAATTGTGAACGAATTGAAGTACGCGAGTTAAAAAAATTAACATTATTGTCACTACTTGCGTATTACAAAATAATGTAGTAAATATATTTTATTTTCTGAACTGTGAATAGTACGTTTATTGATTTTTTATCATTCAATTTTATGAAAAAGTGTGTGTATTGACTTTAAGAAGTTTACCCTGATGCTAATGTGGCGCCACCCTAATTTAATGCATTTCAACGGACACTTTTCATGTACACAGATGATACTCCTTATCTCTACCCTCCATATGTGTTACTTATTTATAATACAGTCAACTTCAGCTTACAAAACAAATACAAACCAAACTTTGTCTTGTATACTACTTTATTCGTAGAGGTCTCTACGACAGACACATATTAGAAGATAGTTTGTGTTCTAGAATCCACAATAAAAACTACACTCAATTATGTCTAAATAGCAATGTCATGAATGTATTATTTATTTATGGATTGTGTTCTAAGTTAACATATACTTCTGTCGTCAACTACAGATCTGTAATAAATAAAATGGAATAATTTCCTGGTGCAGAAAAAAAAAATAGTAATAGACGAGACCTTACTTTTATGTATGGACCTCGACCATCAACTCACCACAATTTGCAGCATGGTGGTGTGTCAGAGTCGGACCGACTAAAACTACACGGTGTGCCACTCTGTGCCTGAGAGCGGTTCGATTCAAGAATTATTACAAGTATTGACGGATCTATCCGTAACCGTTACCGCAGATTTACCTGAATATCAACATCATCGCTAGTTCTTAGTACATCTTAATAGGTACATACTAACTTAGAAATACTAGGCGTCCCATTAAAGCGTGAATTATCGCTTGAAAATGCTAATGAAATTCGTCTTAGATAGCGGAGATGCATTTTGGTAGAATTTTCACATATTATGTTGCATGGCAAATGCCATCAGAGTATTTGACAGTATATTGTATCTTTTCTGACATAAAATGTTTTTTTTTAAAAAACAAGCTTTCATTGGAATGCCCTAAAAAGAATAAATTATGGTTAATTGGACCGAAGTTCCTTATCGCGCGTTGCGAAAGGGAGCTAGACGGAAAAAATAAGACGAAAAGTTGTAACGACACTTTTTGCTGTAGTAAGCTATTGTGAGCCGTGCGGCGTGCGCATGTTTCTCTGTCTTTCTCTCTCTCTTATAGAAAGCAAGTCAGATATTTTCGTTTCGTCTTTCTATTTCGAACTTCGTTCCATCCGGGTGTTCCTTGACACCTCTCTAGTTTTTTTGTATTATATAAATTGTGTACCGACATTATAAGTTGATATTAAAAAAAAACAAGGAATACTTTATTATATTCCTTGTATTTTAAAATTTTAAAAATAACTTTTTAAAACAAGCTTTTATTGGAATGCCCTAAAAAGAAAAAAATATGGTTATTTTTTTTGTATTATATAAATTACTAGCTGACCGACGCAACCTCGTTTGCGTCTTTTATTGCCCGTAGCGAGGGTTCATTTTTTACACCTTGTGTCCGAAAAACCCCAATATCTTACGGAATCCTATTTTTTTCCAAAATAAAATATAACCCATGTTACTCGTGGATAATGTAGCTTTCGAATGGGGAAAGAATTTTTAAAATCGGTCCAGTAGTTTTAGAGCCTATTCATTACAAACAAAGTTTTCCTCTTTATAATATTAGTACATATACCTAGATGTACCGGCATTATAAGTTGCTATTATTTGTTATGATTAAAGCTTGTTTTAAAAACGTTTTTTAATTTAGTTTACTTTTTAATTATCGCTGGACAGTTTTTCTTAGTCTGTTATTGTCTTTCAACGCATCAGGGTTGCAAGAATTCTTCGACCGAAATACTCATCAACACAAATCAAAAGACCGCAATCATGCGGTTACATCGTTTTAATGCAGAGATACGAGTTAATGGAAATTCAATTTAATTTAATTTATTTGTTTTCTATTTATGAGATCTAGCTAGAACAATGTTATATATAAAAAAAGAACTGAAAATATAGAAATAACTAAAAAGAAAAGATTTAAAAAAAACTGTAATTTGTTTTTTTATGTACAGTTGTGTATTAGTTTGTTTTTTATAAATAAATAAATAAAACCTTTGTTTAGGTAATTTTACAACTTTAGTGCCAGTTGAAATACAAGGATTTACATGGGGCCAACAGCGAATCGCCTCTGACCCTCAAACTAGGTATAAACCTCGTCAGTTCAGAATTGTATGAACACCTTTCAACTTCAAATCCTGGTTATCATTTAAGACTAAGTACTCGTCAAGAGGAATCAAACAAGTCCAAACTCGATAGTATTGCGCCGTTTCATTATAGAGTTCCTATAATCATCTTCCGGCTCCATCATCAGACTCTAGATACTATCAAATCATAAAGTACTCGTCAAGAGGAATCAAATGAGTCCAAATTCGATGGTGTTGCGCTGTTCCATTATAGAGTTCCTATGACCACCTTCCGGCTTCGTCATCAGACCCTGGATACCATCAAAACATAAAGTACGCGTCAAGACGAATCAAACGATTCTACACTCGATGGGTTTCGTCGTTTCATTACAGAGTTCCTATGGCCACCTTCAACTTCCAGCATCAGATCAGTTCCATGTCATCATAATATTGCATTGTCACATATGCCTGCAAAATTTCAGCACAATCTATTGAAAATATCTGCTTCAAATTTAACTTGCAATTACAGACAAACATCGGGACAGGTAAAACTAAATAAAAGCTTGTTAAAATACAGTTCGTATTTTTATTAATATGGTAATATTTTGATTCATATGATCTTCATAATGTATGGCTATAAACCATTGCTTGAATACCCGCTTTTAATTTAAAAAAAGCGTATCCTAATTGGTCCATCCATTTAGGGGCGAATATTCCACAAACAGACACACAAACAGACTTTAGCGGCCATACTTAAAGCACCCCTCTTTTTACGTCGTCGTGGTTAATAACATTAACGAATATCTGTACTTTAACAGTATTTTCCGTCTTTTAATAATTAGTAGAAGTAGAAGTCATCTAAGGTAACAATGTAACCAAAATAATATAGTGAATTAATTATTACCTTCAGCAGGATTCTTAATGTTTTATTTTCACCACGAGACTTAGCGTAGAGACACGTCATTCTCATATTATTATATTTTAGGACCAAATAACCAACTACGAGAAATCATTTATGAAGCCTAAAAAATATCTATTTAAACTGATTAAAAAATAAGTCTGCCCTTTAAAATAGCACTTAATGTAAATACAGCTATTTAAGTAAATAATTTAAAAAAGCGCTCTCTGTTGTCAAGCACACGAACTAATATGATTTTACGCTGTTAGACTCAACACCCATTGTATTTTGATCGTAATTCGGACCCTAGATGTCGCTAAACAATTCTATCAGAACTGTTTTATCGACAAGGATGTCACCAGATGCGCGGCAGTCTGCGCGATTTATAAAAATCGTTCCAAATGGTATCCAACACAAATCCATAATCGTCGCCCATAGCAAAAATGTCAGCTGCATTCGCGAGTGACACTGATAGTAAAATGAAAAGTAATAATGATAATGAAAGGACAGTTGATAGTGTTAAAAAGAAAGGGTTGAGTGATAAAAATAAAAATAGGGAAAATAACGCGAGTGGGAACAGCACGGTTATAAAAGTTAAAAGTGTTATTCCTAGACGAAGGTGAGCATTTACTCATTTTAGTGGGATTCTATTATTCAATTGTATTTGTGTAAAAAACATTTATAAACCTAATTTATAAATAAATTTATATTATAAGTATTAACAACATCATAATTAGGGAACGTAGAATTGTATGTGTGCTCCAGTTTCCTGATAGGTATAATTAACAGCGGTAATCTAAAAATATCTAGGAAAATACAAATGGACCATTGCATTGTATCGTTTCAGAACGAATGTATGCGCTGTTTAATTTCCCGCCAACGTTTATTTTTTTACGTTTCTAACGCTACTTTAACTAACCTAACTTTGTCTGTGTTTCTTAATAAACTATTATTGGTAATACGTTAGGTACAAGTTAACAAGTGAATTGAAATATAAGATAAGGTTCTGATAAGAATTTCAACCTTATCGTAGTTCATTGTGTTCGAAAAAAAAGCGTACTCCTCCTTATAAGCCCGGCAACGCACTTGTGATGCCTCTAGTGTTCGCTTATCAGGCGATTCGTCTGCTTGTTTGTCCTCTATTCATAAAAATCCCGCGTTGATGATTTTTATTTTCACATTTCCTAAATTCCTGTATGACGTACGTTAAAGATACAGAAACACATTAACACACAAAATTATCAAAAATGTATTAAGTTAAGTATATAGTTATCGTCTTCCCCGGTACCTGGTACGGCACGATTAAAGCTAACCGATGACTATGTCACTAGTCCCTTTAGTGTCGATAGTGGGACTTCTTGAAAATATACATGTTATTTGGTTCATGGGAATACTAGGTCGATTATGAGATTAATAGGATAGAATAGACAAAAAGGTCTAGAAAAGCTTTAAGGCCGAGTACACGAACTCAGCGGGAGCGGATAGCGGCGCGTTCAAATCTAAAGACTTTTAGTGGAATGTTCACCGAATACAGAGGCGCGGGGATAGGGCGACGAGCGGTATGCACCATTGTAGCGTTGTCAGATAGGGATGGAATAAATTAGCAATCACCTGTGATTAATGATTTTTAGATTTGTCAATGTTGCGATTTTTTCAAGTTTATTTAATTATTAAAATTTTATAACATTTTATTTATTTGTTGCTATTTAAACATTGAAATCATCTTTATTACTTGTAATTTTCATTAATTTTGTTCACTTGGCTGATGTTATTTTTTTATTGTGCCATATGTGATTTCCTATAAGTAAATGAGTATAGGAACTTAATCCCTTACTAATTTGTCAACTATAGTAAATTATTGAGTTCCGTAATTACGACTCGTCAAGATTTTTCTGAGGGAGAAAAATAAATATTTTTTTTCTAAGATTTTTTTAAGACTTGGCTAGTTCAATTTTAGAAAAATAAATTAAGTAAAAAGATTTGAGAAGGTAGTTGAGCCACACTGGCCGGCTCGACCGAGGCGGTACTAACCTCGCACAGAAAATCAACGTAAAATGACAACGTTCGTGCTGTCGTGTTTTGTTGGTGAGTGCGAGACCGGAGGCCCAATGATGCAGAAGCATCACTAAGCCACCGTGGTGTGGTGCTGCATGCAATGCAACATGCTGCATTGTTGCATTGTCTGCATTCGCAATAAGTATGGTGACCACCACTCTTGGTATCTGCTTATGCTTTCCATCAGGCAGAGTAGTCATTTTGGCCGGCCCATACATAAAGAAAATACTTATTTATGACGCTATTTCATAAGTGGGGACACTAATGAAACACAATACCTATTATTAAACATTAATCATTAAATTATTATTATTTGAAATCGCTATTATTTTTTGTGACATCTGTCATCCGTATCAAGCTATATTTTAGCATCCGCTGCCCAGCCCGCTGACTTCGAAAACGCGGCCTAAGATCCTTCCTTCCTATTTCAAAAATTTAAAAGACGTCCCTATGTTACTATTGACGCATATATGTGACGTTAGACAATGGTACGCGCTCATTGGTCAAATCTGTAACAGACTTCAGTTTCACGAAATTACTTCCAGAGATTGCAGAAAACAGAGACAATACGCACCTCAAAAAAAAAATTGTAAAGGTTTAGCTACAGGTAGACTTTCCAATTTTTCCAGATTATCTCAACTATACGTCACATACGCAGCATCATCTTGTATAAACAATATGAATCAATCATCCGTTTGTAACAATTGTTGTCTATAACAATAATATTTGGGATCTGTAGAGCGAAATTTCTGCTCGAACAAATTAATACAACATATGCAGTGTTTAAAAAACTTTTAAACAAAGTATTATATTTGGACAATGAATAAAAGAGACCCAACATCGAATTGAGAAGGAAGTACTAAACTTATAAAAGAATATTATCATGAAAATTCGTTTTGTGTACCTCAAATTCTGTAAAAGGACACGAGTTCTGTCTTAGTTTCCTCTAGTTAAGCACTAATCCGATAAATTTTAGGTCATTCTTTTTACTTTTTTTTACTATATTATTTGTAGCCAGTGGTCGCCAAGGGGCCCAGTGCTCGAAATTGACTTTTTTTTTTAGCTTTCTTCTCCTGCATATAAACGTTAACTATGCCAAATTTCATACTCTTCCCTTCGCTTAACTTTCGTCAAATAAAGAAATAAATAGGTCGGACATCTAACACACAATGCCATCCAGTCCCAAGCTAAGCAGAGCTTGTGTTATGGGTACTAGACAACTGATATACCTAATTAATACATATATACTTTTTGTAAATACATACATATTATACATAGAAAACACCCAAACTGAAACAAATATTTGCTGATCATACAAACATTTGATCCGACCCGGGAATCGAACAAGCACAGCAGTGAAAACAAAAATTTTTGTGTGATTAAACTAATTTTATTATGTTTGCTCAAGTAGGTACTTGTGTCTACGCCACTATACTTGTTTACATCCACAGCAACACATCAACCCTAATCGCGTTTACGATGGTTCGGGGTGTTTTAAAGGGGTGTGGGGTACTGTGGGGTAAACAAGACAAGCTAGGGTAATGAAACTTTAATTTGAACATAATAAAAAAATCATAACACAAAATGTTTAGAACGAGCAAACCCTTATATTTATAAATTAGCCTACATCCACAGGCCATGTTACTTTATGCATTAACTTGAACCACATAATTCTGTTCATTATTCAGTAGCAGTACAACCATCATTCGGGAATGTTGTCTAGTCATTTATGAAACAAACAAATTATCCCTACAGAACATTTAAACAAAATTATCTTTGAGAATACGTTTTACTACCCGTTCGCGCTAAATTTGCTGCTGGCGATATGACGTCACACACACACGGAGGGTAGCGTCAGCAAAAAAACAAACTATATTTAAAATATTTTTTATTTATTTGTAACTTTTTTATTTATATGTAAAGACCGGCAAACTTAGCGCGATAGGGTAGTACGGCGATATGATCATCAGCAATTTTTTATAGTTTTTTGAACATATCTGAAAAGTATGGTTGTTTTAATGTGTTTACTGTGACGTAATTACTTTTTTAAATGCTTACAAAGTGACGGTTGTATATTTTGTTGATTTTTTTTTGGCTCTCCGTAATTTATGAATCAATTGGACAAATGCTTTAATTCAGAGATTCAAATTTCAAGATAGTAAATATCCCCTAAAAGTGGATTAATAAGGAATTAAATAGGTACTCGTATTATAGTTTACTAGCTAACCCACTCAATTTCGTCTGCGTCTCTTTTCAATTATGCTCGGCTCCTATGGTCTAAGCGGGATGATAATTATACTATCTTAGGCCCAGTAAAACAAACTTTAAAAAAAAAGAAAGTGTCATAATATTATAATAATAATGATTATTTATAGATATATTTTTAGTCGTTTTAAAAAGAATTATGTAGTCAGTCGAAATCGTTCTATTATTTATTTTCATCATTTAAACTATTTGCCGTTCACTGTTTAATGTAGGTCTCCCCCAAGGAGCCAACTATCCCGGTCTTGGGCAGTCTGCATCCACCCGCTGCCAGCCACTCTCTTTAAATCGTCATCCACCATCCACCGTCCCGCAGGGCGCCCTACATTACGTTTGCCTTTATTTTCATATTCAGTTTTAATTAGTCAGTCAGTCAGATAATTCAGTTATTTTTCATCGAAATCAGTGATAAAAAGTGAAGTCTCCTCTTTTTAAGCATACCACTGCCGAAATATTACTAAAATGTCATTGAGCATAGTAATTTAACAAAAAATCTTTAAAAAGTTAAATCTTGATATTTTGACTAAATGATGTGCATAATTGAGTGTATGAGATAGAAGTATGCCTCCAAGATATGATTTTCAAAAAAATGGTATACATAACATCTGGCTTTTCTAAGCTTTCGAAATAATCCTTTAAAGAATCTCCTCCTCTCTCTCTCTCTCGCTCACTGCAAATATACTATAATGGGAAAATATTATTTAATTAAATACATATCTGATCATTGTGCATCTACCATTCTTAGCTCTATATCACCCTAACTGTCGACTGGTAGAAAATATCTACGGCATTAAGTCCGCCTGTGCAACAATTATGCATGAAGACTGAAGTAAAAAAATAAATAAAGGACGGTAGAGTTTCAAGACTCGCTCGATAGCTGCAAACGCGTCTTTGAATGATAGAGAAGCTGTTTATACTCAACCTCGGCTGTGTCACAGTATGCTTTAATAAATTCTGTTCGGACTGTATAACTGGTAAATGATTTAACATCTACCATCAGTAAATCACATGCGTGGTGTACTGCGTTGTTAATAATGTGCTCAGAACATCCTATACCAACTATTGTTGAACTCAGGTTTTAAGTTATGGAAAATATTGATGTTCCATGGCGTTCCTTTATCGCCACACACACTATTATCTCCACAAAATTCAGCACATTTAGTTAAAAGATCATGCTGTTGATGTTGCTATAATTATCAGTTCAGTAATTATATCAGATGTCTCATTTTGTGTACTTTCTATTTCGACGAGGACCTTTGTAGTGATTCCATTTTCTGTAGCATTAAAATCTTAAGTTATTAGTGGAAATAATTTTGTGTTTTATTTGTTACTGGCATACTAGCCACGCTCATGAATGCTACATCATTTAAATCACATTTGAGTTCGGCAACTGATAAAGGACTTAGCTTAGCATACGGGTAGCTATTGCAGATGCTTTTGTCCAATAACATATAACTTTTTTGCAACATCTAAACCACCAAATATTTCGCGGTTTAGAGAATATGCAGCCACAGTTAATGAACAAAGACATATGATTGTAAATAAATAATACAAAATAATTTATTAATTCAAACCCGGACTACGAATGAAAATCCGGAGGACGAATGAAACCCCGGCCGGACGATCCCCAGATGTCCTCTAAACGAGGCAAAATCCGGGAAAATCCGGACGAACAGCCTTCGGCTAGTAATAATCCGGTAACTGGAGGTAGTCCAGATGTCAGACTGCAATAAGATTATTGTTTTATGTCAGTTTTACCAACAGTGCAAAAATGGTGTCCATTTTTATTTATTTTTATAAATTTTGTTCCTTTGGCCATTCAATCGCGCATATTTCGGTATTTGAAAACAATTGTAAAACAAATATTCCTGTAAAATAATTATTAGTAATGAGTGAAGTATTTGTTTTCTCTACACAATTTCTTAACACAACTATCGAAGTTTTACACTAGTAAACTTTAGACGAGGAAATTAAAACACCGTTCATAGTTTCATGGAATGCTTAAAATAGACTACAGCAATTGAATCCGACTAAGATTACGAAATGTACTCTGTTTTATATTATTGCGCGTAGGTGAGCCAACCAGTGTTATAAATAAATATTTCGGATATCTAACAAACAACGCCATCTAGTCCCAAACTAAGCAGAGCTTGTCTTATAGGTACTAGACAACCGATATATATATACTTTTTTTGTAAATACATACAATATTAGGTATACATAGAAAACACCCAAACTCCGTTACAAATATTTGCAGATCTCATGCACAGCAGTCGCGTATGCTAATACTACGTGACCGAGACAGTTTATGTAATGTTGATATGATAATGTAAATAGTTTATCCAATTTTATATAATCACCTCAATAGCTTTTAATAATCCCTCGCTGGACATAAGCCTCTCGTTCAAAGGTTTTGGCCAACTATTTTATCAGTTTAATCAGTCTAGTTAGTGTTATCAGTTAGTCTAGTCTTCTAATTCGGCTATACTCTCTGGCGCTGCGTAGAGATGTGGCTTCGCTGTGCATCATTTACCGCACTTACCATGGGGAGTGCTCCGATGAATTATTCGGATTGATCACTGTCGCATCTTTCCGCCATCGTCCTACGCGACAGAAACATCATCTAGATCAGCCTTTCCCAAAGTGGGCGATAACGCCCCCTTGTGGGCGCTGCAAGCCTAAAGGGGGGCGGTTAAGAGGCCCAGAAAAAATGGGGGCGTTGTGTAGAGGCTTGGGGGGTGATTTGTAATTTCATTTAGCTAGGAGGCCTCTTAGACACCGACTGCATGAGCTCTCGACTCTCAACTACAACTTGTGAACATCAATTAATATTAGTTAAGAGATTGCTCAAACTCGGTTCGATATTTCTCTCCGCGTAGTTCATATATCTGTCCTGTTTTATTGAATATACAAAATAAAAATCATGTCAATCGGTCGCTCCGTTTCGAAATGAAAGTAGACACAAACAAACAAATAAAAAGGCAAAAGACATATTTTCGCATTTTAATAGTTATTAGTACTCCTAGATAGGTAATTTTCGTAGATAGTAGACCGCGGGCAATCATGTTTTAACAAGTTTTTGTTAAATAGCCCGAATTGTGCATTCCTGTATCAATCGGCTGGTTCATATAATACTTGTTCTTACTTGTTGAGTACGACTGAGCGTCGAATGAGATAAACGAGTTTATGCATGTTTGTTTTATTCCTGTCGGTGCGTGCTGCTTATGCAAACCTATATAAACACCGTAATATTTATTTTATTCCCATTTGCGGTTTTGCGCATAATAGATAAGCAGTACCCACTTCAGTTAAACACTAACTTACGTATTTCTTAAAACAAAACAATGTCGGAAGTAAAAAAGAAGAGACGGCAATTCTGTGCGGAATATATTAAATTCAGATTCATTGAAAATCCCACAAACACATCGTTGCCTTTGTGCCTTCCATGTCTAAAATCATTTTCGAATGAAGCAATGAAGCCTTCAAGACTGCAAGATCATTTGAATAAAATGCATCCAGGTAAGAAAGACAAGAATGTAGCATATTTTCAAGACCTAGAGAACAAGCATAATACTCAGCCAAGTGTAGCAAAACTACTTTCGGCGGCTGCTAAGCAAGATGACGACGGACTTCGAGCTTCGTACAATATCTCTTTGTTAATTGCTCAAAAAGGCAAACCACATAACATCGGAGAAGAGTTAATTTTGCCAGCAATAAAGGAAGTAATAACTACTGTGCTTCATACGCCAGCCGCAGATATTATCCGAAAAATTCCTTTGAGTAATAATTCTGTGCAAAGACGAATTGATGAAATAGCTAAAGATATTGAAGGATCATTGTGCGATCACCTGAGGACAAGCCAATTCTCAATTCAGCTCGATAAGTCCACTTTACCAACTAATGAAGCATTGTTGCTGTCTTACGTGAGGTTTATTAAAGATGAGAAAATATGTGAAGAACTATTGTTTGCTAGAAATTTAGAGAAAGATACAAAAGGCGAAAGCATATTCAATATATTGGAAAAGTTTTGTGATGAGAAAGAGATTCCCTTGAAAAATATTATATCAGTTGCTACGGATGGCGCTCCGGCTATGACAGGGTGCCATAAAGGCTTCGTAGCGTACTTAAAAATAAAATTCCAGGTGTCCTTGCTGTACATTGCGTTATTCATAGACAACATTTGGTTGCTAGAAACTTAAGTGAACGACTATTTCAATCACTGCAATATGTCATCAAAGCAGTCAATAAAATCCGCAACAGCTCTTTGAATGATAGATTATTTCATCAGCTTTGTGTTACTAATGACGAGGATTTTAACCGTTTGTTGTTTCATACTGAAGTTCGTTGGCTATCAAGAGGCAATTGACTACCTCGGTGGCGCGAGTGGTAGCGTAAGCGACTGCTGTGCTTTTGAGGTCTCGGGTTCGATTCCCGGGTCGGACCAAATGTTTGTATAATCTGCAAATATTTGTTTTGAAGTTTGGGTGTTTTCTATGTATTATATGTATGTATTTACAAAAAAAAGTATTTATGTATTTATATCAGTTGTCTAGTACCCATAACACAAGCTCCGCTTAGCTTGGGACTAGACGGCGTTGTGTGTTAAATTGTCCGAAATATTTATTTATTTAATTGTCTGACTTGATTTTACAACCTGTTTAACTCTGTGATAGAGTTCTTGGAAACTAAAGATAGAGAATTATATAACAAGCTCAAATCATCTAAGAATGATATAGCTTACATGACAGACCTGTATAAATTGTTCAACGTCATGAATCTCCAACTGCAAGGCGAAGAACTAAATTAAAACAAAAAACGTCTTTGCTGCTTTCGCAGCCAAACTGCTTCTACACAAAAAGAATATGGGCAGACGTGAGTTTCACAATTTTCCGAATTTATCGGTATCCTGCAGTAACGACGATTTGTTTGCCTACTGCCAACATTTGGAAAACCTCCACATTGACTTCACCGAACGATACCAGGACATTTTGAACTTGGAAATACCAGACTGGGTGTTGGATCCGTTTTCAAATGTCAACACAGCAATGTCACCTCAGCTGGAAGAAGAACTTATAGAATTGACAACAAACGAGGAAATAAAAATCAAGTTCAAAAATGGTTACCAAGAATTTTGGCTACAAAAATCGATCCCGCAATTGTAACCTGGATTGTGGTCAATCGTTCAACGATTCTTGATAGCATTCCCATCGTCATATTTGTGTGAACGTGGATTTAGTGCTGTGGCAACACTGCTTAAGAGAAATCGTTTGCATGTTCCCGAACGTGGCGACTTGCGACTGTTCTTGAGTAAATCGGAACCTGATATCAACAAACTTATTAAACAGCATCAGGTTCATCCTTCACATTAGTTTTTATATAAGAATCGATTTGTTTGTTTTATTTTGAATAAATGATACTATGTTTGAATACTATAAAGTTGCGTTTCAATAATCATTCACATTTGCAGGTGTAAGAGTTAACTTGAGACCTGAGAGCCGTTGTGTATTACCTACTGCGCTCAGGTTTCAAGTTAACTCTTGCGAGTTATAGTAAAAGTCTCGTTTAGAACTAATGTTTAATCTCGGCTAATATAGCTAACAATAATTGATTAATTAAATTTGAAGTTATAGTGGTTTTTAAGTAGGTGAAAAAATGGGGGCGCTAAAAAATAATTTATTCTCAAAGTGGGCGGTAGGCAAAATAAGTTTGGGAAACCCTGATCTAGATGGTTGGCAGTCCACAACTGTGCGATTTTCACGAAACTTTCTGCCGCGCATAGCAAAACTGTGTAATCTATATATCTATTTATATATATAAAAATGTTATGTTGGTTTGTGTACGCTTCAAAGCTCAAAAAGTTCTGCACCGATCGAGCTGAAATTTTAGAATGATATATAATCCGCATCAAGGATTGTTTTTACATAATTTTTGCATCAGTCACATATCCGCGACCGCAAAAAAACACGAAAAAACCGACATAAACGCGTGAGTACGTAATATAATAATACAAAAATAAATAAATAACAAACGTGTGGTGATGGATCTGGAATGAGAGTGACACGACTCTTATTTACCACGTGTGTCTTGAGATTCGACTAAGAGAGCAAACGCAGGAAAACAGCACTGCGAAGAGATGGAAAACTTGACACAAACGCTATATCAACCCGTATGGCAAGTAGGCGGCAAAATCTTCTTCCTAAGGGGAGGCTTATGTCGAGCAGAGATTATTAATTAAAAACTGATGATGTGATAACAAACAAATTATGATAAATTCAACGAAACAGAAACAATATAAATTAATTTTGAAACCTTGCATTGCATACAAAAAGTCCTACCACCTTGTACTTGAAATATTGAACCTAGACTGGATATATTTGTACCTGGTATTGGGAAAAAGAAGACAAGAATTTCCCCCCCCCCCCCCCTTATTGTAATTCAAAATGGTTGGTTTAGCCACAGCAATATTATGATCTCACAGGAGCACGATATACCTATCTCACTTTAGTAACAGTACTCGTACTTAAAATGTAGCTTGATCTCTGTAAGAAATGGCTGCGAAACCGAAGAAATATATTTCAAACATGCGATCTTATTTTGTGTCACCTATATTTTTATTCTTAATTAGCTAAACCCCCGGTGCCACAATAACCGCGGGCGACGCTAGTATATTTATAAATTGTAGCCTAGTGAAAGAGCAACAACCTTACTCACTTTAATACTCACAAACTTTCGCGTTTATAATATTATAAAGGAAATGCAAATAAAGTTCAATAGGTTAAAATATGAAAATTCACACTTAAAATATACCTATATTTTAAAATAATACTACTGTCCCAAATTTTAAGCTATATTTTAGAGATATATATATATACGCCGTATAAGCCTCTCCTTAGGAAGAAGGATTTGCCGCCCGCTTGCCATACGGGTTGATATAGCGTTTGTGTCAAGTTTTCCATCTCTTCGCAGTGCTGTTTTCCTGCGTTTGCTCTCTTAGTCGAATCTCAAGACACACGTGGTAAATAAGAGTCGTGACACTCTCATTCCAGATCCATATATTCATATATATATCTAGTCTAGCTATGAGGCGCTCATAGCCCAGCTGCACTCGGTGATTAGAAACAATTACCGAGGGTAAACAACGACGGCGCGGTCAGTACCTGGATGGCTGACTGCTGGTGGCATATTAACATGAGCGTCTCCGTGATTCGGAGGTCACGTTAAGTAGTCGGTCCGGGTTGTTATTAAAGGATAACAGTCGTGGAACTAAGTTAGAGATCTTTGGGCGTTTTAAAAACATCCAACGGCAAGATTACGTAGCCACAACGTTGTCTTGCCAGTCGCCAACCCGCACTTGGCTAGCGTGGAGACGTATGGCCTTATCCCTCTCCTGAGAGGCGACCCAGCAGTGGGACGTTATGGGTTGTTGATATATATCTAGAAAGTAGTATATTAGGTCCATAGGTTGGGACTGCCGCGCCATAAAAACTAATTAAAATCTTCTAATTTACTACTAATATTAGTCGAGTTCCTTTCTTCTTTTCTTTAAACTAAAGCTTTGTATAAAAAAAGCATATCTCTCGTAAATTTCGTCTACTGTAACTGATTTCTTTAAAAACGTTCAGTTGAAATACCATTAATAGACTACTGACCCGTGTTGAAAAATGATGGGTCATTTGAACCACCAGGTGACCTATCTAGAACGGTAGAAGAGCATAAAATAATAAGATTCAGCACTATGCCGTCACTTGTAAGCTGTGCAACTGAGTGCAGGTGAGAATTCAAAAGTACAGGTAGAGTCAGTACATTTTGGTCATATATTTTTGTACGGCATTCTTACCATCGATAGATCCATGAAAAATAATAAGAAAACGCGCAGTGCCGTAAAAAAATGGTGCGCCACAAAGTCGGATATTTCTCTTTATTTTCCGACAATTTCCAGGGTAAATTTGGTCAGTTGATTTTGTACGGCATCAGTTTCATACTATTTCAATACTGCTTCTAATCCATTATTCGGCAACGCCGTACAAAAATCATGCGACAAGGGGAGAAAATCTAGGGTTGCAACCCCCTCCCATTACGTGGTCCAGGGGGTGATTTGAAAAAGTACGGCTTCGGTTTCAAAACATTATCTAGCACTCAAAAGTACTATTAAAAATAATGCCGTCAAAAAATTATTGTTCATTTGAATGTATTAAGATTTATTAAGCTGTAAAGTCATTTGATCCTGTACGGGAACTTTTTTTTAAATATGATATTGTAAAATACAATAGTTATATAGTATTCCCGTCCAAAAGAAACTGTTCTAAGAAAAATTATAGAGAAATATAAAAACTGAAATTTTGCAAATTATTGCAAAAGTTTAAATATCATAGATTAATGAAATATAGCAGTTTTCTACATTTTATCCCTTGTTTTAAACAGTATAAACATAAATAAATTAGGAAAAAATGATGCCGTACATTTTAATGCAGACCATATCTTTTGGGGTGATGAAAATGATGCTACCATTTTAAGGGTACTTTATGGCCATCTGATACAGTACGGCATTAACATATTTTAGTAGTAGTCTTTAAGTAGTTTATTTTAATATACCCTACTTAGAATTTATCACATTAATCAAGTTGACGGAAAACATCGTAATCTATATCTTATCAATAGAGCGCACATAAACGTTATGAATCATACGAAAACGCGACGAAATGGTGTAGGTTAACGAAATTATTTGACCTAGTTACTTTCGAAGGAATAAATTCTATATGATAAGATCAATAGGTAAATATGTAATAATAAATGTACAAAACACTGACATTTTAAGTCGAAACATATGTACTTTGCATGTAACGATAATTGTAATATTGTTTTTATTATAAACGTGTATGCCCCGCAAAAATACCTCTACTCTGTCTTATGGAAATGATGAATAGAATCCAAGTTTTATACCCCTTTTGTAATAAATTGTACTATTTAAATACATACAAAGAAGTACATTAAGGCAAATATTTAATCAACATGTATTATTACACATGTATAAATTAAAAAACTATTCAGTAACGGTTACCCAAAACTACACAGATATGTCCTACAAATAAGTATGTATGTATTTATATATTATGTTGACTTGCTAAGACTCACACCACCTCATATCATTGTAGTTATTAAAAAGAGTCGTTTCTTAACTTATTTAATCGTATATACATGTAAAAAGTGTGTTAATAACCGATAAGATAACGAATTAACCGATATCCCTAAATAGATAAATACAATACTACCTACGAATACGCATATTGTATCGTATCAACAAATTTTACTTATGAAACAACATTATGTACGTAACTACAGTATTTGCTTTCATATGTATTTAGTGAAAAGCTGTTAATTTGAAATTAAAAACACAGACTTCAATTTTATTTATTTGTTGTTATTGATGATTGACTGACGCAAACGATTATGGCAGACTACATCCAATTACAGAATCCGATGGTACGATATGTCATGGTAGATTCATATAAGCTGCATTCTTATGCCCTTCCTTTTTCCCCTTCGCCCGTGTGCTTTATTGAGAGCGGTCGTGTGTTTTGTTATATTTCAAAATCAATATATGTGTAATAAGCAATTACAAGCATTCGGTAAAAGTTTAAGGGAGGTTTATCCAGGAGTTAGTGCTACACCGCTGCTTCGTCCACGCCCCTGTGCAAGAAAAAGAGTGTCCATAATTTGCCTCTGGCTCGCGCGTACTTGGTAACGTATGCGCAGCTATAGTGGTGCAGGGACTCAGGTCGATTAACGCGGGTAGCTAAGGATTACATTTAATATATCACTTTATTGTACACCAGATGCATTACAAGATAATCTTAAAATTAGGGAAGTACAATTGGCGGCCTTATCGCCCGGAGGCAATCTCTTACAGGCAACCATTGGATGGAGAGAAAACATGAGTAAGAGAAAGTGTTGGGTAGTGTCCGGTGTAAGAGTAGGAAAGACGAAGAATAAATAAAGATAAATATACAGTTGATTACATACTTAAATGCAGTAGTGTGACCCAATTGACTATATAAATAAAAATAAAAATTGCATGTTAAGGGACGTTGATCTCTCCCAGGTAATGCTCCTTTACGAGTCTCTTAAAAGCAGTTAATGTTTTTGCTCGTCTAATTGAGACTGGTAGGGCATTCCACAACCGAACTGCTTGGACACAAAAGGAGTGGTCGAGAAATTTAGTAGAATGGCCAGGCATTTTCAGTTTCAGGTTCTCCGACGACCTCAGTAATTTGGGATGTGACACGTGTAAAAAGGTGAACCGTGTTTTGAGGTAGCGTGGGGTAAGAGGATTGAAAAGAATGTTATACAGAAGAGAAAGAACGTGTGCATTCCGGCGAAGGCGGATGGGTAACCACTTAAGCTTTTTACGATAATAGGAGACGTGATCATATTTCCGTAATCCGAATATGAATCTTACACATAGGTTTTGGAGTCTCTCAAGCTTATTGAATTGGTCTTCAGTAAGATCTAAATAACTGGCATCAGCATAATCAAGGATGGGGAAAAGAAGGGATTGTGTGAGGGCAATCTTGGTAGAGATAGGTAGGAAATTGCGTAGTCTGCGCAAGGACCCTGCAGCAGCAAACATTTTGCGACTCAGCTCCTGCAGCTGAGGACCCCAGGAAAAGGTACTGTCGATATAGATGCCCAAGTTCTTTACCTTATCACTATACGGGATAGGTGTGCCCTCACAAGAGACCTGAGGCAGTGAAGTCCAATCAATTTTGGATATCATTCTTGGACTTCCAACGACAATGACCTGGGTCTTGATTGGGTTTATCTTCAGGCCGTGGGAAATGCTCCACTTACTGATTTTTTTCCAGGTCAGTATTTGTAGTATTAATTGCAGTAGTTAGATCAGTCAGTGGTGCCGTGGTAAGATACACTTGTGCGCATTATGACGCGCATACAGAGGACTCCGCCAGCTACGACTTCAACATACAACAAGATTACTCATGTGGCGTCTGACTCGGACAACCCGTTATCAGTTTCCGGCAACCCCAAGGACAATCTCACTAACACAATCTCAATCAATCTCACTTTAACAATAATTCGGGCCGCTGTAAACGCCGTCGCCAGGAGTCATCTCCAAGAATGAGTTTGAGGTATTTTAACAAGAGATGATGCAGATGTTAAAGACCTGGAAAAATGACCAAGATATGAACTTAACAAATTTCATGAAAAAGCAATACTCATCCTTATCAAAGCTACTGTCTGAAATAGCGAAGTTAAACATCGAAACATTGCAATTCAGAAGTCTAATTTGGAGATGGCAGTGACCAAGAACCACTAAAATTAAGTATTTATCCGATGAAATGGGGTTCATACAGTATAAAAATCGTATTTATTTTCATATTAAGGGCGAGATTAATAGTTAATTAACAAAATTATACTTCAAATACAGAAATCCGCCATGTTAAGTTGAACCAATCAGAGCGAGTAACGTCACGTATGTATAAAGGTAACTTTGTTCGGTTAAAATCGTCGATTACTTTACTTTCCATTGACCGTGGGAGAGCCACGCTTCGGTATGCATGGGCCGGCTCGACCGGAGTGATACCACGGCATCACAGAAAACCAGTGTGAAATAGCGCTTGCGCTGTGTTTCACCGAGTGAGTGAAGATACCGGAGGCCCATATTCCAACCCTTCCACCATCCCTCTCCCCGTCCCCCAAAGGCCGGCAACGCACCTGTGACGCCCCCGGGTTGCGGGTGTCCATGGACGGCGGTAATAGCTTACCAACAGGCGATACGTCTGCTCGTTTACCACCTAATACATAAAAAAAAACTATTTAGAAGAGCTTTAATTGACACTGGTTGACAAATGGTGACGTAGCGTCTGCGACGTGACGTCACAAAAAGACGCCTAGATGCGATAGTATGGTGGCCACGGACCAAGCTATCCACAGTCGAAGCTAAATTACAACGACTCCAGAGATTGGCCTGTCTGGCGACCACGGGCTGCATGAGGACTACACCGACTGCGGCTCTGGAAGCCATCATAGGTTTACCACCTCTCCACCTCTTTATAAGGCAGGAGGCAGCGCGGCTAAAGAAAAAAAATCTCTGGAGACCGCCGAGGGTACCGTATACCGAAATCCTCTATGAGGCTATTGGAAGGGAACCGCTCATGGAAGCGGTGACCGATGCGGTACCAAAGCAATTTGTATTTGACAAGAAGTACAAAATACAATTACATGAGGACCCACAAGAAGTGCTTCACCCGAAAGAGTTGAGTGTCTTCACAGATGGATCCAAAACAAGGTCAGGCACTGGCTCGGGAGTATTTTCCGAGGACCTAAACATACACATCTCAAAGCCACTAGGAGCCCACAACACAGTCTTCCAGGCAGAGTGTATGGGCATAATATTGGCTGCACATGCAATCACCTCCAGGAGAGTGACGGAGTACTCCATCCGCATACTCTCCGATAGCCGATCAGTCCTGCAAGCCCTGCAAAGTCATTCGACAACATCAGGGCTAATTTACGAATGCCACAAAGCCCTGACAGAGGTATGTACCACAAACAGTATAACTCTCCAGTGGATAAAGGGGCATAGTAACTCGCGCGGGAACTATGCAGCCGACGCACTGGCAAGAGCTGGATCGGTAGCAAGGGCAATAGGCCCTGAACCAATACTGCCTCTGCCATCTGCTTGGCTGCGAAGGTCACTGCAACTAATCACCAAGGTGGAACACCAAACGTATTGGTCCAACCTTTGTACCTGCAGGCAGACCAAGGAGGCCCTCCCGACGATCAACCCCAGATTGTCACGGAAGCTGTTACAACTAAAGAGGCCGCTGCTTCGACTTTTAATTGGAGCAATAACTGGTCATGCATTACTAAACAAACCTCTTTTCACTCTAGGTGTAACAGACAGTGCTCTGTGCAGGGCATGCATGGAGGAGGAGGAGACAGCTGCCCATGTCATTATGACATGTCCTGAGGTGGCAGAATACCGGGCGAGACACCTCGGATCACCGAGGTCACTCCCATAAGTCGTCGGCAACGTAAAGGGTCTACTAGGCTTCTTGGAAGAACTGGGGTGGCACGTATGAAGCCATCCCATCACGCAAAATAGGCGCAATAAAGTCGTCGAGTTGCGGAAACCCAGCCCGCGAGTTTCAAGATTCAAGATTCAAGATGCCTAGACACCGCTCAACGTTTTGGCGTGAATTTTATACTTAAAATTTAAATCGCAATATTTTCCTACTAAAACATTATTTTTTGTAGAAATATAACTGTTTTTTGACAATAGGATATACTTCCGAACACCATAAAACAGTTTTTCAAAATTAGTCATCATGCCTATTACTAAAGGCTATTAAGATCCGTTGACCTTGCTCACTATAGCTGCTCGCCTTAAGGCGTACTGATAATAATTTAACGTCTGTTAAAAAATTAAGTCTATTCAGACCTAAAAAGGATAAATGCAAAACATTAAAATTGAAATTGACAATCATTACATATGTGTAATTGATACTGCAAATATAGAAACACACGCGAAAACATATGAATGACGCAATCTTTACTTAACATCTTCGTATGAAAATTATTTTGAAACTTACTATGTCTAATAATCAATATCAAATTACAAGATCTTTTTATTTCATTGTGTAGAAAGAGATCTGTTTGGTAAGGACGGATTACAATATTAATGTATAAACATTATCCATATTGGAGAGTTAATAGCCATATAATTAAGTATTCACACTAACTTCCTTTTAAAATAATAATGTAAGAAGTCTTGGTAAAGATAATAATACAGGCACCGAAAATGTACACAATTACTAGTATAAAAATTAATAATATGGGGGAACGGGTATCATGTTCCACCCAACACAAAGGGAGGATCCTCCAACCAGGCGAGGTGATCATGCCTGGCAGGCTACTGCCCAACAGTTGATGTTGTGATGTTGTATATGTGATAATCGGCGCGAGAACTTTAATTGCGCGATTCAGGATCTACCAATCAATCTACAAATCAATTTCTTCGTATTGTAGGTCATTCCGTAGTTCAGTGTAACTTCGGTAGATGGCGCTGTAGTATATTATGTGGTATGTGGAGGTCGCCACAATAATTTAGCTGCACACATCCATTCATCCACTTGCAAATTCATACAATCACCACACACTATGCCAACATTCATAACACAAGGAATCACATACATGCTACCTAAAAGTTCAGACCCCAAAAATCCTGCAAATTACTGACCTATCACATGCTTGCAAACTATATACAAAATCATTACAGGATGCATCAGTGAAATAATATACAGTCACCTTAATCAACATAATATCCTAGCAGAACAACAAAAAGGTTGTCTTAAAAATAGTCAGGGTTATAAAGAACAATTAACCATAAACTCAATAGTAATGAGGCAAGCCCAAACTAGAAATAGGAATATTCAAATGATGTACATTGATCACAAAAAGGCTTTTGATTTTGTCCCGTCCCCCATAGTTAGTTAATATTTATACTAGAACATTACAAAATTCAACCCAGTTTGATATCATTTCTAGGCATATTTTAAGGAGACGCACTTAGCCCGCTTTTGTTTTATATGGCACTCAACCCCTTATCTAAGTTACTAGATAATACAAACATAGGTTTAAATTAAGATACCTACACCTACTTTACATAATTACACCGAAGTTCGTAAACTAGCTGACATTATACAGTCATTTTCAACAGACATCCAAATGCAGTTCGGGGTAGACAAGTGTAAAATTCACTCGATCAACCATGGCATGACGGAATACAACTCTTATACACTTGTACAGGTGAACAAATAGAATCATTTGACGAAGATACAACATATAAATATTTAGGATTCCATCAGTCCAGACAGATTCAACAAAAACACACTAAATTAGAGTTAACAAAGAAACTCAAAACCAGACTAAATCAGATTCTTAGAACCCAATTAAATACACGCATTAGTATCAAAGTCATCAACACATATGCAATTCCGGTCCTTATCTATTCCTTTGCGATTATAAACTGGTCTCAAAGCGACCTTATTAAATTACAACGCACAATCAACACAACCAATAGGAAACATCACCCAAATCGTGCACATAACGCCTTACATTACCCCGCCAAGATGAAAGCAGAGGCCTCATCGATATATAAAATTTACACAATAGATAAGCTACGCAATTATGCCAAAGCCGAACAATCCCAACTTCAAAAATTCTTAGTCGATAGACAATATATTTACGCCGCTCTATTTATATGACAGAAACATTCACCTAAAATTAGCAAGTAGGCAGCAGGAAATAGACTTATGGGCACAAAAGTCTCTATATGGCAGATACTTCGTCGATCTCAGCCAAATACATGTCGACAGAAAATCATCGAACGAATGACTGTTCAGAAACCGAGGCTTTTGTGATCGCTATTCAAGATCAGGTTATAGATACTCTTAACAATCAGAAACCCATAATCCGTATCCCTAATCTTCCTACCGACTTATGTAGACGATGCCATAGCAGTTCTGAAACCATCCAACACATCACTGGCGCTTGTAAATTTATTGCACAAACTGATTACAAACACAGGCCAGACCAAGTTGCAGCAGTTATCCACCAAAATCTGGCTTATAAATATTCATTCATTCCCAATAAAACTGCTTATTATAAATATAAATCCAGTCGTCTCACACGAAAATTTCTCGCATCTTCGCTTTCGGTGCGATGGGTTCGCCGCAATAATGCGAAAACGTTACGCTTCCATGTTTGCACGCCTGCGCTCCTCCTCCAACAGCATGCTGAATGGTTTTTCAGATAGATGGAACTCCCCCCTCACGTCCAGG
Organism: Spilarctia lutea; assembly: GCA_916048165.1. Lineage (NCBI taxonomy): Eukaryota > Metazoa > Arthropoda > Insecta > Lepidoptera > Erebidae > Spilarctia > Spilarctia lutea. Next base: position 4,485,670 of record OU696479.1, on the reverse strand, counting down.
TTGTTATACATCCACACTAATTAATATTTGTAATAATAACACTGAGTTAAGTCACTCTGTAACTAACAAAATATGGATGTATTAATGAGTCTTAAAAAAATAAATTGCAATCCACCACGGAACAAAGGCCTCCCCAAAAGTGCGCCATAACCTAGTTGCTTCGATTTCGTATCAAATTTACCTTAGACACCTATCTCAGGTTATGAATCCTTCGCACCAATAAGAAAATACTAGGGGGCAAACGAGCAGACGCATCGCCTGATAGTAAACGTTTACCGCCGCCCATGGACACCCGCAACACCAAAAGCGTCACAAGTGCGTTGCCGATCTTTGGGGGATGGCGAGAGGGAATGGGGGGAAGAGTTGGGGTATGGGCCTCCGGTATCCTCACTCACTCGGTGAAGCACAGCGCAAGCGCTATTTCACACCGGTTTTCTGTGAGACCGTAGTATCACTCCGGTCGAGCCGGCCCATATATGCCGAAGCGTGGCTCTCCCACGGAGTGCTCCCACGGACTCTGGCGGTCATCGGTCTTCTGACAGATGTGTTCAACCCATAGCCACTTCGGCATACTGATTCTGGAAGCTATTTTGGTATCTTGGAAATATTTCAAATACAACCAATCTTTGTCTATTTAATACAGTTGAAATCGGCTGACGATTACCATAAATTGAACATTTTGTAAAATAATGTAATGTCGTTGTTTCAGACAAGATCTACTAAAATGGTACGGCTGGGGCTACAAGGACTCCATGTTCGAGCTCGACGGGTTATATGCATCTTTTACGGGTAACAGGTGAGTTAATCAGCGTGACAGCGTATTCATGAAGTGAGATTGACTACAAGAGGTATCAAAACATTCTTACCATCATCAACTGCTGGACATAGGCATAACTATAGAAAGGAGCTTAGCTCAAGGTTAGCGTGCGATGCTGGGTGTTTCTCTGTACGATAAATTGGTAATGAGGTTATTCGACATACAACTTGAGTACCCGCCATCGCACAGAGAACCAGTACGCTGAAGGGGTAGTGGGCCGGTCATGTCTCCAGACGAACCAATGGTCGCTTTAGCCGAATTGTATATAAAAGAGTGGAGGCCGCGATTAGGCAAACGTAGTGTACCGTAGGGCACCCTGCGGCACGATGGACCGATGATTTGAAAAAAGTGGCTGGTGGCGGATAGGGGCGGACTATCGAATACCTGGGTGGTTGGCGCCCCTTGGGGGAGACCTAATTTATTTTTTCAGCTTATCATAACAAGGTAATTGCATAATTTTTAAAACCAAGATGACGTATAAATTACTTACAAAATTAAGATGAATTATAAAAATATTAATATACATAACGATTTTCATATGTACTCGATAATTGTCGGAACGTCGCCGTATTAACATTAGTAATACGAGTATAAGCTGTTGTCAATATAATAGAATACATAATTCGCTTGGTATTAGATACGATGCATTAAAAATTTGACTGAATAAATCACTTGCAGAAAGGATATCACTTGCAGAATAGAACTTTCGCAGAGAGGAGATGGAGAATGTCACTATTTACACTGATTATGCCGTGCCAATATTTTATTAGACTTATCTAGCAAACGTAACATCGTTTGCGTCTCTCATTTTTGATATAAAATTTCTTTGACATATTCACTAGCTTACTTCAAAAGTCGAACGTGCACGTTCGACTTTTGAAGTAAGCTAGCGTATACGTGACGAGGGCGTTACGAAGAAAATGAAGAATGCCTTGTGGCATAGTGGTTGCGTATGCGACTGTTGTGCTTGAGGTCTCGAGTTCGATTTCCGGGTCGGACCAAATTTTTGTATGATCTGCAAATATTTGTTTCGAAGTTTGGGTGTTTTATTTGTATAATATGTATGTATTTACAATAGGAAGTATAATATGTATTTATATCAGTTGTCTAATAGCTCTTACCTGATATCGAGATTGCGTTGTGTATTAGTTCTCCGATATATTTATTTATTTACTGAAGATAGAAAGAGAGTTACGTTTCGTATATTACTGTATGGGCTAGAAAGAGAGGTGCGAGCACATATAACTCTTCGGTCTCTCATAGCCAGTTATTAAAAAAGGTCAATCATATGGTCTAAAGCACAGTCGTTTTATTTTCTCATTATGTTAGCTTATGACGTATAGACATGAGTCTATACGTTGTATCCAAGCTTCATGAAATACGAGTATGTCTGTAGTCGCATAAGAATAGAGAGAAGCAATATTCTAAGTTTGCAGCTTCAGAATAATGACAAACACAGGTCATACAGTGTCATTGATTAGTCCAGTTATAACAAGTCCAGTGCAAAATGCGGCTATATAGTGGGCGAGCGTTAAATTGGCACTTCCCGTTCACCAGCACACGTGTGTTACGTAATGATGAGATATTTTAATGAGTGTGAGTACAGGAGTGATATTAATCATTGCTTTGAGTGCCGAATAGGGTAGTGGACTCCTTAGTCAAATCAGTTACTTTTATAATCTTTCTTTGCGAAACGATAACTTTGTATGAAAAATGTACTAAATACAAACTTGTGACGTCACTGTTTTAGACTACTCAATTGAGCAATTTATTTCAGTTACTTTTATAATCTTTCTTTGCGAAACGATAACTTTGTATGAAAAATGTACTAAATACAAACTTGTTACGTCACTGTTTTAGACTACTCAATTGAGCAATTTATTTCAATGTTTATTTGATTATAATTTGTAATAGAAATGAAAAGTTGTTATAATTATATTTGCCGAGATGTTTTGTATTCGCTTTATGTAAAGAGACATAGGTACTATAGGTATACATTATATTATCATTTACGATACAGTCAACTATCCTATTAATGTATTTCTCATACGTTGATGTTGTAGATTGTTTTGGAGCATGTCAATGCTGATGAGCAATTGAACTGATAAGTAGTGCTCTAATAACGACAAATGATATCTGAGACAAAGCCAAGACCTTTAGTTTGAACAGACTTAAAAAAGGAGGAGGTACTCAATTAGTTACCTCAGAACTTTGGACTGAGTGAACTGATTTTGATGGCTCTTTTTTTATTTGAAAGCTGGTGCTTCACGTGAGGTGACATTTCAATTTGGTCCAGTTCTTGATTTCGTTTTTTTTTGTTTATATAGTAGTTTTACCATCGTCATTATCATCAGCACAGTCCACTGCTGAAAATACATAGAACTCTCCTATTGACGTCACTCTAATCGATTTACGGGGATATCTTAATATTTGTTTGGCATAGTTTAGTCTCGAGTAAAGAAGGAATTGACTTCAAATTTGCCTCAATAATCCTTTTTTTTGTGCGGAAATACCCTGGGATATCACCTGTTGGTGGCATGTCGGACTCGAACCGACTAAAACCGCACGCCGTCTCGGGTACTAAATGCCGGGAAACCAGGTGCACCCTAGAAAGGAAAACTCTGGACCCCCGACGTACCTCGGGTCACCTACGCTTTGTACGCGCCTGCTTGTGCTATGGTGTCACATCGCCTCATGTGTCACCCTCAAGCTTGCGCTTATGGAGGACGGAGATCGTTCTGTGATCTCCGGCGCCTGAGGGCCTCAATAACCCTACCAGTAATATTGGATGTTATTTTAGATGTGATCTATCTAAGCTAACATTTGATTTTAGTTTTAACTAAAACCGTATAAAGTTTATCGTCAGGACGGAGGATTCTCTAACCCTTAGTTCAGACTAGTCACTCAAACTGGACGGGGTATCACAAATCGGTGTCAAGGAAGGAATCCTATTGAAGTGTCCTGAAAAACGTAATCTCTCTTTAAATATTTAAACGTGTAATATCATATTACGAGCAATGCAATCGACCCCGATGTGTGAGATTGACAATACACTATTATGAAAATAGTGTATTTGAGACTACAATTTACGTGAATTTACGACTTAACGTATGTATGGTAAGACAATATATGATTATAATACTGTGAGTTTGGCCTAGTGGTTTAGCGGTCGCCACGCCGTTCCCTACTTCGCCAAGTGTTGTGGGTCCAAATCCCACATGAAATAACACTTTTTGTGATCCACAAATTGTTGTTCTGTCGGTCCCGTTTGTTATCATAGGATAACAGACAGCTTAGTTTGAGGACTTTGGGCGACTTAAAAACATCCAATGGCAAGATTACGTAGCCACAATGTTGTCTTGCCAGTCCTCAACCCGCACTGGGCCAGCGTGGAAAGGCATGGTCTTAACCCTCTCCTGAGCGAAAACCCGAGCCGGATCCGAACCCGAGTTGATGAAGCTCACCTTAAAAGACAGGCATAAGCTGTAGCCGATTTTTGTAGAACTTTTAAAACTCTTTCATTAATTATTTTTGCCAAACTTTAACATGCAAGGAAAGCTTTCAAGTGAAATAATTTTCTCCCGTTTTTACAACCTTGCTCATTGATGCCCCGCTCCTTTAGGTTGTAGTGTGATGATATACAGCCTATAACCTTCCTTGACTAATCGGCTATTTAACACTGAAAGAACTTTTAATATCGGACCATTATTTCCAGAGATTAGCCCGTTTAGCTTTATAATATTAGCATAGTTAAATAAACTTTGTTGGTGTCTAACGCGCATTCGATGCAAAACCAAATAATACCTTACTTAATACACAACCAGGGACCTATATGACCATGATTGTTAGATGACAATTATAAATACTGTCAATATTGATAGAAACACAACAATTACTATGTGTGTGGTCTAAACAAATTATACCTACCTTGATGTAGCCAAAAGTAAATAACATTGGTTTCTACTGTGATGTTTATTTTCGAATCTAGTGATGAAACATAGGCACACTGCAAGATCCTATAATTAATGAAATAATACTTTGGAGGTCATTCATTGCCTAGTCATTTTCAATCATTAATCAAAAGTGTCCGCACGTCTTCCAAAATAATTTTTGCAAACTTTTAATTTTTTACTTCTTTTTCGTAATAACTTTGTATACTGTAATAACATAGCAGTAATTTTTCCTAAAATCTAAACTAATAATAAAACTGAAGAGTTTGTTTGTTTGTTTGAATGCGCTAATCTCAGGAACCGCTGGTCCGATTTCAAAAATTCTTTCGGTGTTGGTTGGATAGTCCATTTATCGAGGAAGGCTATAGGCTATTTATCATCACGCTACCACTAATAGGAGCGGAGCACTAATGAAGAATGTTTCAAAAAGGGGGGAAAATTTTCACGCTACGGGCAATATAAGACGCAAGCGTGGTTGCGTGGGTCAGCTAGTTATATAATAAAATTTTAAATAAATATGTATTTCCTAGCTGACTTTGCATTGTCTGCATTCGCAATGAGTGTGGTGACCACAACTCTTGGTATCTGCTTTTGCTTTCCATCAGGCAGAGTGGAGTCATTTTGACAGGCACTTACACAAAAAAAAAGTAGTAACGTAAAATGTATCAGTGGGTTGCAGTTTCAAGACTTGGGTTATCTTTTGGCTAATAACAAGTTTCGTTTTGAAAGACGATATTTGTTACAAATTATATCTATCAAGCACAATTTTAAGCAACTTCATAATAGAAAGATATATTTGTATGTTTTGTATGTTCACCGCACTTGTTGTAAAGCTCCAAACGCTATAATGAATAAAAGTTCCAAAAGGCTTTTGTGCTTTACTTCTATTAACGGCAGTGAGAATCTGTTCCAACCATCTAGCTGGAAAATTACATGTACTAAAAATGTACCTTATTAACTTTGCCACTATACATTTTTCGTAATCGTTTTTAAATGAAGATGCTCTCGTCAGCCCCTATTTTCCTTTAACAGAGGTCTGTAGTGTTTTTGATAACTCCTTGAGGAAGATAAACGATTGTTTATAATAAATGTTCCGTTTGTTTTAAGTATTATAAATTCGAAAGTAACTTTGTCTGTCGGTCTGTCCTGTCTGAAATTTGGCATGGAGATACTCTGATTATTGAGGAAGGACATACGTAGGCTTTTCTTTACCGCTATAATCGACATACATACATACATACACGCCGGAGATGTCGCGTGTAAAAGCTATTGCATTATACATAGATGAATTCATTGATATCAAATGGCACATTCTGAAAGAAATTAATGAGGCTAAAACCCACCTAGTACGTAGATAAATATTCCCGTGTTTGTATGTTTGTCATTCACAACCAATGACTACAAACACGTTACAATGTTGTTTGTTTTTACCGTAAATCAATATTGGCTTTGTTTAGCTCGGTATTAGATATGTTGTCGCCATTTAATCTCGCGGTTTTGCGGTGTATTGCGAACAATAGGATTTAAAATATCAGATACACCTTTTAATGAACAGTTTCATAAAAAAAATATCTAGGTTAATGGTAAATAAGTAGAATCATGACATTACATTACCAGCCTTGAGAAGTCCACTGCAGGACTTAGCCTCTCCTTGGAAAGCTGGCCACCTAGCTTGGTATAGGGTTTTTTTTAGGGAATAGGGGGCGAACGGGCATACGTATCACCTAATGGTATTACCGCCGCCCATGGACACCCACCAGAGGCGTCACAAGTGTTCCCGACCTTTGAGGGATTGGGGAGGTGAGGAGGGGGAGGGGTTTGAGTATGGGCTGCCGGTACCCTGTCTTACTAACTCAGTGAGACACAGCGCAAGCGCTATTTCACACCGGTTTTCTGTGAGGTGGTATCGCTCTGGTCGAGCCGGCCCATTCATGCCGAAGCGTGGCTCTCCCACTGTATCGAGTTTTTCTTCTCTTTCCTGCTGCTGTGCTAAGTAGTTTGCTATAGGGGTGATGTCACTCCACATTCTTAGTAAAATTTTACAATGTCACTTTGCCCATTTCTTATGACGATGACGTGTGGACAAGAATCATTAAAGTTCAAATAAAGTTTTGAGATTAGGCAGTAGTAGCTCATTTGTTATGCATTTCAACGTTCCAAACTTTTTGTATACTTTTTTCTTTTTCGTTTGAAACGCATGACGCAAGACTCAAACAATCAGTCTTTGTTTTTAAATAAATTCAAAGGTACATAATTTTTAAATGATGCTCAAAAACATCTACATAATACATTGTAATTTTTTTGTGGTGTAGAGAGAACACAAAACAGAGACACAAATAGGTTGTCGCTTTCTGAGTACCTCATCTTCCTAGAAGAGGCAGGGATCTTAGGTTCTGATTGCCTCACTTGCTAAGTGAAAATAAACATTCATAACGTAAAAATTAAGTATATACTACTAGCATTTGCCCGTTAATCCGCCCGCGTGTATGTCGGTTTTTGCGGTAAGGAATAGCTATGTCGTTTCTCAAGAATCAAAGTATCTCCACGCCAAATTTCATGGCAATTAGTGCAGCGGTTAACCGTAAAAGCATTACTTTCAATGCTGCAATACTCGTATGAATGAGCCACTCCTAGATATATTTTCAGGTAGCCGTTCATGTAGTGATAAAGCCCTCTGGTTTTCTCTCTTCCCACTCACTGCCAGTTAATGAAATAGTCACGTAAAAAATTACAATTTAATTTGTCTTTGCTCATTTTAATTACAGGTACTCCATCGGTGGACATACTCTTCCATTCCTAGCACAATGGGCTATAGACAAATTAGGTGTGGATCCTACACAACAGCCAAAGATTCCTAAAATGCCTACCAAGTTTCCGGCCAGCCGGCTGCCGAAACATATTCAGGCGGAATTGGAAAAAATTGCGCTGGTGAGCGTGGACGGCATGGATAGACTTATCAGGTCTCATGGTCAAACTTTAAAAGATATGTCTCAGTTGCGGAATAATAGTTTCCCAAGGATTCCGGATGCCGTGATATGGCCGGAGAGCCATGAACAAGTGAGTTTCATATACTAAAACTACAAAATACCCACTCGTAAATCAGTGTAATATTTAGTTTATATGTAAATTAGAAAAAAGGATAAAGTTTTTTCTTTAATTATCTAGCTTTTGTTTTCTGTATTTTATTTACGGCACGTATTTGTTATTCCGAAACCAGAAGGAGTAAACAGACATTTCGGTAATACTCAATTAATTGTCATCATCGCTGGTCTAGTCTTGGGTAACCATAGTTTTGAATTGTATGAGACCTAAAAAACTTTTTATGGATGTAAACAACAGAAAAACTCTCAACACATTGGATTATTAAGAAAATAGTTTCTTGAAAATGAACCTAAGATAATACATATCATTCTAGGATAATAGAAATTAAAAATACAGATCAATCGCTAAGTGAGACGCTTAGGAATGCGGGCAGTACAGGACCTGTTGTTGTAGAGTGCTTTCGGGGAGATCAGGACAGGACATACCTTCCCGGTAGTGGATGTCTTTCGGCTGTAGTAATCATGAAGTAAAAAGCTCAAGTTCAAAGAAGATATTGGTTTGAGTTATTTTAACATAGCACAAATTCATAGAACAAATATTTGTGTGATACAGTAGCCCCTTACCAATTGACAAAGGAACTGCTATCGTTACGTCACGTAGAAATTCTGTACAGTTATGCTAGTATCTAGACAACTGCCTCGGTGGCGCGAGTGGTAGCGTAAGCGACTGCTGTGCTTGAGATCTCGGGTTCGATTCCCGGGTCGGACCAAATGTTTGTATGATCTGCAAATATTTGTTTCGAAGTTTGGGTGTTTTCTATGTATAATATGTATGTATTTACAAAAAAAAAAGTATATAGGTATTTCTATCAATTGTCTAGTATCCATAACACAAGCTCCGCTTAGCGTGGGACTAGACGGCGTTGTGTGTTAATAAATTGTCCGAAATATTTATTATTGTTATGTCCGAAATCTAAGCAGTTCTAAAATTGTATTTACTCATCAATATTTCAGGTGGAACAAATTGTCTCTTGCGCATCTCGACACAAGTTCGTAATCATTCCATTCGGTGGTGGTACTTCAGTGTCAGGCTCTGTTACCTGCCCAGCCAAGGAAACTAGACCAATACTCGTGTTGGACACCAGCGATATGAACTCGATACTGTGGCTGGATAAGGAACAACTACTCGCCAGAGTCCAGGTACGATCTTTATTTACTATTCGTATATAAATCAAACTTGTGACACTACATACGAGTATGTGACATTTATTTCTCCGGTCAATATGTCCATCCAAAGATTGCCTGGAAGAGATTGCTTTTGGCAATAAGGCCGCCCATTGTACATATCTTCTTGAATTTTAAGTTGAATAATTTGTAATTGGTATACAATAAAGTATATTCTATTCTATTCTATTCTATTCTACATTGCTGAATGAACTTACGGGTTGTTAAAGTTACCAGCCTTTTAACGAATTTATATCTGCAATTCTATATTGTCTTTAGATATCGGATATTGTTTAAGTTTCATTTTTAAATATTGTCGACCCATGGCTCTCATAACTACCGTTCCTTTCAGCACTTAGATCAAAATGGAGTTCTACACCAGGTAGATTATGTTTAAAGATCGCCAAAAATACAAAATTCAAATAACTGTTACATTTATTTTAGTCAAGTTCTGGTCTTTAAAAACAGCTACTATAAAGCTATGTAAATTAGACATTATTTAAATCGATAATAATTATAAATTTGCCGTAGACATTCTAATGTTATTTAAATATAGTGTAAATGTTTTAGTTTTATTTTCATAATAATATAACGATATACGAAGGTCATCGCACATTCGTGTCTTATTGTATTTAAATTTTTTCAACCTCTGTACAGAAGTTGAAAATAGAGGTACCGAATTTATTTATAAACTACCGGCCCGTCCCGGCTTCGCACGGGTGGACATTTATTTTTTGAACATTTTGGCATAAACGTACAGTAAATTCAGGGCATACCTAAATAATAATGTATTTAGCAATAGTGTATCGCTGGCTCCCTTTGGGTACGGGATTTGATGATTGAAAACAAAATGATAACAGAATAAATGACATCAACGGGTTATTTTTAAAAACATTTCACTGAGGCTTAGAGTATAGGTATACTAATAATAATTAGATACATTATATACCTACTATTACTGTACAGTCTACAGTCAATACTAATATGTAGTGATTAAGAAAGCAATTGTGTCTGATAATATAAGATAATGTATGTATATAAGTACTTATTTTCACATATTTTATAAAACAAAAAAAATTGCACCCCGACCCGGCTTTTGTTCTTTATTTAAATTTATTTTTACTTTGTGATTTATATTTATTTTAATGTAGTTTTTTTATCCTTAATTAATGTATTTACAAATGAATTTGATTGCTTATACAGAATGACAGTATTCTATGTTAATGGGCGCGTTGAAAGATCGACACAAAATTGGCGAATATGGAACGATCCATCTGCTGTCTATGCCAACCGTTCGCCCTCGAACATTTAAGTAGCGACCTGCCCTCCATTGTTGATGTCGCGTCGTCGATAAACTGGATATCCATGCTCACTGGTTTGTGTTTCAGTTACGAAACGGCGTGGATATTTTTTCGAACATATGCCATTTTTCATGTACAGTGAAGTCAAATTTTCTTCATCACATGGCCCATGCACCATATTTTTTGTGACTATTCCAAATAATACTGGGTCTTCCGTCTTTATTAGGCAGTTCGGCAACTATTATTTTATCAATTTCATTGGCCTGTATTTTTGAGTCCAGCCAAAATAACATATGACAATAGTAAGCATATAACATTTAACCGATCCAAATCGCGTCTTTCGTTAATATTTTTATCATTGATATCATGCCGGTTGAAAGACCGGTAACCGGGAAAAAGTACCTGCTTTATTTCTTCTCATTCCGAATCAGGTACAGGTGAATGTTACAAAGAGATCTGGCCTTCCGTAATTACGCGCATATGTCATAGCGTCTTGCGTCTTTTGGTGGAGATACCTTGGAGGCGCAGTGAATGATGACGGAAAGATGACGTGCTATCCAATATTGGCGGCATTTACGCTTGCGTCTTGGTTCAAAGCATCCCTCAAATGAACATAATTATCAACTCTAAGTTTTTGTTGGTTTCGGCAAATAATGATTTACCTTTCTGAAATCATCTTCACCATCATATCTATACAATACTGATTAAACAAATCTTTGGAATAATGCAGTGCATTAAAGCAGTTGGCCCTAATCATTAAACGGTATGCATAATACTGCATATATGACACAGTCTTATTTCTTAATGAATCCTGCTGAGGAATCGTTAAATAGATCTGAAACGAACTTTTAATTGGAAGTTGGAAATAGTTTTGAAAAACCCCTTTTTAATTGGAAGATTGAAATATGTAGTTCTAATAAGAACTTTGGTAATAAGCACTTAGTAAATCTGAAAAGAATTAAAAACGTGGTAAAACAAAAAATATTTCTTTAAAATTTCTCAAGTTGGTTACGTCCGCTGCGTGTGTAGCCGCGCGGCTATCTACAGGGTGCGCCAAAGAAACTTACTTATTTGAAAGGTCAATAAAAACAAAAGTACTTCAGTTATTGTTTTAAATTTGTATGTATTTCATAGATTTGCCAATCTCCTGCACTCCGGCCACGGCGCTCCAACGCGTTACGGCGGCGGCGTAGAGGCGAATTAATTTTATTTCATTTTTATTAAACTCGTAATATCTTTCGTATGGAATGTCCGATTTAAATAAACTAAAAAAAAATTCACAGGTATTTAAACAGCCTTGCTTAAGAAATCATTTATTTAGATAAGCATTGAGGTAAAGGTAAAAATAACTTAGTCTGATTTTGGTCGGAATTTCTATTAAATTTTAAAATGTTTAAAGTAGTTATATTAACATAACTACAATAGTTAGACATATGCTATCGCGACCTTTTTTGTAGATTATTAAAGAACATATTAATATAAAAAGAACATCTTTAATATTATGGAACATTTTTTTGTTCTATCATCAATATTTTTCGCAGCGCATGAGATGAAAGATATTTTATAGGCAATTTTTTTTTACAACTTGGGTAACATTATAGTAGTTTTAGTAGGGATTCTTATTTATTTCTTGCAATTAAAATAGCCTATATTAATCAGTGATGATGTAGCATTCAAATGGAGAAAGAATTTTTAAAATCCCTCCAGTACTTTTTGATCCAATTCGTTACAAACATACTTACATACAAACCTTTTCTCTTTATAATATTGGTATAGAAGTATAGATAAGGACATTTGACTCCATGCGCTCAACAACGCTTTTCCCTTGAACTTATATTTTTCATAAACCTGTGATTACTCGTTATGTATTGTATATCTTTTTTATTTCCATTTTTTATATTTATTGACTTATCTTCTTAAGATATGACTAGCTGACCCACGCAACCTCGTTTGCGTCTTATATTGCCCGTGGCGTGAAAATTATCCCCCGTTTTTGAAACATTCTTCATTGGTGCTCCGCTCCTATTAGTAGTAGCGTGATGATATAAAGCCTATAACCTTCCTCGATAAATGGACTATCCAACACCGAACGAATTTTTCAAATCGGACCAGTGGTTCCTGAGATTAGCCGGCACAAACAGACAGACAGACAAAAAATTTAAAAATATATATTTTGGTATGTGTACCGTATATACTCGTACATTCATATGCATGTAGTAGAAAGCGGTTATTTTAATATTACAAACAGACACCCCAATTTTATTTATTTGTATGTATAGATGTAGATTTTTATGAAATTTTGTGCATATTCAGTAGATCTGAGAATAGATTCGTAAACAATTTTTTCTACGCTCTATTCGGCTCTATTGTATTGCTATTGTGTTATTCAGTGTTAGGATAGCGTGAGAGCAGGGGTGGCTCATCCTAATTCTTTTGCATGTTTTTTTATGATTTGGCATTAAAAAATACATTCAACTCTTTATTTTTTATCAACCCTTATTTTAAAATAGCCTTTTGCCGGGTCAACTAGTACACAATGAGCTAATATTTTAATATGCATAGGTGTATCTTCACTCACCCGAACTTCTCCTCCCATCTGAGTAGATAGATGGCTGGCTAGATGTAGATGCTGAAAGTTCAGTTTGACTTCAATTTCAAAAACTGTCTTTCGTGCTCACAACTGCTAGTTCTGTAACTTACATTTGCTCGACTTTTATTGTAGCCTAGCCTATAATAATACCAAGATTATTTGGGGTAGACTATTAGTTCAACTGGTTTTACCTGAACATCAGTTTTTCAACGAAGCGATTGCCATCGAACCTTTGCATCCCTGAAGACTAACTTAATTCAAAGCTTAAACGAGACCTCATTAGATTTCTTGGAGGGGTCCGGTCGTCTTAATAACAGCAGTTCCCGGACCCCTCCCTTCTCAGGCGCAGAGTGGCACATCGTGTGGTTTTAGTCGGTTCGATTCCGACACACCACCCCGCCGCTAACCCCGGCGGGGTGACGGCCCGAGGGGGTTCCCACACGTAAAAAAAAGGCACTGACTTTCCAGTTACATATGCTCGATTAACACCAGAAGGCTTTTATGACCAAAGCCAAGTGTACCATATCAACAAAATCCTGCTCGTATTCAGACCTGATTCTCCATCCATCTCTCTTACGGATATGAAAGACATTAAGCATGGCCATGATGCTGAAGAATTCTTCTCGTTTTTACAGGCCGGCATCGTAGGCCAAGACTTAGAGCGAGAGATGCGAGTACGTGGATTTACTGTGGGTCATGAGCCGGACTCGTATGAGTTTTCCACACTTGGAGGTTGGGTTGCCACCAGGGCTAGTGGCATGAAGAAGAACACATACGGTAATATCGAGGATCTCATTGTCCAGAGTAAGGTATGTTTACAATTACATTGTAACTACTAAACTGTATTAGACTATATTTAATTGGGTTTCATTTTTATCACAGTCTCTGCGGGGTATAAGTTTATTCTTAGAAAAATGTTTTGGTCAACTACATTAACCCGTTTATACCATCCAAGATATTTTGGTATAAGGTTTGTTTCCAGTTTTCAGATTGGGATACCCATGGAATAAATAAATATTCCGGACATATAACACACTAGCTGACCGACGCAACCTCGTTTGCGTCTTTTATTGCCCGTAGCGAAAAATTTTCCCCCGTTTAGTGTGTCGCGGACTTTTTTGTAAATATTTATAAGATCTACGATTAATTAGAACATTTTATGGTTCTATCTTTTATAGTTTACGCAGCGTACACAAAATAAGTAACTTTTCTGGTTGATTTTTTACACCTTGTGTCCGAAAAACCCCAATATCTTACGGAACCCTATTTTTTTCCAAAATAAAATATAGCCTATGTTACTCGTGCGTGGATAATGTAGCCTTCGAATGGTGAAAGAAGTTTTAAAATCGGTCCAGTAGTTTTTGAGCCTATTCATTACAAACAAAGTTTTCCTCTTTATAATATTAGTATAGACAACGCCATCTAGTCCCAAGCTAAGCAGAGCTTGTGTAATGGGTACTAGACAACTGATATTAATACTTGTTTACCTTTTTTTGTAAATACATACATATTATACATAGAAAACACCCAAACTCCGTAGTCCCCTAATTATTATAACTGTGCATTATAAGTAAAGACGCCATCTATATGATGTTTCCAGGTGGTGACTCCTCGCGGCGTTCTGGAGAAGGGTTGTCGAGTACCGCGTATCTCTTGCGGACCAGAGTGGGAGCATATCGTCATGGGCTCTGAGGGCTGCTTTGGTGTTGTTACCGAGGTAAACACTATTCAACAAAACTGATTTGTTTATATACAATGTTATGCCACCGGAACCACCTGCTGGAACATTTCGTCTTTGTGTAAGAAGGACGTAACATCCGTTCCTCCTCTGTTTGTAATTTCAATTTAACGAATTTTCATTAAATGCAAATGAAAGTATACGGTACTCACATCAAAAATCTATTTTTATAATTTTTGTCCGACTTGTTGTTTGTTCCGACTAATCTCTGGAACGGCTGGACCAATTTTAATAGAAATTTCATTAGCTGATGATAAAAGGAGTAACTTAGGTTAATTTTATTCTAGTCTGGTTACAGTCCAGGCACTTGTGCTATACATATTATATAGTGGCGACTTCCACATATAACACAACAATAACCTACTACAGCGCCATCTACCGAAGACTCACTGGATCTTGCGGCACTCAGTTCCGACTCACTGGAACTACTCACTCCTGGCAGTGGCAAGCTCCGCAACAGAGCACAGACAGCTGACTCATCTGATATCGACCTCCGGTCTTGGAGGGGAGTGATATGGCGACTTTCACATATAACACAACAATAACCTACTACAGCGCCATCTACCGATGATACACTGAACTATGACGTAACGCACTACACGGAGTAACTACCAATCCTGAATCGCGCAATAGAAGTTCTCGCGCCGATTATCATATATACAACATCCCAACATCAACCGTTGGGCCCGCCAGGCATTATCACCTCGCCTGGTCGGAGAATCCTTCCTTTGTGTCGGTGGGACATGATACCCGTCCTCATATATTATATAACTATTCAACCTACTTATTTTAATTTTTCAGGTTGTATTAAAAATCCGTCCATTGCCACCAGTTGTCCGTTACGGGTCGTTAGTATTCCCGGACTGGGAGTCAGGCTTCCATTTCGAACGGGAAGTGGCCAGACAACGTCTGCAGCCTTCCAGCATACGGCTCATGGATAATGAACAAGTAGGTTTCAGTACTATTATCAATCAACATCATTTTTATGGTATAAGGGCAAACGAGAATACGGATAGCCTGGACACCCGTAACACCAGAGGAGTCACAAGTGCGTTGCTGGCTTTTGAAAAGGAGTACGCTCTTTTCTTGAAGGTTTGAAGGTCGTATCGGTCCGGGAATACCGCTGGCGACAGTTCATTCCACAGTTTTCAGTTGTTCATTAATTTTTATCATTTGTTACCGTTTTTACTTACTTCGGGCAGTTGCAATGAGACAGCCAGAGTCCTCTTGCGAGACTACTGTGCTGTGGTCTCTATTCGATTCTTGGGTCCGACCAAATGGTCTTCAAATATTTGTTTAAAAGTTGGGGTGTTTCCTATGTATGTATTTACAAAAAAATATATGTACTCGTATTTATATCAGATGTCTAGTTATTATAGTACAAGTTATCCTTAGTTTAGAACTAGATGGCGTTGTGTGTCAGATGTGTTAAATGTTCTTATTATATTATAGTTTACAATGAAGATACTTCATAATGTTTCTAGACCTTTACGGTTGTACAGTAAAAATAATAACCAAATTATCTATAACAGTTTCGCTTTGGCCAAGCGCTCAAGACAGAAAATACCTGGGGTGGGGTACTCCTAGATGGGTTAAAACGCTTCTACATAACCAAGATCAAGGGTTTTGACCCTGCCAAGCTGTGTGTGGTGACCCTACTGATGGAGGGGACTTCGGAACAGGTCGCAGACCGGGAGAAGAAATTGAACGCTATAGCTGCTCAGTATGGAGGGATCCCTGCAGGAGCCACTAATGGCGAGAATGGATATACACTCACTTTTGTTATCGCTTATCTTAGGGTAAGTTATGAATTTGAAAAAACGATGAAAACTAGAGGTTACCCAAATGTGGGTTAAGCGGTCACCGCTTTCTACTTCGCTGGGTGTCGTGGGTTCAAACTCCACATTGAAAAACAATTGGTGTTCTGATACATTTTCCATTTTGATAATGAAAAAGCTTTTAAAATATAGTGACCACTACTCTTGGATTCGGCTTATACTTTCCATCAGGTAGAGTAAAGACACTTTGGCAGGCCTAAATAAAAAAAATAAATTAAACGATATCAAGAACTGTACCAAATTAAAATGTGACCACACGAAGCACCAGCTTTCAAATAAAAAAAAAGAATCATGAAAATCGGTTTACCCTGTCGAAAGTGCTAAGGTAACAAATATAAAAAAAATACAGTCGAATTGAGAACCTCCTACTTTTTTTAAGTCGGTTATAAAATAAAAAATAATTCTAGCACTATTGACCTTTCACCAGGACGCTGCAATGGAATACGACGTGGTAGCAGAGTCATTTGAGACCTCCGTACCTTGGGACCGGGCTCTGGCACTCTGCGCTAATGTGAAGAAGCGAGTGGAGGACGAGTGCCGCAAGAGAGGCATCGACAAGTTTCTCATGTCACATCGACTCACACAGACGTAAGCATATTTTTAATGTGTTTTTTTTTTGAGATAACTGGGTGTCATCTACCCCTATTGATACCAAGGCTGTCAAGACAACAGCACTGTAAAGAGAACGTAAAGAAAAATAATAAGTTATGGAGTTTCTTGTCGGATCTTCTACTACTAGAGTATGGAGGGTAGAGGTAAGGAGTGTTATCTCATATGGTAGAAAATTGAAAAAAGTGTCCAGCATAAGCTGTAAATAACAGTTCAAAAACCTTCCAGAATGGCGCTGGTGTAGACACAGGGTATGGTATGAATGTAGCAATTGTGAACGAATTGAAGTACGCCGAGTTGAAAAATTTAACATTATTGTCACTACTTGCGTATTACAAAATAATGTAGTAAATATATTTTATTTTCTGAACTGTGAATAGTACGTTTATTGATTTTTTATCATTCAATTTTATAAAAAGTGTGTGTATTGATTTTAAGAAGTTTACTCTGATGCTAATGTGGCGCCACCCTAATTTAATGCATTTCAACGGACACTTTTCATGTACACAGATGATACTCCTTACCTCTACCCTCCATATACTAGAGTCATAATGGAACGTTTCGAAAATGCCTGGAAAGGCCTACTTGAAATAAAAGCTATTGATTTTTTGTTTTTTACGGTGTAAGAGTATTATAGACAAAGCACACGTGGAAGGTTAAATTATTTTTTTTTTAGGTATGACGCGGGCTGCTGTATTTATTTTTACTTCGGTCACAGTACTGCTAAATGTACTGATCCAGTTACAACTTACGAAGAAATTGAAGAAGCTGCACGAGATGAAATCATTGCGTGCGGTGGTAAGCAAACACTTTCAAGTTTTTATTGCAGTAATTGGTAGCACTGACTGACAAATAATTTATTGGAATTAGTCAATTGACGAACCAATTAAATTAATATAGTTTTGTAAACGTTCAAGTAAAACTCTGTATAATTTTAATAAATTTCAAAATTACTTTTATTTGTTATTTTTTTTAAATCGAATCTTGTAAACGCTCATTTGAAGCAGTGAAACTATTCGTAATAAATTAAATAAGAACGGTTTATCGATTTTTTGCAGGTTCAATTTCACATCACCACGGTGTGGGAAAACTACGTAAGAAATGGTACACCGATACCGTAAGCGATCTCGGTAGGGAACTTCTTTTGGCCACGAAAAAAGCACTTGACCCAGACAACATATTCGCATTATCAAACATGGCGCTTGAAGAAGAGACCAGCGAAAACAAAACAGTGATTAGTAAATTATAATTCCAAATAGAAAATCTACAAACAATTTAGATGTTTTATAATATAAATGCTGTAAATGTTATAAAATTTCCTTCGAGCTCCGCTGAACATCTGTTCTTTAACTTGGAACTTTCCGCCTTAGTTTCATTATCATGAGCAACGTTAAAGTTGAATAATGTCATAATAAAATTTTAAAAGTCGATTCGTGACTGACTAGGCGCTACAAATAGCTTACTAGGATATAGGATAAACTCTGCATTAGGCAGTCACAATATTTCCCTTGTGCTGACGTTTATGAATAACAACTAAATCTGTCTTTACTTGAAGAATATTAAGCTAAATATGTAGTATTTGATAACAAAATCACTAAGACGGATGATTAAATTTACTTTTT
This sequence comes from Spilarctia lutea, assembly GCA_916048165.1. Lineage (NCBI taxonomy): Eukaryota > Metazoa > Arthropoda > Insecta > Lepidoptera > Erebidae > Spilarctia > Spilarctia lutea. Next base: position 4,466,940 of record OU696479.1, on the reverse strand, counting down.
TTACTGTTTTGCCTACTATCATGACATAAACTTAAGAGCTAAATAATATAAGTATGTATGTTTCTATTTCTCCTCGGATACCACCTTCTGGTGGCATATCGGGGGTACTAGGAGCCGGGGAACCAGGTGCACCCTAGTAAGGAAAACCTTGGAACCCCACGACGACCTCGACGTACCTACAGTTTGTAGGTGGTCCCCGCTGATTCTAAGACCTAATGCTGCTAAACTATTATAATTTAGAATATATATGTGTGACTGTTTTTGTACTTTTAATACATATATTTAATAAAGATTAGACATTAAGAAGAAAGAGAAGAAGATGTTAAAAACTGTGAAAGGCTCATTTGTATTCCATAATAATTAAACAATTGTTTAAGAACATAACAGAATTGGTTTAGGATTTTGTAATAAGAGGTAGATTTTTTTCTTGTACTATTTATAGCTCATGAAATCAAACCTTTGCCGAAACAAAGACGTATTAAAATAAAACAAAAATATTTATGTTTTAATGATATGTACTGTCTGCTAGTGGTACTCTACTAACTATAAGTTAATATAGGTATAATGATATTATTATTAAGTAAGGTACCCTGGGTCGAATATGGCCACCTTAAGGTTTGTCATCCTATTTTAATAATAATAAAGCTAAAACAAACAAGTTTTGTAGCCTGGTCAGCCAGTGTGTGTATTCGACCCAGGTAACCTATATTGCGTAAGCACTATGTTTCTGAACAGTACCTTCTACGAACAAAGTTTTATTTTATTGTAGGATGAATGTAAACACACTTTAATGTACTTATTTCTACGTCATGCAGCTCCTACTATGACCGTTGAAAATGTTTAATGTAGTAAGTGAAATCAGGTTGACCAAGATTTGAGACATACAGCAAGATGGAAAACATAATTTTTTTCTCTTTGAAGAAACTAAATAAATGAGAAACTTTAAAAATCGGGAACTTAGGATCGGGTTGACAGTTTGCCATAGTGAGCCACAGTACTTTGTCAGAACCTGTTCCGGGAAATATTCGGGTTACTTGGAAGAATGAAACAATTGGACGTGTTTCTACTGACGAGATCTAACGAATATTGAAATAATGTATGCAATTACTTAAAAATACATCGGTGATAGTGATCGATGACACAGCAACAGTTATTCCTATCAAACGTTGCCACCAACACGTTGGCAGGCGCTTGAACAGAACCTTATTTCTTATGTTACCTATAGCAATGATTATAAAAATTATTCTTTTGCCGATAGTTAAATGGGGATCAAAGACCTACTTGATTATGTTATCCATAGGAAACATACTCATACTAACATACTTTGAATGCACGGTTGGCCTAGTGGTTTAAATAGTCGCCTCGCCGCTTTCAACTGCACCAAGTGCTGTGGGTTCAAATATCCATATGGGACAACACTTTGTGTGATCCACAAATTGTTATTCTAAGTCTTGGTGTTCTTTGCGTCCGTTTCAAATATCTTTGTTAAGTCATAATGCTGGAATTGTCTTATTTAAAAAAAAATACATTAAAAATAATACTGACCATGGGATGGAAGAACCAATTTTTAATCGCGTACGTTTTGATTAAAAATTTTGTTCCGCATTACATTATTTTTATAATTATTTCTGGTTTGTCTGATATACACGATGTATGAAGATTATATTAGTAAATGTTTATTTTAAATTAGCTCTCATATCTCGGCCATGCAGCACTTGAATGTCAATTATTACTCAACAACACAAGAAAAACAGTTTTAAGTACATAATACAAATATGTATTTAAAAACACGATCACAAAAGTCGGATGAAATAAAGCGTGTGAAAAAGATGAAAATGCCAATAATATATAAAAACTATTTCATGTACTTTTATCGTTTACTAGGATTTGTATTTCAAGCTTCGTACGATTAAGTTAGAAAAATAAATTAGGTTGTAACAACAATAACTACAAATAATTGACCTTGGTGGCACAGTGACTGCTGTGCTTGAGGTCTCGGGTTCAATTGTTCAGGTTCCGGTCGGTGCAAATGTTTGTATGATCTGCAAATATTTGCTTCGGAGTTTAGGTTTTCTATGTATAATAAATATGTATTTACAATAAAAAGTACTAATGTATTTATATCTAGTGCCCTTAGTACAAGCTCTGCTTAATTTGGGACTAGATGGAGTTGTGTGTCAAATGTCCGAAATATTATTAAATATTATATTATAAATGTTCTTTGGTTGGGTATAATAATGTATAATAATACAAATTATTCCTTTCCCTGTTTATATTAACAGATATTTTTACACGCAATGAATTAATTTCTTATCAGTTTCAACAAAAGCTTCAAATTGTGACGCTCTCTCGTAAATAAATTGGCAAAGAGGCACAACGACTGATTTGCAAGTGACCATTGGCAGTGGTATGGTAGTCAATTAATATTAGAAGACTCGCTTACTTATTGATCCCTGCCTGAAAAGCATTAAGCACAGTCTACCTGTAAAGAAATTTACACATCACTTTGCTAACCGGCCTAATCGAAACGCCAATTTGCCTGTATCCCACAATAAAATTAGTACACCGTAATCTGCTCAACACTAAACGCATTTTTTTTTAATAAAACATACTGAAGTTAATTTTAAACTTATGTAATAATTTATCAACTTACATTCCTGTTGTGTTTTTAATAAAATTATTAATAAGCTATAAGTAAATATGGTGTTTGTGATACATAGGTGATGAGGTTAATTCTACATAAAAATAAAGTTTGTGTTGCCAACAAAAAGATTTTTTTGTTTTTATTGTTCTTTGTTTGTCACATTTGGTGTTTAATACCTATTGGTATTTGCAATGCCTAAAGCCATTCAACGAATATACGTATACTTTGATATCCTAAAAAAGTTGTTTTTTACAGTACATTTTAAAAACTTCTATCTCAATCATTCTAATATTTTACTTAACTGATACAAGCACATACAGACGTAAAATTGAATGACATGAGATATGACCTAGTCTAATTTCCATGAATTTTAATTAAATATTGTCATTGCCCATCAAAGTCCCATGCATTCATTGATACAATCAGCTCAATATTTTTCCTTATTTTTGAAGCAGCAAATATTGTAACTCAATTAAAAAAGGATTAAAAGTAGCCTGTAACTTTTCGTTACATTTATGAGTCTATTGAATTGATATTAAATCAAAATTTTATTAATTTAAATAGTATTTAGCAGTGAACTGATAAAAGCCGTTGATCATGACGATAAAAGTTAGTAAGTGGAATGGCTCAAAACTGTTTTTGTTTCAAATTTAACAAAAATTGTGAAAGATCTATCTTCAAGAGACTTTCGAAATGGTCAATGGTGCAAAAAGGACGAAAAAAATACCTTTAAGGGGTTACAAAAATATTAATATTATAAAATTAAGAACAGTATTACTAAGACGTTTGCTTTTTTTGAGTCTATAACGAACTCTTTTATTGATTTCCGGTAAATGCATCAAATATGAACGGAAGTAACATCAACAATTTTTCAATTTTCTTTGATAGTTGTCTAAATTGTCACTAAATTGTTGTCGACGAAACTGATTAGCCAGCGGAACAACCGTGATTAGTTGATATAGGCGGGTAGTTCATATAAAATATAATAAAACTAGATTTGTGTGCAGTGTAGGGAGTAGCAGCGTCATTATTCAAAATGATAGATCTTTTTATGCCCTTTAGGGCATTTCTTAAGTTTGAAAATGTCTGTACGGATAACAACGTATTTCGTATGCACTATAAGATGACCGTAATAATGCTGCTTGTATTCACATTGCTAGTAACTTCTAAACAGTTTTTTGGTGAGCCAATTCACTGTATGAGCGACACTGACAAAGACAGCGATAAGGACGCCGTGAATAGTTACTGCTGGATTTATGGGACCTACACACTTAAGAGCAGGTTTGTTGGTAAGTATCTTCAACTTTTTGCATAAAATATACACTAGTAAAACAATTATCACATCATTACATCAACCGCCTTTAACAGTCCACTGCTGGACATAGGCCTCTTCTTAAAAAGAGATTTGGCTTTACTATACCACGCTAGAAAAACGGGGTGGTATGGGGTTTGTTTCAAGTTTTACGACGACCCGAAAAAAGACACTTATCTAGAGGTGGTAAAACTATCACAAAACAATAATGATTGCCCCTAACCCTAGACTATGAAAGCTGTCACAAGCTTGAATTCAACATTTCTCATAATTTATCAATTTAATTAAACTATCACTTCTAAACATATTATACTCCCCTTGTTGTTTAAAAACTCATGATGCATTTCATTTTTTTAATAATATCCTGAATTTCCTAGGCTAACTATCCTTGTTGTTTAAAAACTCATGATGCATTTCATTTTCTTATTAATATCCTGAATTTCCTAAGCTAATTTAGAACAATTGCTAATTCATAATTATTAACTGCATCATCCCACATATAAGAATTTTAAATCAGCATGGCCAGCCTGTCTAGTGTGGTATACAAAATTATTATATTTTAATTATAAAATTTTAGAAGATGGGATAGAGGTTCTTGACTCTGAATATAGAATATGATTTTTGTGTCATAATTATTCAATTTTGATAGTAAAACCAAAGAGCACATTCAAGCGCCATCTATTAAGTCTGATTGTAACTAAACCTTTAAATATATCAGACCGCGTAGGTGTAGTATAGACAGACATATAGAAGAATTGAGTATAGATAATTATCTGTATTTAAATTTATTCATATCTACACATAAATGCATATCTGTAAGGGGACAGATAACAATACTGAGGGTCACACCACCCTTATTAATCCCATAGGTGTCATAAGAAACTAGCTCTTATGACAGAGCTAACTAAGAAAGAAAAGTACATAAAACAACTGCACTGCAAAGAAAAGGAAAACTTGGACACACAAACTATACCAACCCATCTGATCGGCATGGTATAATAATAATAATAAAGCTTTATTTAATTCCATTTAGCCTACTACATTACATTCTAGTCTATTAACAAATAAAAATCTCTTTAAATAATTACAATTGCATTGTGATCAGATTAAATTAATTCATTTTGGTCATCAAATTAAGATAATTATTTTGTCATGGCTTATATGGACCCACTTCGGGTAAAAGCCTCCTCCAAGAACTTCCAACGTTCTTTGTGTCTAGCCAAGGGTATCCAATTTTGTTCTGCTACCTTTACCAGTTCATCTGTCCATCTAGCACATGGGCGGCCTCTAACTCTACGACCTCTAGGGCCTTGCCATTTCACCACTCTAAAGGTCCACCTGTCGTGGTTGTAACATGCTACGTGTCCCATGTCAGCATGATATAGTAGGCGAAAATGAGAATCCTATGTCCAGCAATGAACTATTGAAGGTGGTACAGTATTAATGGTGATACATTAATGCAACAAAATATTTTTAGGTGTTGAAGGCAAGCACATGGCCTATCCAGGAGTGGGACCGAGCAGTGGAAAAAACGATGAACAAATTAAGCACACTTATTACCAGTGGGTGTGCTTTGTTCTGCTTGGTCAATCTGTCATGTTTTATACACCGAGGTATCTGTGGAAGATCTGGGAGGGAGGCCGCTTGAAGGCATTAGCTGCTGATCTGAGTATGAATATTTTATTTTTTACTGTACATACAATTGTTTCTGTGAAAGATCTGCAATGTATATTTTTAATTTCTAACTGAGCAATGGATCTGTGTTATTTGCAACTTTAAAATTAATTACTAACTTAAAGTTAACAGTTTAAATTATATTACATACTAGCTGATCCACGCAACCTCGTTTGCGTCTTATATAGCCCGTAGCATGAAAATTTTCGCAAAATAAGTAACTTTTCTGGTTGATTTTTACCTTTTGTCCGAAAAACTCAAATATCTTACGGAACCCTATTTTTTTCCAAAATAAAATATAGCCTATGTTACTCGTAGATAATGTAGCTTTCGAGTGGTGAAAAAATTTTTAAAATCGGTCCAGTAGTTTTTGAGCCTATTCATTACAAACAAACATACAAACAAAGTTTTCCTCTTTATAATATTAGTGTAGATATTATAATGTTAATTTGAACTTTTAGGTAGTCCTATAGTGTCCAAGGATTGGTCAGAGTTCCGTCGTAGTGAACTGGTGTCATATCTGAGCTACACTAACATACATACACACAATATGTATGCCTTAAGATATGCGTTCTGCGAGTTCCTCAACCTTATCAATGTGGTATGATAACTTTCTTTTCTGTTTATAATGAGAATTAATCAAAGCACTTTAAGAATATTACCAAGATGCTATAACCCATTACATACTTATTGCAAAAGTTTAATATAAAATATAGTGGCCTTTGGAAATCGTGACTTTGTATTGTTTTTCTATTTTGACTATAAAGGTTGTGGCCCCACAATCTGGTCATGGGAGCGGAAAGCCGTTAGTTACTGGTAGCACAGGGATCGATTGTTGTGGAGAGCTATATGTAGGAGGCCTAGTTATAAAAAAAAATGTTTTCCAGGTTGGTCAAATATTCCTACTCGACGTATTCCTCGGTGGCGCATTTCGGAAGTACGGCGCAGCTGTAGCGGCGTTCACTCACATCCCTCGCGTACCATCTGATATGATAGACTTCGCAAGCGTCAACCCGATGGACCAGTTCTTTCCTAAACTCACTAAATGCTGGTTAAGAAGCTACGGACCTTCAGGCTCACTGCAGATAAAAGACCGCCTCTGCGTTCTTCCCCTGAACATAGTCAACGAAAAGATCTTCGTTATACTATGGTTCTGGCTGATAATTTTAACATTCGTGTCCACACTAGCTATGCTGTTTCGTATACTAGTACTAACTTTACGTCCACTGCGTGCTCTAATGATAGGTGGTCAGCTAAGATACGTAAAGAGGAGTATAGTACATCGTATTGTGAAGCGTTTTGGATACGGTGACTGGTTTGTCCTATATTTATTGGGGAAGAATATGAATCCACTCATTTACAAAGATCTTATTATAGAACTGTCCAAAGAATTAGATCAGAAAACTGTCATGGTTTAATATCATTATATTAAGTGGTCTGTAAATGTTTGACCTTTGATTTTTAAGTACTCAATTTAGAAGACAAAGTGTTTAGACAATCATACACATAGTTGACCTGGTCTACTGTATGTATAATTGTAAGGGTAGAGTTTAATCAAAATATTTCTACATTCAGTGCTCAAAAACTTAACTACCATTAAGTATAATAATATAATATAATAAAGACTGATGGATATTTTATTATGGATGTTACGGGTAGTCTGTGATAATATCTCATTATAAATAAACACCGCATAGAGGTTTTGTGTTCTTAAATGACGGAAAATTTAAAATCTTGCAGGCATTTAAGTAGCATCTTAAGTATCCTATTAGATTGTAGTTAGTTAATATAATAAATGTTGATTTTTCAAATTTTATTTCTTCAGTGTGAATTTAGGGCTCAGACACATGATGCCGGCGGCACCGACGCTGCAATGGCCACCGGGTTATTCGTAACTGAAATTATTGTGCGGGCCTGGGCCGGTGACAAATCCGCTCGGCTATGCCGGCAGCATGGTGTGTAAAAAGCCTCAGTTAATAATTCAACACTGGATCCCCTAGAACAGTGGTGTATTGATAGTGGTGGGTCTATCGCCTTAAGATTAAGACTGATATATAATAGGCTATATTAGTAACACTGCGGTTTCGTATTGGTAAAAACACCAATTCCAATATATTTTCACAAACCGTTATCTAGCATTAGTTATTAGTTGTTATTTCTTTCTAGAAAAAAAATTATTAAAACTAATTTTAACGCTTTAGTCTAACAAATTTTCCTAAAAGAAATTAAGTAGTTGATTTGATAAAGCTGATTCATTACCGTAAAGGGGAATTGTTTATCTAAATTATACCTTTTGGGTAAAAATTGTTCAGAAATAGTAACAAATGTTATTCCTTTTTGTTGATTTTTAGTTTTTTTTTCTGTAACTGTATAAGATAAATATTAAAAAATACAAAATGTTAAACAAATGTTTTATTTTTCATGAATCTAATCATCACCCTAAGTACACAATTAGATAGATGTATTTAACATACATATATATGTCATGGTCTAATAACTGTTGAAGATTGACTTGCGTCCATCTGATGCGAGATTTTTTTTAGATCTGTGCATGAATTAATCCTTCAATACATATAATAAAATCATAACTGGTCACTGTCTGTACATTTAAGATTTATAAGAAAAAATATTTATATAAATATATGAACACAATAGAAGTTAACAAGTTTTTACTAATGTGTTGCAGATTGCTTCAATAAACATTTAATGTTTGTGACATTGCCACTGATTCGTAAATAACAAAGTTGTATCAGTTTGAAGAATTACTTTGATAACCAACCTACACGTGATTGTAGTAGGCCAAAATTAGTTTTTAAATAAAAAGGTTTCATCTGGTTATCAGATAAGTGTAAGTTGATCTTCACCAACTCTGGTACTAATTCTTTCTATAGATTTTTTATCATACTGTTGAATTGATAAGTTTTTTGTAAAGCTTAACACTAAACAGCTTATAAATGTTTATTAAAATTAAAATCTCGGGGTTCGTCATTTTGATAACAAGGACCAGAAACTTTATGAGGCATTTCTTTAATAACTAATTAAGAGTGGTATATTAATAAAATAGTTAAAGTTTTGTACATATATTAATTACATAACATTCAATGTGTACCACAGACGTCACTTGATTCACATCTTACAGTAACCAATATATTGGTGAAAAACTGCACATAGTTCTGGATTCAAGATATATATAGCATATCTCAACTTAGATTGTTACACAAACTTACTAATTTATCAGTTTTTTTGATAGTAAAGGTAAATAAAATTAAGACGTAAGGAATCCATATTTATCCAGAACAACCTCTGCACCCACAGTGAACACATTCAACTATTCTACCTTCTTCTAACTTACTCTTAGGCACCCTGCATATACAATTAGTAGCGAAATTCGTGTCTCTTGTCTGTATGCAGCGTAAACAACACAAATTTTCATATCCGGTTTTCTTCCATTTAGCAATGAGGTTGGCATCAGCAATTTTTTCATCTAAACAGTACTGGTACAGTTCTCTGCTAATGGCTTTACGTCTGTAGAACAGGTCGTAAATATATCGAGATTTCTGATGATGTATTTTAAAAATTGGCCATAAAGACTCTTGCTTCCGTTTGCCTTCATGTGGCTCGGTCTCCGCTGGAAACAAAAGAATACATACAGATAAATAACTAATAATATCGTCTCAAATTAATAAAAAAATAATAACTTGTAGTTCATGGTAATTTATATGGAAAAGTAAGGTTAAAATACCTTCACGCATTTTTTGCTCCAATTCTTCTAATGTAGGCTCGATGAGTTCCCAACCTTCTGGCGGGGACTTACGACTGCGGCGCACCTTTGGCATTTTATTTGTTTCAGGAACTCAACAACAGTAAATACTCAACAGAACACAACAATTCTTGGCAATAAATTATGGAGGGTAGAGGTAAGGAGTATCATCTGTGTACATGAAAAGTGTCCGTTGAAATGCATTAAATTAGGGTGGCGCCACATTAGCATTAGAGTAAACTTCTTAAAATCAATACACACATTTTCATAAAATTGAATGATAAAAAATCAATAAACGTACTATTCACAGTTCAGAAAATAAAATATATTTACTACATTATTTTGTAATACGCAAGTAGTGACAATAATGTTAATTTTTTTAACTCGGCGTACTTCAATTCGTTCACAATTGCTACATTCATACCATACCCTGTGTCTACACCAGCGCCATTCTGGAAGGTTTTTGAACTGTTATTTACAGCTTATGCTGGACACTTTTTTCAATTTTCTACCATATGAGATAACACTCCTTATCTCTACCCTCCATACAATAAATACAAGTTTGACAGTTTGCTTGCAATTGCAAATATTGCAATGTTTAGAGTTGTAGCGTTGTACGATTAGTCGTCGGGTTATCATTGATACGTACTATCGATTTCAGGACTTGTCGATGCTTTTTGATAACCGTCGCTATTATTGTTTTTACTTAGACTAATAATTAGAAGCACGTATTTATTCATGTATATTTATAAAAAAGTGTTAAATAAAACTACAAAAATTTTAAACTCTATTTAATTCATCCAATAGGTACAACATTGACAAGTTGTAGTAATCATAACACTGAAATCGCTCGAAGAATGATTTGGTACAACTTTCTTGATCGATAAAAAATCAAATAGATTGCCGAAAAAGATTTTGTTCCGACATGGATCTAAAGTGTGCATTCGTTTAAGTGTCTACTAAATGTGTGCATATCTTTACGCGATTTTCTAGTCTAAGACTAAGAGTCACAATGTTAGATAATCTTATTGCAAAATTGTATATGAACGCTTTTTAAGTCTTACCTACTCAAAATTACGGTTAGATTATCGGCATTGCAAGTTACCAATGCTCACTTAAAAGGGTCACTCAATACATATCAAACACTACATAAGTATTGCACATATTTATGACCGACTATGCGCCGAACAATGACACCGGTTATACTGACTGATGAGGCAATGGTCTACCAAACCATGACTTTCACCAATCATAGATGTTCTTATCACCGAAAACAGTGGTCACACGACCTCGGAGAAATCATACTATTTTAATATTCTTCCAGTTATATAAAGTAAAGTTTTCAGTTGTAAACTTTGTCTGTCTGTTTATTTCAACTAATCTCTGCAATGGCGGGACCGATTTTGACGGGACATTTACGGGGAAAAAGCTAATTATATAAGGAGTAACTTAGACTGCTTTTTTGTGATAATTATTGTCCCACAACGTTACCCGCGGTTATTGTTTTGAAGGTACAACATCCGCTGGTAGCGCCGTGGGGCGAAGCTAATCTAAAAAAACCAGCACCATGCGTGTTTCTGTGTGCTCTTAGCATAGGGTTCCGTAGTCACCCATTTAGAAGTTCGTCATCATCATCTCAAGCCGTCTTTGGTGTAGGCCTCTTTCAACCCCCTCGCCATTTCATTTTTCTATTTTGGCAGTTTGTATCCAATTTTGACCCACCACCTGCCTGATATCGTCCTTCCATCTTATCTGCGGTCTGCTAACTGGTCTTTTATATTTTTACGGTCTCCATTTCAAGATGTCTTTGCACCACGAATCAGACTTACGGGCTACGTGAATTGCTCATTGCCACTTTAGTTTAGCTACACGCTTCACTATATCCGCAACTTTGCTTTGTTTTCTCAACCTCCGTTTGTTTTACGGTCTCGTAAGGATATTCGTACCAGCTTACGTTCCATTGCCCTTTGAGTGACTAAAGAGTCTCTGAAGGCTTTGTTGTCTCTCAAGTTTCAGCTCCGTGGACGGGTTGCATTGGTTGTATATACGTGTTTTCTGCTTACTGGTGAGATTTATTCGAAAAGCAAAGTCCAGCTCTATTTATTGTGACCGCCGCTGTGTTTTCAGTATCAGTGGGCATGACCTTAGTCTTAGATAAGTTCAAAGTTTCTTCATCTGGGCTCGAACCGGTATGAGGACTGAGTTGACCTCGATGGAGGCACCGGGAGGCGGACCACGACGGGGCCCATGGAACAAAATGGTTTGGAGGAACGGGTGTAATGTCCCTCCGACACAAAGGGAGGATCCTCCGACCAGGCTAGGTGATCATGCCTAGCGGGCTACTGCCCAACAGTTGATGTTGGGATGTTGTATATATGCTAATCGGCGCGAGAACTATTTATTTCGCGATTCAGGATATGTAGTTACTCCGTGTAGTGCGTTACTTCGTAGTTCAGTGTATCTTCGGTAGATGGCGCTGTAGTATGTTATGTGGAAGTCGCCACAATGGCCTCCGTCTTATCCAGGGCCACCCGTAAGCCCGGCGCCTCAATGCGCCCAACCACCGGCTCGGGGGGCCAACTGCGAGAAGGCGAGAATGGAGTTGAGGTATCAGAGGCTAGATAACTCATCTTCTGATGTTCTTGTATTGACACCTCCTTAAACTCCATTGTGGGCGTGGGGTTATAAATTGGTATTTTTAGATTCCTCCTAAAGTTCCTATACGACTCCTGCATTAAGAAGTAAAATTCATAAAATAACTTATTATAATTCAATAGTATAGTTTGTCTGATGGCTTACTAGAAACTCATTCAACATCGAGTGCAAAAATGTGTTCGTTCAGCTATATAAATTAATATAAATTTTTGGCGTTTTATGTAAATTAAACAACGATAAACTTGGTTACGAGATAGATATGTATATCACAAAGTGAAATTCAGTATATAGTTACTAGGGGTTTAAATTCAAAATTGTTGTTTATCACACTGGCCATAAATTCATTTGCTAGTGCGTTTGGTATTAGTTTTTTAATAAAAATTTTGCTGCATTATTCCACATTCAAAAATACACGATATGTTATGATTGTAAGAGTTACAATTGTTTTAACATTAATTTATTGACAAATTAGGAAAGTGTTTGATAAAGTGAAGATCAAAGTATTTTTTAATATGTCGGGACTATATCATGGTGTTAACACACAAAAGCTCGTAGTGTCAACGCAAATTGATAAAAGACAAACCTTCCTTCCTTACACCTTCCAAAATCTGTCACGTTATATGTCTTACTCTAAACCCACACTTCTGCAAGTGCAGATTTAAGGCCTGTAGTTAGAATCAATTTATCATAGACCCTAACTTAACTGGTTACCGTGCTCTTGCGATTTAGACAGTTCTTAGATTGTAGAAAAAATCTCCTCAAGAGAGTTTTAAATATGAAGCAAGAAACTTTAACAGAGTTTGAAGAACCCAAACTTTATTAAAAGTTGAAGTAATTTTCTGATAAGATGGCAGCATAGTAAATCTAAATTTATTAACTTGGTGACCTGAAATATTTTATTTTGAGCATGAAAACCCTCTTGGCTCGTCACCTCACCGGGGTTTTGCGGTAGAGTGGTAAGTTGGAATCGAACCGACTAAAACCACACAATGTGTCTACATCTCAAATAGAAAGAGAGAACTCCTGTTATTAAAATATCCGGACCCATCCTAGTCATAGTTTAAAACCCTAGCCAGTCTTCAATACTATTAATTCCAAGTGTTTTGGTTAGTGCAGTGACATTATTTGTAATACAGTTAATAAAAAAATTCTCCTAGTATTTATAAATCGCAAATCGTTATAACAATTTTTTTCTCGATATTACATTCGCAGCAGGCGCTGTGAGTAAACAGACAAAAAGGAAACTTCAAATACATACATTTTATAGGAAGAGTTACGTACATTTTTGCGATTATTACAGAGTAAACATGTTGAGTGGTATATAATTATTAATTCAAAATTGTTCTATTATTATTACAGTGTAATTGTCGAATAGAGATTACTTTCACTGAATATATCATTGTTAATGGACTCCAGGCACTCCAGCGTAGGTCAAAATACCCATTAGAGAAAAATCTGTTGATTACCTTCCTACCTACCGACAAATTACACAATCATACAATTACCAATCTAGTGATCAAATACGATACATACGTTTGTGTGCTTTCACTTTTCAAAGTAAATACCTACGTATTCACAATTTCTAAATGTTACCTAGATGTTTTTCTAATTTTACGTCTTTCGTTAATTGCTTGAAAAAAAGTACGATCTTCCGCTCTAGTTGCGCAGAGTTACGATTAAAGTTTGCAGATTTTTTAAATTCATTTATAACAATAAGATAAGTTAAGTCCACACATTTTTTTTTGTAACTAGCGAAATTAGTACTTAATTGTGGCAATTTATTAATCTATTTCATTTTTGTAATGGATGTATCATCGCAATAATTATTTTATTATTGCCGCCTTACCTGTGTATGAATAACGGTCCTACCTACCTATACAAGTTGGATATATTCTTGTGTAGTGCTGCCTCTATTGTACAAATGTGTGATTGTTATGAGAGAGCGAGAGAAAGATAACCTCGATTAGCACTCATGGAATGCGGTGTGCCGTCGCGCAAGCAAGCAAAAGCAAACTCCGGAGCAGTCATTCTATTCGTCCCCGAGAGCGTTGTGGTGGCCGCGAGCAGGTTTCACATAAAAACTTAGTCGTGTAATTAAAATATGTGTGAAAATTGCCGTTATCCGAGTGTTTTCTTGTTATCTATGAGTGAATAATATAGTGACAGTTGTGTACAATACTTGTGTTATGAAGTTTAGTGAAAGTTGACGGAGGTTTTCAAGGAACTCGGGTGTCTCGTCGCTTATTTACCTGTAAGTCAACTTCTAAAGGTATACGTGTCGGGGTGACGTTTAATTTCGCGTTATAGCCTTCTCTACTGCGTACCTACCTATTTCTTTAAGACTGTATGTTCTGTTTCGTTTTAAACACAAACGAAGATTTTTTAAAATTATTGTATTTACTAACAATCTAGATAAGATTATTTATAAGAAAGTAAGGCTGTTTTTTCAAACTACCTACCTATTTATAATTTATGTAGTTATGTAGGAACATAACATAATCACTACGTAAAGAGATGTTCGCTGCGTTTGGTACTTATTTTTTGAATATTCTTCTTAAAAACGCAAACATGAATAACTAAATATAAGGATCTAAGTAAGTAATTAAACACAGGTATTGTATCCGGAAAATATTACGGATGTGCTGGAAAACGTATCCGCTATCCGCGAGGCGGATATAACTTGTGTTACTACAGAGCTAAAATTTGTTTTAAGCATTTACTTAAAATCGTATACCTGGACAATATTTAATTACAATTAAATTATACTATATATATTATAATAAATTACTGTAATGGTGCTACTTAGTATTCATAATAATAACATAGTATCATTAAGCCTCTAAATTATCAACCAAGGCAGTGAGGACAGGCGTCATGGGTCATGACCCCTATGACCTTGAGCCTAAGACTCATCTCATGTACTGTAGAGCTATAAATATTTTTAATGTGTGAAATATTTTAAGTGAAATCTTTTTTGGATTAATGGAGAGGCAGTATATTAAAGTTCAATCGACTAAATGATCATATTGCGCCTGAAAAGAGTAAACTTACTGTGCTATAAGAACTGTAATAAGCGTTGAGTGTGGTATACTAGTCAGCTCGCCAGGTCGAAGACAGACTCCGTTTCAACTTTCCATGAGCCAGGATACATCTTGGACCATCTATGTACGTACGTCCTCAGACAGAGGCACACAGACAAACTTTACACAAAAATTCTAAAAACTGTTGTTTTGAATTCGGAATTTGAAAAGATCCCTTTCATTAGTTATGTAGTTTCACAGAAGATAGACGATTTCATGCAATATTTTGGAGGGAATTTATAAAAAGGGACGAAAGTAAATAACAGGATGCGGTAAGCGCGCGCTGTTTGATTTACGAATGTACACTTTACTGTACGAAAATGGTAAAATTCGCTCGTATTATAAATGTATATATGTTCGAAATCAGAAAAATATAAGCATCTGATACTCAACACTAATTTAATGCGATTTTTGATGTAAACATCCAATAACATACGCTTGAATTCTCTGATTATAATCAAATCGAATAAAACATTTGCGTAATTTAGATTTTAGATTCAACATTTGATATTTGTTCAATAACAATCTCCATACATAATTTATTTATGTTTTCAGGATGTGTTCAATATTCAGTTTTGTAAGTACTGATTAACATATCTATATACTTTTTGCATTCTAGCTTAAGTAAATATATATAATATTTCCAACCTTATGGTTGGGACCATAAGGTTGTTTGTACCGCAAACCTACGTATTTATTAAATGTGTAACGTATATAGTGATAGTAATCAAGTACAGCCTTTATTTACTATAGTAAATAAAGGCAGTACTTGATTACTATCACTATACCCTTTTCCTCGTAGAAAAATACCTCACCTCTATAAGAAACTGAAAATGTCTCCTCATAGTAAAAAGTTCAATCTTCTTCTACCAAACAAAAGCAGGTTTATATGTTTACTTATAAGGTTCCATATACAAACATTCCGACCGACTGTCAGCTTAATTTTATTAAAAAAAAACATTTCGTAAAAATTAATCTTTAATGATCTGATTTGAATTGATGAGCCTTTCTACCAGAATCAAATAAATAAACATATTAAACTGCTTTTGTTCAAACAGATCTTTTCCAAATCAAATTATTCTTTTGAGATCGTGATTACTCTATAGTCTATAGGTATAGCTTGACTTATTTACTATCGTAACCTTACAACGATAGTAAATAAGTCGATTCTCGATCTGCACATTTCTAATCGAAATAAAAGTATATCTTCCTATAGTCCGTTTTCTTCAGCGAAAACCAGCCCTTAAAACAATAAGCTCGTACCTAGCATCGTATCTATAATTAAATCTAAAGAATTCATTATTTTGCAGTAAATAACCTTTATCCTGCTAAAGCAGCTAAAGGTTTTCAATTATGTACTTCCATATCTTACTAGTATTTTATCCAAGAGGACAGTATTACAGAGAAATTTCCCTTTTATAGTTTTAAAAGTTGTAAATTAGTATTCAGATAGAACTCGTAATCGATATGATCGATCATGTCTATGTAGAAATATTTTTTTTATTGTTGTTGTGATTCATTGTCAGTCTTTTGCCAGCACTAGCGATATAACCATAGACAAAGTAAAGTCAAATCACGTTTTGCAATTCATTCGCGTTTACCTGGTTGTCTGCAGTTGAGTTGTGCGGTTACAGAATTTTGTAAAAGCACGCTTGTTTTTTACCATGACCAGATGCATAAATTCACGGTTTACTAAACATAACAACAAAAAGTTCACTTACTACAGTACATTGTCCAATGGTGCGAAACCTTTTTTATTGAACAATCTATAATTGAATTATTTTTAAAATTCTCTGGCAATTATCTCCAGGTCATTCTTACAATTATACGTCACAATTGTAAAGGTATTTTTTTCAAATTACATGACGCCTACGTCTTTCATAGGCAGTAATATATTCAATTCTAAGCATTCATGTCTCAGAAAGCGCCTAAGGTGTGTTACGTGACGTGATGTGCAAGCTTTCAACTGTCAAGGTTTTATTTTAAATACATCCTACACTGATGAGTTATTACTTGCATTAAATATAAGTAAACAGCGAACTATTAGTTATCATTCTATTGTTGTCATCATCTTCCCAGCCTGTATTATTCCCATCTACTATTAGTTCAACCGGTCTTACCTGAATATCAGTTTTTTCCACGGAGCGACTGGCACCGGACCTCCGCAACCCTGAGGGTTAACTGAGGGAATCCGAAGGTTATACTAGTTGTTAGTATATTTGAGGGCTCTGACTTCCCAATAACGATTTCCATTGATGTTCATAACAACCGGGACCGACAGCTGAATGTGCTCTCCGAGGCACGCGGAAATACCGGCATTTTCCATACTCCGGGCTGCTATTAAGAATTTCTCGTAAAAATATCCAAACAGCAGTCCGACCCGGGAATCGAACCCGAGACCTCTTGATCAGCAGTCGCTTACGTTTACCGCTAGACAAACGAGGCAGTCTGTTTTCATAGTTACGTTAAAAAAGCGATGCGTAAATGCACCAAGCCATCACTTTCAAGTCGTAAAATGTGTTAAATCATTTGGCACGTCGTCAATGTTGAAACGACAGTTCTTCACTAGAAATTTACAACATTGACTATTATTTAAACTTTCTGTTAGTTATTATGTTCATTGTTTCAAAATGTAAATTGTTACGTATAAATACTTTGAAATAACTGCTTTTAGTCAAGCAGTCAAGGTATGGCTTAGTATTTTGGCAGGTGTTACCAACGCTGAAAATTATAATTATTAGATAACAAAGATGTCATAAGACATTATAGAGAAAGCGATAGATCTGATGATAGAATTTAGACAAGTCTAACGGATTTCTCCAGTACGATGTTATGATATGTTAGCAACTACTGAATTGAAGGCGTGCACGCTATCTCCATTAAAATAAGCTATTCGGCAGGTCCCGCTATAAATCTTATCATATTAATGTACAGAGGTTACCTTGTGTCAGCTAGTATATTATATCTTGTGTACCTTAGATATAATATACTGGTTGGCGATAATTTTGGTTCCATAGACCAAGAGTTTAGTAAATCTTGTAAGAAAGATTTACAACTTCTCTCTCAAGATTATGCTTTCCGCTTTCCAGGTACGTAATTTATTTATCTGTGCCAGTGAGATAATCTTCCGTATATCTTTATCATAGTTTAGTTATAATGTGAATTATAAACATTCCAATAACGAAAGTTTAATAAGACAATCATACTCAATAGACCATATCTGCTTCAATTAAAAGTCTTCTTATTCTTTTGATGATATGGCAACCAACAGGATCAGCTATTTCTGCCAATGTCAAGTATTTATAGTCTTCAATTCTAAGTCTTCATCGTGATGAAATTAGTAATAAAAAATATATAAAAATATATGACGTGAAATGGGGACAGTCTTTCAAAAAACAAAAAACGATCTCCCCTATTAAAAGTCATGTAATCAAAGAGGCAGGTAATTAATTTGACATTTAATTAAAATGTTGCCATGAATGAAATACTAAAAAATAGTTCCACAAACTCACAAAAACTCATTCAAACTTTTTGCACCATAATTCAGGTTTCTAAAGGTTCAAGTGATATCATTTTTAATTTTAAATCTATGTGGCAATAGTGAAGTTGGTTTTAAAACAGGTCTGATAAAAGAACTTCTTTGTAAAGTACTCCATAATTTATGACATTGACCTGTCGCCCCTTGACCTAAAACGTGCAAAACATAAGTGTGTGATATTAAATATGCAAGCGTAAATTACGCAAATTACTACACTAAACGAGACGTAATATCAATATCGCCAGCTAAGACCGATTATGTGAGGTTTCTAGTAGACGAGGTGAATTCGTATCATTTCGTCAGTCTCTTGACTGCACTCATAGACCACTTAATATTTTTTTTTACCTATGGTTTTATTTAATTTAAAATATGTTTACTAGTAGAAGTTTTGAATTTTAATTTGGTTGAATGGTTAGTTGTTAATGGTATCTTAAACTAGAACAAGTACTCGTAATCTAAGACCATCAAGATTATTTTCTCTGTAGGTATATGGGTGCGATTAAGCTATAGTTAACATTATTTAGGCTCTACTTATTACGAAATTATGGTGGTACATTTCGACTGTTTATTAAAAAACAACCATTTAAAAGGGATTTCTCTATTCCTACAAAACCAATTTAGTTTTCAAACAAACAGATCAGATACCCTTTTCTTATTTTTTTTAAATATTTATCTTATACTAGCCTTGCCCGCTACTTTGTACACGTGGCATTTGGAGTTTCAAGTTATTTTGAATTTTACAACGTTTAAACCTTCCCCGGACTACAACAAACGTTTCAAAACCAAAATCATTTAAATCGGCCCAGCCGTGCTCGAGTTTTAGCGAGACAAACGTAAAGCAATTGATTTTCATATATAAAATAAAAAAAAAATAAGTAATCGTTTTTACAATAAGTATGCGAGAGCAAAATGGCCGGCTTTGTAGTTAAACGGTTTTATGAAATGAATGCTAGTGCAAGAGTTTTGCAAGATTACGTACTTGTACGATTTTAGACATAAAGACGCTAATATTGCATAAATACTGGCTACACTAGGACGTGCACGACTATTGTACAATATTTGTATATACAATATAGATGCGAAGTATTTTGCTAATAAACGTACAAAGTATATGCCGTTTACGGAATCTATTTCTCGTAGATGTTTTATTTATTACAAGGGCTGCCAAGGAGTAGACGAGTGACCTGATAGTCAGAGACTACTGCCGCTAGGGAATGCAAATCTCGCGAGATTGGGGCTCAAGCGATATCTCGCGAGTTTATGAATAACAATACTGCGAGATCTCGCCAATTTCGAGATCTCGCGAGATTAGCAGTTTGGTGTGTTTTTGCAAATAATCACAATATTTGAATAAATTAGGAAAACAATAATAAGTATTATATGATAAACATTTGTTTTCACGAATTTTTTCACTAGAATTTTATGCATCAAATATTGTTTGACGTATCTGTCTATAATTTTTTAAGTAATCTATCAAATAACAAATAAAAGAAACAACCAGTCTTCTCTTTTGATATCAAACAAAAAACTTTTAGTAATAAAACAGTTCTTTTATAACAAGCAAAACAACGAGAAGTCAAAAAAAATGAAACTTATTTTCTAAGTTGTATTGAATATTAAACTGAGATATTATTATCAACTAAATGAAACTATATCTACTCAGTAGATCCATTAGATATTAGATATACAGATTACAGATTAATTAACAACATATACCAATTAGTCTGACTATCAGAAATTACAGATTAATTAACAAAGTATATAAATCGAATGAAAGATTTGTTCAGTTCTAATCACAAGCCATTATTACGAATTATTTTGAAAGCAGTTAAGAAGAACAAAATATCCAAAGAATTGTCTGCTAAACGGCTTTAAACAAAATAATTTGTTGCCCGGATAACCAGCTGCTGAGAATGCCCTTTCATATTCAACGCTAGTTGGAACCATAGATCTAAGGCAGTTATCCACGAACTGTAAAAGTTGGCCTTTAGACCCCCCGAACTCGTATAAATTCATTTCCTTTTTGATTAATGCCTCCAGGGAACGAGTGCAATCTCGTTAAACTCGCGAGATCTCGCCTCTTTTTCGTCCGAGATCAATCTCGCTAAAAAAGGCCGAGATCTCGCGAGAACGAGATCTCCTTGAAAAACGATACAATTGCATAACACCAATTTTCTGTAGCTCAATACTATGGTATTTTCTTCAAAAGGCCAACCCAGGTCCTACACTGTTACCCGCCGCATAGATTTTTATTTAATCAATATTCACGGACTTAAAAAAAGACACCTATGTTCTTTGTTTCGGCATTTCTTCCCAGAGTGAGTCTTAGGAAATGTCGGCCTCTTCTAGCTGTGAAATCAGACGTGTAAAAATATCTTTAAAAGATTTTGTACAAACTAAATATCATTTATCTTTAAATTTGTGGTTTATTCAAACAGCTGCTATTCAAGCTTGTCTTGAAGCTTGACTCTTTAACATTTAACGGTAACTTCAGTAGTGCGCCAAGTAATTTGATCAAAGTACCTATCTACTGGACGTAAATTAATTTCCATTCCAGGATACCACAAAACTAAAATTGAGCAACAAATCCAATCTTACAATCCAATAATAAGTTGTTGACAAACCAATTATGTTTTAAATTAATAATAATAATAATAATAAATATTTCGGACAATTTAACACACAACGCCATCTAGTCCCAAGCTAAGCAGAGCTTGTGTTATGGGTACTAGACAACTGATATAAATACATATATACTTTTTTTTTTGTAAATACATACATATTATACATAGAAAACACCCAAACTTCGAAACAAATATTTGCAGATCATACAAATATTTGGACCGACCCGGGAATCGAACCCGAGACCTCAAGCACAGCAGTCGCTTACGCTACCACTCGCGCCACCGAGGCAGTCAAAAATTATTTTCTTTATGTACTTCAATAGTAATTATACTAACTATAAATTATTTTTTTTAAAGTAATTGTGCCAGATTGTTGTTACTAAAACAACGAAAAAAAGAAGTGTTGCGTCTTCATAAAAAGTAAAAGTCTTCTAACCTCGTTCCAGTCTTTTACTTCCAAATCTTTTAAAGCCGTGCTGCAAAACTAGGACATGTCCGGAAAACTGATACAAAAAAATATGGAAATGCACTATGGTGCATTAGAGTTGCGCCATTGCATACTAACGACATTAGTAACATAGGCCGTAGGCAAAGGAATGCAGACATTCCGCCTATACGCACCGTCGTGTTTGCCTAATTTATTGACCTGGAAATTACTGAGTAAGACACTCAAGCTGGAATGGAATTCCACTCAATTCGTAACGATAACTTATATTGTTAGTACAGAAGTGTTTATTAGATTGTTACACCTAAATTCTCAATCATAAAATTGCAGAAACATAGGAAATAATACTGTTAACCGTGGCGTAGTAAATGAAATCTTCATGAAAGCGAATTGTGGTTAAATCTAGAATGTACCTACGTTGATAGATTGAACTAGCTTTAGATGTAACTAATTTGTAACCAAAATATACTAACCCTGGACAAATGTACCTAAAACCTGAAATACCTAATTTATTTACGTATTTGACGTTTGAAACTTTGGTTTAAAGTTTTTTGGTAACGTGGATTTTTAACTGAAATAGTGAGGTAGATATTTTCGTGTAGAGTCATTATGGTGCTATTAAACCTATCTTATGTAGAATTTGATGGCTTTATTTATTGCTTCTGTAATTAACTCTCCTGGTATTTTAACTGCGCCTTCTAAATCGCCCAATCCCACCAAGTACCTAGTAACAAAGTTGAAGTTTTGATAATTGTTCTTATATGTACTAAAGATACTCGTAGTTGGGTCTTAGAGACATCAATAGCACTATAAGTATATAAGTTATAACATTTTAGATATGCAAAACAATCTTTAACCGTTGAAGTAGGTACGTGGATCACTTGGGATGAGAAACATGATAGGCTGTTCTTGATAGGTCTTGCCTTATGTGATGGAATATATCTAACTACCTAATAAAGTAAAGACCAAGTTACGTAGAAACTCGCAAGATTTTAATTAATACTTTTTAAACTAGTTATCTATTTATGTTGTAGTAAGGCCAACTCTATTACACTTACTTAGTAAGGTATTCACGAGAACGTGGTCCATGACAACCTTTGCCATATTTCACATACTAATTTTAAACGTTAGTAAATAAAAAAGTTTAAATACATAATTAAAAAGTAATTACAGATATCTTTATTCGAAAGTTATGGTCGTATTTTTCTTAACTCTTTTCTTACCACCAATGGGTACTAATGGCTAACGTAAATTAAATTAGAACAGTCCTTTATCTGATATATTCGACTAAATCATGTTGAGTATTCCTGAAAAAGACCGTGAGAGAGGCAAGCTTCGGCATGTATAGGCTCGACCGGCGTGATACCACGGCGTCACAGAAAACCGGTGTGAAATAGCGCTTGCGCTGTGTTTCACCGAGTGAGTGACGATACCCATACCCCTCCACCATCCACCTCCATTTGGTGGATGGGGGAGCGCACTTATGTTGCGTGGGCGGTGGTTATCGCTTACCATCAATTGATGCGTCTGCTCATTTGCCCAATATTCCATAAAAAAGTGTGTACTGGGATGATGCTTATCAATATTATAATTTTAATGGTTATTAATAAAATTGCCTTACGTTCAGGGATATTCATCCAATTATCGTCATTGTATTTCACGACTCGACAAATTAAAATGTGGACATTGACTTTTGCGTTATGTATTAAACTTATATAATTATAATCTACAATTGAAATAATTTGACTTTATTGTGTGTATATAAATATACCAAGTAAATGAATAATTTCTCTTTAAAATCTTCTGTTGTTTTTTTTTACTAAATCAGTTACAAAAATTCCAATTTTAAACAATTGAAAAACGAATCTGTTGAATACAAATTCACCAACCAATTCGCAAATTTCTATTGTTTGTGGCAAACATATTCTTGTCCCAATTTCTTTCACTGATCGCATACCGACGCGTGTTGATGTGGTGACAAAATGTCAAATGAAAGAACGACTAAACCAGTGATCGTGTGTGGCAGAATACTGCGGCTTTCTAGTACACAGCTTCCATTCTCAATATCGTCCTAGTTTAAATTCAGTTTTCTTTACAGTATCGACACTTTTAACACGAAAAAATATATATTTTATAATATACCAGACTCTTAAGTTAAAGAAAATCGACTAAAACCTTGTCGCACACATCTTAGTGTCATAAACAAAATTAAACTTTCTAAGTGTATTCATGGCAACAGTTGGGGCCTACATCACACGTAACACTTGTGGTGGATAGTGGCCAGTGATTCGAAACGGCTCAACTCTTGGACTCAGTTGACCGGCCTGCGGCGGTCAAGGTGACCATGCACTGTGACCATTCGCTTGCCGACTTAAAAGGACGTTGAACGTACCTCCTATTGTTTTAGTATGCATTTCGAGGTTTGCATTCTATTGGTTCACGAACGTGCTAAATTTTCTGAACGTAAATTATTTTGCAATTCTATAT
Source organism: Spilarctia lutea (assembly GCA_916048165.1). NCBI lineage: Eukaryota > Metazoa > Arthropoda > Insecta > Lepidoptera > Erebidae > Spilarctia > Spilarctia lutea. The sequence goes on along the minus strand of OU696479.1, from coordinate 4,442,721 downwards.
AGAGTCGAGTGAGTCAACGGAAATTTATCTGTGTAATATTATAATTCAGACCCGTTTTATAAATATTTTGTGCATAAACATGATGTATAATCGAAGTTTTTTTTGAAAAGAATAATAATATAGGCTTTTTAAAAAAAAGTTTAAAAAGTATTTTTAATTTATATCTTGATATTGCAATAAATATAGATCTGTCTCCTTGTGGCGCCACTTCGTACTCTTTTTCTTTGCTTTTTTAAATTATTTGATTTTGGAAGCTCGTCATTCTACAGTGTAATACTTTCTTATTTAAATAAAAGTGTCTATATTATTTAAATAGGTAACGACTTTTTGTTTTTTTTTTTCAAGTTAATGAACTTCACAATAGTGCTTGCCATTAAGTAGCTGCTAACAAACGGTATGACTAACTGTCAAGTAAACGCGGCAAAAAATATGTCTCAGAGGCTCAAAGCTGGACAAGGCAACCGTTACCCAACACGTCACACCTCACTGTTTCTAAACATTAGCTACAATTTGCAATCTGTCATTATTTTGCGCACTTACGGTACAGAGAGACACGAAAACTGGTTCATTTTTTACACATATTTTATAGTAGTAGTAATTCTTAATATTGTAGGCAGCTTTAGTCGAAGTGACTTTGAATTCTCAAAGCTTATAAACAGTTTTATTACGTTAGTGTAACTCCGTTAGTTAACTTATAAATCGGGTTATAACATGAAACTAAAACAGGCCTTAATACCTTAGTTAATTAAAGGATTAGTACATCTCCCTTCGTTCAAGCAAATCGTCAGATGCTTAGGGCCACGCTCATGCTGGTTAAACGAATTGTAGCTAGCATGAACGTTACTAACAGAAGACCAGAAACGAAACAATAGATCATATCCACGTCTGCGAAGTTTCTCGAAGGCATTCTTCTTAATATAGTGAACTAAGTACGTTTCATGATGTTCTAAATAACAAAAAAGATCTTCACTAACAACAGAGTATTTTCACAAAAGGATTTTTTCAAGGCATCAAAGTTAATGTCGAAACAGCGTGACGCCATTTATAATTGTCAGAACTCGGTATTTTGAACCGTTCATCTCCCGCGAAAATAACCTGTTTGTGTTTATATATTTTTATTACACACACAGGTACTTAAGTGTTTCGTTGGAATTTTGAATACTCTTTAAATTATATTCTTATGGTAATTTTTTTGTTGATGGTACTTCTGAAACGGGTAGGAAATTATGTCAGCGATACTGTTACACAGTAGAGTGGTCTGGTTAAAAACTTTGCGGTTTTGTCGACTACAAATCTATGGGATCAGTAGCTATCAATGTATGCCAAAGAAATTACGACAAGTGGGTATCATTATAATGTAGTATGTAGGTTTATGTGTTAGGACGTTAGTCGAGAAACATTGTAATGTAATTGATTAATTTCAAAACCAAAGTATAAATAAAAAAATGACAAACAACACAATACATATTAAGATATGCTTTTTAATTACGGTAACTAAATTCTGTACATATGAAGAAATGAATGAAAAGGTTTGAGATCTGTGGAATCTATGGAATATTTTGTTTCGTATAGGTAGGTAGTTAACATTAAAATTAAATCAAGAGCATTTTACATTTCAGCGACACGAGATTTAATTAATCCAAAATAAATCAGCCTAATGATCATTAAATTAAAAAAAAAACTAATTAAATATACATAACAGACGACCTCTTTATTCTCTTCTCATTTATTACAATCAATTTAATGTTAATTAAAAAAGTCTTAAGTAAAAAAGGTTGATAACGGAAAAGAGACTTATTATGTAATAAACATAAGGTATCAATTTTATTGACGTTAAGAGGAAAAAGTTGAATGAAACGCATTACTCCGAAACAGTCGAAAGTGGCAGGTGCGGGGTGCCACACCTCGCATGCCTAGAATCGTACAGCTAGAATATGCGCATGCCGCTTGCGCATCATCTCGAACGCTATTTAAATTTCAAACCGACTCAAACAAAAAGGGGATTCTAAATTCAAATGCTTTTTTTAACTGTCAGTAGGTCTACTCTTATATCTAGTTTAATATTTATAAACGATTTAAAAGATTTGTTTATTTCTGGTTTGTTATATATTTTTTTAAATATTTGTAATAATAAAAATCAACGACGCATTTATTTTTAGAGTTATTATTTCTGGTTTAGCTTATTTTACATGTGTTTTCTGTTATATATTATTGGTTTAATTGTTGATGTTGACGTCACTGATGACGATAATCACTAGCCAATTATCCTACTAATATTATAAACGCGAAAGTTTGAGTATGTAAGTGAGTATGTTTGTTGCTCTTTCACACAAAAACTACTGAATGGATTTTAATGAAACTTTACAATAATATAGCTTTTACATCAGAATAACCCATAGGCTACAATTAATAAAGATACTAGCTTCGATTCGCGGCGTTCCCCGCGGTTATTGTCGTACTGCGGGTTGCACTGCGGGGTTCAGCTAGTGAAGTAATAAACAAATTGAAGTTTGTAATTTTAAATAACAGCTATTCACTAAATATTATTATGAAAGTATATACGGTACGCACATCATCCAGTTTTTATTTATTTGTCTGTCTGTTTGATTCCTGATAATAATCACTGAAACGGCTTGACCTATTTTGACGAGATTTTTGTTACAAATACCTGATATACTAAGGCTACTTTCATTTTAGAAAAAGCCTATAAACGGTGTTACATGCCCGCAATTGCTGTTGTAAAGGTACGCAATAACACGGGGCACAGCTAGTCTCAAATAAAACTGGCGTGTCCTTAAATCGCGGAGTCGTCAGAACAATGGTTCGCAGCTGTTCACAAACAACTTATCAAACGATTACGAGTACTATGCCTACTACATGTAATGGAGTCGTTATAATACGTATAATACGGAAATGGTTACGCAGTTAGCGACCAACTGTTAGAAAGTCTTGTGAGTGTCTCGCGTAATTTTCTAATTTTGCTCACCATTTCTTATTTTTCTGATGTATTGTATTTGAGCTGTATATAGCAATTTTGAACTGTTTCTCTTACCGATGTTGAAGATAAGAAAACTTGAGTAAAGTAATTTCTGTGTAAAAAGTTGACCAGTAGTGTTACTTATACTAACCACACTCAGCCCTATGGCTGTTGAACGCCGCTAAAAGTAACCTAAATTACTCCTTATGTCAGCAGCTGCCTGCCAGTTAAAATCACGTCAAAATCGGTCTAGCCGTTCCAGAGATTTGCCGGAACAAAAGACAGGCTGGTGAGACGCGGATAACAGTTTGATGAACCCACACAGCCTACAACTGTTCAGAGCGTACTCCTTCCTAAAAGGCCGGCAACGCACTTGTAACGCCTCTGGTGTTGCGGGTGTCCATGGGCGGCGGTAATCGCTTACCATCACGTGATACTTCTGCTCGTTTGCCCGCTATATAATAAAATAAAATAAAGAAATAATACACAGATCATGTACACATAATGTAGTACAATCAATAGACATTCTAATAAGATGTACACATCAAACACCCGTATAGTTTCTGGCGGTCGAAGAGCTCGTGTCGTCACTTGCGAAAGAAAGTTGTTCTCGTCGCACAGCCACACCTTCAAGTGCCTGTTGCATTGCTTCATCAATGGACCTACAACTTTATTGAGTAACTGACCTCTATACTCGATTTTTTCGTGATACATTTAACTGATGAAATTGTTCGTGCTGTCTTTGACTTAAACGGTAATGGAGACATATTGGTAGATCATTTTAACATTGTATTTGTGGCGACTTTCCACATACAGCGACATACTATAGCGCCATCTACCGCAAACACACGGTACTACGCAGCAACGTACAACACTAATAAACTAACAATCCTGAATCGCGCAGTACAAGTTCTCGCGCCGATTATCATATATACAACATCTCAACATCAACTGTTGGGCAGTGGCCCGCCTCGGCGTGATCACTTCGCCTGGTAGGAAGATGCTCCCTTTGTGTTGGAGGGACATGGCACTCGTTCCCCCACATATTATTTTTAATTGGGCATAAATCTACACTTTATACAAATAAATAAAATCGGAGTATCTGTTTGTAATATTAAAGTAACCGCTTTTTACTATTTACACAATTTATGGTATACACTGGACAAATAAGTTTTTTTTTTGTCAGCCTGTCTGTCTGTTTGTTCCGGCTAATCTCTGGAACGGCTGGACCGCTTGACAGGATTTCACTGATAGATAGTTGATGGTATAGAGAGTAACATAGGCTACTTTTTTTAGACTAACTTCGCCCCGCGGCGTTACCCGCGGTACGACAATAACCGCGGCTAACACCGCGTGTTCAGCTAGTAATTAAATAAAATCTTTACTAATATTATAAAGATAAAGAGTTTGTTTGTTTCTTCGTTTGTTTGGTTGAACGCGCCAATGTTAGGCAGTATTGGTCCGATTTGAAAAGTTCTTTCAGTGTTAGATAGCCCAGTTATCGAGGAAGGCTATAGGCTATATATATCATTACCAAAAAGAGCGAAATGTCAATAAATGGTTGAAGTGTCACAAAAACAATGTATGGAGAGAATTGTTCTCTTTTAAAAGTTCTAAAAAAGTCCGGGACAGCATTCATATGTCTATCTTTTAAGGTACACCACTAAAACCTTTTATATGGTATAAGGTAAAAAAAATTAAAATGAATAAAATTATTATTTATTGTAGTGAGAATATAGAACAACTTTTATGATAGAAATAAATAATAGTTTAAAAAATTGCATAAGTATGTGTAAGGTGAATTTGTAATAAACTTAATTCTTTATCGTTCAAGTTTCTCCATTATTATTGGGATTTTGTCTTAAAATTTGAATGTGATTAAAAACGGGAAGCTATACCCTTAAAATAGAAAATGAATTGTACAAATCGTTAAATAAATGACGTTAGTCTTCGGTTACAAACATGATTTAAAAAAAAACAATTGGTTAGAAGTTTGTTTTCATAGATTTTTCATTTTATTTTTACAATTATTATTTTCCTTACTTTAAAATATAAAATGATACAAGTTCCACTCATATTAGTTGTGATTGACTATAATTGGACGAGGACAATTCATGTATTAAATAGAAATATGATAATTTGGCGCCAAAAATTTTAAAGACGACCATAGATAAGAAACTGATCAGTTAGCATTTACAGTGGTACCAACGTGAGAAACATAGACTATGTAACGGATATTCTACTTAGCGATGGGGTAATTACTAATTTGTGTACAGATTATATTCAATTATGCATCATAAACTCCTTGCTGCTGAGTACTATTAAAGGTTGTTCATGTGATGTATCATATCTATTAAGGTTAATAGGTGTACGAGTATAATTCAACAAAGAAATTACAAAAATAAATAACAAATTAATTGTTTTATAACAATCTTTAAATTACCTAATATTTACAATCATTTATAAATCGTTACGATAGTTTTTTTGTAGGGCAACTAATAAAACGTGCCATACGTTTCATTTGGGCGCTAAATTATCTATACGGCTATATTTAGTGTAAATGTTACCGGTAATCTGTATAATCCGGTATTCGATAAAAAAACCTAGGCAATGTATACAAAACTTAAAACTTGCAGGCAATGTATGAAATACTTGGGTGGTCTGAAAAGTTTCTAACCTAACGATGATAACAAGACATTTTTCTTTCTTTTTTTTTCTTTTTCTACTAAGTCCTCGAACTCGATACAATTCGCCAATCGATGCACAATTCAAATGCGAAGATGCATAATTACGTTCACTAGATTTCATTAACGAGTGTTACTATCTACACGTTGAGGGCAGAAACCTTTAAGATCACCTAGTATTACTTATCTTATATTTATACCCAATCTTCAAACGATAATGTGCAATCTAAATAGTGGGATTACAACGTGGGAGAGCCAAGCTTCGGCACAATTGGGCTGGGATACCACAGCGTCACACAAAACCGATGTGAAATAGCACTTGCGCTGTGTTTCACCGAGTGATTAAGGATACCGAAGGCCCATAACCCAACCACTCCCCCCATCCCTCTCCTCCATCCCCCTCCCCATCCCTCAAAGGCCGGCAACGCACTGGTGACGCCTCTGGTATTGCGGGTGAACATGGGTGGCGGTAATCACTTACCATCAGGTGATAGGTTTGCTCGTTTGCCCCTATTCCATAAAAAAATAGGTTAAGAACAATCCAATCTAACTCATCTTATTCAAATGATTTAACAACGACAGAGGATCTGATCCCTAAGAATTGTATTAAATACCTAGGTAAAGTATGTAATGTATAATAGTATTCATGATATTCCATTACTTGCCTGGACGCTGCTACTGTATACACTGTCTAGGTATTGTATAGAATATATGAATTGTACAGATTGCCGGTAACATATATACTGGAACATCTTCTTTGGTCTTAATTCTTTGGTCACGTTGTTAGTCACGACGAACTCTATAAAGTTTTTTTTTTTTTTAATGTGAGTTTTGCTGACGTCCCTAGGACAGCATAGTTAACATCACGACTTAGACGAATTTGCGTAGGTCAGCTAGTTATATAAAATAAGCGTAGGTATTTAGGTTTGCAGTCATCATTTGTCACAACTGTAAATTGCCAGGCAAGCAATTGTTGCGTCTGAAAATAAGTGATCTTTGAGATAAAGATAATCTTTCGGTTTTTATACATATTTTGTTGTTTGTTCTCACACTTGATGTTGACCCTGTCCTGTTTTTAGCTTATTGCGTATTACTTTGTGCTATGATAGCTCCTAATTGCGCTAAAGTATTGTGATGTGTGGATCTTTGTTACTCAATCACTCTAGAACGACTGAACGATTTTCGATGAAGTTTGGTACACAGATAGAGATTTATTAAATCTGACTGGATTATCTACTTTAACCTTGACATTTTTATTGACTTAATCGTTATTGGAGTTAAGCCATTTACAATAAATTATACCTAAAACTTTTAAACCCACCCAGTTGTCACTTTATACTAATCGTTCGTAAACGCAACGCTACGAGTAATATGACACGTAGACGAGGTTTGTAAGGGTCAGCTAATAGCTATAGTTTATAACATGTTAAGTATGAAAATCCCGTCCTGACAGCCTTCACTCGTGGAGTAACTCTCTGTCTAAAAGAATATAATTATGACAGAAAGGGACAAACGGAAATTATACCTAGGATCTCAACTCACTGAAACAGAGCTCCTACAAGGCAGATAACAATGTAAAGCATTTGACTACGTAAACAAAGTGTGTTTGCAAACTAATATATAATAAATAAATAAATAAATATTCCGGACATCTAATACACAACGCCATCTAGTCCCAAGCTAAGCAGAGCTTGTGTTATGGGTACTAGACAACTGATATGAATACTTATATACTTTTTTTTGTGTAAATACATACATATTATACATAGAAAACACCCAAACTTCGAACCCGAGACCTCAAGCTTAGCAGTCGCATACGCTACCACTACGCCACCCAGGCAGTCAAACGTCCAATACCGTGGTACTTTCAATAAAACGTTCAGTTATATTTCTACCTATTGTAGTCCAGGTACCTTGTCCTTGTTAGAGCTGAAACAATAACATTTCTGTATTGTTCTGTTTCAATCCATTCAGAGATAATACACACAACACTTTTAGACCGCTTACTTAGTATGTGTTTATAAGATTGTTTTTTACACGTCTCACTGATTGCTGTCTGAACCTGGTCCCAAATTTGGCAGAGCAATGGTAACCAGATTACTGATGATAACTTACTTATGAATTTCTAAATGCATAGCTCACGATCGAAATATTTAACCGATATCCATGTTTTTATTAAGTGACGATAAAATATTTTTTTTTTATTGAATAGAGGGCAAACGAGCAGACGCATCACCTGATGGTAAGCGATTACCGCCGCCCATAGATAGACACCCGCAACACCAAAAGCGTCACAAGTGCGTTGCCGACCTTTGGGGGATGGGGAGAGGGAATGGGGAGAGGGAATGGGGGGAGGGGTTGGGGTATGGGCCTCCGGTATCCTCACTCAGTGAAACACAGCGCAAGCGCTATTTCACACCGGTTTTCTGTGAGGCCGTGGTATCACTCCGGTCGAGCCGGCCCATTAATGCCGAAGCGTGGCTCTCCTACGGAATAATATTATTTGATGACGTGACTATTTGTGGTTGGTTTGATATCAGGTTGGTTTCAAGTTTTCTCTTTTTACAGTGATGTTGTCCTGCGTATGCTCTCTTATATCCACCGAAATTGTTGGAAATTTCAGTGTTTGAATTTTTGCAACTTTTCAGTAAATCTCCAAATTTTGTTTTCATTGTGTCTACACCGAGTCGCCCACAATTCGCCGATCAAGTAACAACTTCGTAAATTCGTTCGTCCATTGTCAAGCATGTTTCTTTTTGTTTCAAACAAACCTCACCACAGAGCCAATAAATTCAGAAACAAGCGTATTCATTTGACGTTTACCGCCAAAAACAAAAACACGGTGCCCTACATTTGTTGCCAACATAAAGAAATTACAGAAACTTTTGTCACCAACACGTGTTGACAACATTGCCAACTTTTGTTCAATGAACACTCGGCTTTAGTCGCCTTTCATGACACCCATGGGATGAATAAGGGTGGGGACATTCCACATTCTTCAAAAATCAGCACACGGACATTTTGCGGAGTTAGCGGTGTCAATTATCAGTAGAATTTACATGGCATATGTGATTTCAATTTGCTCTATTTTTATAGTTGCATGTCGCAGCAATCAGCACGGAACGTCATCAACGATTTAACAACGTTGGCAATTGTATTGCATTATGTATACACTTGAAATATTCTTCTAAGAATACCACTTAAATACATTTATATCAATTCAAAATGAATAAAATTGAATTGTCTGTTTGTGATTACATATTATCAGTTTTCCACTAAATGCATCTGAAAGTATATTATATAAAAAAAACAATGTTCAAAATGTTTTTCTTTCTGTCTGTTTGTTCCTGATAATTTCTGTAAGTCTGTATCGTTTGTGACGGGACTTCCACTGGCCGAAAGTTGATGTTATATGAAGATACTCAGACTACTTTTATTTTAGAAAGAAAAAGGTAACTCGAAGAATTAAAACCCATAAAATAGTGAAACTACGGGTAATGTCACAGGGCGCAACTAGTGTATCATTGATTGATAACTTCTTTTTTTTTTATTGAACAATGGGTAAACGAGCAGACGTATCACCTTATGATAAGTGATTACCGCCGCCCATGAACACCCGCAACACCACAGGCGTCACAAGTGCGTTGCCGACCTTTGAGGGATGGGAAGGGGGATGGAGGGAGGGGTTGGTGTATGGGCCTCCGGTATCCTCACTCAGTCGGTGAAAACGCTATTTCACACCGTTTTTCTGTGAGGCCGTGGTATCACTCCGGTCGAGCCGGCCTATTTATGCCGAAGCGTGGCTTTAGCACGAAAAAATAATCATATTATAAATATCCATTGGGATAATTAAACTGAAGACTAAACGCATTTAGTCTTTGGTTAAACAATCTAACGGTATCTCAATGTATTGACTGACACTTCAACCAAACATTTACACTCCAAGGACGATTGGTGAAAGGCACAGGGTATCAAAATTGGCAGCTTAATGATAACATAACCTTGCTTGAGTGTATAAGCACCTTAATATTTGAACTTACTATAAAAAGAATCTTAACATACCATGCAAACATTTCTCAGGCTTCATTTAACAGTAATTAACACAATACTCTGGTATTATTTCATCAATAGAATATCATCTCGAATCATCTGCCGCAATTGTAGTCATGTGTGCTTGCTAGATAAGGTGAGGTGTATGTTTTTTACATTAAAAAAAGGTTCATTTTGAATTCGAATTTAATGTTGATTTCTGACTGCTCAACTACTATCAAGTTGAGCAGTGGGGAAAAAAGCATTTTAATGATGAACTTAATTAAAAGTAAAGGAATTCAGCTTCTTATCATTATCGGATCAGCTGTAGGATGGTCAAATTATAGTATTATTAGAGTATATTATCAGCCAATATACAAGCCAACGTATTAGTTATATAAGTCCCGAAAAAAGTTCACATTTTTTTACATCATGTTTGTGTAACATTTTCTTTCTTTCTCTCGTTCAATATGTGAGACTGATTTTTTAAAGGCAACGGAAGTGTGTAACAGGTATCCGAGTAAATGCGCGCAATTTGATTCAATCAATGAGTACACGCGATATTAGAGTTAACTGTCAAATGGTAAGCGAAATGTCACCATCACATAAGACCTAATGTACTGTTAGACCAGTGTAGAAGCCTTTAAAAATAATGAAAAGTGAAATAAAATTATAATAGAATGAAACCCATTAGAAAAGGAGGGAAATATGATAAAAATGAATGGAAAAATAATTTACGGGCGATCTGAGGTTGGGAAGGGGATGGGGGTGAGTTTTTAAGGGTAAAAAACGGTTTTTCTCTATTTCCGGCAAAAATAAAAGTCCTATCGAAAAAAGTCAAATGGAAAAGTTGTAGATAATAAAAAGATCTAAAACTTTTGTATTTACACTTTTTTCACATAACCTCAAAATTTATGTGAAAAATTCAAAAAACCAAGTTTTTGGTTTTTTATTTGTATCTTTTACAAAAATATTTTTTTTTTAACGAAATTTTGTTAAAACTTACCTTTTTATGTCCCAAATACGCTGTAATTTATTTGATTAAAAATATTTATTTTTTCACCTTATTTTGAATTAATATCGGAAAAACACCCTAATTTTCAATCGAAAATTCACTCGTCAAAATATCAGCTTTTTTCAAAAAGTTGGTATGGTTTCTGTTCGTTGAAATCTCTACTTTCCGATGGCGAAAAAAAAAATATATGTTACTATGGTAAATCTTCTCAGAAAACGCAAAAATTTAAAAAAATCTTGAGTTCGAAAAATTTTTTTTAATTATTATAAATAATTTTGAGGTATTTATTAAAATTTAGACTTTAATTACTCGAAAAACGTTAGATTACATGTGACGTTGATAACAAAAAAATTTGGCAAAAAAATGATACGGTAGAAGAGATAATGAATAAATATTTGCGCTATGTTGAAAAACATTACGCAGTAAGCAGCTATATTGTCTTTGATGGGTATCCCGAAATTAAAAAATCAGTTAGTGTCACAACAGTACCAGCAGCTACATCAACTAAAAAAGGAGAACGTAGTCGTAGAAAAACCTCAGACAATATTCCAGAGTTCGATTATCAAAATCATACAAAAATACCTTTTTTGCAAGAAATTTTTTTATCTAGCGAGAAAAATAAGGATAAAATAATAAAAACTTTGATGAAAAGATTACAGTCACGAGGATTTTCCTGTAACCAATTAGAAGAAGATGCTGATGCTGACATAATTGAAACCGCGATAAAAGTTGCAATAAGTACTAATAAAACTGTAATTGTTGTGGGCCAAGATATTGATCTTTTGGTCCTTTTAAATCAGTTAAATTCATATAATCATGACATTTATTTTCTCAAACCAGGTTCTGGAAATGTAAAAGACCTATTTTTCACGTCTAATAGTTTCAAACATGAATCCTTAAGAAACATTGTTGCATTTCTGCATTGTTTTTCTGGTTGCGATACAACATCTGGATTTGCCGGAAAAGGAAAGAAAAGTATCGTCAATTCATTATTTGACGCTAAAAATTTGTCAAATTTGGCCAATGTTTTTTATAAGAAAGATGCAAGTAACGAAGAAATAAAAAAAATGGGTTACAACTAATCAAATCTATTTATAAATGTAAAAATGAAAAAATTACACTGAATAAATTAAGGTTTAAAAAATATCAATTGGCAAAAATTTAATCATCTTTCGTTTTGGCAAACCTCCCACCCACAGAAGGAGCAGCAGAACAACATTGTTACAGGGCATATTATCAGCTTCAAACTTGGTTGGGTAACGAACTAACAGCAACAGATTGGGGCTGGAAGCAATTTCAACGTGGAATTATGCCCAAATTTACACAAAAAGAATTAATTCCGGAAATATTGCTCAAAACAATTTGCTGCAGCTGTGAAACTGGATGTAACAGTTTAAAATGTGGTTGCCGAAAACATGGTTTAAAATGCACAAATTTGTGTTCAAACTGTCATGGTTCTGAAAATTGCTCCAATATTGAAAAAGAAACCTATGAGGAAGTTAATGATTCAGAAGATATTGTGGATGAAGAACCAACGCAGTCTGGAAATAATGTTGGAGATTCATGAAGATTTCGAAGATCTACTAGAATCGGAGATGTTTGACGAATCTAACGATGAAAAAATGCCATCAAAAAGACAAAAACTTATGGATAAGTGATTAGAATTGAAGATAAGGTATTTATGAATGATGAGATTAATGTGTTTAAAAATATTGTAATGAATAACGTAATGAGAATAAAGCATCTACATTTAATAGTACGATTTACATTTATATTTATCTATAATGAGATTTTCTATGACATAAATGTAATTAGAATTAAATAAATCAACAACAACGTCACATGTAATCTAACGTTTTTCGAGTAATTAAAGTCTAAATTTTAATAAATACCTCAAAATTATTTATAATAATTAAAAAAAATTTTTCGAATTCAAGATTTTTTTTAATTTTTGCGTTTTCTGGGAAGATTTACCATAGTAACATTTTTTTTTTTTTTCACCATCGGAAAGTAGAGACTTCAACGAACAGAAACCATACCAACTTTTTGAAAAAAGCTGATATTTTGACGGGTGAATTTTCGATTGAAAATTAGGGTGTTTTTTCGATATTAATTCAAAATAAGGTGAAAAAAAAAATATTTTTAATCAAATAAATTACAGCGTATTTGGGACATAAAAAGGTAAGTTTTAACAAAATTTCGTTAAAAAAAAAAATTTTTGTAAAAGATCAAATAAAAAACCAAAAACTTGGTTTTTTGAATTTTTCACATAAATTTTGAGGTTATGTGAAAAAAGTGTAAATACAAAAGTTTTAGATCTTTTTATTATCTACAACTTTTCCATTTGACTTTTTTCGATAGGAATTTTATTTTTGCCGGAAATAGAGAAAAACCGTTTTTTACCCTTAAAAACTCACCCCCATCCCCTTCCCAACCTCAGATCGCCCGTAAATTATTTTTCCTTTCATTTTTATCATATTTCCCTCCTTTTCTAATGGGTTTCATCCTATTATGATTTTTTTTGGTTTTAAAAATTATCGACCCTGGACTATGTAGACAGTCCCAAGCTATGTATTTGAATATGAAATAGAATAATGTATTATAAGATGATGCCTGTGTTTGCGGAAGCATCAGGTTACAAACAATGATTGTGGTTTAATTAAAACAGTTTCTATCACGAGCGATCGTTATCAATAGCGATCGCATGATCGTGTAATGTACGCAAATACATAATACTTACATGAATACTATGTATATGGATGTATAATTGTATATACCTACTGTTAGTATTATGTTCTGTTGTTGGTGTACGATCCTGGCAACTTGTTTGTTCCTGTGGAAATATTCACCGTTAGCAAGACGAGAACAACCGAAAATAATATGCTTGATAGATTCTGCAGGACGGTGACATGCCCGACAGACGTTAACCATACCATCTGTAAGTATATACAAACGATAGTTATTCGCCATGATAACTTCGTCCATAATCAGATTCAAAACTTTCGATTTCTCCAGAGAGATGACTTTACCATAGCAACACAGGATGTATATTAGCAATGCGGGACGTTGACTTTTTGATAGAAAAAGAAAAAAAATCGTACAGTACGTAGCCAGTACGTAGATGATTTAAGATCTATGTAGGGTCTATTCAGGGCCTATATTACTATTACTGTCGGCTTTGATATATCGAGAGTATATGATGAGAGTGACCCTGTCGCACATTCATCTTCTAAAAATGAAGGGTTTACGTACGTCTATGATAATGAGGTCCGTATGGTGAGGAGGTACGTAGTGATATGTAATTGTTTTTCAACTGGAAAAACTACAACATTACGGCAATACATAGTGTAAAATGTAGTTTTCTTTGTGAGTAGCAGTAAATAGATTTAGATTTTAAAGGGCTCATACTTTGCAACTTTAATCCAGGTAGGTATACCTGCTCACTCGGCATATTTAAATGCTGTATCCATTTTTAACTATTTCTTGCCCTTTCCTCTCAAGATAGTCCCAAACCCAATTTGCCCTTCTAATTTATAGAGCCAGGTTGGCAATAGACTTTTCCTTTATGGCCTAAGTGGGTCAAAAATTAATGTCGGCAAAATCTGAACAGTTAATACGCCCACCGGAAATATTAATGTGTGTACAAATATGGACGTTAGTATTATAAAAGGTTTGATTGGTGTCTTATACATTCTATCAATGTGGTGACGGTTTAATTAACCTTATTTGTCTCATGGGTTTCGTAAGAGCCGACTACAGGAGCAAATTACGCAGGACAACACAGCACTGCAGAGACAGAAAATAGCTAAAACCAGTAAAACCTCCTTTCCAATGAGAGGCTATACGAGGAGTATATTAATAAGGGTTATTGATGACGCAATGTCATTGGTAATGTATTTGATTTGTGGGTTATTCAATTTATTCATTACATTACCGATTTATAGTCTTATGTCATCACGGCAGTCGCTTATTACTCATTGTCTTGACTTCGTCGACTCCTCAACCCGACCGTCCACTTTAACCCGACCTTTATGCTCATTGTCACAATTCGAACCTTTTCGTAGACTGTGGTTCTAATTAAGCTGGACGTTGCGAAAACTTCAATCAATACGTGCAGTTTTGGTTTATAGCTTTTACCTTAGTATTAGTGTTGCTAGTTTTTGATTTCCTTATTATATTGGTAAAGATAACTAATGATGGGTTATTAAATTCCGTATAAAGGAAAAATACCTATATAATCAAATAGGTTTTATGTTTCCGTTTCGTTCCAACTTTATAGCTAAAACAATGTTTGTTTTGGCAATTCAAATGTTATTTACCTTACTGGATACATTCGTAATACATAGATTTTTTGTAGGTACCTACTTAATTAGATCTTAATTCTTTATTATTTTCTTATCTTCAAGAAAATAATTGTTTATTTTTTAAGTACATTGTTTGGACGAAGCTAGTTAAATATACAAGTAATACTTACATTTTAATAACCATCAATGTTCTTGTTTGATTTTCTCAATATTCTGATATTTGACAATCATCTAGTTTTATCCAGTTAATTGCAGTTTAACTGTTTAAAAAAAAAGATAATTTTAACGAATCTGTAGACGTGTAACAGGATACAATGCCCCTGTTAAGTAAATAAACTGAAACTACGAAATTGGGAACTATAGAGTAACCAATAAAGAGTTTCATAGTTCCAATAGTATATGAAATTGATCTATAAAAAACTACCATAAACGCAAGTTATTAATTACCCCATTTGTAGGGAAATTTACCTAAAGATGGTCTACTGTATGACTGAAAAGTTTTAGAACATACACGACAAGACGTGTGCCAATTAATGCGCTATTGTGTCGAGGTGAAGGTTTTAATAATCGTATGCGTTCATCCCACAGCCTATTGTTGTGTATCGTAAACATTTATTGACACCTACACGGTGCGTACACGCAATATTACCCATTTAATATGTTGCCACACTCCCGCTTAAAGTCCACTACAAGGTAATTAATTAAAATTTCAGACTAGGTACTTCATGTATTAATTAAATATTACGGACATCTAACACACAACGTCATCTATTCCCCAACTAAGCAGCGCTTGTGTTATGGGTAGTAGAAAACTGATATAAATACATATATACTTTTTTTGTAAATATATTATACATAGAAAACACCCAAACTCCGAAACAAATATTTGCAAATCGTATAATCACAGTTGCATACGCTACCACATGCGCCACCGAGGCAGTCATGTTTTCAAACTGTTGTACTTTATGTTTCAAAGAGTTGTGATTTAGGAGGGTAGGGTGGGAGTATTTTTTTTTATATACATGAGCTATCAAAATGACTCTGCCCTGCCTGATGGAAAGCACCAGCAGAATCCAAGAGTGATGGTCACCATCCTCAATGCAAACAATGACAGTGCAGCATGGTGACCAGTACTATGGCGGCCTATTGTGATGCTTTTTCACGCCCCGCTTGAAGGAGTCGGGTTCATAGTGGGACGGAAACACGTGCGCTGGTAGTGAGTTCCAGGTTTTAACCGCTCGGCACAGGAAGGAAGAGCCGAATCGATGAGTGTGAGAGTGTATGTCTTCCACTCTAAAGCGGTGACTTCCGAGGCCAGCACGTGTTGTCCTGTAGAGGAAGGGAGAAGGGGGGACCAGTTGGAAGAGCTCTTCAGAACACTCCCCATGATATAGGCGATAGAGGACTGCCATAGAGGCGATTTCAATTACAAGAATTACAAGGAATTACAAAAAAGGTAATGAAAAAAAACTAAACAAGGACACTATTATCAACGAAAGCGATCGCTAGGAAACTAAATTTCATAACTTTCAAGTTAGTCCGGTTAAAGTAATGTGACCAAACCAGTTTCCGCTTATTCTACGCCATCTAATTATTGCGGAACCATCGCTTGTGAAACCGACGTGATTGTAACGAGTACTTTAATTAATATTATTTATCTATTAAACAACGTATAACAGAAAGGTATACCTACTTGTATTTCATCATCATCACCATCAACAGCCAATAAATAGTCCACTGCTAGACATAGGCCTGTCCTTTGAAAAAAGTTTATACTCGTATCTCAGGATTCTTTTTGTTATATTATACACTAGCTGACCCACGCAACCTCGTTTGCGTCTTCAATTGCCCGTAGAGTGAAAATTTTCTCGCACTAATCCCGCACCAGGAACAAATTCTAGAGACTTTACAGACATATATGAAACGGATATAAAGAACGCCAAGACTCAGAACAACAATTATAGTCGTTCCAATCGTTTATTTAACTTTTGACAGATCACGCACATAAAGTTTTGTAATAATTTTTGATACAATGTACTACAGGGAATACTGTACTCCATGGACGGGCTCCGCCCACTTAGAGATGTGTCATTCGTAATTAATGACCACAGACTATAAAAACGGCTTTGAAATAAATCGATTATCGATTAACGTATTCACAAAGTCGCAAGACAAACTCTCTTGTTTGTCCTTTGAGTACTTTATTTTTTGGCATTTTAACAGTAACGAAGGGAGGAACGATACGCTCAACTCAACCAAACGTGAGAATTCACGAATAAATCAATACGGAGGAATATAAATACTCAACTCGACGTATGAAAATGTGGATTAACACTGACAACAAAATGGCGTCGCGCGTCCGGTGTTGCCGTTTAATAATCGATAAAAGTACGAAATTATCTATAAAATAATGAGTGTGTTAAATTGATTAAAACGTCTTCATGCATAAAATCGATCGATAAAATAAATCGAATCGGTAACGGGTCAGGGTATCACTATTTGATTATGTATTAGACCTGTCAAAAGTTAAATAAACGATTGGAACGACTATAGTGGATCACACAAAGTGTTGTCCCATGATTTGAACTCACAATACTCATCGAAGCAAGAAATGATGTGGCGACCGCCTAAACCACTAGGTCATACTTGCAATTAAAATCAGATACCATTTTGATATGTGTTAACTTACAATAAAACTGTTGTTTTGTTTTAAAAATAAAGTAGGCAGTGCCTTTAATTCAAACTATTCGAAAGTACAGAAACAAGTGAAGATTGAATTGTAAAATGCCATCATAAACATATTCGAGGTAAAAAGCGAATAAAATTACTTTTTAAATTATAATGCTCCTAAATAATTCCATTCAAACGGTTGTGACACACAAAAACACTGACCATGAAACTCTGTAAAGATACACGGCCCACTTACATTAAATACATAATGCATATATTTTTTTAATTTCACTTAGGTAACTTAGCAATTCCATTGCTCAGTTCGATAGGATTATAAGATAACAAGCTGAAGTGGCAGTGGGCTGGCCATAGTAGCAGGAGAACTGATTACCGTTGGGGTAAACGGGTTCTTGAATGGAGACCGCGTCTTGGCAAATGTAGTGTTGGACTTCCACAGGCCAGGTGGAGTGATGATTTGCGCAAGACGGCTGGTAGGAGTTGGATGTGAGAAGCCGAGGATCGAACCAAGTGGCGTGCAACTGGAGTGGCTTGCGATAGCCTGATAATGATGATGATTGCTAAGTTCGTCAGAGCTTCTTAAGGAATAAAGAGTAGTAAAAATTATACTGTTAACTGTACAAATTACCACTAAGGATATATAATTCTTACCGGAATTTTCACTTGACGTATTCAATATATTTTTTTTTTTTTTTTTAAATAAATACATAAATAATAATAATAAATAAATATTTCGGATATCTAACACACAACGCCATCTAGTCCCAAGCTAAGCAGAGCTTGTGTTATGGGTACTAGACAATTGATATAAATACATATATACTTTTTTTTTTGTAAATACATACATTTTATACATAGAAAACACCCAAACTCCGAAACAAATATTTGCAGGTCATACAAACATTTGGTCCGACCCGGGAATCGAACCCGAGACCTCAAGAACAGCAGTCGCATACGCTACCACTGCGCCACAGAGGCAGTTCCATTTTACTTCCAAGGTTATGTATATCTGATTACATGCAGACGTCGCATCACGCATATATATTTACCATATTTTACTGGTAATAATAGTCTAAACATATCATGACCGTCTGATCTCAATCTTTTTTGTCAGAACTAATCCCTCCCACACAACTGTAACACCAAGATCGACAGCAGTTATCCACGAACACAATGAGTTATGACACTCGGGAAGTGCCAAGAAAAAATAAACTGTCCTGGAACCAGCATTGAAATTAATCAAGAGTAAACTTAAGTTGGAAATGTTATAAGTCTACTTACTTCCTTAACAAAGCGGAAGACAAAATATAGTAAAATACACTTTTTAAAACCGGGAAACACCATGGACACCAAATATTATGTATGGGACTTAGTGAGCTATTTTGATTTGATTTCTATAATATGGATGGTAGAATCGCCTAAACGCACGACAACTCAAACTAATCTGATCCTAAACTATGTACCAGACTGCTGATACATATTTATATACATATTTCTAAATATATATAGATCCATTATACCTAAATGCGGAACAAATAATACGCGTTCATCATCACAATTGTTTAGTTTACTCGTAGCTTAGCAGTTTGGGTCACCAACCACTAGAACACTTAGACTAACAGACCCGTTCTTGCCAATATATTTATATAGTCATTCCACGTACACTTCTAAACAGTCTATTATCTGTTTAACAAGGCATTTTGTATTTATCCTCAACATACACAGGTGCACTTCTGGGTAAAAGTTCTACAGGCAGCCATGACAGTTTTCGCCGAGTGTCTGTGCAACGGTGTCACGCTCCACGATAGCAATTGTCGACATTATTACAAAAGTGAGAAATTGGTTTATTTTGGAAATGTACACTCAAGGTTAATTTGGTTGCATTTTATGAACCGTGACTTTCACTTCATACGGGTTATTAAATCGGTTACAAGTTTTGGGGCTGTGATATAATTGAAAATGTATTGCAAACGTTATGTTGAAGTATAGCAAGTTAGGTTCGAACAACTAGGTTATATAAGACATTTCAACTTTTTTCTTTCAGCTTTATTCGATTGTTATGGTTAAATTGAGATTTGGTTGAGTCTTTTTGTGCCAGTTACTTCCATCGTTCTTCGGATACAACTCTTAGAAATATTTCTTATTTTGCCAAATTCATCTGTAGCATCAAATTCAAACTGCCAGCTTTACCGTAGGTAACCTGATTTTACAAACTTCATTTTGGAGTTATTTTCTATTAATTGTCACTTCCTATCTTCCCCTTCATACGTCTTCATTGTTCTACTGACATGGTTGCAGTTTGCGAACCTCTGTCACTGGCCTCGATCCCACGAGCCAACAATTATGCAACCAAATAAAAATCAGATATGCCACGTTTAACAATGAATCATCTTACAATATAATTAATTCTTACACAAAAGTGCAATGCGATATACAAATGATGTAACGGTTTTACTTCACTAAATTGACGTGTTATAGTAAATTACCTACCATATTGAGCTGGGTAATATCACAATATAAAGAAATTGAAATCTATTCGTTTCTCTATAATTAAAACAACAAAATATGGGCATTCATTTGCGTGATCATTCGAAAATTGAATATTTGTTAAAACATTTAATTGAAAGATTAGGTTTGTAATTAATAAAATGCTAAAAGTAATCTATTCGTGTTGTGACGGATTAAGAGTGCCACGCTTATTCCGTGGTCTCGTCGTTATTGAGGTCTCGGGTTCGATTCCCGGGTCGGACCAAATGTTTGTATGATCTGCAAATATTTGTTTCGGAGTTTGGATGTTTTCTATGTATAATATGTATGTATTTACAAAAAAGTATATAAGTATTTATATCAGTTGTCTAGTACCCTAGTATCTCTACTTAGCTTGGGACTAGATGGCGTTGTGTGTTAGATGTCCGGAATATTTATTATCATTATATTAGATCAAACCTCAATTCTAAGGAGAGGCTAACGAATGTGTTAAATGCTATAGGATTGGCTTAAAAATTACTACGGCTAAACTTTTTTACCTAAAGTTTCTAGCATAAGACATTTTTTTTTATACTTGTGGCAACCCCATCGGGCCGTCGCCCCGCCGGGGTTTGCGGCGCGGCGGTATGTCGGAATCGAACCGACTAAAACTACACGGTGTGCCACTCTGCGCCTGAGAAGAGAGGGTTCCAGGAACTGCTGTTATTAACACGACCGGACTCCTCCCAGCACCTGCCCACACTGAAGTGGGCACCGTCTGCTGGTAAAACTCTAAATTTAGGCGACGCACGGCACACGCGTACGTCGCATCCTCTCTTCTCTCTATTCTTACCTGTCTGAGCAGCGTGATATAGTAGATCTAAACGTGAACCTTAATTCTAAGGAGAGGCTAACGAATGTGTTAAATGCTATGGGATTGACCTAAAGATTCTAGCACCAGACATCCACCAAATAGGTACGAAACAATTTCGAAGTTCTGTCAAAGCCCCATTGTAGGTCTTTTAAGTAAGCCATACACGCTACGGTCTACCGGAAAGGTCCACCTGTGCAGATTGCCTGCGCAGGTGTCACGCGAAAGATTTGATTTTCGATCTTGCGCCGGTCGCCTGCGCAGGTTTAAAAAACTACACAGATCTATTTCTACACACATTCCAGTCTACCTGCGCAGGCACACTGCACAGGTGGACCTTTCCGGTAGACCGTAGCGTGTATGGCCGCTATTAAAGACTAAGAACGTTACCACGTTGACATATTGGTTTTGTACGTCAAATGCTACGTTATGTAGGAGTTGACTGTTAAAGGCAGTTGCATTTTATTAGTTGCCTTGGTATCGATTTGTAAACCTTATTACTGTATTATAATAACATTAAAGAGGTAGTAGATTTCATGCTGATTTCAGCACGAAGATTAACGCAAAATGACAGCGTTCGTGCTGTCGTCTTACGTTGGTGAGTGCGAGATTGGAGACACAATGATGCAGAAGCATCACTAGACAGCCATGGTGTGGGTCACCATGCTGCATTGTCTGCATTCGCAATGAGCATGGTGACCATTACTCTTGGATTCTACTTATGCTTTCCACCAGGCAGAGTAATCACTTTGGCAGGCATATACATAAAAAATAGATAAATAGTAATAAAATTAAATATTTAATTGGCATTATTTTAAATTTCCAACTTAAATGTGCTTCTATTTTTAACTAACACAACGATCAGTGTTTTACCGTTTGATGTGATGTTTTGATTAATAGAAAGTGTTTGTTAATTAACAAATTAAGTATTAAACTTATTGTTTTAATAATAGGGGAACATTTGATAAATGTGTTAATTAGTGGTAATAGGTAGTGAGAACATAAAATTATAAATAATTTTATTAATAAGTATATTTACATTATTTTTTAAATTAAAAACATGAGAAGATTACGATTAATATTAATTTACTTACTGCATTAACATTACCTTTCTGAACTTCAAAACTTTTTAAGTTATTTTTTCACGACAATCGTTCAGAAACTTGACACATCTAATTCACGGCCTTTTGTTCCAGTCAGAGCCAGTGTTATCGCAGTCGTAAATAAAAAATAAAAAGTACGTATTCATTACGTACTTTTCTGTGGTGAAACTGTTCTAGATAACAATGGCCTCTTATAATGAACCTTAATACATAATCATGTACAGCCGAAATGTTCATTTAACATCGCATTTCAAAGTAACTGTAGTTGTATCTTATATTATAGTTCTTATTGACAGAAGTAGTGCAGTGGTTCATACACAAATGTATGGCTGTCTCTGATTTTGACAGCGAACTGTTGTCAATGGCAAAACCAACTGCACCATTTGAGACCCAAGAATCAATACGTCATTGTAGTTATATGTCATGCCACTTATTCAATAATGTTCGAAAGATGTTTTTGCTCAGTAAGTAACATGTATTTTTAATTTGTTTCACAGATTTATATTACTATATTACTTTGATGTAATAAAAAAGGTAGCTACATCTGCTAACAAACTGAAAAATCAGTTCGGCAGAAGTGATATGTATTATCAATCGAATAAATTTTATTATTATTACAAGTAACAACTCTTTCGTTTTTCTCACCAATCTAATCAAATTCTGAAGAGACACTTAAAGGGCTGAGCTGTTGATTCATGAATAACAGGTGTCCATGGGCATCGGCAGGTCACATCAAGTATCTATTCACCTATTTTTCGGTTCTCTTAAGAAAAAATAATAATTAAAAAACCGCTTTTCTAATAAAAATATCCAAGACCTACCATAGAGGTCTTAAAAATCTCAACTTTGACATATCACGATATCAATTTGACATTTAATAAGTGTCATTTGATCGCGATTCTTAACAATGCTCATCTTTATGCTAAGTCTTTATGTAAACGACTGCTTTGTAAATGACGTAATCGTATGGAATAGTGATTTTTACTTAGTTATGTCATAACAACGGGCTAGCTATTTCTTTGTTGAGTAATTTTAATTACTCTATGTACTTTTTCGCATAACTTTTGTGACCGGATTTTAGCAAGTACGCAAAAACAATTTCATATTCTAGTTATTGTTACATACTACAACAGACGCTACTTTTAAACGTGTTCCCTTTGTTTTTTCCTACTTAGCTAGATTTTATTAGTGTCAAGTTTCAAATTTCGTTTAAGTTCCGTTTATTATTTTTTCAATTTCTTTCCCATCCATCCATTACAAAACTTTACGCAATTTTTAACTTTCTGTCCCACATCCTACTATAATAATATTATAAACGCAAAAGTTTGTAAGTATGGATGGATGGATGTTTGTTACTCTTTCACGCAAAAACTACAGAATAACACATAGGCTACAATTTATAAAGATACTAGCTTCGCCTCGAGGCGTTGCCCGCGGTTATTGTCGTACCGCGGGGTTCAGCTAGTTTTCAATAAATGCACTAGCCATTGTTTTTAACAAATCAGCTTTATTGTCATATATTATCACGTTTATATTTTAGAAATGAAACAAAAATATCTAATAATCTCTATGATATTAATGGTTGTGATGTATGTTTCATTTAAACTCATGTTAGCATGTATTTGTAGTAGTAAATATTACAAAACTCAGTTTATGTATGTCTCTTCTTTTATAAAAACTTGACGGAAGAATAGAGCTTAAAATGTGCTTATATTTGCGATATTCGATTTTTAAACACAGAAATGAAATTTTAAAAATAAATACGAAGGTGACCATTTCTTGTTTAAAGTCAAAACTAAACGTAAACGTAATAATAATTTATGAAATTGTAAACATCTTTTTTAAAACAAATTATTAATAATTAAAAAAAAAAAAATTAGTACACACATATATAGGCGTCGTTAGGTTAAAACATTTTATAAATAAATAAATATTTCGGACATCTAACACAACGCCATCTAGTCTCAAGCTAAGCAGAGCTTGTGTGATACTTTTACTTTTTTTTGTAAATACATACATATTATGCATAGAAAACACCCAAAATCCGAAACAAATATTTGTAGATCATACAAACATTTGGTCCGACCCGGGAATCGAACCCGAGAGCTCAAGAACAGAGGTAGTCAGTCAGTATGATACATAAATACATTTTTCACACTTTAAAAAGTAACATAGTTTTTTAATCATTTTTTTATATGATTATTTTTAGAATGAATTTCTTGAAATTATTTGTTTTATTTAAATTTATTACCTGTTTTAGGAACCTAGTTTTTTTTTTTTTTTTTATTGAATAGTGGGCAAACGAACAGACGTATCACCTGATGGTAAGCGATTACCGCCGCCCATGGACACCCGCAACACCAAAGGTGTAACAAGTGCGTTGCCGACCTTTGGGGGATAAGAAAGGGGATAGGGGAGGGGTTGGGGTATGGGCCTCCGGTATCCTCACTCACTCGGTGAAACACAGCGCAAACGCTATTTCACACCGGTTTTCTGTGAGGCTGTGGTATCACTCCGGTCGAGCCGACCCATTCATGCCGCAGCATAGCTCTCCCACGGTATAAATATATTGGTAGTATATTGGTCTTAAGCATTAGTTTTTTATTTCGTTTCAAACAGGGTTAGAGTAAGATATCCTATCTAAGGCGAAGTCTATGATCAGCAGTGGACTTTGAAATGATGTTGATGCTGAGCTTTCGAATGAGAAACACTTAAAGAATTACCTGTGATTTTCCGATTAGCAGTGTGCTGATCCGGGATCCAACATACTTGTAAAATTTCTAAGCCGTAATAAAGTTCCTGTTAGACTTTAAGTATATTTTTTTCTGATACGTTTGATTAACACCACAGTGAAATCGTTGTGAAATCTCATCTATACAAATAAATAAAATTGAAATGTACGTTTTTATTTGAAATTAACAACTTTTCAATAAATACATATGAAAGTATATACGGCACATACATAAAAAAAACTATTTTTAATTGTTTTGTCTTTCTGTTTCGGCTAATCTCTGGAAGGTCTAGGTCGATATTGAAGGTTTTTTCAGATAGCTGATGATATAAGGGCTAACTTAGGCTACTTTTTTAGACTAGCGTCGCCCTGCAGCGTTGCCCGCGGTAGTTGTTGTACCGCGGGATTCTATTGTATATAATTCTCGTGTCACATTGTTGTTCACGATGAACTCCGAAACTATCTACCGATTTTTACGTTTTTTGAATGTGTGTTTTGCTGGCGTGCTTAAGATAGGATAGTTTAAAATCACATTTAGATTAGTAGGAGCTGAGCATGATTGAAAAAACGCAGTTGTGTGCGTCAGCTAGCGATCTACATACATTTATTTGACAGCCTGAGTACGTACAAACGTCACCACTAAAGACCTTAGTACACTATTTTGAACTTATCTGCCTTTATTATTTAAATAGTGTTACATGGCAGATAACTATCTGAAACTTTGTCAGGAACTGGTGAAATTGGTCCTAAGTAATGTAATATTTTATAATAGTTTATTACCACTATCTATACTTCTATACTAATATTATAAAGAAGTAAAGTTTGTGTGTTTGTTAAATTGTAGGGGGTAATCTCGGGATCTACTAAACCGATTTTAAAAATTCTTTCAGTGTTGGATAGTCCATTTATCGAGGAAGGCTATAGGCTATATATCATCACAGTAATACTAATAGGAGCGGAGCACCAATGAAGAATGTTTCAAAAACGGGGAAAATTTTCACGCTACGGGCAATTGAAGACGCAAACGAGGTTGCGTGGGTCAGCTAGTTAGATATAAAACGCCCACGCATAGATTTACTATTTCATAGTATTCTATAGCCTCCGGGTGGCGTAGCGGAAAGTAGATAAGTAGTAGTTGTTGTGTAAAACCTGTTTCTTAAATCTGCTTCGCCCTCTTTTTCAATTCTCGTTTATTTGGAAACAAAATTAGCACAAGTACAAGTCCGATATTAGAAGATCGAAACAAAAAATTTATAGAAAAAAGTGAAAATCACGCCTACAAACAGAAGTAACGCTAATAAAAACGAGTTTTAAACAAAAAAGAAAAAAAAAAGGTTCACGTTTAATATAATTATGTCTCATCATAATATTATGTTGTTAATTTATTAGCACAGACCCAAATGCCCACTTAGCCTTTTGTTTCAAAAAAGCACTCAACGGGACCGACATCATCCGAGGTACGGTCTCCTGGCATGATATCACCTCGCCTAGTTGCAGGGTCCTCCCTTTGCGTCCCTCTAGGGCATAGCACCAGTTCCCCCACACTACAAGCACCATCATAAACTGTCTTAAAACCAGCCCTTTACATCAAATTGTGTTTAATTCTCCACACACTATCTGATAGCAATGTACTACTTTCTATTTGCTATAATTTACTGATGATACGGTGTTTGCTCTTGGAATTTACTGACTAATGTTCTGCTATTAATTGCCATCGGGGACGTCATGTCACTCGATTGAAAGTGTTGTATTTTACGATATTTTATGGTTTTGTCTCTACACTGTGGCGGTTTTTTATAACGATTAGAGTTTTTGATTGCATTTCGTTCGTGTTTCGCAAGAGAAAATCCAGACACAGACTATATTATATGATAAGTATGCAAAACATTACGTTAATTTAGAAATGCTATTATGATAATTAATGAAAACAATATATATAAATCTTTATTTATTTGTTTGTGTTAAAAAGACGTAGCACGTAGCAGACCTTTCACAGAAACGAACTTTCTCTGTTCACATTACCAGTTCAAAGTTAACACAATTTGATGACACCATAATCCACATGCACGTTTCTTTTTCATTATTTTCACTTAAAACAAGACAGACAGCTGATTCAATATTAGCATAACAAGTACTACTATAGTCGGTGTTGCCAGCGTAGAATTCAACGCACCCATACCGACCTAAAAAACGTTCATTGGATCCGGGAAACAATAGGCCGAGAGTCACTTCCGTCTGCCAAAGACGAACCGAACCTACCTTCAATGAATACTAATAGATGTAGCATTCATTTATACTCAGTCAAATGTGAAAGGTGTATTGTCATAAAGAGCATGTGTGAAATGTACGACGTCTGAAACTAGTCGGCTTTTCGCAGTTGTGTATTCTGGGTTCGCAGTGACCTATAGAATAAGGCTTTCTACCTGTACGTTCACTGCTTTCGTAATTAATTCAGAGGGTCAGCAGATAAATAATAAAATGAAAGTAATTGTTTTAAGAGACTGCCGAATGTTGTAAAATTTTCGTAGATAATTTAAAAAAAAAAGATGTTCATAATAAGGTGACCATTTAATCTGGTGTTTAAATTATTTCTTTCTTTTTTAAATAGACAACTCTCGCATAACGAATATGATGTATATTCCTTATGCGAGAGTTGTGAATCGCGGGGGACTTTACAAACATACATGAAACGGACACAAAGAACACCCAGACTCAGAACAATAATTTGCGGATCACACAAAGTGTTGTCCTATGTAGGATTTGAACCCACAACACTTAGCGCAGTAGAAAGCGGCGTGGCGACTTAAATGGGAGGAATGTGTGACCCTATATAAATACTCCAAACCTACAGCGTAAAAATAAATTTAATTAATTCATAAATTATAAATTTCTAACCAATAAAACTTAACCGAATGAAAACCTCCTCCCTTTTCTAATCGGTTAATAATAATAAATGAGAGAGTGTCCTTACTAATACATACCAAAGTATAACCTTCAAAACTACTAATGAAATTAAAAATTTCACTTGCTGTCAATCATTGACAGCCGTTAACAGTGCATTGCTGGACATCTACCTATAAAAGAGACTTCGGTCGATTTCTGTCACGTTTCCTTCTCTTTGTCGTGCTGTTGTCCTGGTTAGTCTGTTCCCTTAGTCTGTTTTTACGATACATATAGGATAAATAGGGCTGGTGACACTCATATAATATTTCTAATCCCACACCACACGGACTATAAGTCTGCGTAAATAAAATTCTATCAATAACATTGTCTATTAAAATCTTAATGTCGCAATTCGTTACGCAGTTCTTCTACAAAATGCTCTACAAAAAAAAAGTTATGATATTTAGTTTTTTTATCTTATTTGTCGTACATCACAATATATCTATGTCGTCGTCGAAAAACGATGGATTTGATTGTTACTAACTACTTTCGGTGTCGTAAAAGCAGGACAGACGGACAGAGTCACTTTTGCATTTATAATATAAGTACCTATGGACTACACACAAATAACTGGTGAGAAACAAAAATTCACAGTTTTCTTACAGCTACTACGAATGATGTATGATTCGTTGACGAGCGAACAGGCCACTTGATGAGAAGTGTATGAATCACTAACGAATTCATTTATTACGTCACTTCCGTTCACTAGTACATTTTCTATTTTATTTGACATTCAAATAATAACACTAGGAGTGTAAAGCAAAACATACTCAAAGAAGAAAGGTTCTGTTCTAACGCAAATTCTGAGTTGGTACTCGACCTCACGTGTAGCATAATGCATAGGTTTATGCTTAGTTTGCATTCAATCAAGGGCGCTGTCAATCATTTTTTTTATTTATGGATAGTGGGCAAACGAGCAAACGTATCGCCTGATAGTAAGCGATTACCGCTGCCCATGGACGCCCGCATCACCAGAGGCGTCACAAGTGCGTTGCCGGCTTTTGGCGGAATGGGGAGAGGGATGGGGTATGGGCCTCCAGTATCCTCACTCACTCGGTGAAATACAGCACAGGTGCTGTTCCCTACCAGTTTTCTGTGAGGCCGTGGTATCACATCGGTCGAGCCGGCCCATGCATGCTGAAGCTTGGCTCTCCCACGGTACTCACATTTTACGATTGCCGTGTCAATAATCAGTATAAATATGTATTTGGTTATTGAATGTTAGTATATACTTTTCTGCTTCGATTGCGCAGTGGTAGCGTATGTGACTGCTGTGCTTGAGGTCTCTGGTTTGATTCCTAGGTCGGACCAAATGTTTGTATGATCTGTAAATATTTGTTTTGGAGTTTGGGACTTTTTAATAATAATATGTAATTATTTACCAAAAAAGTTTATAAATATTTATATCAGTTGTCTAGTACCTAGTATATATTTATTTCTAAATTGGATTTTGTTATTATTTTCACTTACCATTATAGTCTTATTATACCCTTAAGAAATTTTCAAAGCATAATCACAGCCTTCTATAGCTAATAATGGGTTATATTTGTGCATATGTACATTATGCTGAAAAATTTATCGACTAAGGGAGCAAACTACGCAAGATAACATTACTGCAAAGAGAAGAAAATCTTGAAGCAAGTCCTTCACAAACTCGTCTGGCTAGTGTAGTATAGAAGGCCAAAGCCTCCATCTTAAGGAGTGGTCGTCATATACTTAGTCTGGCTACACATACTGTTACAATTGAATAAACAAAATTACTTTTGAATTTGGAATTTGTCATTTTTATACGAGCCAATATATTGTAAGATATTTTGTGATATTAAAGTGGAATGGGGTGATAAAGAGAACCGAATCGCTGTCATTGCATTACATAAAGTAGGTATAGTGCCAAATACAATTTTTAAACCCCTGCATACGCTTGGTATTAGTCAAATGTTAGTGTATCGGGCTATTGATAGGTACAATGGTGGGTTTAAATCTCACATGGGACGACATTTTGTGTGATCCATAAATTGTTGTTCTGAGTCTTGGTGTTCTTTGTGTCCGTTTCATATATGTTTCTAAAGTCCAACGCGACACAGGATGTATATTTTTAAGAGATGAAATATATAATCCAAGAATGGTGATTATCCTCATTACAAATGCAGACAATGCAGCATGGTCACCTACACTGCCATAGTGTATAGCATAATAAAATGCTTTTTCACTCCCTGCTAAAAGGATCATAGTTAAAGAGAATTACGTGCGCTAGGAGTAAATTCCAGGTTTATTTTCTGATTGGCACAGGGAGGAAGAGCCGAACCGCTTAGTTCGAGACCGCTTGTTTGGCACTCTAAAACGATAACGTCCAAGACCAGCACGACGTGTAGTCATTTTGGCAGTTATCGCGTTCGTTCCCTTTGCTATAGATCCATCATGGACCGCAAAAGTTGAAAAGTTACTATTTTCTATTGAGCTGAACATAAAAGAACATCACAATTTCTAAGGGCATGTTATGTTGCACCTTAATGGTATATTCAAGTGTGACGTATGTACAGAAAGTGTAAACCGTTTCCGTCATTATCTACTAAACCTGTTATAACAGTCAAAGATTTCTTTTTTCACTCTTTCTTATTAGCTGTTTATGGCATTAGTTCTTGAAAAAGCTTATATCTATACACATTCTATTCTAAGAACACGGTAGCTCTATTTTTTTAAATTCAGCATCATCTATAGCCTGTTGCAGTCCACTGCTGGACATAGGCCTCGCCCGAAGCACACCACAGAGCAATTATTATTAATTATAATCTAATGAATTTTAAACAATTATAATTGTATTCAATTATTGACATACCTATTATCGACTTTTGGCAAACGAGCATGTGAGGGTACATGAGCTGTGATCTTGAATCAGCTGAACTTAAAACGTTTTAAATCTGGGGGTCGACTAGAGACTGAGAGAGATCTTTCTAATAAGGTCAACGAATTATAAAACACTAAAAACTTTAATAAACTGACTAACTTAATGTCCATGTGGTGACGGACTGATAATAAAGTGTCAACACCCCTATTCATCCCGTGCGTGTTATAAGAAACGACAAATGTAACACTACGCAGGATAACAGCACTGCAATGAGAAGAAAACCGTAAAATAAACTCTATGCCAAACCGTCTGTCCAGTGTAATGATGACTAACTGAATAGAGACTGATTAATCGAATTGTATAAGATTCCATCTTATTATGACATCTATCTCTTATCCAAATAGAATAAATTCATGTTCTAGACAAATAAAAAACTTTTTTTTATAATTTCGTATTTATACACAATATAATTGTTTAAATGATTAAGTTATAAATCCACTATTATACAATTGGTATAGATAAAATAAAGTTATTATAACTAATTAACGAATAACTCTCGCTAGTATCACAAGTAGATCGGGGATGGTGAACAGCCACAACCGCAAGGCGGACTAGGTTGGAAGCAGATAGGGGACGGAGGTGGGGGTTGTAGACAGAAAGGTTCTATCGGTGGAGGTTGTATACACATTGGAGGTAGTTGCGGAGGTTGCACGCATACTGGAGGCAACGGAGGAGGTTGTACGCTTATAGGAGCTGGTGGCGGCGGCTGGACATACATAGGCGGTGAAGGAGGAGGTTGTACATTTATCGGCGATGGTGGTGGCAGCTCAATCATTAACGGCGGTGGCGAAGGAGGTTGTATCATCATCGGTGGTAGCGGAGGCGGCTGGACAGGCATCGGTGGTAACGCAGGCGGGTGGATCATCAGTTGACCTAACGGCGGAGGTTGTACAACAATTGGTGGTGGAGCAGGCAACTCGATTATGATTGGGGGCGGTAGAGGCAATTCAATCATAAACGATGGAAGGACAGGGGGATTAACGTACATGGGCGGCGGGATTGGTGGGTTTACACACATAGGAGGTAATGGAGGTGGATTGACGCAGATTGGAGGTATCGGTGGCGGAGTTACTGTCATAGGCGGAGGCGGAGGAGGATTTACAACGAGTGGCGGTGATGGAGGAGGTGTGACTGTTAATGGTGGGAGTAAAGGAAGCTCTATCATCATAGGAGGTAGAGGTGGCGGTGTGACGCATAGTGGTGGTTGTGGGGGCAGTGTGACGTAGATTGGACACGAAGGTGGTGCAGGAATATTTAAAGGAGGTGAACAGCAGGAGCACGGTGGAGTTGGTGCTGCATATTGGCTTGATGACGACAGTAATGTAGCTGATGATGTGTAAGGATCGTACAAATAATACTGGGCGTTTACTCCACACTGAAAGAACATGAAAACTTATTCAAATATTTCAAACATGAATATAAATTATTACAGCTGTATATGACATGAGTTACAATGGTTTCACAAACTTGAAATTCTAAAGGAACTGCATCATGATCAGCTTATCGCCGGCTACTGCTAAATGAATGTCTCCTACAAGAGCGATAATCTTCCAGCTTGCAAAGGACACAATACTAAACTCAAAAAGCTATTGTTAGAAATTTATATCAGCTTTACTATTCTCAGATACATTTCGGAAGTTACATATTTACGGCTAACTAGGTAACCTGCAACTAATTATGCTACTAACACTAAAGGAATGTTTAATTTGAACAGAAGATAGACAAAATCTTCAGCTTTAAAATACTAATATGGTTATAGCGTATAAAAAACCAACTGTGTAAAACTTATATTGATTAAAAGCTTTTCATATAAAAGAAAAACCAATAAATACCTGAGCTACAGCCAATAATAAAAACAGGATCATGTTGCTGGTCACCTCTACGGGTGACGAATATTCTTGAACTTGGCTAATTAGACAAACTCCATCGTTTTATACTTACATATTACTCCAGAATTTTATGCAACATCGATATAGAATATGCAATCTGATTAACAAATATTACATTGTTTATCGTACTTGTTTTTATCGCATATGTAATGCAGAAGCTTAGTTAAATGAAATAGTAATTTGTCACGTTTCAAGAGTATCATAACAGAGCTTCATAACATACTAGAATAATTTGTTTGTTGTTATACATCCTTAAAATTATACTCAATTATACTTTTAACCACTACTCTTTAATCTACACAATTTCGTCTGGCTATGGTATTGGTCTTTTTTAGAACTGTTAAAGGGGAAATATTTTGTCATAAAATATTTTTGCGAAACTATAACCGTTTATTCCCGCAATGGATGCTCTCAAAAGGAACAACTTTTCTGTTTTTGCAAATATTTTTTTTGAAACTCCGCTTTTTGATCGTAGCGTGATATATAGGCTATATTTATAGTCTTCATTCATAAATGAACTGTCTAAAACTGAAATATTTTTTCAAATTTGTTGTTGATGCATGTTCAAATGAACAAGCTCTTCAGGCTCATAATATTAGTTTAGTCAATCAACTAAAACTTAACATGGCATGGCATGTTACACTTTTAATATTACAAGCTTAATGTGTAAAGTTTAAAATTTATAAAAGTGGCGTATAATTAGTTCGTGTACTCTTTGCCCTAATTTGTTATTTAGTTTTTGCAAGAGCTTGGTTTAAAGTTATTTTGGTTATGCATTTAATTTCCGATATCAAAATTACGTGATTATTGACTCTCTTGATGGGCCAGTGGCACCTTACCAGTCCTGATTTTGATGCCAAAAATCCTATATTCTATACTCACTGAAAGAAAAAATTGAGTATTAAATTTATGTATATCAGTTGAATCTAATGTAGGTTTATATTTTTTACCACGACAAAAACGTTTTGCCTTTGCACCTAACCTTACCGTATTTTTACTTTACCTGAAGCTCGACTTGGAGAGATTGCCTTTTTTTTTATTTATTGAATAGTGGGCAAACGAGCAGACGTATCACCTGATGGTAAGCAATTACCGCCGCCCATGGACACCCGCAACACCAAAGGCGTCACAAGTGCGTTGCCGGCCTCACAGAAAAGCGCTATTTCACACCGGTTTTCTGTGAGGCCGTGGTATCACTCCGGTCGAGCCGACCCATTCACGCCGAAGCATAGCTCTCCCACGGTAATTAAACTACATGCTTCATGGCATTAAGAGTACCTTTCTATTTCAAATACGTTAAGTTTTATAATCATCATCTTCCTAGCCTTTATTATTCCCAATATTATTTGGGGTCGGCTACCAGTTCAACCGATTTTACCTGAATATCAGTTTTTACACAGAGCGACTGGCATCTGACCTCCGCAACCCTGAGGGCGAACTGAATTCGAAGGTTGAACTAGTTGTCAGTATATTTGAGGGCACTGACTTCCCAATAACGATTGCCATAGCTGTTCATGACAACCGGGACCGACGGCTTAACGTGCCCTCCGAAGCACGGGCGGGAAACACCGCCATCTTCCATACTCTGGGCTGCTATTAAGAATTTCTTGTAGAAAAAACCCAACAGCAGTCCGACCCGGGAATTGAACCCGAGACCTCTTGATCTGCAGTCGCTTACACTAACCACTAGACCAACGAGGCAGTCAAGTTTTATAATAATATTATAAATAAATAAACAATGAATTCAGTGATGAGCATGATGTTAGCTAAGTGTGTGCGTGTAATTAATCTCAAATATGCTTGTTAATATGTTGACCTCCAGACTTCATTGTTTAAATTCTTAATTATAGAAGTCCAAATAATGATGAACTGTTATAAATGTTCCTGATTCCATAAATCTGTATTAAAGTGGGGTGGAAGTTTTAAAACTTCTTCTTAGGTAAATTTTGCAGATTTACTAGAAAATTCCTCACCACATCTTCAGTTTCATACACATACACCATAACTTAAGCCCTATTTACATTTGGCTATGGCCCGTGAAATCAGCTAATATAACCTCGTACAGAGAGTTTTAAAAATTAAAAATTATTTCCGACATTTAACACACAAGGCTATCTAATCTCAAACTAAGCACAGCTTGTGTTATGGGTACTGGACAACTTATATACATTTTTTTGTAAATAAATATAATACATAGAAAACCCTCGCATAAAAAACATTTGATCCGACTCGGGAATCAAACCCAAGACCTCAAGCACGTAGTATAGAAGTTTTATTAATATTCCTTCTTTCTTTCTCTTTTATGCAGAAAGAATTTAGTCCATTGACACGAATAAACAAGATTTTTTGACCAACATTAAAAATCATAATTCTATCTTTGCCTAGTGTTATCTCATATCAATTGGAGTACTTAACAGTAAAAAATATAACGTTCTTTTTCTTTTCCAGCATGGCGGGCTCCGGGGGCCTGTCAGAGTGGAGTGAGGGCGCCTGCGTCTGGTTCCAGCCAGCAGGAGCGCCCACTCCGCTACCTGGTGAGCTTGTGGAAGTGCATCGAGCCGCCAGAGTACTTCTAGTGTCCGCTCAGATCAATGGACAGGTAAGCAACACCTCAATACTATCATAAACTAAAACATATTAATGACTTAACAAAAAGGTACTAAAAATACAACATCGCATTGGATATTTAGGTAAATTTATCGACATGCAAAGCCGAAAATCAGAGCATTTTAAAAGAATATATAGATATATATACACTCCAAATAAATAACCCTCCTTCTGATTTAGTCGGGTAAATTGTGCTGATTTGTTGATGTAAGCACGTAAGTGAAAACAGTAATTGACGACATGATTGTATTGTCAACATAATTAAATAATTACCAAAAAAAATAGAGAAAGTTATTAAAAACACGCAATTAAATTTAGCATTTATAAGTTTTTACATTTGATAAGGTACATGAAGGTTGTCTACGGTTGACGTATGCGACTGTCGATCAAGAGGTTTCGGGTTCGAATCTCGGGTAGGGCCTAATCAATTTCTGAACGTGTCTCTCGAAACACTTGACATTGGCGGAATCACTGCGTTGACTCTACACGCGAGACAGAGTCCATAAACAACTAATAATAATAGGGCCTAAAGTGTTTTTGAGTTTTTCTGATTATAGACATACTAAATAACAGCTCTGAGTTTAGAAGTTGGGGTCTGAACCTCCGTGCCTCGGAGAGCACGTAAAGCTATTGGCCGTGCGCCTGATCTTTTACCGATCGTATCGGTTAACCGTCCCATCGGATTATGAGAGAGAGAGAGAGGAGAGTGTACTTGTGTTTACGCTCACACTTGAATACTATAATATCTCCTGCATACTTGGCTGGTCTCCATTGAGAATCGCCGCCGTGGCCGTTATCGACTAAGAGAACATTACATGAAGGTATTCTAAAGTGGCTCTCCGAGGCACGGGGGCTAATATCCCAGGTTCCAAACTCCGGGCTGTTATTAAACATTTCTATAAACAGAATATGTGAATAACACGTCTTTGGCCCCGTTCCGGGATTCGAAAGCGAAACCTCTAGATCGGCAGTCGCTTCAGTCGCAGGTTAGACCAACGATACATTAAGCAATACTACTCAAACAAAAATAAACATAGTACATACCTAGTTCTAATAATCATTAGTGCAATCATTAATAACACGTGTTTGTATTAACAAACGAAATACTTAAACTATTTATATTATGTCACCACCAATATAAAGTCACGTACAAATAATGTTTTTAAAATAATATAGAAATGAATGTCAGGCGTTAATTACTTCCTTTTATAGAATTTTAGTTTCATTAGTTTACAGGCCTGTTAGTCTAGTACAGTGGTTAATGACTCTAACTAGTAAGTCAGTGGTCGAAGGTTCGATATTAATTCAGGACCGAAATGATTAAATGCGGTGTTACCCGCGATTGTTGTAACCGCGGGTAACGGACAAAGAAAAAACCGACTTCAAGAACTAGGCCACATTGAAATGGGTCCACAAAGGAAACACCAGCATTTAATTTAAAAAAAAAACATGAAAATCTGTTCACCCAGCCGAAAGTTATGAGGTAACAAACATTTAAAAAAATACATTCGAATTAATACTTCCTCCTTTTTTGAAGTCGGTTAAATAGCGAAGTTTAGCTGTATAGTAATAGACGTAAAGCGACCCTAACCTGGTTTGAGATATAATAATAATAAGAATTACTGGGAAAACATCTAAAAGAATATAATTAAGTAAAAACCGTTTCCATATTTAATTATTAACTAATATAAGGGGCCGGCTCGACCGGAGTGATACCACGGCCTCACAGAAAACCGGTGAAAACAGCGCCTGCCCTGTGTACCCTTACTCACTCGGTGAAGAGTGAGTGAGGGAGACCCCTACCCCCATCCCCATCCCCTAAAGGCCGGCAACGCACTTGTGACTTGTGTGTGTTGTGGGTGTGGTGACATGGACACATGGGCGACGGTAATCGCTTACCATCAGGCGATACTTCTGCTCGTTTGCCCCCAATGACATTAAAGAAAATAATAATAATTAATCTCACCTGTACTACAGATTCTGACGTGTGTTATGAAGGCATTTGTAGTTGAAGGTCGGAACTGGTTTTCAATCTTTTTACATCCGCCATCTACTCATACCGCTAGCTTGAATAGATGCGCAAAGGTCACGTAGGTAGAAACTGATTAAGACGATGTGTCGGACTTTGTAAACATTCATAAAACAACAATAATAATTTGTGGGTCACAAACAGTGTTGTTCTATGTGTGACACTGTGTGCCATCAATCTATACTAAGATTATAAAATTGAAGAGTATTGTATTTATTTAGTTACGCATTAATATCAGGATGTACTGGTCCGATATGAAAAATTCTTAGTGTTAGATAGCCCAGTTATCGAGGAAGGCTATAGCCTATATTATCACGCTGCGACCAAAAGGAACGCAGTATCGATGAAAAATATTGCAAAAACAGGTAAAATTATTCCGTTTAAGAACTTCCATTGCGTGCGTTGCGTAAAAGGTTTAAGTTTCGCGAACATAATGTATGAGAGAATTGTTTCTCTTTAAATGTCTAAGAAATATATATGCATAGGCTAGCTTTTGTTTGCAGCTCCGCTTGCGTGTATGTTGATTATCGCGATAGAAAGTAGCCTATGTCTTACCTAAGTTTAAAAGTATGTCCATGCCAAATTTTATTAAAATCGATGTAGCGGTTTAGGCGTTAAAGAGAGACAGACAGAGTTACTTTGGAATTTATAATATTTGTATAAATAGGCATATATGTCATTTTTTAAGTTTATTCACTATACCTCTTTTAACGGTAAGCAAATTTGTTCAAGTTTTATATCATCACGCTACCGGCAATAGGAGACGCATACAAGGATGCTAGTAGTGAATATATGAAGTCAAATACATATACATGATTGTAGTCTGTGGCCTGTAGGTCGAAAAAGGTAAGTGGCTGATTGCAAGGCCGCTAATGAAATGTTGATGGAATTTTAATGCAGCTTCTTGTAAACTAATTTGATAATACATACTTAATATTAAATTCGAAACAAAGTCATTGTTTGTTTGTCTGTAATGCTTTCACGGCTGCACCGATTTCGAAGATACTTTGATCTTTGAGGAGGGGATAGGCAACTCTTTATCGCGATAACTGACATATACGTGGGCCTAGCCGTGAGCAAAAACTAAAGGCTGTTTAACGAAATATGACGGTGTTGCTGGTGTCCATGGGCGGCGGTAATCGCTTGCCATCATGCGATAAGTCTGCTCGTTTGCCAACTACTCCATAAAAAAAAATAACATCTAAAAAACAAAAGAAATGAAAAAATGGCATTCTAATAAAGGCGCGTAACTGTCACCTTAACAGAGAATAAAAAAAAATCAGCAGAAATTCCACAAGACGTGTGATTGGTACGCAATAGTTATGTTCTTGATCTCAATATAAATGGCCATGTCTAATGCACATTGTACATGAACAATAGACCTTGTCCACGATTACACTCGGTTCATTTTCTAAACAATTAATATTCAAGCACTTCCCGGGCTTGTAACACAGGAACTTAATCTTACGTATTATCTAATTAAGTTGTCTGTTAATCGAAAATAAACAACGATCAAAATAATTACCTTTTTGTGAATTATTGTTTAGTTAAAGATTTTTTGACCTTGAAAACTAAGTAGTCTGTTAAGTAATCAAGACTTCGCAGACATATTAAAGAGACTCTGGTCTTTATATTTAAATCGTGCAAAATAGATGCATTTATGCGGAAGGCAGTCCATAGGATGTGTAGCATTCGGTCAGCTTTCTGTAACACCCATCTCTCGGCCCCGTAGCTTAATATAGAGAATACTAAGGTCTTCACTAGTTCATTTTGTTTTTGTGGGAGATGTTACGATCTCACCGTCGGAAAGACACGCTTCGGCATGAATTGGCTCGACCGGAGTGATATCACGGCCTCACAGAAAACCGGTTTAAAACAGCACCTGCGCTGTGTTTCACCGAGTGAGTGAGGCCCATTTTTTTTTTACTTTGTTTTGGAAATCGAACCGACCACACGGTGCCACTCAGCGCATGAGAAGGAAGGGGTTCGGGAACTGCAGTTATTAACACGACCGGAACCCTCTCAGCGCCTGCCCGCACTGAAGCGGGCACCGTCTGCTGGTAACTATCTCAATTTAGGCGACGCACAGTACACGAGTACGTCGCCCCTTCGCGCATAGGCCGGCAACGCACTTGTGACGCCTCGGGTGTCTATGGACGGCGGTAATCGCTTTTCATCAGACGACACTTATGCTCGTTTGCCCCCTATTACATAAAAAATACACAACTAAACTTTGTTTTTACTTTCTTTTTAAATATAAATATATTTGCAAATTAAATCATTCACACAAGTTTACGAAAGTATCTATGTTTTTAAATTACAAGAACTTTATGTCGTAAATGTCTAAGAAAATTATGCTCTAATATTAATAAATCAATGTATATCGATATATCGAACATTCTTCAACAATTCAATTACCATTAAATGCAACTCTATGATTTTAACAAGCTCTCTACGTATATATAAATGGCCAATTAACAGGCCTTTCTAAATAATTTAAGTCAATCTTTCGTTTCTTATACCTCGTTATCGCTTCACACATTAATCAACCGAAATATCTCGTATCACGCATATATGCGCATACGCGTCTGTTGGCGCGCAGAAGTATTAAACTGATCTTATAACCATACCGTTAGTCTTAACCAGTGTAATAATAAACTTACAATGATATTATTGCTTACTATTCGGGAGGGATGTCGAAAAGAAAGCAATTAACTAATGAAAATAACTGAAAATCACAGTGTTTACAAATAGGATGATCATTTAGGATGTCTTGCTATATTTTCGAAGTCAAATCAAAATTTAACTTGCTATGAATGCAAGTACATAAAATTACATGTGGAGTGGTTTTTGACCAGTTTTACTTGAGCTGCCATTGACTTCTTTACCATGACAGTTTTAGATTAAATTAAAGGTTTTAAGTAGCCGCTTTTAACGTCAAAGGTCCCTCATTAATAATGTCGGATCTGCAAGAACCTACGTCCAGTAGTGCGTTTCACCGTGGGAGAGCCGCGCTTCGGCATAAATGGGCCGGCTCGACCGGAGTAATACCACGGCCTCACAGAAAACCGGTGTGAAATAGCGCTTGCGCTGTGTTTCACCGAGTGAGTGAGGATACCGGAGGCCCATACCCCAACCCCTCCCCCATTCCCTCTCCCCATCCCCCAAAGGTCGGCAACGCACTTGTGACGCTTTTGGTGTTGCAGGTGTCCATGGGCGGCGCTAATCGCTTACCATCAGGTGATGCGTCTGCTCGTTTGCCTCCAATTCAATAAAAAAAAAAAAAGAAAAAAAAGTGCTCTCTTTAAGGCTATTGATGATGATAACAGCACGTATTTCTGAAAATTGCAAAGAAATAATTTCCAAACATCCAATTTTTGCAATCACGTACTGATATATCTAGTTCCTGCAATTTTTAGTTTGTCTAGTATTATAAAAGAAAGTATCGCTCTTTGTTAAAAAGTAATTATAAAAGAATGAACGCGGATCATACTAGATTTTATAAACGTGTTTATGTAATAACTAGCTTTTGCCCTTGGCTCCGCCCGCGTTTATGTCGGTTATCAAGGTAATTCCTAGCTCCTGCCTTTTTTTTAACAATCAAAGTATCTTCATAGCAAATATCATTAAAATCGGTGCAGCCGTCTAACCAAACATATATACCTAATTACTTTCGCATCTATATTATCATTGGCATTGCGTGAACTACCCCTTAGCCCGCTCGCCCCCTGCGCCTCGCTCCCTCATAGGAGGCGTTTAATGGCGCTTTATTCAGTTCAATATTATCGGGATAACATTTAAACTATTTGTCCAAATTGCTTAGTGCAAAAGACAAAAAATATTTACATTAAATACAGAAATCGAAATATGTGTAAATTTTGATAAGAATTTCAAAAATACTTAAAAATTTCAAAGTAAAAAAGTTTCCAACTTAATTGTGTTTTTAGTTCATTATTTATGATATGCTGGCTTCCATATAAGAGGTAGATATATGCTGTCAAGGACTTTAATTTAGAACTATTTAAGACGAACAATACTACAGTACATTGTTCTCATGTTAACTCTAACGGTTTGGGCAGCGTACCCCAAGATAGCTCTCAAAGGGCTGATTTTTTTCCGACTTACTTGACAGTGATCGTTATATTATAAAATCTCCATATTTTTTTACTTTTTACGTAATTCCGATGTCTTAGAGATATTACTGCAAAGTATCATGAAAATCTGTTCAGAAGTTTTTGCGTGAAAGAGTAACAAACATACACACACACACATCCCCTTACAAACTTTCGCATTTATAATGTTAGTAGGATAAAATAATTGATAGACCGCGCAATCTCTACTTAACATAATTCAGATA
The DNA here is from genome assembly GCA_916048165.1 of Spilarctia lutea. Lineage (NCBI taxonomy): Eukaryota > Metazoa > Arthropoda > Insecta > Lepidoptera > Erebidae > Spilarctia > Spilarctia lutea. The sequence goes on along the minus strand of OU696479.1, from coordinate 4,401,123 downwards.
TAAATCAAATAATATAACGTAATTACCAGTTAAATCTACATGATTTTTCAATAAACTCCATTTAAATAAATGAAACGAGGCGATACACATTACAATTGAAAAGCTTGTTACAACTTCCCGTTAGCACGAATACTTGTGTGTATCCACATACACCGACAGAGCTATTATATCGTTACCGTCAATCATTGTAATATAAAGTGGTAATCATAACTTTGTTGTTTTATGCTTATGTTCGTTTTTGTAACGATCGTAGCGCGATGATGAAAATCCTGTAACTATCCTTAAGAGTTAAGTGCAGTTCCGGTAGCACCTAAAAGAATTGCCCGCAACCTGATTAGACTAAAAATGGACGATCTCAGAAAGGTCACAGGTATCCTGACAGGGCATTGTCTCCTGAACAAGCACTTATTCACTAAAGGCGCAACAGACAGCCCTCTGTGCAGGGGATGTATGGAGGCAGAAGAAACGCCACAGCACGTTCTCACAGAATGTAGAAGTGTGGCAGACCAACGGGCGGACATCCTCCAATCGGCATCACTCCCGGAAGCATGTAGCAACCTGAAAAGGCTGCTGAGCTTCTGGGACAAACTAGGTTGGTTGGAGTAGAAAGATGATAAACGCACGTACAACGGCCCAATCAAGAGGCTAAGTGTGGCAATGGCACGGAAAAATAAACAAACAAACAATCCTAAAGAGTTAGTCTTGTAAGTGCAATTCTTTTTACCCGACATCGACAACGGCGAAGCTAAAAGAAAGAACACTTATAGCAGTCTATATATGTTTCACAGTAGCGCCTAAACTACTAAACCGAATTTAAAGAATAAAATGTAAATAGATCTGTAATAATGACCCGGGTGACATAGGCTGTATAATGTTGTCAAAAGGTAGTCGTAAATCGTAGTTGGGTTATAGTTTTTAAACTTTTTACTTTTATATGTAACTAAATTAGTTGGGTCATTAAAGAGCGAGGAAATAACAAAGTAACTTAAAGCTTTATTATATGTATAGATCTTAGACTAGTCTAAGCCGTTATCCAAAGTACCTGTAACAGTTCTAGGATGCCGGTATGTGGTACAATCAGTTAGCTCGCGACTTGCGTTCCACGCAATACTACGCAATGCGTTTTGCACTATATCTTTTGCGGTTTTTTCTATTACAAATAAAACAGTGACAGTTTTAGTTACGTTTAATGTTAAGATTATGTGTGATTGTGATCATGTGGTGACAACTTATAAAAAGGACACACCGAGGCTGCGACGAATAGCATAAATAACATTTTATATCGTCTTTTTGTTGATAAAAAAAAGGAAAAATACGTATGAAGTACAACAATATTTAGAAATGTCGAAATGTTCTAATCGTAAAATTCTACCACGCTAATGCGGGTTCGTTTTGCTCCCACGCCACACAGTTCACCAGAATCATTGAAATCTTCAAGTACTCGTTGTGATTCTTCATGTAAGCGCCACTTTAAAAGACAAACCAGCTGTGAGCCAAAGACACTGAAGTCTATAATGAAGAAAATGTCAGAACCGTCAAGGTCATTCGGCGTAAAATCAAACACGTTAAACAAAACCACGAAGCGATGGAGGCCACTGTCTGTTCAATCGTTAAAGGAGTTATGCCTGGATGTATTAATGGACAATGTAACTATGTACAAATATTTTACAATAAATGTAGGAACTTCAGTAAATTGACCTAACTGCATGGTTAGATAACTAGGCCTGAGTTTAGCAAACAAATATAGTCATTTTAAATGTATCTTTAAGTAATGTTACGTACTTTCCTATTCTTAATTTGAGTAGGTCTTAGAATGTATCTTCAAGCTTCAAGCAATCATTAGGTACTAGCCAACCAAGTTATCATAAGGGAATTTGAAGTGCATTGACTGCCAATGGACACCAAGTAATATATGCAGTTATTGTTCATTACTCGAGGCATCTTTAATAATGAAATGAAAAACAATTTTCATCTTATGTTAGGTATTTCTGATATATATATATATATGATCAATAAAATATATTTAAATGCAACATCATTCTAGCAGGTAAGATATTTCACGCTGATTTCAGCACAAACGAGCCGGCTCGATGGGTCGGTACACCCTCGCACAGAAGTCCAACCTAAAATGACAGCATTCGTGATGTTATCTTAACTTGTGTTTCGTTGGTGAGTGCGAGACAAGCTTCTCAATAGGCGGCAATAGTGTGGGTCACCACGCTGCATTGAAAACACATTTGAACAAAAAAAAGTATAAATGTATTTATATCACTTGTCCCCTATCACTAGTACCCATAACACAGGCTCTGCTTAGTTTAGGACCAGATTGCGTTGTGTGTTAGATGTCCGATATATTAATTGATTGTTATATTTGTTGTTGCATTGTCTGCATTTGCAATGAGTATGGCAACGGCTACTCTTGGATTCTGCTCATGCTTACCTGATGGTAGAGTTGGCAGAGTTTTAGTGTACAAATGTGTGTGCAAACATAGGTGCACTCTCTGTTCCTCACTCTCATAATCCGATGGGACGGTTAATCGACACGATCGGTAAGAGATCAGGCGCAGGACCGACAGCTTTACATGCTGTCCGAGGCAGGGGGGTTATTTCTATATTCAGAAAAACTCAATAACAATTTTGCACAATTTCCGACCCGGGATTCGAACCCGAGACCGATCGGCAGTCGTATTGTGATTATTAGATGCTTGTATCACTAAATATTTATGTTTACTCAAGCGCAGCGTCCGTGTAATCTAAAATGACAGCCTATACAAATTTCAAAGTAGTATCTTACTCGGCTGTAAGAGCAATAACGTTGTTATGAATTAATTTAACACTCCATTACGCGTTTATTACAGCAAGGGTAAACAGACGCGGGAAGAGTGCAAGCACTGAATTGTATCAAATTTGAATGATCTCGATAGCGAAACGACCTCGGTTGAAGCGGGTCGTGAAAGATGGCCTGATACAATTGTGAAGAGTCATTATGTTATGTCACAGTTACGGCTCTTGGTCTTCACTTTATAATTTTCCGTACTACTGACGTTTTGTTATTTCTTTTTGCAAATTTAGTTCAGGAATTAGAATGTCGGTAATTATAGCAATCACGTAATTGATGTTAGAAGTTACTCTATATTTGATGAGTAAGTAGCTTAAAGTTTTTAGACTTGTTTATTAAATTAGAACAATAAAATAAAATTATTATTTACTAGCGACCCGCCCTGGCTTCGCACGGGTGCAATGCTGATACTAAATAAGTACACGTAGTATATAAAATATAGCTGACCCACGCAACCTCGTTTGCGTCTTATATAGCCCGTAGCATGAAAATTTTCGCAAAATAAGTAACTTTTCTGGTTGATTTTTACACCTTGTGTCCGAAAAACCCAAATATCTTACGGAACCCTATTTTTTTCCAAAATAAAATATAGCCTATGTTACTCGTGGATAATGTAGCTTTCGAATGGTGAAAGAATTATTAAAATCGGCCCAGTAGTTTTTGAGCCTATTCATTACAAACATACAAAAATAGGTACAAATCTTTCCTCTTTATAATATTAGTATAGATATGAAAAAAATATTTGTCGTAAAAAAGTATGGATTCATCCTTGAACATCTATCGATAACGAAGTCATCAAAAATTATACCAACTGATTTTTTAACAGTCGCTTTGTTAATATTTTTTTGCCACATTGTCCTACAAATTGCATGGTACGTTCCCGGTCCTACGCTCAAAAGTATTTGTCCCTGCCACCTCTGTTAGCTACCACAATCGAAAAATTATCTTGATAGAAAAGACTTGTGAAATTCGTATGGGGATCCCGGTCTATATTTACTGCGCGGATGATTTAGCAGTCACTGCGCTAATGCTGGGGCCACACTAATGAGAAATGCCATTAATTATCGCGATAATGGACGTTCACCATAGGTGTAGCCACAACTTAACGGGATAATTTGACAATGGCATTAACAATGCCATTTGGAGTTAGGCGATAGCTTAAGTGGCGGTACATCAAAGAGATTAACGCGAGAATTGATGCGAAGAAGCGGCCACATTACGTATTGTCAGTGTGCATCGAGAGCGCAACGGGAGCGGACGTATTGGTTTTTTTACGACGTATTTGCCTCAAAATCGCACGATTTTGACTCGAAATACGTTCTATGGCGTCGGAGTGGAGTAATCATCCACCATCTTCTTTTTCTTTGTTTCCGTTTTTTTTTATTCGGTAATGATTCAATAAAGTCAAATAATATAAATTTACACTCATGAGATATAGAGCTCTGTCGACGTCCATCTTGCTTGAATTAAAGTAAATTCAATGCCGTTTTTATCGCCAATAATGAGCATTCATGTTGACCGTTGAAGTGTAGCCACCCATTTTAATGCGGTAAAAATTATCGCAATAATTATCGAGATAATGGGCATTGACGTTAAACCTTAGTGTGGCCCCAGCATAAGTGATATGTTTTCGACCCCCACACAATTTGACGGACAGCAAAGTTATGTGATCCATAAGTTGTTATGAGTTTGCGTATTCTTTGTGTTCACTGTGAATCAGGATGATTTCCTATTATCGTGTAATAAATCTGATTTTTACTTTATTTTCCCTAGCCACAAACTTTCGCCCTCCAAATGGGCAATGGTGAAGATGAAGGCGATCCAGTATGGCCGAGGGAAGAGTTAGGTCCAACAGGCGTAGATGACATGACTCGTCTTCACGACCTACACGAAGCGGCATTACTATGGAACCTGAAGCTAAGATACGAACAGGGATTAATATATACCTATGCGGGATCTATATTAGTAGCTGTGAATCCTTATAGACCTGTTGATGCTCTGTACGGACTGCAGACTGCGAGAAGGTATTCTTGACTTCTGTATATTTGACTTCTGAACGTGTCTTCGTTTAAAAATATAATTTTAAAATTTATAAGAAAGTGCCATCTCCTTTCATCACTTATTCACTGTAATGTGATGTGATGATCTTGCATGTTTCTTTCTATCATTCTCTCTTGCTATTTAATACTACTCAGTCTACTAGTGCATACTGATTTGGTGAATTTATAAATTAGATTTTGTTTCAATTCTCACTTTTATGTAATGATTATGTTTTAGATACCACGCAGCAGAGGCACTAGGCGATCTCCCACCTCATTTGTTTGCCATAGCGGCCGCAGCACGTGCGTCCCTCCCACAGCCACAAGCCATCCTTATCTCAGGCGAATCTGGCGCAGGAAAAACCGAATCCACCAAACTAGCAGTCCAATTTCTCGCTGCAGTCGCCCCCGCACCTCCAGGCAGAGCACCAGTCTCTGAACAGATATTGGAAGCAGCTCCTCTTCTTGAAGCCTTTGGTAATGCAAGGACACCAAAAAATCATAACTCTAGTCGATTTGGGAAACTCTTAGAATTATACTTTAAAGATGGCTCTTTAGCAGGAGCGAGAGTTGCACATTACTTACTAGAAAAATCCCGAATAGTGACGCAGTCGCCAGGAGAAAGAAATTACCATGTATTCTATGAATTACTCGCTGGATTAGATCAAGAACAGAGACGTTCTCGAGGTCTTTTAACAGCTGAACATTATTTCTATTTAAACCAAGGCGGTGATTCTGGTGGTGCAGGCGCTGGAGCAGATTGGTCTGCGCTCTGTGGAGCTATGCAAGTCCTTGGTATAGGAGATGCTGAACGAGAAGATATTGTCAGAGTTCTAGCATCTGTTTTGCATTTAGGCAATGTATATTTTCATAGACGGCAACTACGGCACGGACAAGAAGGCGTACAATTGGGAGGGGGTGCGGAAGTTCGCTGGGCTGCTCACTTGCTTAAAGTACCTGCTGAAGCGCTAGCAAGGGCTTTAACTACTAGGGTGACAGCTGCTAGAGCAGAACGTATGAGGTCACCACTACCGATCGATCAAGCTCTCGATGCAAGAGATGCCTTTGCGAAAGCACTATACTCTTCATTATTCAACTGGCTAGTTTTACGAATCAATTCGATAGTTCATCGAGCTGGCCTACACGACGCTCACAGAATATCTCTCCTGGACATCTTTGGTTTTGAAGACTTGGAAGAGAATTCTTTTGAGCAACTTTGCATTAACTACGCCAACGAAACACTTCAACATTACTTCAATAAACATATATTTAAGTTGGAGCAACAGGAGTATCTAAAAGAGAGACTGGAATGGTCGAACTTGACTTGGAACGACAATTCTCCAGGTAAGTTATTCTTAAAGTGGTTGTATTTTAGAAAATATTTCAGTTTCAGGATGAACTTTAATGTTGAATTTGTTTTTTAGTGATACAATTGCTCAGCAAAAAACCTGTAGGAATTCTGCACCTCCTCGACGATGAAAGCAACTTCCCTCGGGCATCAGACGCCTCTTTCCTGGAGAAGTGCCATTATAACCACGCTTTAAATGAACTTTACTCGCGACCAAGATTAGGAGCCAACGAATTTGGGGTAAGATAATTTCTGTTCATCTAACAGTCAAGCTAACTATTTTCAAACATAAGAAGTATTTTTGAATCACTCAGTATTATTAAAATAATATTTTAGTTCGTGATAGTTCAAGGTGAAGTTGATGACTAAGATTTCACAATACGTTCTCTTAATTTAACATGGTCATTGACAGCGGATTGTCAAGAATGAATGATGTTAATATATTTTTTGTACAATTGTTTGAGGTTTTGGCCTCTATTGTGTGACAGACAAAACATCTTCAAATCTTCTTGTACATAATAACTTTTCTTGTATTATTTATGACCTCTACTTCTTGGGTACAAATATTTATGTTGTTGACGGACCTTACTAGCATAGATAGTTACTTATAGACGACAATAACTGCGGGCAACGCCGCGAGGCGAAGCTAGTATCTTTATAACTTGTAGCCCATGTGTTATTCCGATGAATAAGCTATAATATTGTAAAGTTTCATCCATTCCAAATCTATTCGGTAGTTTTTGCGTGAAACTCTAACAAACATCTATCCAACCATCCATCCATACTTACAAACTTACGCGTTTATAATATTAGTAGGATTTGCTGAACTCGTCCTAAGGTATATTCTTGACCACTACACACACAACCTATTTCATAAAGTCACACTTACTCGTCATACACATTATCGGTTTCAGAGAATTTCCGAATCCAGACCCCTTTTGCGTACATTATCCTACTAATATTAAAAACGCGAAAGTTTGTATGTAAGTGAGTATATTTGTTGCTCTTTCACTCAAAAACTACTGAATGGATTTTGATGAAACTTTACAATAATATAGTTCAGCTAAAGAGGTTCAGTTAGTTAATTATAAATCAAAGTAAGATATGTGCCTGTTCTTTGTATGTCTGTAAATGATTAGCAATATTTTAAGTATTTAATTAACATTTACACTTAATACTAACGTGCATTTAATTATTGATTTACGTTTACGACAAACATGATGTGTATTTTATTACAAATGAAATAAATTGATGACATCACTTCACTGTACAATTTAAATAAGTATCTAAGTAGAAACGACGAACAGGTTTTATGTCTCTCCAACACAAAAGGAAGATCTTCTGAGCAGGCAAGTTCATACCAGGCAGGCCACGGTCCTGCAGGTTTAATTTCGGAAGCTATTAATGTACTAATCGGTGCGAGAACTTTAATTGCGCGGTGCAGGATTAGAAAAGTTATTCCGTAGTTCGGTGAATTCTCGTTAGATGGTATTGTATTGCTGTTTTTTTAAATTAATTCATATCAAGAATTAATTTAAAAAAAAAGTGTACTGATTATACCTACAAATCGTATTCTTTGCAGGTATTATTAGTACTTGATCATTGATAAGATGGTTAGTTTATACCTGTTTTTTTTTTTCAGATACATGACCAATACCTTTTTGGCCAGACTTTTTCTAAGTTTCAAGTCCAGTAGTGGACTATTACTAGCCGTTGTTATAGTTTGAACTTCTGTCAGTAGGTAACTATTTTAAATTCAGTAAATGTATATGTTACTAAATTTTCAGATAAAGCATTACGCCGGTCAAGTGTGGTACAACGTTGACGGTTTTCTAGACAAGAACAGAGATGCCCTCAGAGCCGATGTCCTGGAACTGTTATGCAGCAGTGAGGTCCCTCTGGTCGCAGAGATGTCGACGCAGTTACGAACCCAACATGATGCCAATAAGACGTTGCCGAGAGGTGCCAATGGGCGCTTTGTGACTATGAAACCTAGGACACCTACTGTTGCGGCCAGGTAATCTATAAGATTGAAATGTCTACGTTAAATTCTTGTCGTTTGGAAATCGTAGTGTGCGTGTATGTTTGTATGTCTCACCACGTGTAATTTTTTATTTAGTGAGAAATTTTCTACCTAAGCTATTCCATTGACTTTTGACTGTTTCCACCCCTAGAATTAAAGAAGTGGGGGGGTGGGGGGTGGGAAGGTTAAGTCTTTTCACTGTTCTCTGTGAAAGAAATAATTAGAAAACACCGTTTGATTTAATAAATATAATTTCCTGCCAGATTCTCTGACAGTCTCCACCAGCTCCTCGAGTCGATGTCACGCTGCAACCCCTGGTTCGTTCGCTGCATCAAGCCAAACACTGAAAAATCGCCCATGAAGTTTGACATGCCCTGTGTGTTGGCCCAGCTCCGTTACACCGGAATGCTGGACACCATTAAGATTAGACAGACGGGTTACCCTATCAGGATACCTTTCCAGAGCTTCGTTGAGAGATACAGGTAAGGAACTTCTATCCTAAATGTAATAAATGGGACTAAATTCAGAATTAGATTTGAATACAATTTTATAGTTTGGTAAGGAAATGACTGCACGGTTGGCCGAGTGGTTTCAGCGGTCGCCACGCCGCTTGCTACTGCGCCAAGTGTCTTGGGTTCAAATCCCACGCGGTACAACACTTTGTGTGATCCACGAATTGTTGTCCCGAGTCTGGATGTTCTTTGTGTCCGTTTCATGTATGTTTGTAAAGTTCCCCACGACACAGGATGTTTATTCCTAATGTGGGAGTTGTCTTTTTAAAAAAAAAAAAAAATTATAAACGAGATATATTAATTATTAAAGCGCAATGATCACGAATGAATTAAGTTACTTAGTTAATGCGTGATCCATGATTAAGCGTTGTGGAAGGTTTTTTTTATGTATGAGCCTACCAAAATAATTCTACTCTACCTGTTGGAAGGCATGCGAGATTGGCTAATTTTAGACAAAGTATTGGCGAAAGATACACGATAATTTAGGCGTTAACTAAATTCAACTAAACCCTGCAATCTATACTAATATTATGAAGCTGAAGAGTTTGTTTGTTTGAACGAGCTCATCTCAGGAACCGATGGTCCGATTTGAAAAATTCTTTCAGTATTGGATAGTCCATTTATCGAGGAAGGCTATAGAGTATATATCATCACGCAAAGACTAATAGGAGTGGAGCCCCAATGAAGAATGTTTAAAAAACGGGGGAAAATTATTACGCTACGGGCACTAGTAGACGTAAACGAGGTTGCGTGGGTCAGCTAGTATAATATGGTTATAATATTTATTATAATAGATTCATTTAAGTACTAACTCATCTGAACGCTTTTGTAATGTGACTTGAATAAATAATTACGACTGAGAGTCACGCACGTGTTCGCGACACGACTTCATGTGTCACGATTTACGTTACATACAGACATAAGTTGCAGCAGACGATTTACATACAATATTGTTACTATTAAACAATTTGGAATAAGAATCGTTTTTATATATTTTTAAAAGGTTGTTTTAAATTATGTAATTAAGTTCCGTTAGAAAGAGGTCGTATTATGCGAGTGTAACGAAAATAAGCGTACCATATACATAACGTTCTTTGGTTCAAAAGTATCTATGAACCTCAAATAAGTGATTAAGAAGAAATATCTAACAAAACTAATGCATTTTAGTTGGGTGGGGAAAACCTTTTCAAATTATGGGTCCTAAATGATTTATATCTCATTACTATATTATGTATGTATATAAAAATACAAAGTCAACAATCCTTTTATAAATAAATAATAAATTTCAGACAATTTAACACACAACGCCATCTAGTCCCAAGCTAAGCAGAGCTTGTGTTATGGGTATAGACAACTGATATAAATACATATATACTTTTTTTTTGTAAATACATACATATTATACATAGAAAACACCCAAACTCCGAAACAAATATTTGCAGATCATACAAACATTTGGTCCGACCCGGGAATCGAACCCGAGACCTCAAGCACAGCAGTCGCTTACGCTACCACTCGCGCCACCGAGGCAGTCAGTTTTCGTAGTATGGTTGTCGAAAGAGGCGGCTAACAGAACAAACTACACAGAAAAACATCGAGGGATACTTAGAACAAAGCCTTTTTTTTACGTGTACTCACACCGCCGGGTTTTGCGGCGGGGTGAACCGAAGTGTCGGAATCGAACCAACTCAAACCACACGGGATGCCACTCTGCGCCTGAGAAGGGAGGGGTCCGGTAACTGCTGCTATTAACACGACCGGACCCCTAAAACAAAGCCTATATCAACCCGTCTGTCCAGGGTGATATAGCAGAAACAGCGTTACCAGATGTCCCGATTTTGGCGAGACGTCTCGCTTTTGCAATCAAAATTGTAATGTCCCGCTTTTTGGGGATAAATGGAGACGCGGATCGTTAATATTTTTTTTTGTTCACTCATTTGTCGTAATTTCTGATGATGATACGTTTTTTTTTACTTTGTCCCGCTTTCGAAGGAAGAATCCCGCTTTTTTCACTAAAAATTTTCAAAAACCCGATTTTATTGGTTGTCTGTAAAGTTGGTTTACGAATGATAGTTTAACGTGACAAAGTAATAACAAAAATAATTGAATATTTTTTAGAATAAAATTAAGTCATTTGCGCAAGCGTAACGGGACAATGAGCGTAACGGGACAATGCGTCATCCTTTTTCGTTCGTTGTTACGTCAAAAAAATCTAGCAACGCTGAGCAGACATATTCTTTCCAAGGAGAGGCCTATCCTCAGCAGTAGACTGCTAATGCTATTGAAAATGAAGTTCTGAAGCCATATTCAAGACTTCTTGACCGTGAGACCATTAATGCGATCAAAACGGGAGTTACATTTTCATATTCTGACCCAATATGGACGTAGTGAAACCTAACCCTAGTTTTAATGCAAAATCTATATTTCAGGTACCTGTTGACCTCCACACCAACTCGTTCTACGCCATACAGAGAGATTTGCAACTCCATACTCGCTGAAATGCCCCCAACTGGTGCCGGTAAGCCTTCAGAATACTTTAAATATAGATACTAAATCTTTTTAAATTGTAAACTTCATTTATAGAGACTTTTGAGACTTTCGTGCCTCAGAGAGTGCGTTCAGCCGTCGGAACCGGTTGACATGAACCTCCGTTATGGTCATCATCATCAACATGGCAATGACCTTAAATATACTGACAGCTAGTTTAACCTTCGAAATTAGGTCGCCCTCAGATTTGTTTAGGTCCGATCCCAGTCGATCCGTGAAAAAATTGATATTCTGGTAAAACCATATGAACTAGTAGCCAAGCTTACATTTTCTTGGAGATTATAAAAGCTGGGAAAGGGGAGTATAACAGACGATCGAGGAGTCACGCGATTATTGCCGCCCATAGACACTTGAAAAACACTTGACTGCTCCCTCCCGCCAAAATCAGAACGTTTAATCAAAATAATATAATACTTAATAGAACCAGAAACTACTAGTTCAATAAATGGTTTTATTTATCAAATCATAATATCACCATTTAAACCCGATTTACTGAGTCTCGAAAGTTCCAAAACGCAGTCCTTACTATCTTAGAGATTTTTATTTTATGGAATAGGGGCGCAAACGAGCAGACGTATCGCCTGATTGTAAGCAATTACCTCCGCCCATGGACACCTGCAACACAAGAGGCGTTACAAGTGCGTTGCCGGCCTTTGGGGGATGTGAAAGGGAATGGGGAAAGGGGTGGGGTATGGCCTTATTACTTAGACAATAAGAAATATAACTTTCTTTGGAATTCACGCTGATATTAATTATTAATAACTAAACTAATTAAAAAACTATGTTCAATATAATTTTCGTCGATTATCAAAAACCTGTTGTCAAAATAATTAGTAAATAGTTTAGGAACGCAGTACGTTCTCTTGTAGTAAAGTGTACAGTTCTTTGAAATGGGAAAGTTTTGGAAACGATTTAAAAAATATCGTATCGCATTAAAAACTTTGTTTTGTTGTAAGTTAGTGCAGTGTTTTTTTTCGGCATTTCATTATTGGTGTTATTGTTTTATTTAATAAAGGGAATAAGTTAACAGATTATGATAGAAGCTAGCAGTTAATTCTATAGCTATTAACTATGTATATATATGACTGATCGGATGGTTTAGTGGTGTATTCGGTCGCCACGCAATTTTCAACTGCGCTGAGTGTTGTGGGTCCCCACATGGAACGACACTTTGTGTGATTTATAAATTGTCTGGATGTTCTTTGTGTTCGTTTTGTGTACGTTTGTCTTAAAAAAAATGCTGGTTTATTTTTGATATTTTTTGTGTATGGAACACAGACGAAAGAGTTTACATATTTATCATGTAACTAATATAAATGAATATAAAAAGTCTCTATTTCCAATAAAAGAACTGTATATTGTGTTTATAACCCGACTGCGCTAGAATGTTTGTGTTTTTTGATCGTATCTTTGTATGTATGTTTGTTTGGCATGCTCTGTACCCTAATTATCTTGGCAAACGAGTAGACGTATCGCCTAATGATAAGCGATTACCGCAGCCCATGATCACCAGCAACACCAGAGGCGTCACAAGTGCGTTGCCGGCCTTTGGGGGATGAGAAAGGGTATGACGGGGTGGGGTTTGGGGTAAGGCCTCTGGTATTCTCATTCACACGGTAAAACACAGCGCAGGCGCTGTTTCACACTGGTTTTCACTCCGGTCGAGCCTTCCGGACGGACTTCCACGAAATTCCTTATCAAAGTATCCCGGGTCCTTATACTAGATTTATTTTGACGAAGTATTGTATGGGTTTTGTTTGTTCAAGTCTATCATACATGTAGCGGTATTTATGAATTTAGATTGAGATTCATCTGATCTTTTTTTTTTTCTTTTAGCTGGTGCGGACTACCAGTTGGGTGCGGCGAGAGTGTTCCTTAGAGAGGCGCTCCACAGAGGGCTGGAGAGAGCCCGCGGTGACAAGTTACGGGCAGCTGCAACTACACTGCAAGCACATTTCCGCGGATACCTGGCTCGGTATGGCTTTATAAATCACTAGCTGACCCACGCAACCTCGTTTGCGTCTTATATTGCCCGTAGCGTGAAAATTTTCCCCGTTTTTGAAACATTCTTCATTGTTGCTCCGCTCCTATTAATAGTAGCGTGGTGATATATACCCTATAGCCTTCCTCGATAAATGGACTATCCAACACCGAAATAATTTTTGAAATCGGACCAGCAGCGGTTCCTGAGATTAGCGCGGTCAAACAAACAAACTTTTCAGCTTTATTATATTAGTATAGATTTGATTTTGGATAGTTAAAAGACATGGTTAATTTTTTACTTCAAAATCATTTTGAATCAAATCTTTAAATTAATTAGTAAACCAGAAACTTTGTACCATTTTTTACAAAAATTATACGAACGAACGAATGAAATTTGGCACAGTTAAAGTTCATCGAACGGCGAACACTAGTCTTCTTAAAACTACGTGTTTAAATCAATGAAGTGTATAACTAATATATTGATTACATCGCCAAAGGTCACTATCTGTCCCGCAAATGTGTAAATGCGGTTAAGTCAACCGCCACTAATTAAGTTAGCTAATAGACTTAGTCAACCACAAAACCTTACACACAATGTAACAGTATTATTGTAAGTATGGTGTTTTAAGCACCCATACACGAGTGGAGTGTATCATAATTCTGATAAAAGTAAAAGTTGTGATTGTGATGAATCCGTATCGGCTTACTCCCTTATCTGAGTAGGCCTTCATTATTTACTGTTAAACAAGTAGACTAGTTACATATATATATTTTTACTATGTAGAGGGCAAACGATCAGACGTATCGCCTGATGGTAAGCGATTACCGCCGCCCATGGACACCCGCAACACCAGAGGCGTCACAAGTGCGTTGCCGGCCTTTTAGGAAGAAGTACGCTCTTTTCTTGAAGGTTTGAAGGTCGTATTGGTTAGGGAACACCGCAGGCGACAGCTTATTTCACAGTTTTGCTGTGCGTGGCAGAAAATTTCGGGAAAATCGCACAGTTGTGGACTGCCAACCATCTATATATAAGGGATACTTACGTTTGTAATTAGAACATTAATAAAAATTAGATGTCGCCCTTTTTTAACCAATTAAAAATTTCTAAATTCGGTTGTATATTGTGTGTGTTTCTTACCACAGAACTTTATCAGTTATGACTAGATTTAAAAAAAAAAACTTGGAAATACTATCTCTATTGGTAAAAAATTATATAATGAAGTGTTTATGTATAATTCGCCCATGTTTATGTATCACGATCACGATATAGGGTAACGTATGTCCTTTCTTAACAATCGAAGCATCTCAATGCCAAATTTCATTAAAATCAGTGATAGTTATATTAGTTTGGATGTATATATGTGGTGTTAATAGCATTGAAGTCTTGAATAAAACAAAGGTTTACCAAACTGTCTGTTGTACCTATAGTGAGCAAACAAGCAGATTTCCGCCGCCCATGGACACTCGCAACACCAGAGGCGTCATAAGTGCGTTACCAACCTTTGGGGGTTTGTTATGGGCCTCCGGTATCCTCACTCACTTGGTAAAACACAGCGCAAGCGCTATTTCACACCAGTTTTCTGTGAGGCCGTGGTATCACTCCGGTCGAACAGGCCCATTCATGCCAAAGCGTGGCTCTCCCACGAAATAGTAGCAGTGGACTAAATGAATGTATGGCGTTTCAGGAAACACTACGGTCAGATCCGCGAGTCGACAGTGGTGGTTCAAGCCTGGTGGCGTGGAGTGCGACAACGGCGAAGGTTTCTATGCGCGAGACATGGAGTGGTGCGTGCTCAGGCGTTGGTCCGAGGTCGGCGAGCGAGGCGACGGTTTGCTGCCATCAAGGACCAGCATCGACGCCGGGCTGAAGCGCAGCAGGCGGCTGCTAAGTATGTGCCTAAACTTTAGACATTGCTAAGTGCTTTGCGAAAACTTACAAAGCGAAAAGTTCCGGTATAAATGCTTGTGTGTTGAAAGAGTGGTTTCATGAAAAGAGACGGAAGACATGAACGCGTGTGTGACAAGTCTTTGTGCGTGTGTTGATCTATAACTTTTAGACAAGTAATTGTGTAATAAGCACACCATATCTTCTATGTCTGACTGTAATAAAATCATAAAATGTATGTATTTAGGATTATATAAGTATGCTTCTCAGCAGTCAGATAGACTCTGCCTATCTTGAGATCAGACAGTCGAAAGATCAAATAAAACTAATCTGTCACTATTAATAGTAAGAAATATTTATATATTTTTATCTGTTTAGACGTCAAGCAGCTCAACAAAAAGCCGAACAGAAAGCAGAACAGAAGGCCGAACAGAAGGCGGCACAGAAAGCAAAGGCGGACAGTCTGCAAGTGCTGGAGGTGCCAGCTGAGCTTGCCTTCATACTGTCCAAACTTGACGAATGGCAGCCTCCACATTCAGAGAGGAACCTTGCGAAGGTATGATTATTTTTTAAATTTATCTACACCCATGCTATAAACCCTCTACTTAAAAGTTTCTGAAACAGCTAGCTTATTAACAAACACATTTTTTATAAGTATTTAATGTTAAGGAACCTTTGTGGAAGAAAAAAAAATAAACGTATTATTATTATTACCAACATTAAAACATCCTGCGTCATAGTAACCATATTATCATCCAAACGAGTGTCATAATTTCATAATGCAACTCCTTTTTCAAAAAAAGAACATTGTCAGGCACGCGCCTGTCACTACCACAGCGACGTATTTAAAAAAAGAACTTTTATTCGAATTCACGTCATATCCCGCCATTTTTGTTCGATATTAGTATTAACTTCTTATAGAGGAATCATATCATAGCAACTGTAGATAATTAGATATTAAACACTCATGTTGTAATGCCCCTTATTATACAACAGTTGCATTGGTAAATAACTATTATGGTTCTCTCTATCACGTGAAGTTCATAAACAGATATGCGTGGCGTGCAATTAGAGAACTCTGTGTCCTGCAGTGAACTGCGAAAGGTTGATTATGACTTATATGACGATACATGTTTTAAAGTAAGACCAAATTATATTTATAATCGTTAAACATGCTAGGACACATGGATTAAAAAAAATGTATATTTAATTTAGTTTGCAGTGATTACACAAATCACATTGTATAGTTATAATAAATTATTGCTGTCATAATTAAATTTAAGTGGTATTTAAGATTAAAAAATGCATTCATTATTTTTATAAAAAATTAATACGTAAAAGTAAAAGTTTTGATAATGACGAAGTATGACGTCACAACTGTTATTTCAAAGAGGTATTTAGAGATCATCTTTTTTAAATAAAACCACACGCACTAGGACTATATCCTATGTCGTAAAGATGTTGTGTTGTCACTTGTGGGTATCGAATCCACCACATTCGCTACAGTAGGAAGCAGTAATGTAACTGCTTAAACCACTATGCCATCTGTCAATGTCATATTTGTAGTATTTTTTTTAACTCGTGTCTATTTTTCATGTTGTCTAGGTGTCTGGTGACGTATACGCAGAAGAAGAACGCATTCAGTTGCCTCGTGACCTCAACCAGTTCGCTTTCTCCAAGTTCAGCTCTGTCTATTTCGCTGACGGTGGCCACCTCAGCCCCAGGAAACATCCCATCACCAGACCGTTTTTGGCTAAAGCTGCTGTTAGGTATAATGTTTACAAATATTTTTAACCGATGTTTATGATGCTCCGCTACTTTTGGTCGTACCGTGAGAAAGATTCAGTTTAAATAAAAAAAAAACTAAGTTTTGTAGTAGTAGTTTTAATAAAAATACTGCTTAAAGTGTTTTAATTATAACTGATCTTTAAATTGTTCTTTTAAATCCGAGGTCCTGCTTATAGTCCGGCCACTCAGAGAATGCGTTTCTGACACTTGTAAATTGGTCATGAGTAGTGATGTGCCATGAACATCATTAATAATATTTGGTAACAGTATTTATAGCATTCATTATGCATAATTATTCAATTTAGATATTTTTTATATTTCAAACACAATATTAACAAAATTGTTGATGGATGAATTAAATTTAATCGTAATTTCTGAATGAAACCAAGGGAAAGAAAATAAAAATACTGTATTTATAGAAAAATATATATTATGAAATACATAGTTTTAAGATTTCAATAATGTCAAATCAAAATTTAATCCGACTCCGATTCGCTTGAGGACTCGCTGTCATCTTCACCAACATGTATTATCATGTTATTATCAATCATAGTGTCTATACGAATATCCCGGTCAAAGTCATCAAATGTCATTTTTTTAGTTTTTTCAACCACCATCATCGTCATCTCTTGTGACTTTTTCGCATGCTTCTTTTAAAAGCGTCTTCATCTTTTTTATGCCATATGGTGGGGAAGTATTATGGCGGGCTGCATAACCTTTAATTTGAGCCCAGATTAGCTCTATGGCATTGTACTGGCAGTGATATGGAGGAATTCGGAGAACGCGATGCCCGTACTCCAGAGCCAGCTCATCTATTTCGTATCGAATATTTGATAGCTTATGGTCGTTGACTAATTTCATCAGCTCAGCTTTTAGCATTGATATATTTGCGTTAATGCCACTTCTTTGCAGCCAAGCCACCAATTCCTCTTTTCTATTAGCTTGAGTAGGTGCTTTATTTATTTGCACCGAATGATAAGGGACGTTATCCATTATTATAACTGAAGGCTCTGGAAGGCCAGGTAGCAACACATCCTGGAACCACTCCTTGAATACAGCCGCATTCATTTCTTCGTGGTAGTCAGTGGTAGTTTTTGACTCAAATGCTAATATAACATGTTCCACAAAACCATACTTCGCACAACCAGCGTGGCATATTATGAGACGTGTTCCTTTACCGATTGGCACTTTCGACGTCGACCCTTGAGTGTCATCTGTCCAAGAACGAGAAAGCTCGTAATTGGTGTTCAGCCATGTCTCGTCAATGAAAACGACATTGTCCCAATTATCAATTTTTTTTGCTTCTCTTAGAAAAGTAATTCTTTTTACCAGAAATATAAAGGGATAAAAATAGTTTTTCATTTATTTTTAATTCAGCTGACTGTTATCACGACAATTATTTTCATAAGTTTGGTTTGATCGTACCTATATCGTATTATAAACTATATTAAACTTAACTCGTATGTATTAAGTACATTATACACACTCTCGAATAATTTCTCCGATGTCCCCAGGAACTTTAATGTCGTTCGTATAAATGCCCAAAGCATTTCGGCACATTTCCCTGAAATGGTGACAACATTCGACTGTACAACATCCTTACATACTTTGTAACTCATCTTGTTGTACTGTTTTTTGTGTATTCAATAAAGATAAATAAATAAAATTATATATTATAAAATTAGAACATTTTATTTAACAATATATCGACCGACAGAATATATTACGATATATTCGATATATTCCAAAAATACTCAGTTACAATTCAGTATTATTTTGTCTCATCACTACAAAAAGAAACTATTGACATAACCTTGAAACAGCGCAGTTTGACGTCGTTAGACGTTTAAAAATTATTGTTCTTAAATTAATTAATTGATTAATTGTTAATAACTTTAGCCCAAAATAAAAGGTTTATTGTACATTGGCATAATTATTCAATTTTTAATGTTATTACTCATTATTAAGGTTAATAAAATATATTTAATAATGACACTTTAAAATGCGTTGGATTTTGTTAAAATTTTATTATTAATTTTCACAGAGATCAAGATTTTAATGATGCTGTTGCTACCTTCAAGTTGATATTGAGATGGTGCGATGAAACTGCTGCTGGAAATGAAGCTAGGCAAAAGGTATCAAACTATTTTTTCTAGTCTTTCACATTCATTCATTCGTTCAACGTTCATATTCCACACACGACTAATAATTACATACCACTGTGTACACTGAGGCGGTCATAGTCCAGTTGCACTCGGTGATTATAAACAATTACTGAGGGTAAGCAACGAGGCCGCGGTTAGTACCTTGATGGGTGACCGCTGGTGGCATGTTAGGGTCTCCGTGATTCGAAGGTCACGTTAAGCAGTCGGTTCCGGTTGTTATCATAGAATAACAGTCGTGAAGCTTAGTTGGAGGCGTTTGGGCGGTTTAAAAACATCCAATGGCAAGATTACGTAGCCACAACGTTGTGTTGCCAGTCCCCAAACCGCATTTGGCCAGTGTGGGGACGTGTGGCCTTAACTCTTTCCTGAGGGGAGACCCGAGCCCAGCAGTGGGATGTTGTGGGTTGTTGATGATTGATGACACACCACTAGCTAACCTGAGCAACTTCAAAGCTCCGTCAAATCGGTCCAGTCCTTTGAGAAATAGCCAGATAGACAGAAAAAAAATTAAAATAAGTATCATGCATATACTTTAAATGTGTAAATATAAAATTATAATCGGTCTCTTAAGTTTTAGATATATATATATGTATATATTTTTTTTATAATAATAATAATAAATAATAATAAATATTTCGGACATCTAACAACACCATCTAATCCCAAGCTAAGCAGAGCTTGTGTTATGGGTATTAGACAACTGATATAAATACTTAAATACTTTTTTTTGTAAATACATACATATTATACATAGAAAACACCCAAACTCCGAAACAAATATTTGCAGATCATACAAACATTTGGTCCGACCCGGGAATCGAACCTGAGACCTCAAGTTTAGCAGTCGCATACGCTACCACTAAGCCACCGAGGCCGTTTATTATATTTATATTATTAATTTGTAGGTGTTGATAGCAAAACGATAAATTCTAATATACATTGTTGTAATATTTTTAACAATTGCCCAGGTCTTGGCGGATTACATAGCGTCCCGTGGTCTTTCGTCGCGAGGTCTTCGTGATGAAGTGTTGGTGCAGATATGCAACCAGGCGAGCGGAGACAATGCTGCAGACCGAGTGTGGCAGCTCATGGCGCATTGCCTCGCTGCCTTCCAGCCGGGACCACCGTTGCACAAGTTAGTATGCTTCTTTATTAGTCACCTGGGTTTATATAACTAAAACAAATGATTGTTTTAACTTTTTGATTTATTATACTAATTTCGTGAATGCTTACGTAAATGGATTTAAATGGAATGAAACTTATGTAATTATTAGCTGACCCACGCAATCTCGTTTGCGTTTTCTATTGTGAAAAATTTCCCCCGTTTTTGAAACTTTCTTTATTGGTGCTCCGCTCCTATTATTATTAGCGTGATGATGATAGTCTATAGCCTTCCTTGATAAATGGGCTATCCAACACTGAGTAAATTCAAATCGGACTAGCGGTTCCTAAGATTGGCGCGTGCAAACAAACAAACTTTTCAGCTTTATAGTATTAGTAAAGATTAGAATTTTTTTGTTAATACATTTTGTTGTTTTCCAATTAAAGTTTATTTCTAAACGAATTATTTTCATTGGAAATGGTACATTTGTAACCGACAAATATATTTTAATTTTAATGAAATTGCTTCATGCTAAAATTGAAATGTATATAAAAATAACAAATATTGATAAAGTTTTAGTTATTTTACAGATAACTTGGCTTTAGTCTTGCAGTGATTTTATCAGTAACTGGTGAAACTGACCTTACAGTCTTACTTATGTCATACTGTTTTTGTATAAAACAGTATGTAACACATGGACCTATTGATATAGTGGTCAGCGATTCTGCTTGTTAAAAAATTGATTCGATTTCGTGTCTGTCCCTTTAGTACAAAAATTGGTTAAAGTTTGCATTCGCAATGAGTATGGTGATCAACACTCTTGGATTCTGATTATGCTTTCCATCAGGGAGAGTAGACATAAAAATAATAATGTACGTGTCGTCTGGCCAGGTACCTGGTGCGGTTCGTGTCGGAGCGAGCGCCGGCTCGTTGGCGGTCGCAGCTGGTGCGGCTGCTGTGCGGCGGCGGGGGGAACGCGGCGCGGGGCGCGGGGGGGGCGCGGCGCTGCCCCCCCTCCCTGCTCGAGTGGAAGGCTGCCAAGACCGACGCCAAGCCCGCCTTACCTCTCAGGCTATATGACGGTAATTGGAATTATCTTAGCTTCAAGGGGAACACTATCTACGTTTAGTTGATTTATTAATCTAATTAACATGTTTGACCGATCGTATCGGACCAAATGTTTGTATAACCTATATGTGGGTTGGTACCTATTTACAAAAAAAGTATGCTATTAGTCAATCTAGGTGAGCTAGTACGAGTTCTACTTAGTTTAAAACTAAGTTAGATTTGCTTGTCAGAAATCCGAAATATTTATTTATGTTATAATTTTACGGAATAGATTTAGATTCTTCAATAAATACAATAAAATGAAACACAACGTAACCTGACTTAAGTCATAGATGGCAAACCTTTTTCATAAACAAAATTTAGTTAATTTTGTACTAAAATATTTTTTAGAAATTGTATTGCCATATTAAATACATTTCTCAATTGTAGAGAATTATATATCAGGTGATAAATCTGCTCGTTTCCCTATCTTCCATAAAAAAAATAATTGTCTGCTAAGAAGTGTAAAAACGTAACCACATACAATTCAATCAAATCAGATTAAGTTTACTTGAGGATACAAATTCTTTCCAAGAATTCGCAAACACTATTTTATCGGTAAGGGTTTTCTGTTAAAAATGTTTTTATGTTATTTTAATGAATGTTTGTTTTAGATACGATCCAGCACGTGAGCGTGGACCCGTGGACGTCGTGCGAGCGCGCAGCTGCGGCCGCGCTGGCGGCTGCGGGCGTCGCGCGAGCTGCCACGGGCTGGTCGCTCACCATGGAACACAACGGACAACTCACTGGTAACGTATTCCTGCAATCTAACACTCATTTATTTTGAACTGATTACTTTTTACGGGAGGGTAATCCGCTTCGTTACGTAATGTGTTACGGCGCCACTCTGTCTGGCTTCCCTTTCTCTCACGCATACGGCAGCGGTAGGCAGTCTCCTCCTCTCTCACTCTAACCCACAGCGAAAGCCGAAAGTTGATCACTTCTGTAGGGAGTCCCGAGACGCTAAATTTTGAAGTTATACTTCTTTTGGCGCGATGGAGAAAAATGATGAGAGTGAATTTTTACTTAGCGCGCGCACACCGACACCTGAATTGTACATCGTGAAGTTAGTTCTAGGTGGCATGAAAATCGATAACTATGTTCAAGTTGTATATTCTAGTATTTTTATATTTGGAACACGTGTTTAGTAACAGTACAATTAAACAGTGTGAATAAATGAATATTATTTATTTAAATGAAATCTTTTTGATTTATTTTAATATTTATCGTTAATCACTACTGCATTTTAGTTATTTATTCCATACGCCAAAGTAGTATAACTTATAACGCGTGTACATAAGTACACACACTCATTTTTTTTATGAATGTGTTATGTATGATAACTGCTATAAACATGTTTTGCTGAAGGCAGCTAAATAAATGGCTTTCTTTTTTTAATAAAGAGGATTTATTTATTAAAATGTAATTTAAATTGTAAGCAGTATGTTACGGTTCACAATTTCGCGAGATATATTACAATCTAACGATTTCACAATCTGACCATTTTTACAAGTTTATGTAAAATTTGGAGCTCGCACCTAATCAATGCAATAAGTTGTTAACGTTGATGTTATGTATCTCACAATGTATCTCACATTGTACACACGGTAAACGACAAAACTGATCAGGTTTTAATGTGTGTGGTATTCCAGTAGTTAGTTACTCATGTTTTCCCTCTATCCAATGGTTGCCTGTAAGAGATTGCCTTTGGGCGATAAGGCCGATAATTGCACTTCCCTAATTTTAAGCTTACCTTTTAATGCATGTGGTGTACAAAAGTGATATATATGATTTCAAACCGGATGCAACGGAAAGAACGACAGGCAAGAGACACAAATACAAAAAGTCGCCTGTAATTAGTGAGCCAGAGTGAGAGAGCAAATGTCGGTCTCATTGTTTTGTCGATTTACTGAAGTTTTACTTCTATCGTGTGTGAATCGCACGCACACCTTTTTTTTATTCATTAAATGAACAGGTGTTTCGTAGGTACTACTGACTTCCGATATTTTTTCCGTGGGAAAGCCACGCTTCGGCATGAATGGGCCGCCTCGACCGGAGTGATACCACGGCCTCACAGAAAACCGGTGTGAAATAGCGCTTGCGCTGTGTTTCACCGAGTGAGTGAGGATACCGGAGGCCCATACCTCAACCCCTCCCCCATTCCCTCTCCCCGTCTCCCAAAGGTAGGCAACGCATTTGTGACGCTTTTGGTGTTGCGGGTGTCCATGGGCGGCGGTAATCGCTTACTATCAGGTGATGCGTTTGCTCGTTTGCCCATATGGCCCCTATTCAATAAAAAAGTATGTATAGGAATGAATGTTCGTAATATTTGTTTGTACGTTCAGAGTGGGCCGGGTGCGAGTACGTGCTGGACGCGGTGGGCGAGCTGGAGGCGTGGGCGGCGCTGCCGTCGGGCCGCGCCGAGCCGCTGCGCGCCCCCCCCGCGCGCCTCACGCCGCCCGCGCCGCCGCCCCGGGCCTCCTCCGTCGACACCGAGAAGAACTCTCGCCCTCTGGTACTACGCACATAATTGTTATCTAGCTGCAGCCCGTTTTGTTTTCATCATAGAGCGACACGCAAGGGAGTCCAAAATGTATAGGGATAAAATTTCCTTCCATCTCTAAAAATTACAGATTTGTATCGTTAAAAATGCCATGGCTACTCAACACCGGTCCGCGCGCTTGTGTTTCTTTATGGCTTTTATAATAAACACTATTACCTACCCTATATTAAAATGAATATCGAGTAAAAATGACGATCGAATTTCGACCATTTTGAATGCTATATGTGAACATAAATTAAGTATCAAATAAATTCAATGTAGAATATTTACTTCAAAAGGAATACACATAATTTTCATCACGTATATATATATATGTTTATTTATATATATATAGAGAGAGATAATTGTCATATTTTTACTCTTAATCGAAGTGTATGTCTATAGCAAGCAATAAACTTTAACGATATATCAATATAAAATAGTCTTATACTAGTAATATTAAGTGTAAAAAAATATATTAAAAAATAATTTCTTTACAGATTCCTCCTCCAGAACCACCGAAGTCTCGCTCTCCGAGTATTCCTCGAATGCTGCAAGACTCCATAATCGACGAGGACAGTTCAGAATACAATTGGAACAGTTCCAGAATAGAACAGCGCGAAGAATCTCACACCACCACAAAACATTCAAATGAATATTCTCGAAAAATTTCGCATGACATTCTTTCCAGGGAATCAGCTCTTAATGAAAGATATTTCGAACAGAATTCGGATAAAGTACGATCAAGGTCTTTAGATAACCTTCTAGGTGACAACCCTGCACCACAGCCCACAAAGTTAGCAGACTTAGGGCTGTCTCAATCGAGACTAAATGATCGCTATCACTCGGTTGAAAGGTTACACGGGGCTCCCAGTGTGACCAGTAGTAAGGGAGCAATGGAAATGGAATATGGCACAGGATCTAGAGTGTTGCCGTCGAGGTATATAAAGTCGCAGTACGCTGGTAAACGCGCACCGGCTGGCTCGCAGTCCAGTCGTGCGTACATCGAGAAAAGCTCAGAGTTCGGAGGTGTTAGGTAAGTTATTTTGTAGTTCATTAAAATGTCGTGTATAAAAACGTGTCGTGATTTAAATTTATTATATACATTAGAATACTCAAAAGTATGTATTCTTATGCAGTTTATTGTCTTTCTAGATCATCAGCGATGTCAGACACATCCGAAGCACCGAGCCTCGCATCTCACGTGCGTCGAGTCCGCGTTCCGAGCCAGGCATCCGACGTCGACCAGTTCTTAGACGATCTATTCTCTCCAGTTCTTGACCCTAACATCGATGAGCTGTCTGACGCACGCTCATTGGCCGCCAGCATCAAGGGAGGCAAGAACTACAGCGATTTTATCGACAGTGTCCTCAATTGCGAATACAACGAACAAATAGATGTCTTAAACAACGCAACAGAGATAGCACATATCATCAGAGGCGGGGGTAAAGAAGACAAAGATAAGGGTAGAGGGAGCCGCAAGGAGTCCAGTGTGGACTCTGTCGATGACTATATAACGAATCTATTTGACCCGATATTCGTAAACGATAGCTTAAAACGTCTGACTGACGGAGAAGGACTATCCGGTGCCATAAAAGGTGGAGGAGCTACTCCAAGGGCAGCTACTGCCAATACATCTTTGAGCTTTTCCACCATGCCCTTACCTCCAACGATGCCATCGACTCCTGAAGCGCTGGCGGCGGCATTAGGTCTTCACCTACCTCCTCCAGGCACTGTCGATATAAATGCTTATCATCAAAACTTGCAGCGTGCGTTTTTACAAAGTGCTATGGCTCAGAATCTTCAAATTCAACAACAATTGTTGGCACAAAACCAAGCTTTGCAAACGCTATTGTCTGGCCAGGTCGTTGAACCTACAGAATCGGAACCAACGTCTCCAGTCCGATCTTCGTCGGTAATTCATGCTCAAGTTCACGCTCAAGTTCATTCTCCACCGAGAAATTCAGCTAAAACTAGACGAGAGTCGAATGAAAGCGCGTCCCCGGGTGCTCCGCCGCCTCCCCCACCTCCCATGCCCCCACCACTTCACTCTAGCGATCCTTCCGTAATTACTGGCTTCGTTGACCCTTATGGACGCGCTAAGACAGTGCGTATCGGGAAATGGAGATGGCCGCCTCCAAAAGATGCTGTCGGGCAAGACCCTACACAAGATTTTACTAAGTTTAAACTAAGACAGATTCAGCGAAGACACACACCTCAGGCACAACCAAACGGTATCGAACACGAACCGCCTCGAGGTCGGTCTAAATCTGAAACTACTCCCGCGGGAATAGAATGGGAAGAGTTTGAAGTTGATAGACCAGTAATATCACCAAGTAGAGAGCCGCCGAACCAGCGTACGGCTAGACGTAGCTTTGAAATCGGAGCCCAGCGTCCATCTCCTGGTAGTGTTGGAAAATTAAAACTAAGTTCTGAAATGAGACAACGATTAGAAAGAGTGACCGCCAATCACTCGGTGAGAAGCACATCGTCTGCAGCAGAAACTCCACGAACTATCAATAAGCTAGAAGATACTAGGAAGCTAATGTTAGAACGTCAGCTTGGAGGTGGAGCTAGATGGGATGCTCCACCGCCACCGTTACCTCCGGCGCCTCCAGGCCCCGCTCCGCCTCCTCCAAAGTCACCGCCAACACCTCCAGATGGTCCAGCACCTCCTCCGCCCGCACCTGATCAATCCACATTTGCACAACTGCGTCGCGATAGAGACACGTTCGGAGTTCATCAAAACAGAGAAGCTGACGATCGTCACGCTTTCTTAGCCAATTGGAATTCAAGACGCAGAGAGGATTCTGAACCTCCTCTTGATGACCTCGCTACTCGCTTCCTAACGTCTGACCGTCGCGATAGACGCGTAAGAGACGATTGGGGAGACGAATCTGAAATAAACGACCGTATGTACGGTGAAGAACGAATGTCACAAGGCCGTGACGAATGGGACTCCGAATCTGGTCATGACACTACCGGTCATCGCGACAATTACAATGGTCAAGAATCGTCTGAAATATATGAAGTTCATACATCAAGAACCGAGCGTCGAAAAGAAGAAAACGAAATGACAGACGCTTTTGAACGTAAGCGTTCTCCGTTTTATGATGACTTTGAACGGTTCGATGGCAGAAAGAATTCACGAGATATGCTTGTCGGTCGAGCGAGAGACAGCCCACGATCCGACATTCTGTTCCCTCAGGACACAACGGACGCGTCAAAGAGAACGATAGAGAGGGCTACATTCAAGACTCATATGGTACAGAAAGAGAGAGATAGACAAAAAGAGGCTGAAAGACGACATTCAGTTTCAACTCACGCTACTGATAGAACTGAGCACATTGAAAGTAAGTTTGGAATCGAACATTCCAATTATGTATTTGTTAAAAATAGTCTGAGTTTTTTAAATAATATTTTTCTGTTCAGGAGATGCGCCAGCCCCTGCAGCATTCTTACCAGCTGATCGTTCATTCCTGACGTACAGTCGTGTACCGTGGAAACTCCGCGTGCGCAAAGAAGTTTTCACGCCTTTAGAGACATACAACGACCCGGCAATATTAGACCTACTTTATGCACAGGTAATTGAAGTTTCTTATTACATACCCAGTGTTCTATTAATTTAAACAAATGGAAAACTGCTAGTTAGTGCATGGACATAGAATCTATTTAAAAGTTTTTAAGTATATTTTTTTTACAAACACACTTAGCACATAGCACAATGTTGTTACTTTTAATCGCTCTAGATGTACAAGATTTATTGTAATAAATATTTCAATATTTTTCTTTTGCGGTTTCAAATTTAATTACACCAGAAAATTTGCCACAGATCGTTCACGACATCAATTCAACCACCCCATCACTCCGAATGAGTGCAAGCGAACGTCGCGCGGGCCAGGCCTGGCTTCGTTCTCAAGGCAACGCTCCTGTACGAGCTCACACCAAGCGCCAGGCCGTGGAGATGGCGAGGTCATGGCCATTCTACTTCGCGAGACTGTTCTCGGCCAGGGTGCCTCCTGGTGAAAACGCCGTGTTAGCTGTATCGCATAACGCTGTTACTATTGGTGTCAAAGGTTAGTTTTTTTTTATAAAAACCCCTACCCTACTCTACCTCAGAAAATTCGTATAGTAGATAAGGAGTTGTATAAGTCGTTTCGGATTAGAACGTACTCAATTAACGCTTGGATTAATTCTAAAGCCATTTCGACGTAAATCCGATGCCTCATAATTAATCGTTACATTAATTTCTCTATTTTTTCACACAGTTTATTGTGATTCAATTTGGTTCAGTCAGCTTTCAAACTATAATAGTGTTCAAAATGATATTTGTATGACACACAAATCATTTACGTAAAAGGCGTTCAATTTTTGTCTATAAATTGAGTCTGCTTCGAGAATGAGATAAACCAAAAGTTGAATTAAACCAAATGTAAACCTTATAGCTTGTGTTTTACCAAATAACTAACTTTTTTTCATGAAACATCTACACTGCATTAGGTACTAATAATAATTTTTGAGCAGTTTTTCTGGTATTTTACATATTTTTAACTTGTCGCCAGGACCAGCAGGGCTCACGATCCGTCGCTCGCTGTCACTGAGCGGTCTTCGAGCTTCTTCCTCGGCGCCCCACTCCTTACAGCTGTCGAGTTCTCGCGACCCGCCCCTGACTTTGCATGTGCCACTAGCGCATCATGCTCACTCGCTCATTGCTGAATATGCTCTGCAGTATTCTCAGGTATGTCTTTTACTTTCCCGAGTAGAATTTAGAAAGAAAGAACATGTTTTACTCTAGAAGTTACGCTATAGATCATTTTACGCGATCAATGGTTTCTTTTTAAACGGTTTTATTTAGCTTGACATGTATTTTAATTTGTTTTTGGTGTTTAACTGTGATGAATGATCTAAAATTTGACACACTCTTTCAGTTCTGATGACATTACAATTATTGGAACGAAGTTCCTTATCGCGCGTTGCGAAAGGGGCTAAACGGAAAATATTAAGACGAAAAGTTGTAACGACACTTTTTACTTTTTTTTTTTTTTTTTTACGTGTGGAAACCCCCTCGGGCCGTCACCCCGCCGGGGTTTGCGGCGGGGCGGTGTGTCGGAATCGAACCGACTAAAACCACACGGTGTGCCAACTCTGCGCCTGAGAAGGGAGGGGTCCGGGAATCGCAGATATTACACGACCGGACGCCTCCCAGCGCCTGCCCGCACTGAAGCGGGCACCGTCTGTTGTTAAAATCTCGATTTAGGCGACGCACGGCACACGCGTACATCGCCCCGTCGCGGTTGGCCTGTAATGCGGATGGAGGGGAAAACCCATCCCGTCCATCCGCGGCCACACTCAGGGCGGCATGAGGCGCTGATAGGCGCGCCTCCGCCGCCCCGTGCGCCGGCGGCGGATCGGGTCCGAGTGGAGATCGTCCTCTCGGGCCTTCTCCGCCGCCTCCTTCCGCGAGATTACTTCCTCGCAGAAGGTCGCGACCGCGGTAAAACTGCTGTCGCTACCGGCCATGGATACTACGACGGCCGGCAGCGACAGATCTCCTCCGATGACTGCAGTGAGGGCCCGGCGCTGCTCCGCCCAAGCGGGGCAGAACTCCAGCGTGTGCTGGGCCGAGTCCTCACTGCAGTCGCAGTGGTGGCAGGCGGGACTCAATTCCCTCCTAGCGACCGAGTGCAGGTACTTTCCGAAGCAACCATGCCCGGAAAGCACCTGCGTCAGCCGGAAGGAAAGGGTCCCGTGCTGCCGCCCTGCCCACTCGAGGATGACCGGCTGGAGCGCCTCCACGGTGGCAAAGCCAGCGCGTGGAGCCTCCAGCCGGGACGACCAACGAGCCATCGTGGCTCGGCGAGCGGCTTCACGCCAATCGCGTACCTCTTCGGGCGGAGGACGATACCCGTTCTCCGCCCGATATTCAGCCGCTCGCCGATAAACTTCGGCGAGCACTTCCGCCTCCAAATCCCACGGGGGCGTTCCGGCCAAGGCGCATGCCGCCTCCGTCGAAACGGTGCGGTATCCGCGTATGGCTCTGACTGCCAATACCCTCTGAGGGCGCCAGAGGCGCGCCTTATTCTGGGCAGTCAGAGCCGGGACCCACACCGGTGACCCATAAAGGGCCATCGACCGGACCACCCCCGTGTAGAGGTTCCTAGTAGCGACGCTGGCTCCACCCAAGTTGGGCAAAAGACGCCCAAGGGCGGAGGCAGCGCCGACCAGCTTCGGTGATAGCTGTCGGAAGTGCTCGTCGAAGAGCCACCTACCGTCGAGGATCAGGCCCAGATACCTCATCTGGGCCCGAACCGGTACGAGGACCGAGTTGACTTCGATGGAGGCGCCGGGGGGTGGACCACGACGGGGCCCATGGAAAAGTAGGGCCTCCGTCTTGTCAAGGGCCACCCGTAAGCCCAGCGCCTCGATGCGCCCAACCACCAGAGAGACACCTCTGGTGGCCAGGCGCGCCGCCTCTTGGAAATTGGCCCCCCGGGCTGTGACAAGAGTGTCATCGGCGTAACAAATTACGCCCAGCCCGGGAGGCAGACGACTTCGAAGGACCCAGTCGTACCCCACGTTCCACAGGAGTGGTCCGAGGACAGACCCCTGTGGAACGCCGCACGACATGGGTCGCCGTCTCAAGACGCCATCTCGATCCTCGTACACGACGGTACGCTCCTCCAAATAGTCTGCCACCAGCCGCCTCAGGTACTCTGGCACCCCATGATACTGGAGTGCTTCCCTGATGCAGCTGAATGGCAGACTATTAAAGGCGTTGGCGATGTCCAAGGACACCGCCAACACCACGCCGCCACAGCCAACCGCCTCTTCGGTCACGGCCCTAAGGCGCATCACGGCATCGACCGTCGAACGCCCCTCTCGGAACCCGAATTGGGCGTCCGACAGGTCGGGCCCCACCTCGCTGAGATGCTGGACGATGCGGGCAGAGATAATCCTCTCAAACAATTTGCCCGCCTCGTCCAGCAACACGATGGGCCTATAGGCCGCGACCGAATCGGCCGGCCGTCCCTCCCTGAGGCAAAACCTCCCTGAGGCGGTCCGACATATGGTCGAGGGCTCGGGCCATCACTCGGGGTGGTACCCCGTCCGGCCCGGGGGCGGTGTTCTTGGAACGAATCCTCAGAACAGCCGCCCCTACCTCCGATTCCCTAACGGGCGGCACCTCACTCCCTCCGTCCCCGTCGTCTCTGGCCGGACCGGCCATCGACGGGGGCGTGTGCTCCGCCCGCTGCGGGAAAAGGCCCTCGACCACCTGCTGCAGGAAGCTGGGCTGGAGAGTCTCGGTAAGGGGGGGGCCCGCCGTGCGGAGCTTTTGTCGCACCGCACGATATGGGCGACCCCAGGGGTCACGATCGAGACTCTCCAGCATCTCCTTTCTCTTTGCCTCTTTGGCGCGGCAAATGGCCAGCTTCAGAGTTTTCCGCGCTTCGCGGTACTCCTCATGAAGCCGGCCCTCCTCCCCGTCTACGCGATGGCGTCGCCGCCGGCATCGGGTGTAGGACCTCCGGGCACGAGTACAGGCCGCACGGAGGTCCGCCAACTCCAACGACACTTTTTACTATAGTAAGCTATTGTAAGCCGTGCGGCGTGCGCATGTTTCTCTGTCTCTCTCTCTCTCTCTTATAGAAAGCAAGCCAGATATTTTCGTTTCGTCTTTCTATTTCGAACTTCGTTCCATCCGGGCGTTCCTTGATACCTCTCAAGTTTTTATTGTATTTTATTAGGTAGAATTATTTTTAATCACTCAAATAATAAGGTTGTAGTAAGCTAATTTTAAGATTGTATTTATATTCTGTTTTAAATTAATAAGTATTGCCATTTTCGTGACCAAGATTGCCAGCCTGAATAATATACTACTGGTAGATACGAGGAGTAATTTTATCAATCTAATATTATAGTAGTTTTTTTAGAGTTATCAAAATTCAATAAATTATCAGTGTCTCAATTTTTTAATTTGAATTTGGTACAATTCGAATTTAAAATTCGTCTAGATTTTTTAGAAAGTGACGTAACTAAACCACATACATACATATTAAAAATATCTTGAAATACAAATTTCATGTTGTGCTACTTATTGATACTTAAGTTATTTATCCAATTTACCGTGGGGGAGCCACGATTCGGCATGAATCTCCGGCTCGGAGTGATACCACGGCCTCACAGAAAACCGGTATGAAACACCTATCACCTTTCCGATCCCCCAAAAGCCGGCAACGCACTTGTGACGCATTTGGTGTTGCGGGTGCCTATGGGCGGCGGTAATCGCTTACTATTAGGTGATACGTCTGCTCGTTTGCTCACTCTTCCATAGAATTCTAACTGTATAGAACTATATAACTACAGTATACATTACTTCAGAGCTCTCTTTAGTACATAACTGAATAAAAATTTGATAAATCGAACCATTATTGGCTCAATAAAATAAGCTAACTAAATTAACAGTAAGCGTCCATAGTCCATACTATGCACCATGCTGGCGTGGCTTTTGGCCGTTCCGTCCAAACAAGGAGCCAAAATAATAAATATTTCGGATCCCTAACTCACAACGCCATCTAGTCCCTAGCTAAGCTTGTGATATGGGTATTAGACAACGGATATAAATACTATTTTTTAAATACCCGCATGTGCAAATTTTAATATTTGCAGATCATACAAACATTTGTTCTGACTATGGAATAATAATAATAAATAAATATTCCGGACATCTTACACACAACGCCATCTAGTCCCAAGCTAAGCAGAGTCGCAGCAGCAGGGAATCGAACCCGAGACCTAGAGAGAGAGATGATATGTATGTATTTAGATACATATAAGTATGGATATCAGTAGTCTGGTTATTGGCTAGTTTGTGATCAATCCGCTGTGTCTGACATTATAATCACACAGTTATTTGAACTCGGCGGACATCGAACCCCTACCTTTAGTTCAGCAGTCTGGTTAATCAACCACTACACACATTAAAATAATCAGAATTTTAAAATCTGATCTACTTAATATTTAACTTCACGATTAACAAAATGTAATTTAAAATGTTAGTTACATAATATTCAAAATGTTCCTGTCACATAATTACATATCATTATAATATGTTATAAAATTATATAAAAAAATACTTTCCGATGTTCGTGATTAGTATTCAATAGTGTTAAACAAAGATGTTATATAAATAAAAAAAAAAGTTAAAAAGGAGTTAAGTTTCTAGAATTTTTAAAACCAAAATCAATAGGTACATTTACATCAGCATATCAATGCACTGCTATATAGATGCCTCGCTTAGCTAGATCACCAGAGGTCGCACTTTCAAATTCAAATACGTTGGACAAAATTTGCGACTGGATTCTGTCTTCCGAAATACATATGTCTAGCTTGGGAATCAGTACCAGTACCTATTAATCACAATCAAACTGTCAAGTGTTTTTATTGCTTTGTATGAATTTAAATGTTAAGACTTTGGTGTGAAATAAGCAATTAAAAAATAAGATTTTGGCCAACTATAATACGCTGGCCAGACGGATGGGTAGGTATACGGTTTGTTTCAGGTCAGTTAAATAAGGAATTGTGATTAGTAAATTAAATATCAAAATACTTAATTACCTAAAACCTCACTAAAACGAATAAGTAGGAGATTGTCAATTTTGTTTTATTATTATAAGTTTGTTATCTCGTAACAGAGTCTGATTTTCTACTTCTCGTTTGGGTTCATTCATATTTAAAGAACATACACTATCCCTAGAATTGAAAGAACTGTGGAGGAACGGGTGTCAGGGCCCACCAACACAAAGGAAGGATCCTCCGACCAGGCGAGGTGATCATGCCTGGCGGGCTACTGCCCAACAATTGATGTTGGGATGTTGTATATATGATAATCGGCGCGAGAACTTCTACTGCGCGATTCAGGATTGATAGTTTCTTCCTGTTGTACGTACTCCGTAGTTCAGTGTATCTGCGGTAGACGGCGCTGTATGTGGAAGTCGCCACAGAACAATGTAATAAAATGACTAAAACCACAATAATGAATCCATACCTGCTTATATTCTAAATTCAAAAGCAACTATGTCTGTCTGTTACGCTTTCACGGCTAAATTACTAAACCGATTTGGATGAAGTCAATAATGGAGATCCTTTAATTCACGAGGAAGGTCAAGACTACTTTTTACCGTGATAACCGACATACACCTGGAGGGAGCCGCGGGCAAAAGCATACATAATATAACGGCTTATGACGTAGACCTATTGACGTCGGTTAATACCTTAGCTTACGACTTAACAAATAGACTTTCGTGTTCATAGAATTAGTTATAAATCAAGGTGATTTAATACGAATTACTTGCAATCCTGCGGTTGCATCATTATTGAAATAATGTAAGAAGTGACGTACATCTGGTAGGAATTGTTAATGACTTATGACATTCTTTAAAATAATTTCTTTGTAACAGTCTTGAATATCTTGAAATAAAAGTTTGACTTAAATCAGAGCAATGATACTACAAACCTTCAAGAAGAGAGCACACTCCTCTTAAAAGCAGCGAGCGAGAAAGCGAGCGAAAAAACAAGCGATACAAGTACTCCCTTTCCACCTGTTCCATAAAAAAACACTAAATAGTTTCTTTATCAACAGCCTTTACTTTCCACTGCTGGACTCAAGTCTCGAAGGTTTGTTTTACAAAGCACCCTGGCCAGAGAGCTTGGTAGAAATAAGATTTGTTTCAATGCAATAAAATGAAATGATATCATTTATTTTGCAATTAGGTCACATTGACACCTCGCCATTCAAATTTCTTTTGAGCAGATGACTTCGGCCTTGTCTAACTTAATTAGTTTGAGAAATAATGTCAAAATAAACTCAGGAATCAAGTTTCCTTTACTTTCCAGTTATATTATCCTGCGTTTTTAGCTCCCTTAGTTGCCTCTGACGATACTCGCGAAGTGACACTTCCATACGGTGAGAATTACCACATCGATCAAACCCGTCCAATAATGCCAAGGCTCTCCCATGAGTATTTTAATATTTTTGAAGTCCTTTTTTCTCTATATTAAGTACTAGCTGACCCACGTAACCTCGTTTGCGTCTTATATTGCCCGTAGCGTAAAAATTTTCCCCGTTTTTGAAACATTCTTGATTGGTGCTCCTCTCCTATTAGTAGTAGCGTGATGATATATATAGCCGATAACCTTCCTCGATGAATGGACTATCCAACACGGAAATAATTTTTCAAATCGGACCAGCGGTTCCTGAGATTAGCGCGTTCAAACAAACAAACAAACAAACTCTTCAGCTTTATTATTAGTATAGATTTTTGAACGCCTAGTAACGACTCAAAATATACCTAATTGGCATGGACATAGCTAGGAGGCGAAATGTCTCTACACTATTGATATTATTTAAACCAATTTTTTTATATAATATTACGGTTAAAGGATAGTATTTTGTTCATTGTATTTTCTTAAAACCCCGAAACTAGAACCTGACTACGTTCGTGCTACTTGGCAATATGTAGGCGTATCAGTCTACTCTACTCGACCCCTTATGGGATATAGACGTTTCGATGTGGATGTAACGGATTAAGCAGGTGTTCTAATGCATTGCAAACGCATCTATTATTCAGTTATTCGCTTCCTGCTGCTTACAGAATTAAAATCAAACATAATTCATGCATAATATTCATTGATTAGATTTTTATGATTTCTTTTTTAACGAAACTCGGTCAGTTGTTCTCTACAAATAACGTTGAAATTTACATTTCAAAAGCCTCAAAAATAAGTCTTAAGTTGGTGTAAACAGCACAAGACGTCTTACATTGATGCCTGACATTCAAGTTTAAAGTACGAGAACTTCTTCGGAATAAGGAACTATGATGAACATACATAAATAGCCTGTCAAAATCATAACCCTACTTTATTTAATTAGAACTCCCGTGCAAGTATATATTGCTTTCCAGTTTACCACAGACACTAGCTCCCGTTAAATGCGTCCGTTACGCTGACCGCGCAGGCGCATAGATGTCTGCTCGCAGGTGCCGCTACACACGCCTTCCTGCGATAAATGATAGTGGATGTACACTTACACTGGATTACCACGGAATGCTACCTTAAACACCGGCTAAATTACTAGTAGGAGGTTTATGAAATTGCTGTATTGAAATTTTATAAATAATTTCTGGCTTAGAGATTCCTTTCTCGAAGCTTTTGACGTGGAGTATAAACACTTTAGATGTACCCTTAGTACTATCTATATTTGAATTTTCGTATTAAATAAATTTAGCTATTTTAGGATATGTAAGTTGGAGTGCTTTCCGTGCCGTTGTGACGAGTCACGTGTTAAATTTCCGTCCGGGTCAAGTAGTGATGAGCACAATCATTTGTACCTCTGACTTTACCATGAAAAGGTGCATATTTCTTATACATAGTATACTATTAACGTGGGTCACACATTTCCTCCTTCACCTATCCTTTGACCTACTTATCTACACTAAATGCTTATGATAGTGCATTTACGTTTGCAGTGCAATAAGTGAAGATCGAACCCGCCCACGCATATAGGTATATTATTGCAAGTCATGCACTTACAAGTACTTTATACGCACATATTCTTTAAAACATAACGTTGTCTGTTTCTACACGTATTCACTCACACTCTGCAAAAACAAGAATCCCAAAACTGTTACATAAAAAAACACTCCTCGCCTACCTAAAGTTAAATTATTTCGATGATCAACATAGATATGAAAATAACTAAACAATGCGTGTTTTCCACGTTATGCTACAATTCGGCAGTCACATATTTGAAAAAATTTAGACTAAGCCCTCATTAAACAAATAAATAAAAAAAAAAAAAATTGAAATAAATCTGATATTCTAAAGCAAAAAATCGAATGATGTGATTAAGCATTAAATTCGATGTCGTAACAAACTGAGCAGCCAATCGCGATTGAGTAAATATTGCAAATCGCAGCCTAAATGTACCCCCACGGAAGAGCGCCAAATGGCATTATGTATTATATATAGTATATTACTTATGTACATAGGTGGACTTAATGCCTAGGCCATTCTCTACCAGTCAAACTTAGGGTGGTGTAGAAATTTTGTGAGGTAGGCGCATATAGGTTATATAACTTCGGATTCAATATATACATTAGACATACATAAATTAGCAACATACATACATAGATATAAAACATACTGTACTTATACATACATACATATCAGTCAACATTATATTCATACCTACCTAGGCATTACCTACCTTCTACCACATTTTTATCGAATACCTTTGTTTTTTGTTATGTACCTACTCAACAGTTCTGTTATTGAAAAAATACTTTGCATTTCTGTATCTGATTAGAGAGTAAATCAATTATATTCATTTAAAATCTATTTTAAAGAAATATAAATAAAATTCATTCAGATGGGCGCGAAATTAATTTCATAAAAAAGTAACATTCACCACAGATTAAAAAGTAAAACAAAAGCGTACAACCATAGATTATGCACACCACATGCGTCCGTAATTTCCTCACTCATCGTGAAAGGCGTAAGTGAACGGTATCGGCGCCTGTGCGTGAAAAGCAAATGTAAATTGGTAGGTTTCCAAGTGATGATCGCAGAATTTGAAATGATAGTTTCATCATGGTCATCAACGTTCAACAACACCAATCTTATATTTTTGACTTTGACACAATGCATGTAGAAAACCTAATTCCATTTGTGAATTTTTAAAAACCTACAATCTGCAGATATCCTCTTCAACACAACAAACAGCCTTTGTTTAGTCCTTCAATATATATTGTATTTTTTTGTTCTGCGTACAGACACAATTTTTACAATAGTATTGTTTGACGAATCGGCATCGGATGAACTTTGAATCATGTAAATCAACTATGTATTGTTTTATCCCCTTGACTACACGGATGGCATAGTGGTTGAAGCGGTCTCCCCGCTTCCTACTGCCCTTCCCAGTGTTGCAGGTTCTATCGCCACATGGGACGATAATCCGCAAATTGTTGTTGTAAGTCTGGATGTCCCTCGCGACGTAGGATATCTTCAGAGTTTAATTAAGTTGCCTTTAAAAAAAGATTTTCAAATATAACCTATCATCCTGAATTGAAAACTTTTATAATATGACTACGCATGTCGAAATTTAGAATTATAACGAGGCAGGACCTGGTAAACATCTAGTGTCGACGGTTGATGAAGCTAATGTAGAGAACACAGCTTATATAGAAAAAACAAAAAGACGAATTTAAATCCATTGGATAATGCACTCGGTTAAACCACTAATATATCTTATTTTTATTTAATACCATTTAAAATGGTTGGTAAGTTACGAAATATAAATAATGGGCGAATCAATGTGACTATTTCCATTTATCATTTCTACAATTATGTAACATAATACATTATATTTTAGTACGTCGCAATTTCCTGATAGGGTCTATTACAGAAATAAATATTACGTATTCAAATTCTTACTTATCGATTGAAACATACCTTAATATCATTTAGGTATATTTAATCATTTAAATAATTAAAAACCCCATATTATATACATTTTAACTTAAACCACAGAACATTTACCTAAAAAACTAAAACAACAATTAAAACAACAAACAATTCATATTACGATTAAGTAGGTATCTCTTTATTTATCGAATCGATGAAACAAGGTCAGTCGGTATGACACCTCGATTTGCTGCAATATGCAAAACTGATAAAAAGCAGCGTCCACCATAACCTACCGTCGACCTCAACCGGAGATGACAGCGACAGTGGATGGGTGAGCGACGCGCGCGCAGTCTGACCGGAGCCGCGCACTCGCGCGCACCATGCCGCGGCCGCGCCTATCGCTCGCGATGCGTGACAACTGGCGCCACCTGCAGCGCCTCTACGGCCTCGACCTCGACTTAGACGACATCTCACCCCCGCGCCGTGCACCCTCGCTCGACTCCCTAATCAACTCTTCCGAAGGAGCCGCTTCCAGTATCGATGCATCCGCACCGGAAGACTCCGATTCAGGAGCTGACACTCGCGCTGACCCAGACCCCCCACGCCGGAAGACTTCCAACTCCGAACGGATAAAGAAATACCCTCAAAGTTTCTCATCATCGTCCAGCGGCCACATGGAGACGATACATGAAGAGACAATGGAACCAAAAGTGTCTGTGAAGGAGATTCTCGCCCGTTTCGAGAATCTTACTGAAAAAATTGATACGCAGGTAAATCAGTGTTTCTGTGTTGTGTTCTGGATGTTAACTGTGTGAACAGGTTTGAAAGTATCACTTACTATAAACATGCTTTACCGTGACAAGCTGTGCTTTAAATTATATAGCAGTACTAACAGATACTAAAACTAGATTACGAGTTCTATGCTTCATGATGGTGTTTTCATACGGGATAAATAAAACATATATAGGAGTATTAATGAAAAACGTGTGCTTGATCTTTTCGCCGATTTTCTGAATCAGCTGTTTGAAAACAAACAACAAAAGTGATGTTACGAAATTATTTCAGTCAGCGTTTATCTTTTATACAAAATTGCAGTTTCGAAACCGGTGCACTGTAACAGACGATGTTAAAAGACGATTATGTGGGGACATTTTTTTTCTGTTAGCAGCGCGAACTGACACTTTCCAATCAACGCCGATCTCGCTAAGTAATCGACCTATTCATAAGATTCAATGCAATTTAGTATTCTTTCTGTTATTTGTATCTCGTGACAATGCTGTTTATTGAAAGGCGTAATTGTTTTTACCCGACAGCGTCAGGAGTTTACATTGTTCGCTCCGTAGCCTAAACGATTGGATGGGTTTTGGCTTAAGAGATGTCAGTAGATTCGTTATAACTGTGAGAGTGACACTGGTTATATTAAAATTATGTATATGAATAAATAATTAAGTATTCAGATTTCACGCATTCGTGCGTTTTGTTTTTTCTTTTTAATAATCACTTGATTTTTATAATGGAACGTTTAGACAGTTTGCTTTGCATGTTGTTATGAAAATATAACGACAATTTATTTGTAAGGGCATCTTCTAAATACATGCATTTCTAATCATTATTGTTGAGTATAATAAACAATAACAAGCTTTATATAATATTCCAGGGGCTTATTATTTTTAAGAAGCCTGCGCTACCGTTTTTTACGTCGATTGACTTGCAAAATGGCTCCGACATAAACCCAAATTATTTTTACTTGACTATGTAATTTGGTTTAATTGTTACAGGCGGCTCATTAAAAACAATAAACTTTTCTCACATACAAACTCAGTAACGAAGTATTTTTGTCCGAGGCGTCAACGCTAATATACTGTTAAATATACGTACTCATACTTATATATTTTATCATTAAATGATCGTGCAGTCATTGTCCATATTTAAAGTACTCTCAAAAAAAAAATTGCAAACTTATTCTCATAATTTAAACTTAGACGAATCTGTTGACACCTCCTAACCCAGATTCAACTCGTTACAAATCGTGCCAAAGAAATATTCTATTCCTACCTGTATAGCCTTCATACAATTGAATAACCCACCCCGTTTTCTTAAGCAATCGAAAAAAAATACCACACAAAGCTTTATCTACATTAATATTATAAAGAGGAAAACTTTGTTTGTATGTTTCTTTGTAATGAATAGGCTCAAAAACTACTGGACCGATTTAAAAAATTCTTTCACCATTCGAAAGCTACATTATCTACGAGTAACATAGGCTATGTTTTATTTTGGAAAAAAATAGGGTTCCGTAAGATATTAGGGTTTTTCGGACGCAAGGTGTAAAAATCAACCAGAAAAGTTACTTATTTTGCGAAAATTTTCATGCTACGGGCTATATAAGACGCAAACGAGGTTGCGTTGATCAGCTAGTCAATTATAAAATAAAATCTGATACATCATTCAATTGATAAAACCCACTATTTCGTAACATAATTTCTATTAACTCT
The DNA here is from genome assembly GCA_916048165.1 of Spilarctia lutea. Taxonomy (NCBI): domain Eukaryota; kingdom Metazoa; phylum Arthropoda; class Insecta; order Lepidoptera; family Erebidae; genus Spilarctia; species Spilarctia lutea. The sequence continues at coordinate 4,360,285 of OU696479.1, read as the reverse complement.
GAACATCTAGCAACTTAACTACATGACTGATTATATTTTAAAATTATTGCAAATCATGTTTGACCTTCCTGCAGTCTAATCTTTAGTGTGTTGCGCAAGTGCGTTGTTAAATTCGAAATTATCTAACAATTATTTGCATTAATCGTTATCAACAGCCTTTGGTTGGCCACTGCTGGACATAGGCCTTTCCTTAGCCTACCATATCACTCTGGTCAAATGGATTGGCTAGGGTTTACTTTCGACATGCGCGTTTTGAATAGGGGTGGTGGCACTCCATACTCATAATACCATTTTGCCAAAGTAAACATTTGAAACTGGTTACAGGAGCTTGATTACACACAGACGGAAGATCACCTCACTTGCCTATCATAAGTTCATCGCAAATAGACATCAATACTCACATACATACACACACGCCTTCATACACCATCCTCTAAACCACACCCACATAAACTCAAACATCACCCAGCACCCTCTCTCCCCCACACACACGCACTCACAATCATCATCCATACTCTCACAATACAACTGATAATAACAGCAAAATTGGAAACAAGCTATTTTGCCATCCCTAGCGCAACTGAACACTGTTTCCCAATATACAGGCTTGTGCCTAGTTCGGAAATCAGTTCTAGGACCTACTCTAACTTAGTTATGTAAACGATGTTCCTACTATCAAAACATTATCTTGTAATTTTTTTTTCTTACTCATCTCTCGTAGAACAGTATAGTTACAAATAATAAATGTATTTGGAGATACTATACAGATTATTCCATTTGAAATCTGCGTCAAGTCCTGCGTCGTTCGCTCCTTTAAATTGGACAAGGGATTTTAACACTCGGATAAATAGATATTCTACAATTTGTTTGCATTAATAGAAGTGAGTTCACCAACCTGTCATCTTGAACTACAAACATGACCAATCACTCAAGGCAAGGCTGTCTAGTGACAAAGAGATGCAAGCGCGTGTTTGTACTCTAATGTTTTGGTAACTAGTTTTATGAAATGTAATTTAAAATAGTTTTAATTAGCTTAACCTCAAACTTATTACAATAAAATATATAAATGTCTCAGAGATCATCTCATAAGGAGTTCATTGTGTTAATTATTATTATACTGCCCTGAATTTCAAAGATGCAATTTAAAAAAAAATTGCCTTATTCGAAATTCAAACAGAAATAACAAGACAATGTTCTACGTAGTCATAGTTACGAATTTTAGTGACATTTTAAAATTATATTTAAAAGAGAACAAACTAGAACGCGGTTTTATTGAAAAGGTCGTATTTAGTAGTCGCATACGATGAATATCTAACCTTATTGGCAAAATCATAGAGCACGGCCTTCTCTTGTTTGCTGCGATAAATTCCCCGTCCCTTTTACGAAATCACACCCACAGACTATAGTAAAACGGGACGAAAAATGTTAAACTTAAAAAAAAACATAAATATTACAATTCTGAAACTTCTTGTCTCGTAATGATGTCACGTACGATTTTGCCCCTTCTTTATAATTATCACTTTGATTCGTACGTAGGTATTAAATGCAGTTTAGAACGAAAATTAATATTGATAAATTATCAAGTAATTGAACATCAAGGCGTTCAAATTTTTCTTGATAATATATATAAATAATTAATATTTACATACCCTTGATAGATTTGATTAGAACGATGATGTACGCAGTTCGTTCCGCCAAATAACGCTGCATTTGTTATCTGTGCAAAAAGTTCACTTAACCATAGATTTTATGGTGTATTGTCGGTCAGTTCCTGTTTCCAAGTCACTGAACTGAATCCACGAACATAGACTCATCAAGCTTACAGAAAAAAGGAAGGGTTATAGTTTTGGCAGTCTACGTATGTTTGTGTTTCACCATAGCGCCTAAACTACGGAACCGATTTTAATGAATAGGGTGTCAACAGGAGCTCTAGCCAAGTTGCTAGCGTTTTTCTTTCTGCAATCGTTAACGCTTAAATTCTCGTGTGTCATTGGTTAATAAGTGCTAGTAATTTGGCTAGGGGGGCAGATTTGGAATAAATACTCGGGTAACAAAGGCTTATATAAACTTTATAAAATGTTTTACACAGTGGGGGTTTTAGTTTTTAAACCTTTTTCTGTTAAACTCCTGAATTTCTAAATAAAATAAGAAAGATATTTTTGTGAACTGAGAATGAAAGAGTTAATTTTTTGTACTGTGAATATGGAGTTAAATATGTTTTCATTTCCAAATGGTTGGATATCAGACCAACATAACAAATAAGATATCAGAATTAATTATCTTTTAATTATCGCAATGATATTTGCTCTCATCGAAAGTGGATTAATGTTACATTTCGAGAGACCAGTTTTATTGATGTTTTATTGCATTTTGGTTTTGGCTTTCGCAATATGCAGCTTGATGACGTTATTTGTCAAGATTCTGCAAAACTGAAGTAAATCTTTTGAAAATAAAATACTTTTGTAGGGTTCGGAGTAAAACTCGGATAGTTGTGTGAAGGCTTGTTTTAGAGGCACATAAAGATCTGAGTTCTATCTTCGCTATGTAAGCCTAAATCAATTCCAACAAACGTCACGTCATAATCCGCTAAACACTAGGTTTCGCTTATGACGTAGCGTCCATTTTACTACTAAAGCTTAAGAATTATTACTACATCTCCAAAAGTAGGCTAGCTACTTAACTATACATATATGCGCATATTCATACAAATGAACAAACTAAATTACCAGCTTACTAATAGTTTTAATAGCTATATTAAAAGTGAAACACGTCACAGTGTGCGCTTGCGCAGGGAAAGTTGATCATATGCTTGCGCTTATTACAGCCGATACATACAATCGTGTGTTATTGTTATATGTGTACGTTTGTTTGTTGTTTTTTGCGTTTTGAAAACTCCTTTGTTTACTCGCAAACGTATTTTTCATTGAGACTCTATTGCGTGTTATTATTCTAATTAGGTACTGGTATATAAAACAAATCAATTCTAATAATTGATTAATTAAAAATAACTGTAGTATTCAGTAAGACCTATGTCCAGTGTAACAGTGGACTACTGACTATTTATATTGAATCAATGGGTATTTCGACATTTTGTTCATTTTTAACTATCTTCAAAAAAGGAATTTTCAATTCGACTGGTTTTTTTTTATGTTTGTTACCTCAGAACTTTCGACTGGATGATTCAATTTGGTCCAGTTCTTGAAGTCGTTTTTCTTGTTATTTTTTTTGTTTATACTAGCTATTAATATAATTATAATTAATATACGAGTATGTACGTACGTTTGCACATTTTTTATATACACACATACCTTCTTTATACTTGTTCATTTCACGCAATTTATTTTATTATTTTTTCTACTTTCAAGCCTATTTGAACGTCGGTGTATCAAATAATTATGTATATTCATTCTCGTGACTGTCATGTTTGAGCGAAATAACAGATTTATATACATCTTCTGGTAAAAGAAAGTAATGAATTTAATTATAATTTACTGTAATGTTTCAAAATACCACTAATTCGAATATAAAAAATAGTAGTAAAGTTTATTGCTAAGAAAATTAAAACAACAAATACTTATAAACTAAACGAAAATTAAAATACTCGTACAATTGGGCAAAACGGCCAGCCAGCACCGATTTTCAGTTACCTCCAAAGATCTTAGGTAGGGTTCTGTTATTAGGTAGCGATAAAAACCATCATAATCAACAATAACTATAAAAAGTCCACTGGTGAACATAAACCTCTCCTGCTAAAGGAGATTTTGGCCTATCATACCACACTGGTCGGACTGGTCATTAGCCAGACTTGGTGGACTTCTTTTTACAATAATGTTGTCCTGCATAGCCAAGTTGCACTCGTAAGCAACGGTGGCGCGGTCAGTATCTGGATGGGTGTCAGTGGAGTGTTAAGCAGTCCGTCTCGATTATTATCATAGGATAACAGTCGTGAAGCTTAGTTGGAGGCCTTTGGGCAGCTTAAAAACATCCAGCGGTCAAGATTACGTAGCCACAACGTTGTCTTGCCAGTTCCCAACCCGCAGCCAGCGTGGAGACGTATGGCCTTAACGTCTCCTGGGAGCAGACCCGAGCCCAGCACTGGGACATTCTGGTTGTTTATGATGATGATGTCCTGATGTTACGACACCCATTGGATGAACAGGGATGGTGATACTGTGTATTCTTAATCTGTAACAATAAAATAAATATGCAACATTTAAATACTTTAGCGCTTAACATAAATCCATCTAGGGACTATGTTATACCTATACCAGCTTAACCATATAGTATGCCTAATCATGATGAGCTGTACACAATGCGCCATAGCAAACCAATAACAGATTGTATTGTGGAGACCTCGGCGACAATCATCATGGCAATCGGACCGTAGTGCCGCTTCCGACACGACACGGTTTTAGCAATGAATTAGCGATGCCGTGTGAAATGTTTAGATGGGTATACCATATATTTAATTGCTTTTTGCTGTTTATCTGAAAATAGAGAAGTCTTGGTGCGAGGCCAGAAAAGAAACCAGGCAAAGCTTTTGTTGCACTCAGCCTCGAAAAAAGCAAGATGAAAAGGACGTAGCTACGCTACTATAACGTATATAAACTAATATTATTAAGCAGAAGAGTGTGTTCGTTTAAACGCACTAATCTCAGAAAGTACTGGTCTGATTTGAAAATTCTATCTGAGATATATAGCCTAGTTATAGAGGAAGGCATAGGCATATTATAAGGTTATTCTTAATAAAAATAAACGTAAAAAAATGTTTTTAAAAATTATCTACCATACTATCCTCCATATGTCTTCCTAAAACTGATTATTTCCAATTTTCTAGTAATAAAAATCGAAGTATTTTATTGCACATGATACTACGTGATGTATTGGAATGTTTGTATTATTGTGACACAAATACTCGTTACACATATAGAGTGTGGAGAAGTAAATCGATTCATCGTTTCGTTCCTAATCGATATAACGGTATGCTCTGTATTACTCACCTGTAGTGGGTAGTAAAATTTGATATTTTGTTTGATTTCTCTCTCTTTAGCGTACCAACTATTTAAATGTTTCTTTTCACATTTCTTGAAAGTTGCCAAACCGAGGTTTTTTTACGTTTCTCCCCTTTTTATTTAATCCCAAAGGCCATAGTTACTAATCATACTTACTACCACTAAATAATCAATTCAGTTGAAATATACATACAAAACATAAAAGGAATTAATTTCGATACTTACTTGTAAACGAATATTGCAAATTTATAGACTTGCAGCGCAGTCAATATTTGTGAATGCTTTTCTAAGTTAAAAGGAGAAAAAAATTAAGATCCGTCTGTGATAATTTAAGTTAACTATATGGAAGGATATTGTGTTTTACCTTAATATGAGGTTTGTTTCCATCCTACCTAACTAATACCGATTATTATCTGTACCTTAATCTGAGGTTGCAATCTGTGCAGGAAGCTAGATTATTAAACGCACCATTCAATACACTCAAAACATCCGGATGCGCGAAGTTGAATGCATGCAGCAATTTAAGAACGAAACAATTTTTTTTAAATATAAATAGCAAAATTTACAAGTAATGGGTAGTAGATTTATCGACCAAATTTTAGGGGATCTAAACCACGACCTCCGACTTAGCATGCTAGTCAACAACCACTAAATCAGACATTAAAATGATATGCCTCTTTGCAATTTAAGCATTCAAATTTTACGACAAAATACTTAGTTCAAATTCACACACATAATACACACCAGCTTATTAGTATCGCTGAACAGTAATTGTAATATTTATATTTTTAAACGGTTCAAATTAATTTGACCTGACGTCGTGTAACGGCATCTCGTCATTTAAGTTAAACCCATTACCAGAATTCCCATTCAGCTAAGAGTTTTACTGGCGTGGGAACTGGTGACGTACCTCTAATATTATGGACAGTGATTAGACTCTACAGTGGGTGAGTGGCCGACGATGGTGACTTGGAATCGAGTCTATTTTAATGTGAGACATTAAAAACAAAGAAACGAACGAATAATAATCTACCAATAAAGTTGAATGACATTAAACATTAAGTTGGTCTAAATCCTGTTTTTTGCCTTAAAAGCCGAGTTTCGAAACGATATTAAATTACATACTAGTGGTTTCTGGCTTGTGCCATGACAACACTATTTTTTCTGACAAATCTTGTATCTCAATTTCAATTAATTATACTGTTAGTAATTTAATTAACTAATAGTATTTCATTAAAGACATTGTTAGTTTACAAAACATTGACTTTTACGTCGACGCTATTCCAAATTCTGTTTAGTTAAAATACTGGTAAATTTTAATTTTTTTAAGGAATATAAAAAAGTATAAATTAAAATAATAAGTTTTCTATTGTCTATAAAATGGTGAAAGTTAGAAACAAAAATACTTTATAATTTTGGCGCGATTCTCGTTTCTTGTCTTTGGTAGACATTGAGAAATTAATTACATCTAATTTATAAATATATTCATATTTATTCACATAAAGAGTTGTTAAGTTAATGTTTAAGTTTTATTACTGTTTAGTAAAATTTAGGTAGGTGTAGTTAAATATTTAAATGCAACACTTTTTTTCCTGTCACCATACTAACATAGCATTTGTAATGAACACTTTCAAACGGCTTTTTTTTATTCGTATATACTGATAATGAGATAGTTGAAGACTTTGATTTAAAGACGATTCAATCATAGAACGAACAAATGGGTTGTGACCCTGGGACAGAGACACTGAAGTCTAAGCGTATTTATTTTTTAGCTGGACATCATAGGCCACTTGGTACGATCCTCCATTACTCTTGTAACTCGTTTTAAGTCGATCGTATTGCCTCTGTGGCGCAATGGTAGCGTATGCGACTGCTGTTCTTGAGGTCTCGGGTTCGATTCCTGGGTCGGACCAAATGTTTGTATGATCTACAAATATTTGTTTCGGAGTTTGGGTGTTTTCTATGTATAATATGTATGTATTTACAAAAAAAAAAAAAGTATATGTGTATTTATATCAGTTGTCTAGTACCCATAACACAAGCTCTGCTTAACTTGGGACTAGATGGCGTTGTGTGTAAGATGTCCGAAAAAAATATTATTATTATTATTATTCTCTTTATTTAATTATATATACATATTAATTACATTTTTAAATACATAAAAAAGATAAACAATAACATAATATATATTTAAAAATATAAAAAATAGTAGACCACCGACTTCGGGTACAGGGACCAAGAAACCGGTGGTTAGGGCTCCAAAGACAGGAACCTCCTCACTATGCGTGCCGTGTCAAGAAGGACTGCCTTCTGTATCAGACCCTTGATCCAGCCTTCTAACGTGAGCCTCTTAAGGTGTTGGTCGAGGCTCTTGGCTATCAATCCGTGTTATTATTATTATTATTATTATTATTACCAAGGAGGGTAGCTTTTAGTTCGTATATCATTAAAGAGAAGGACGCGGTCTTTCAATAAAATGCGATGAAATTAGCAAGGAACAAGATCTATTTTAATATTATTGCAGAACCGAAATGTATCACGCAATTTTGACAGATTTAATAAAATTCAGAAAACACATTTTTGACAATTTCTTTAACATTAAATATCTTGTAATAGAATAATTAACATATGACATAAGACATCTAGATAACACGCTTGACACAAATCTAAATTTTCGCAAGAACATGGATTGATTGCTTTCAAGAGTTCGTAAAATTTATAAAATTAATGTATATAGGTATGCGAGAAGTGACATAATACAGGTGATTATGAAACAGTAAAAAATAATTTACATTATGTCAAATTTTTATTTACATATTGCATAAGTTTTGGAAGTAGTGTTGATAAATCATATGTTTATTCGATGGAACGATTAATAATATTTTTTCATCTTTCATCGTGGCCATCTGTGTACAATTCGATTGAAATATCGATTGGACCAAAGCAACCTTTTAAATATTATCGCTTTATGCTTTCTACATTTATTAACACACTAGAAGCATTGCTATACTTGCTCATCCAACGGAAATACTACACATTTCAGGATGTGCCTAAATACTATTCTAGACTATATTATCTATTTCTATTCTAAATTCCATCCAGATTTATTCCGTCGCTTTTGCGTCAAAGAGCAACAAAATTCCATTCTCACAAACTTTTGCATTTATAACATTAGTAGTGAACGCAGTACCAACAAGTAAGCAAGGTGTAAGTAAAGCAATTGAAATTCACCCTCCGTTACGGACCTTCTAACTTTTTGACCAATAAAAAACCAACTAAAGATGGCTCACATCTTTACTTCAATTTCTAAGTTATTTCTAAATTCATAAGAGCTGTAATCGCTTGACAACTTACATCAATACATGAAACCGACACCTGTTGTGTCAAGTAGGGAGACGAAACCACCGGACCACATTTCCTGTGCGTTAACTGAAAACCCTTCTGTTCTAAGTTTAAAGTCGAGTGAGTGTCTTTGGAAGGGTTAATCTTCACCTGTATATCTGTGGTTATTACACTTTTTATCCAGTTCAAACCTTGCAGACGATTATATTCTCTTAGAGCGTGAAAGATATACTTTACATAGTATAAAATTAATTCGTTTCCGCTTTCTGACTTTCTACAGGAAAATAGGACAGGAGAATTTGTACAAATTTAGAGTAATATCATATTTATAGAAACATTAGTGACCCGGCCCGGTTACGCACGCAAGTCTTTGAAATTCTCGAAATTGCTCTATTATAAAATGCAAAGGCATATATTACATAAGCAAACCTTCCTCTTGAATCTCTCTATGTATTGTTGAAATCTGTATTAAAATGTCTGAATAGAAGAGCTGTGTGATCGGTGAGATCTTCGCTTCGATCTAGTTACAGCTTGGTAGGAAAATGAAAAATGTAACATACAGATCTATAGTTACATACAGGAAAGAAAAATCTTTAAACTCGTGATATTTGCTCTCATTGTGAATTCCATAGTGTCTAACACACATAGTTTTGTATCTAGCTTTACTCAAAGTCAAGGAACAAGACACGTCTTTGTAAAAGTACATATTATATGCTACAACATAATAATATTTTCTTAGACACCTAATCTAGCTAAGAAACGGCTAAGTTTCTTATCGTATTTAAACTACTGACTTGTGATGTTAATTAGAATACCTTCCTGTAGTTATTATGAGATACTTTCGACAAGATGCGGATGCGCATAGACACAGGTACCAGTAAATTGACAATATCAGCACAACTAATTGCTATGGCTCCAAAGAGAGCGTGACCGCTAACTCTCTTACTTTCCACACGTACGTATCATAAAAACATACTATTTTGTGGCAATTTTTACTATTAGGGCTGTTCATGTAACCACATAATGACTACATAAGTCCAAGTGAATTACTAGAGTTATAGTCCTTAAAATATAGCTTGATCTCTCTGACAATTATCATTATGATGACATTATTGTCATTTTAGGACTTACGAGCTATATTTTAGGTTTAACACCCAAATATTTGTGATAAAACTGGAACGTAAACAATGAAAATATAGATAAAATAAAATGGCTGGATTGGTTTCGTAGCCACCTGCTACTGCATTGATAGTTTTAAATTTAATATACTTACTGGTTAAAGTTAAATACCCGCATGCCACCGATAATTGCGTTATCAATTAAATTGGTTCGATATTCCGAATGTCTTTTATTCCGTATGAACATCAAACAGAGGAAATCGTTTTTTGTTTGATTTGATAATGATGGTCCTGAGTGAAGGTACAGAAAATTATTTCCGTACTTATATGTTTATGAACACTCAAAGATTGTTCTTTTGGGAAATCTGTTTCTCATTCCGGTACCCATTTCAAACCCGATCTTTCTCACCCTATTAGTTGTTATTGGACTGCACGGTTGGTCTAGTGGTTTAAGCGGTCCCTACGCCACTTGCTATGCGCCAAGTGCCGTGTGTTCAAATCCCACGTGGGACATCACTTTGTGTGATCCACAAAATGTTGTCCTGATTCTAGGTGTTCTTTGTGTCCGTTACATGTATGTTCGTAAAGTCCCCCACGACAGGATGTTTAATCTTAATACGGGAGTTGTCTTTAAAAAAATACATATACTAAATATAATATATATGTACTATTATTAAAAAAAAATTCTTTTTGAAAACTCTATACACTTAGTATATCGGCGGACCATTTACTTTCTTCCATAGTTACATATGCAAGTGATTGCAATCTAAGAAGGGTTTGGGTCCCTCGCCAGGCAGGTGTCGGGCACAAAATAAATAATACAAGACAAACTGTATGAAAATGATGTTATACTATGCAAAAATGGCGATCAATTGACATTTTATCAACATTTAGTTACGTGTACTTCATATTTCTAGCAAAAATCTTTGTCTTCCAATGTTACCATTATAAAAATATATGTATCTAGTAACTAAAATATAAGATAACCGGAAATAACAATTTAAAGTACTGACAGCAGAAAAAGTGCCTATAATATATTTTTTCAATGTATTAGCCTGCCAAAGTGACTTTACTCTGCCTGATGGTAAGCATAAGTGGAATTCAAAAGTAGTGGTCACCATATTTACTCATTGCGAATGCAGACAATGCAGCATGGTGACCCACATCATGACGGCCATGATGCTTCTGCATTATTGCTGCCACCGATCCCGCACTCACCAACGAAACTCGACAGCATGAATGCTGTCATTTTAGGTTGATCTTCTCTGAAGTCAGCGTGGCTATACTACCTCTAATGTTCTTTTTATGTCAAGTTGATTTCACATTTTAATTGACTTCGAAATTTTTACTGAAACTTAACTGCCACATATTGCAACATCATTTAATTACAACTTGACAACAAACAAAACTCTCATTGCAGACGCAGATGCAGAGAGAAAAAATATTAACATAATCTTGACAACTTTCGAGTGTAGGTCTCAAAAAAATTACCGTCAAATTTGTATGCCGATGCATTTTTTATGAAAAATATATATTTTGCAAGCCCCAAAACAAAAATCAGTTTGTAATTAATGAAAATGAATAAAAAATTTCAAGTCACCATTCTGACATGTTAGAGCTGAGGGTCACTCGGAAGGTACCATTCACTTTGTATGCCACAAGTTTTTTTCAGTTTTTCATCGTATTTTCTCGAAGTATTGATTTTTAGAAACTGTTATTAATTAAATTGGGACACTCATCAAATCGACGTGTTTCGCTCCCTATCCCGCTTTTTCCTTCCACTTTCAGAATTTGGTCCAATAATAAAAGTTGGGTGTCTCGTCAAAACGAAGCTGTGTATAAACTTTCAGCCTGTTGTCAATCACTGAAATCCCTTGTTCGTGGGCCCGTGGACTATAACGATTGATTATTCAGCCATAACTTTTTTATTGTGCAGTTTCGGACATACTTTCTTTTCATACAGGCTATATAAAATAACTCAACATTATCTTTTGTTTATTTTTTTTTTTTTATTGAATTGGAGGCAAACGAGCAGACGCATCACCTGATGGTAAGCGATTACCGCCGCCCATGGACACCTGCAACACCAAAAGCGTCACAAGTGCGTTGCCGACCTTTGGGGGATGGGGAGAGGGAATGGGGGAGGGGTTGGGGTATGGGCCTCCGGTATCCTCACTCACTCGGTGAAACACAGCGCAAGCGCTATTTCACACCGGTTTTCTGTGAGGCCGTGGTATCACTCCGGTCGAGCCGGCCCATTTATGCCGAAGCGCGGCTCTCCCACGGTGAAATTGTGGTGGTTGTTTATTTCCTTCTTACATTCTCACGGCCGTGGTGACGAACTGGTTACTTCTTTTCTAATAAGAATGTCTATTACCTAAACATTTACAGTACATATGTACAGTATATATTTATATATATTTTTGCTTTTAAAGACATGGTCGATACACATGGTCTTACCTCTTAATCTTGCCTGAAATAAGGTAACATTTCCATATTTTCTAATGATATTAAAACGGTAGGCAATACCTCAGTTTGTGATACTTTATTCTTGAGCTCAGTGTTGCCATAGAGACTGAAATCCAAAAAACATATGAAAAATTAGCCACTTAAAGAATGATAAACTCCGGTTATGATTGTACAGAATGTAACTGCTTACTAACTGCCTGGAACCGCCGTCATTTAATGGTGCTTTAATACTTGATGACTATATTTAGCTTAGAACTTCCTGAAGTTGAATATATGTATTACAAGACGGTACGACGTGTTTTTAATGATCGTTCAAGAAAATATGGCACACATATTTACGAAATTCAACGACATACATTTTTATTCAGTAGGTAATCATTCACAGTTGGCCTTATAAGACAATAATCTTGTTAAGATGAGGTAATCACGAATAAATTGATACAAAATTGGACTTTTTAGCACGATTAGATACGATAAAAAACAGAACTATAAGCCAACCAATTTTAGTCAAGTAAAAAAAGCAATACAAAAAAAACTGAAATAAAAAACATGTAACTGTAACTAAATTTTAGAATTAAAACTTTTGTTTGCACAAATAGCTTAATAGGAGCTCAAAATCGAGATAAGGACCCTATCTACAAGAATGTAAGGATAATAATCATGCAGCATAGCATGTGTGTGGATTGATTCCTTGCTGCATAAGTAGGTTCCATTGTCAATGTTCTCGCCTCATCGTTTTACCGCATGGACGGTTGTTGATTACCAACGGTGACAATTAAAATTAAGATTAAGAAATATTAGTTGCGATCTTGGATGTTCAATGTGCTAACTGTACCACGGCCTCACAGAAAACCGGTGTGAAACAGCGCCTGCGCTGTGTTTCACCGAGTGAGTGAGGACACCGAAGGCCCATACCCCAACCCCTTCCCATCCTCTAAAGGCCGGCAACGCACTTGTAATGCCTCTGGTGTTGCGGGTGTCCATGAGTGGCGGTAATCGCTTACCATCAGGCGACACCTCTGCTCGTTTGCCAGAGATTCCATAAAAAAAATCATTCCTAGAATACTGAGCTTTGTTTTAAACTTCAGGTTATTAAAAGCATTTAATTAATTGTGTATTTCTCTTAATTGTATTTATGCACAGCAGTGACGTAATAAATTGTTTGCAATGCGACCTTTTCTTTACGAGCGGTGTAATTCAACAGGTTTGCCTTGACTGTATAATTCCTTCGTAGATACATACCGTCCTATCGCGCCTAGAAATCATAGTAACATAAAATCACTATTAAATAAGTAGGAACTAAAACTGCGAATTATAATTAAAAGTAATAACTGAATGAGAGTTTATTCATTACACATAAAAGTCTTTAGAACAAAACGGCCTCTGAACAGACCGGAAAACCCCTTTTACTAAAGGCGTAATACTAGAAAATATATGTGTACTGGCTTTTACCAGCGGTTCCACACATGTGTATGTCGGTAATCGCGGTAAATAGTTGCCTATGTCCTTCCTCAAGAATCTTCTTCCTTATCTACATGCTGAATTTCATTGTAATTGGTGCAGCGGTTTAGCCGCAAAAGCGTAACAGACAGACAGACATAAGAATAGTCAAATCCTATTCATTAGAGAAAAAAAAAATCATTTTTTAATTAGGTACACTAAGGCTTACAAACTTTACATTATTACATAGTCTGTTTAAGCGCTTTTACAGATGTAAATAAACAATTAATGTATTAAGACATTAAAATAAACAATGAAAACTATAAATTTATTTCCAATTAGCTGATCCTCGCAACCTCGTTTACGTCTACCCGTAGCGTAATATTTTTCCCTTTTTTAAACATTTTTCCTTGGGGCTCCGCTCCTATTGGTCTTAGTGTGATGTTATATAGCCTATAGCCTTCTTCAATAAATGGGCTATACCAACACTGAAATATTTTTTCAAATCGGACCAGCGGTTCCTGAGATTAGCGCGTTCAAACAAACAAACAAACTCTTTAGCTTTATAATATTAGTATAGATAAGCAAGAGAAAACTAGATAAAGACTAATCGTTTTTCAACTATCAGTAACTAACTATATAAACAACGTTAATACGATTGTTACAAAATTTAGTTCCTTATAAACCCAGCAAACCACCTTTTTGCATTTCTCAAGTTAATCAAAGATATATCACGCACATTCAATATTTTTGTAACAATATATACATTCTCTACTTTTGCAACCTATTTTTCGTGCCTTCACGTATGTTATTATGTTAGTGTTACTGAACATTCTTAGAAACGCACCCAATTGTACATATTTGTACGTGACAGAGATAATCGAATGCACTTCTCAATGTGTACAGCCATTTCTATTGCCTAATCATTAATGTGTGAAACCTGGGAAAAATTTAATGCAGTTTTGCAATTTAACTCAACCTTACTTAAAATATAAAATAAAAATAAATATTTCGGACATCTAACACACAACGCCATCTAGTCCCAAGCTAAGCAGAGCTTGTGTTATGGGTTCTAGACAACTGATATGAATACATATATACTATTTTTTTGTAAATACATACATATTATACATAGAAAACACCCAAACTCCGAAACAAATATTTGTAGATCACACAAACACTTGGTCCGACCCAGGATTTAAACCCGAGACCTCAAACACAGCAGTCGCATTCACTGCCACTGCGCCACCGATGCAGTTACTTACTTATATAGTACATAGAAAATTTATGAGTGTTTTCGTCATTGCCATTGAGCTGGGAACGCTCTACCAGTAGACGAGGATGCGTTGCAATTAGTAAATGCGTGCAAGAAAGAAGAAACATGCAAATACGTAAATAGTTATATATGTTATAGGGTTAAGTAGGTGTGTTAGGGTATTATAAAGTGACTTGTACAGAGAACTTGTACACGAATTGACGAATGAATAATTCCTAGTTTTAATTGTGACTGCCTTTAGAACTTCGGTTTTCGTATGCATTTGTTAATCAATCAATCATTTATTTGCGGAAACATAGGTTAGTTACAGATCGTAGGCTTATTTTAGAGGTACACTATGTCCTACCACATTATGCGGTGTGGAAATATTGTTATAAAAATGACATAAATCTAATTACAATAACACAAAAAAGATCAAATAATGTGAATACAAAATAATGTTTACATGAAATGGACCAAAGAAAAAATAAAATAAAAAATGGTTTCACATAGCACAAATACTGGTAGATAAAAATTGGAAAAAAAAATATAAATATTAAAATTATTAAATTGTATAAAGTGGATTTAAATTGTACGGAAACATTAGAGCAAATATTGTAAAGAAATTGAAACATTAAAAAATTACAGTAGATAAAAATTCATCAACGGAGGAATAACAGTTGTCTACTAGGTATTGGAATAATTTATTTTTGAAAACATTTATATTGCCCCTTTTATGTAACTAGGAATCCTATTGTAGATTTTTGTGGCCATAACAAACACGCTTTTCTCAAAGAGTCTGTCAACTTAAATGTAAAGAATATTTACGTGATCCTACGTATGATCATCAGATACGGTCGGACATTCGATTTACAGATCATTGTGTGATGAACATCATTATGATTTTTGTTGATTGTGTAATATATCTGTAATATGTATGTATTGTTTGTATATGAGTATATTTATCAGCATTCTAGGCACTACTTGTGATTCAAGTTAAAGAAAAAATTGGGGCCGTTCCCAAATAAGTCTATAGTGTTGATCCATCGATTGATACCGAGCAGCTATATAATATAATCGATGTTCTACATCACAATCTTGACGATCGCACTACACGCATTTATATTTCACGATTTGAATGTTACATAATGTGGTTGATAACAGTGAAAGTAGATGCGTCAAATATCGGAGAAAAATATTCCTATTCATGTCTTTGCTAATGTTAAACATAAGTTTTTATTAGTAAGTAGTGTAACTTGGAATACTTTAGTTTCTAAAAGCAGATACTGGATTACAAGTGGTAAATTAGTGGAAGTTTAAACGTAGTGTTTTAATAGTTTTTTCTTGCTACTGTTTTCCTTGCTAATATGTCACATTTTGTAAAGTTTCGTTTAACCTGAAGGTAGAATAAATTAATTTGTGAAGTTTTATATGTATAATTTATAAACCACTGAGACTTTTTAATACTTTTTGCGCTATTTTAAGTGATCTAAGAAATGTTTTTATGTCAATCTGCTTGATTGATATCTCGAACTCGGTATTGAACTCTTGGTAATAGATTTTAAATTACTTTCAACTGTCTTACCTGAATCAAGGTCAGGATATGGGCAGAAATTCGACTCCACTGTCCACCTAGTAGTTTAAGCGATCGCCATGCCGCTTATTCTACAGCGCCAAGTGTAATCGGTTCCATTCCCACATGTGACAACACTTTGTGTGATCCAGAAATTTTTGTTCTGCGTCTGGGTGTGCTTTGTGTCCGTTTCATGTATATTTGTTAAGTACACAGTATGTATATATTCCTAATGCGGGTGTTGACTTATATAAATAATGATTTGTTTTAGTGGATCCTAGCAAGCCTAATGCTTAGCAACGTTGCTAACGAGAGAGTAATTGCCAACTGTTAAATTTTTTTTTACTTCTATGAATTCGGAGCAAAGAAACTAAATTCAAGTTCGATAAATTGCGACTTGGTATAAAAAATAATAGTGTCTATGTACACAAGCGTCATTTATCTAATAAATGATAGTTTATTCTCAATTAACCACGGACAATCTCTTATTTTTTTTTAACCTCGTACCGGTTGCAAAAACTTGCTGAAAGATGCCTAATTTTTGTCATCTCATCGCTTCACTGTCTATGTTTGGTAACATTCATTTTAAAACGACGTTTTTTTGGCGTTGTTTAGACAGTTGCACAGCTTTATTGATTTTAAATAATTTGTGTCTTATCACAGTCTTGTCATTTACTTTTATTTATATTCTATACAAATAAATAAAATTGGAGTGTCTGTTTACAATATTTAAATTATCACTTTTTACTAAATGCATATGTATACACGGTACATATACCAAAATAACATTTTTTACATTTTTATTCTGCCTATTTGTCCTGGCTAATCTCTGGAACGGCTGGACCGATTTTGACGATATTTTTATTGACAGATAGCTGATGAAATAAGGAGTGTCTTAAGCTACTTTTTTTTAGAGTAGCTTTGCTCCGGCGTTACCCGCGGTTGTTGTTTTACCGCGAGTAACACCGCGGGGCTCTGCTAGTAATTAAATAAAATGGTTTTGACGCTCAGTGTAGTCGTAATTTAACATAGTAAGCTTTGCGAACTTGTATCTGTGTAGATTTTTTACCGCATTATTCCGTGTTGTGACGGATTAAGAAGGAATGCAGAGTGTAGCACTCCTATTCGTTGAGCGCTTAAGGCGATCTATGCATGACAACATCACTTCAAAGAGAAAGAAAACTTCAAACATACCCTATACCAAACCGTTTGGCCAGCGTGGTCTATTAGGCCAAAACATATTTGCTAAGGAGAGGCCTACGTCCTGTCCTGTGCTGTCCCAAGGGCTGTTAAAGGCTGTTGATGTGATATGTTTCACCAAGCTTCTTATCGATAATTGTGAAAAAAAATGTGCACATATCTTTTAGAATACATTTTATAACGTTTTTACCCGACTGCGAAAGAAGGAGGATTATGTTTTTCGAGTAGGTATGTATATGTATGTTTATTTCTTTGGCACGCCCTAGAGCCTAAACGGCTTGTCGTATTTTTGTGTGAGTGGTGTCAATAGATTCGTGTTAGTGAGAGTGACACAGAGTAAATATAAATTTAAAAAAAAACTTAAAGAAAAAATCTATCTTTTCAGTTCTTTGAAGAATTTAATAAATATGGCAGATATTAACGCAGTCGGGTTTTTTTTAAATAATTCATTATTTGAAATATTACACGTGTAGTACTATTAAGATAAATTTTAAATACTCAGTTGAAAGCAAGCGGGAATGAAGGACGAAGCAGTGAAGTCATAATGCATTAGATAATAGTGTATACTTTCAACTCCGCGTTGAACCCAACCGCTTTCTGCCCCAACTTTTACTCTCATTCGATCAAAGTTAATCACTCTTCGATCTTCGATACTTAATCATTGCTCTGGTCGCTAATAACCATGGAAAGTGGATACCAGTAGCTGTACGAGGAAAAGTGAAGGTATCTAGCATTGAAAACAGGTTGGGACGACAGAAAAACTAGACACGGTACATTTCCGCGTACCTTGTTCCTATATCTCAATCATCGTGATCTAACTTCTTACCGAGTTAAAAAACTGGTCATATGTTTTATATGTACTATTTTAATATCTGTTTGATTGTTTGCACTATGTATTAAATGACGAAATTTTAACTGAGTCCAAAAAAAATACGAAAAGGAAAAAAATATTAATTACAATGTAGTAAAACCTTACTTACTAAACATACATATCTATACTAATATTATAAAGCTGAAGAGTTTGTTTGTTTGGACGCGCTAATCTCAGGAACCGCTGGTCGGATTTGAAAATTTCTTTCAGTATTGGATAGTCCATTTATCGAGAAAGTCTATAGATTATATATCATCACGCAAATACTTATAGGAGCGGAGCAACAATGAAGAATGATTTAAAAACGGGATTTTTTTTTCACGAAACGTGCAATGGAAGACTTAAACGATGGTTGCGTGGGTCAGCTAGTACTAAAATATTCCTCTCACAGAGAATGTTGTGTTATGAAACTATCATGGAGACCGATACACCATATCTTTCAATCGAATACAGAACCTCCTACTTTATCGATAAAGGAATCTGTCAAATTGAGTCTACTAAACATAACTTTTTATTTATTTTCAAATTCTATAAATTTAACAGTTAGTACCTCTTTTTTATGAGCCTGTTGTGTCCCACTGCTGGGCAAAGGCCTCCCTTGCAACGAGTTACTTTTCTCTATACAAGGCTAGTTCCGGCCTGTCTCTGCGATAGGTCAAGATCGTCGCGCCATCTTTTACAGGGTCTGCCTCGTCGTCAGGGTCCACCCTGAGGCACCCAGCGTTCGACGACCTTGGCCCACCGGTCCGGATTCAACCGACATACGTGTACCCACATCCGGGACTTCAGTTTTGGAACGCAGCTCTGTGTTTCTAATACGGTCCTGTCGCTTCACACCCACCTTGCTGCGTTTCATTGCTCTTTGGCAAACCTTGAGCTTGGACTTCTGAACAAAGACCAAGTTTGGACGCCATATGTAAGGACGGGCTTCGAAGTGCCTCTTAGACGAAATAAAAGAAAACAACTTATCAAGCAATAAAACTAAAGTTTTACTGTCTTTTAAGCATATTATACGTGGTTATTAAAAATTATTCTAATTTCTAAAAACGTTATCTCTATATACTAATATGTGTACAATGATATACATTACGTGTAGACGAACACCACGTCGCTAATTTGTTTTCAAAACACTTAGTTTCCTGTGTCACTGCAGCGCTAATAGCTGATAAATAACTATTGTAGGTCGTAATATTTGCTCTAATTTAGTACACGGCCAGACATGTTAACGGAAGCTATATTACCGATAGGTAACTAATATATTATGTTAAAGAAAACGAGTACCTTCATGACGGCATTTTTTAGGTAAATTTTCTAAAAATGAATCTTAACTAGATCGATTAGTCGCCACCGAAACCCCCTGCATAATCAATTTCGTGAAAATCGTTGGAGCCGATCGATTTTATAGGTATACTTGTTGACCCAGCAAACATTATTTTGCCATAAAAAAAATACGGGTGGGTCACCCTTATCATTTAGGGGTATGAAAAATAGATGTTGGCAGATTCTCAGACCTAAACAAACCCACACATATGCACACAAAATTTCATAAAAGTCCATCCAGCCAACGAACAAACAAAAAAACACGGCGACACGAGAATTATATTAAATATTTTTAAATATAAATATAAATACAGGAATTTCTAGTTTCAAGTTTATATATACATACAGTGATTGAATCAAAACTGAATTGCCAGTATTAATAATATAATCATCATCAGCCTACCGCAGTCCACTGCAAGACATAGGAATTGCACGTTACGTGGTTCGATCCTAGCCTTCTAAAAATATAATTTCGAAAAAGTATTTGTACAAGGCATAAATAGTACTAAGACATTTCGAAATAAGACGATTGGACACCCCATCCAAAACTAGGCGAGTGGAAACCTATCTGTATCTTAGGATCGTTTTAGACCATCTAGAGTATTTTAATATTTATTATTGTATCGCATATAGTACAACAAAATATAACGCAAACTTCTAGATTGTATGATTTTATTCAAAGTTAAATCACCAGCTCTTCTGCTAAGGGAAAAAAAGTACACAAGCCATCGCTGCGAAGAGAAGGAAATCTTGAAATAAGCCTACCCGTTTGGCCAGGCGTGCTATGATAGGCGAAAAGATCCTTTCTTAGCGAAGTCTCTTCTACTGGTATCTAAATCCTTATGGGGTAAAAATGTACGATTATTATTATTAAATCTATCGTTAATTATTCCATAGCACACAATAGAACACCAGGGAAATGCGTCCATCAATCGATTGAAGGGAAATCTAGCACTTTCTCGTCGCCTATCGAGTGTGCGACTTGCACATAATTACGTTTTCATTGACGCTGCGTGTGTTACATTAAATTTGTAGTCTATGGAGAGACTCTTGAAAGTATAAGGGATATTCAACCTTTTTAATTATTTTTTTCTGCGTCGTTTTCTGTCTGCCGAAATAGAAGTTACCACTGATAATTATATTAAAGTACCAATTAGGTATTTAAATCAAACATCCAATACAAATAAATAAAATTGGAGTGTCTGTTTGTAATATTAAAATAACCGCTTTTTACTGAATGCTCGTATGTATACACGGTACATATACCAAAGTAACATTTTTTTAAATGTTTGTCGGTCTGTCTGATTATTCCGGCTAATCTCTGGAACGACTGGACCGATTGTGAACTTTTTCTGGTAGGTAGCTGATGATACAAGGAGTAACTAGTACTTTTTATTTACTAGGTTCGCCCCGCTGCGTTACCCGCGGTACGATAATAACCGCGGGTAACACCGCGGGGTTCAGCTGTATGTAGTATGAAATAATTACAAGAAATTGTATTCAGTTTATTTTCAAAGATTAGTTAATTTTTTTATAAAAGTTTACGGAAACTGAAAGTGAAGGAAAAATTGTGAAGAATTACCTTTCAATAATACCACCGGGTTTTTACTGAGTTACCTTATAGTGTACGGCCATAGTTTCCTTTAAAATTGTTGAAAAACTAAAAGAAACACACCTCGGTATATTATTTGGGCATTTTATCCCAAGGTGAGTTTGTAAATTCCGGCACCTTCTAGCAGTAAAGTCCTGCCTCCCTAGCCAATATCATAAAATAAAAAAAATCTAAAAAATATATGGACAAGACGTCACTCGAAGTAAGTCACGTGGTCAAAACATATATTAGCCAATAATAGAAGAGAAAAATTACGTTAACTATTGTAAAAGAGGATTCAACGCGAAACACTTTCATCTTGCGTAAGGGGGATGCTTATCAGATGCTTATCAGTCGAAAGTAAAGTTTCTCAACACACATAGGCACATATTATTTGTTATTATTCTTAGAATATTTAAATACACTACAAAAAAAGTTTTTACTGAGCAATTCAATGTAGATGATCCCTTTCTAAATTTTGTAATCATAAAACAATTGGTTGAAAACAATACCTATACTGCTTAAATGTTTTGATTGTCGCCAAATACACTTGGAAACTAAACAATCATATTTATTTATATCTATATCTGTTCTTTTGTTTTTATGTTAATTGTCGTAGACGTGACATTTGGTTGGAACAATGGCATCTATTTAGATTGCAATGCTTAGACGTTCATTTAAATTCTATGACGTGGATAAACATATTCAGATTCTTTTGACTTTAATTATATAAAGAATACAAAGACGAATCCGCGAAATAAAGAAGTCAATTCTCGAAATAAAAATTCGTCCAAATTTGAGTTTCTCTAAAAGCGTACACGGAATACTGTGCTGCTCTCGGCTGAGGCTGCCTCTCGGGCCTGTATGTGACACAGTATGCCCTCGACTTGACCATTTTATCCAAACACGACCCAAAAATCAAATAAAAATACTAAACCGACCGTCTAATTATCAGAATTTGAATTAATTATCATATTATTAGTGTTAAAACGGATATTCGTGTATTTATTAACACTATAGAAAAGGCGGGACTAGCGCCATTTCCCGTAGAAATAGCTGTAATTCTCGGAGCGTAGTATAGAGGCCGTTAGTGACACGTCCGCGCTACTGAACTGAATACTTGTCTAGTGTCTTGTCTAGATATCTTGATGTATTACTTTGTATTGTCGTTCTAAACACAGGTTTATTATTGAACTAAAACGCTTCAACGATATCTCTGTGGAATTTCTATGTAAATGAATCAGAGTTCTAACTAAGGGGCTAGGTTTAAAAACTAGTGTTGTGTTTTTCTGTGTGAAAACTTTTATGAATTGGTACAGAACTCTGAATAGAATTTGAATCTGCTACTCGGCCTGCTTCTGTCTGGTCTCAATTTGTAAGTAGGAATCCCATTAAAACCTAACAAGTAATTTAATGTAGAAAATCTTGCAACTAATTCTGTATGTAATTATGATCTTTTATTGCAAAAGTTTTAGGTAACAAGTGAAGTAGCAATTAGATTTATATTTTGCTTTAGTCAATGGGATGACTCAGCAATCACATAGGAGATCGTTCTTATTGTCATAATATTGCTGTAGCCTTTATCAAAAAACTAGAGATATCCGCTTTTGACAATCACTCGTGAAGTGTTGTTATTGAACATATTGAGTAACATGTAGATCCCAAGAATTTTTGAGGTTAAACAAGTGATTTGCGACTTACAAGACTTTGGTTATGTGGTGGACTTTATTGATATTATATATAACACTAGTTGACCCTCGCAACCATTTTTTTAAATAATTTTCCCCCGTTTTTTAAACATTCTTTATTGGGGCTCCGGTCCTATTGGTCTTAGCGTGATGATATAGTGCGTTACTTCGTAGTTCAGTGTATCTTCGGTAGATGACGTTGTAGTCGTGTGGAAGTCGCCACAGACTATCCAACACTGAAAGAATTTTTCAAATCGGACCAGCGCTTCCTGAGATAAGCGCGTTCAAACAAACAATCTCTTTAGCTTCGGAAAGTGACGGGTTAAGAATGATAGACGGAATAGTATCGTAAGAGCCAACTAAGGGAGCAAGCTGTGCAGTACAACAACACTGTAGCATTTGGAAGTAAAACTTAAAACAAAGCCGTATGTTGGTATGGCATGGCCTGGCAGATGGTTTGCCATCTGGCTATGGAGGGTAGAGGTAAGGAGTATCATCTGTGTACATGAAAAGTGTCCGTTGAAATGCATTAAATTAGGGTGGCGCCACATTAGCATCAGAGTAAACTTCTTAAAATCAATACACACACTTTTTCATAAAATTTAATGATAAAAAATCAATAAACGTACTATTCACAGTTCAGAAAATAAAATATATTTACTACATTATTTTGTAATACGCAAGTAGTGACAATAATGTTAAATTTTTTACCTCGGCGTACTTCAATTCGTTCACAATTGCTACATTCATACCATAACCTGTGTCTACACCAGCGCCATTCTGGAAGGTTTTTGAACTGTTATTTACAGCTTATGCTGGACACTTTTTTCAATTTTCTTCCATATAAGATAACACTCCTTGTCTCTACCCTCCATACATCTGGCGAACGTGCTATAGTAGACATAAACCTAATGTCTAAGGAGAGGCGTTGAATTGCCGAAGTCTGTTAACGTAATGTAGAGTCTATATTGTTCATCAATAAGAAACGATGTTCTTGCAATACTAGTTCTCGTTCTTGATACTCTTAGAATAAGCATCAGCAGTCCACCGCTCATAGACCTCTGTTTAGGAGGTTTTAGCCTGCTAAACCTCGCTGGCCAGACGACTTCGCATAGGTATTGTTTAAAGATTTCTTTCTCTATTTGCAGTGGTATTATTCTTGTTGTTTACTACCTCAGTCACCAGAAAAATGATGGTGATACTGCGTTTTTAAATCCGCTACCACACAGAGAGATAACCATTTTAGATATTCTTTAATCAACTGAATTAAAGACTAAGTTAAAGGTAACAAAACAAAAGTTCAACACAAGAACGTTATGCATTGACTTATGGCCAGTTCCTATATTTGAAAAACGATCCGTTCTAGGTACGAATAGTAGTATATTATACGGGGCGTAAGCTAAAATCGTTCCTATAAAAAATAAATTGAGGAACGGTATTTACGACTCGTAGTCGGTTGTAGAAAATTTTTACACGATGACGATTCGTTAAATATAGGAACCGGGCAGTGGGCATTAACCATTCATATCGTACATAATCGTCTTTAATACCTCTTGCAACACTATACTATTATTCTATGTACTTATATCGTAATAGTGTGTTATGTCAGTTATGATCGATGAATAATTACGTATTTACGTACAGTAGACTATATTTTTACAGAAATATAAAAGTATCTTATTTACCAATGATTTATTGTTACGCAACGAATTACGTATCCTTTTTGTTTACATATAAGTTATTCATTCATGTTAATATAACGTTGTATGTTCAGTTGTAAGTCATAATTTATGGATATGACTTTTAAATGTACCCGTAAAGAGGTTTTACATATTTTTCTTTCCTCTCAAAGTAACTGGCTTGCATGCACAGATGTGTAAAATCAAAATTCGAAAGTATAAAATTTTACGTTTATGTTTTAGCGTGCAGAATATGTTTAAAGAACACCATTTAAGTTATTTTAATTGATGATGCTGTCACACAGAAAATTTTCAAAATTGTGTAATACACGCACACAAAGTACACTAGGCATAATTAAAAAAAGGTTTACAAATCCATCTTTTTGATCAACTCCGCCCATAAGCATACACTGAAGTTAAGATTTTGTTATTAGCAGCACACTGCCATCTTTACGTGGTAGAAAGTACTTGCTACATTTGGCAGTACAGACTCTTGTCCATAGATGTCGCTGTTAAACAGTGATACAGATGGTAATGAGCAGTAGTAACCAACCGTATGAATCAAGTTTCGATTTTATTGCAACTAACTGTGTTAAATAAATATTGATTTTATTAATAAATGACAACATACAAATATTTATTTCGAAAGCTGTTTAGTCTGTTACGGTTTACTGATTGGAGGCATAACATGTTACGTCATTAGACGTTTGTGTTCGTTATTCTATGGAGGGTAGAGACATATATCATATCATTCATCATCATATCTCTACCCTCCATAGTTATTCAAATAAATTGAAATGGCACACAATAGCTGCTTAAGTAATAATTTATGTCAAGTATCTTTGTATATTTTTTCATTTGTATGTACTCGTATTTATATAGAGAAATGAAATTCATTGTGATAATATAAAAAGATGTATAAATTCCATTAGGTCACAATATTCATATTGTAGTTTTTAGTTGTTAGGCGCATTAGCCCTTAGAAAATATAAGTACTAACTAAAAAAAAACATAAATGGAATAGAACTATTCCGTAAATAGAAGGCAGAATGTAAAGAACTTTGTTTGTAGGTATATTTAAATTAATTAAAACCATCAATGAAATCAGCGAGGTTGAACACCGTTAGAGCCTTTCCCCATATTCATAAAATAATAAATGTACTTTTAACGTTGTCTCTTTCCCTCTTGAACTATGCTACATAAGATTGAAGAAAACATCGTAGTGTTACGAAAATTTAGCTATTAGTTGTTTATTACTATTGAGCGTGAGCAGTAAACGCGTAAATTTGCTGACAAATCATTGCATATAATTACGGGAAAATTCTAGGTGTGATGGTGACTGCACCAGGCATCATAGAATGAAAAATATCACTCGGAAGTCCTTTGACCAGGGTTAAAGCTATAGTTCGAAACGTTTCTAATGTTAAAAGTGAAAGTAAGGGAAATGTTACAAGGACTATAAGTGTTTGAGCTCATTAACAGTGCAAAAAGGCAATAGAAAGTGATGTGCTGATAAAATGTCTACAACAGTGGAGGATAATGCCGATTTAGAGGTAAAGGTAACCATCAAAGCTCATTGCTCACTTCTAGCTTAAAATTTGACATGATTTCGTCAGTAAGCTTTAAAGGCTATATGAATCTATGTCTATTGTTAAAACTAAGACTGCGACTGTATCATAGGACCACCGTTTGCGCAAACCACTCATGGTCACACTTACAGCCGGGTTTCAAAGTCCTGTGGTATACAACGAAAAAGATACAGAAAAAAGCAGGCGCGAAAAACACTGTTGTAGCCACAGATTGGGTTGCATGTACTACGTGATATAGTTCCTGAATTTTGAGCCTATAGCCCCAGGATTAATTCGATGTCAATAGGGTATTACAAATTTTAATCAAATAAACATTGAAATATATTGGTCAATTGAGTAGTCTAAAACAGTGACGTCACAAGTTTTGTATTTAGTACATTTTGCATACAAAGTTATCGTTTTGACAGATGATAAAAAGTAACTAATTTGACTTAGGTGGAATCTACCTATATAATGTGCCGAAGACTGATGGCAATGGAGTTCTACGTTTATTGTTGTTAGTATAAACATCATCTATATGTGTGCTATCAGGAAATTAAACCAACAATCACTTACACATGCTTAGGACTTCTTGTAGTGTGTTCAAAACGACCGTTATATAAAAGTCATAGACTTATTCTTACGGGCTTCTAAAGTGACTAATTAAGGTGGCATAGAGTGTTGCTATTGCTCTGTACATTTAAGTAACAGATGTAATTACTTTTACATATTTGTTATTTATGATGTCTCTGTTACTTGGTTTATAATTTACAAAGGTTTTACAGAAATTAGATTAACAGTAAGATACAATCATCACTAACGGGAAGAACGCATCAAGCTTCGCGTGTTGCTATTTTCCTAATTAAAATGAAGATCGTAAATATATCTTCACAACCCAGAAATATTAGACACTAATTATCACTATGTTGTAAAAAAAAACTACCGTACATTTTTAATTTATCTAAAAGTCTGGCAACATTCATTGCTGCCACACAACTTTTGCCAATTTATTAAATAGAATTCGAATTACGAAAGAAATTACCGATTAATCGGAGCGAAGACTTGTAAATAGATTGCATCAATATTTATAAAGATGGTGGCGGGACCGATCGCTGGCGGTGCTCGCATACCGCCGATGCACTTCGCGAATGCAGTGCGGAAATTGCACTATTGAAAAAAGACAATAGAAATTCTATAGGCAGTTTTTGTATCGTGAAAGTGGCAACATCGATTCATGCAGTTCATTTTTCGAAGAGTAATGTTAATATCTAGTGGTACTTCGATAAACGTATTGTGTTTTGTGTGTTAGTGATTTGGGAATTGTTTTAAAATGGAGAGTTTTTATGATATTATAAGAACGCTCGGCAGAAAAACATTGAAACGAAAACCAAAGGTACTTTATAGCTGTAATTTTTGTTGCTTTATCTTTGTTATAGATTACTGAATTAAATAATTCTATTCTTTTGATATATTGCATTTGTTGATTTGATAAGGCATATCGAAACTGAATAATATAACGCTTAACAGTTTCATTACTCGTCTGCTTTCACCTTTAACATCTGAAAGATTTCTTGTTTAATAAAATTTTGAAAGCAATACTTATTAGTCTTGGTGCCACTAGGTATTACAATAAATACTACTAGTTCCTATTGCAAATTAAATGCAAAAAAAAAAGATAATTAAATGCAAAATATTAGTTTTAGACCTATCTTCTCTAGTTTTATTATTATAGTCTCCATACAATATATTTAATTTCACGAGGATACTAGACTACTGCTGAAAAGAGGTTTCTTCTAAAGAAGTCATCTTAGGGGACTACACAGGCTGACTGATTTTAAGTCTTTAACTGTATCCATTAATTTTATAACAATTTCAGAGTTAGAAACAGAAAGAAATACATTCGATCATTCCTTTTTTCCTTTCTTTCTTTCGACCAACACAATTAGAGTACATACAGTTGTGTCCAATAAAATGACATGTTAACTATAATCGTGCGCACGCGCCGACCAGTGGACATTCACGCTTTCCTGGCTGCGAACGATGTGCCAACACAGTACTTCACACCGTATCACAACTATCTCAACATTCTTAGCTCACAAGCTCTCGAAAATGTTATTATGTTTGTTTATTAACAGCCTTCGGTTGTTCACCGCTGGATATAGGTAAGGAAAACCTCCTTGATAAGGAGAGCCTTAGGAAGGAGGTTTTAGCCTTTAGCCTATATAGCCACGCTAATACACAGTTTAGTTAGTCTAGGGTTTGTTTCAACTTTGACAAGTGTTCATTCTCTTGGCCTGCGTAGTTTACGACACTCTCAGAACACTTATGTGATGACTAGAGATGGTGACAGTTCGTGTTTTTAATCAGTTAATTCGTGATCGCAAAAATCAATTAAGTGTTAATGATTTATTGGTAGCCGAAAGACCGCATTTCGCAAGCTCTAATAAGCAGAAACTTTTAATTACATTTGAAATATTTTTTCCGCTTCAGTGAGAAATACGAATACGAGTTCTTTGTGTGTTATTGTCGCCTCTTGTGACTAGGCATATCAGCAGAAAGTATATTTACGTTTTGTATAGTAGACATGTCGCATTATTACCTAACATTCCCAAGGAGGTATGGTCTCAGACAGGCGTCCGGCCGTAAAAAAAAGCCAATACCTTGTCGCAATGAAATGAAACGTGCGTGAAAGAGGATAATTAATAATCCAGAAGAAAAAAGAAAATTCATTGCACTGACTCGATAACAAGATAATAACGATAATGATTTATGCAACTTCTTTAGCTACTTAACTGATTTTGATGATTTATTTATGTTCATAGATCATTGATGTATTTGATATAGGTACACCCTTGATCATCTGATGGTATAAACGAAGTTCGTAACTTCGTACCCGACTTCGTAATATACTTTATGAACCTAGTTATGTCATCAAGGTAATTCCTATTACTCGTGTAGATAAAATACACAATTCTTAGGTATTATACAAAAAAAAAGTATTCAGTTATTTTTCCTTTCAAATTCCATACCATGCATTTATATTTATACCAAAATACGTTTTGTTTATATGTAAGGTACTTAGCTAAGTAACTGATTTTGCACTTATACACTAAATAATTGTACCTAATAAATACCCTTGATTGTTTCAGGTTCCACCAAAGCCAACTACAAATGGAGTATCAAAAGAACGAGTCTCGGAACGAGATAATAGAGAGACGAGAGAGTCTAGAGATACTAGAGATTCTCGAGAAATTAGAGATTCTCGAGAAATTAGAGATTCTAGAGAACAAAGGGATTCTAGAGAACAAAGGGATTCTAGAGATCACAGAGACTCCAGAGACCACAGAGACTCTAGAGACCACAGAGATTCTAGAGAACACAGAGATTCGAGAGAACACAGAGATTCGAGAGAAACACGAGATTCTAGAGAAATTCGCGAATTACGAGAGTCTAGAGAATCGCGAGAAGAAACAGAGCATGTAGAAAGGAGAGCGCAGACTTCGTCACCTGTGCCTCGGGATAGAGAACGTGAGAGGGACCGAGATAGAGAAAGGGAAATGAGAGATGAGCGCAGAGACCAATCGACGCCACAGCATGACGGCAGACATCCACTTCTGCAGTTTGCGGTAGACCACTTTAGACAGAGTCCAGAGTAAGTACTTTCAATATTTCTTTCTCTATCGCATATGTACTTAATATATTTAAATTACGAGTATATTTATTAACATTAGCAATTAATGACATGAGACAAGAAAAAATAACTATAAAAGTAAAGGAGAACATTATCATTTTGATTACAAAGTAACAAATAAAAGTCAAATAACATTGAAGCATATAAATCAGGTAATACGTACAATTAGGCCAAAAAATAAATAGAAAAATATGAAAATGAAAAGGTACTAGTCCGAGATCCTCGAAACCAATTTGATAAGTTATTACTATCAAGCTAATTTACGTGAGTGGATTCATTTTGATGAGACCTCCCTTTTCCTGTTACAAAAATTCCCGATTGTGGTAGCTAACAGGGGTAGCACACACTGTGATCTACCACAATCGAGAATTTTTGTGAGAAGCCACTTACGAAAAAATAGCTTGATAGTAATAACTTGTGAAATTGGTTCCGGGGATCCCGGACTATACTGGTAAAAAACAGCGCCATCTAGGTTAGATTTCGCATCAGTATAGTAGTTTAATATGGAAATAGTAGAAATGGTTGTTCTTAGATAACAAATATTTAAAAAAAGGTATGTTTAAAGTCGGTGAAAAAGAGAACATGGCTAATTATATGTTGGCACCAACCACTTTGCCGTTACGCCTCTTCATAACTACAATAAATGAATAATGGATCATCGACTGTCCTATTCCTATCAACAATTCACGAAGCATTTACCCATTGTAGTACACACACGGTTGGCGCTATTGCATAAATACAAAATAACACAAAGCTAATTATGTATTGGTTATAATAGTCGAGAAATCTACTGTCGTAATTTATATTTGAATTCCTTCCCGACAGAAATAATAGGCCACCGTCAGGAACGCACTTTTCAGTACGCAGTTTATTACTAGTACATTTTACATGGTACTTAATGATGTAGAGGTCAATGGACCTATGTGATGAATGTCACTAGTTTCATTTAAGTACTTACTCATTTAGGTACATTGTGGGTGTGAATTTCTATAGTTCTATCTATACAGACTTCGTTCTGTCGAAAGTTTATAACTTGTCACAGTCAAATACAAAAATTAATAAGTGTTTTAACTATTTTTGAAGTGGAAACTTATTTAGCCGAGTTGAACACTTTTTGGTAGGATGCATTTTACGATTTTCTCTCCATGAGAACCTTCCTTGTACCTCAACCGAACTGGTCGAAATTTGCACTTAACAACACATTTGAAGATTGATTTTTATTTATGTAGATGCATTTGATTTGTGACAAAACTGGCATGTAAAAATGAAAATATAGGTAAAAAAAATAAAAATCGTACGTTTAAAGTTACTTGCTTCAGTTTGGTAGCCATCTGTCACAGATATCAAGCTATATTTTAAGGACTGTAGAATATTTGTTATGTAAGGTTTCAAGACCGGCCCACTTATTTCAACTGACATTTTTACCGGCTTGTTTTTCTAAGGAGGAGGGCCTTCTTTGAGGAGCTGATACTATAATATTTCGAAAACTTTAAATTTTTTAGTGGAAAAAGTGTTAATGTTGTCCGTGAATCTTACTCTATGGTACTAGATAAGTGTGACGACATTTAGATCAGGAATCTTCTATAGAATAGTTTCTCAAGTAAAACATTAGTATAAATGAAACAAATAACATTAAATAGCAAGTCTTATAATCGATGAAGAAACTATTAAGTATAATTAATATAAAAAACTAAATACATTTTTAAATACAATGAACGTAGCGACATCTAACGAAGACTAGTCGAACTACTCAATGATTACTTTTAAAAGTAAAAGTAGTATTTTTTATGACCTGCCTAAACATACATATTCAAAGTAGGCAAATTTAAAAGGAGAAGTTGTTAAACTCATAATATAAATCTTAGCAAACAGCGCCCTCTGTATAGAATGGCAAAAATTGAATTGTTTAAATAAAATGTATCCCTGTTTACTTTCTCTTTTTAATTGTATGTTAAAATAATTCTAGATAATTATTCACTAACATGAAAGTTTATTTTTCAATCATTTATTTTAATTAGTTTCTTGGGTTGAGTATAGATGGCGTTGTACTGAAACAAAATTTTAATTTACTTCTTAAGCTATCTGCTTCGACCGTTCTCTCATTCTGTTTCGACTTTTAACTGAGT
Source organism: Spilarctia lutea (assembly GCA_916048165.1). Taxonomy (NCBI): domain Eukaryota; kingdom Metazoa; phylum Arthropoda; class Insecta; order Lepidoptera; family Erebidae; genus Spilarctia; species Spilarctia lutea. The sequence goes on along the minus strand of OU696479.1, from coordinate 4,328,342 downwards.
TTATATCGGAGCTAAGCCCTCGAAGCCTAATTCTTGTAATCTAACGGGCAATTCAAGAGATTAGCTTACATAAATTAACTGATATTAATTAAAAAAAAACAAATTAAAAGGTACTGATTTTTAGTAAAAAACACGTCTAAATTAATTTTAGCTTATCGGCACTACGAAATCACAAACATACACACAAATATAAAATGTAAACCAATAATAAAAGCCGTTGCCAATTTAGCAAAGGAGCCGTCTATGTGTAAATAGCTAGTTTTAATTATGGCTTTCACGGTTGACCTAGTGGTATAACCAGCCACCCTCTACTGTATATCTTCGGTAGATGGCGCTGTATGTGGAGGTCGCCACAATAGGTACTAGACAACTGATATAAATTCTTATATACTTACTTAATGCTAGGAGTATAATCCATTAAAATGAATTTATAAATAGAGTCACATTCTAATCTTGATGGCAAACAATATGTAAGAAAACCCATCGTTTTCTAGGTTGTGCAAGAATTTCTTCGAACTTTATATTTTACTTCTTCTTCTTCGGTTCTTCTTCCTAGCCTTATCCAAAGATTTTTTTTGGTCGGCTACTAGTTCCACTCCACCACCAGTTTTTCCACGAAGCGACAGGCGTCAGACCTCCGCAACCCTGAGGGTGAATTGAATTCAAATGTTGAAACACTGACTTCTCAATAACGATTACCACAGATGTTCATAGCAACCGGGACCGATGTAACCGCTATGTTCCATACTCCGGGCCGGTTAATAAGAATTTCATATACGAAAAACACGATACATCACTTTGGCCCACTTCTCGACTGGCAGTTGCATACACTAGCCGCCAGACCAACGAAGCAGCACATTACTACTGTTCATTTAACGTAATTACCTTTCCGAAGAGACTGATTATTACGCAATAAAACAATTAATTAGAAATAAGATTCATGCACACACCACTTTAAAATAAATCTCATTAAAACATAAGAACTCAATAAACATGCAAATAACGACGAAAATTAGATAACATAAATTTAAAAAAAACAATCAATAAAAGATATCGAATAAAGAAAGCTAATCTTAAAGCTAATGTAATTAAATGAAGTCATAAATTTATTATTCACTATTTCATTGGTTTTAATTCTTTCTAGATTTTTCTTAAACATTTTTTAAATAAAACTTGTCAAGTTACTCCTTAAAACATAAACGATCTGCTTGTGAAATACCCGTCAAAATATATGCAGAAGTTCCAGAGATAGGCCGAAACAAAGAGACAGACACAAAAATTTTAAGAAAATATTTTTTGATAAGTACCACTTAAACTTCCTGTTAACACAACACAACAAGACAAGCTGTTAATTTAAAATTACAAACTGACATTGAAATTTGATTTATATGTACAGACCAGCTCACCTACGCAACTCATTTACGTCTCCTATTGCCCGTAGCCTTAAAATGTTCTCCCGTTTTTGTAACATTCTTCATTGGTGCTCCGCTCCTATTGGTATTATCGTGATGCTATCTATATATAGGCCTGTAGCCTTCCTCGATAAATGGACTTCTTTTCTTCTTCTTTCTTCTTTTCTTCTTTTTAGTTGAGACAACTCCCACATTAGGAATAAACATCCTGTGTCGTGGGGGACTTTACAGACATACATGAAACGGACACAAAGAACATCCAGACTCGGGACAACAATTCGTGGATCACACAAAGTGTTGTAGGTACCGCGTGGGATTTGAACCCACGACACTTGGCGCAGTAGCAAGCGGCATGGCGACCGCTGACACCACTCGGCCAACCGTGCAGTCTTATATATCTAACACTGAAAGAATATTTCAAATCGGACCAATAGTTCTTGAGATAAGCGCGTTTAAACCAACAAACAAACTCTTCAGCTTTATATATTAGTATAGATACACTTCATTAAACCTAACTAGTAATTAATTACAAATTATTTACATTAACCGTTGGTTGTTATGATTCCGCAACAATGTCTGTACAATGCTTTCTAAAAAACCGTGGGTAAACACTTTACGTCTAATGAAATGGTTCCTAGACATTCCCGGTGTACAATTTTTTTATGCCTGTTGAATTAATCGAAGTGATAGGGTTGTACTCATAGAGGACACGGCCAACCGAACGGAATGGTGTAGCCATAGGGTTTTGAGCCCTTCGGCTTCGGCATGCATAGGTCGACTCGACCGGAGTAATACCATGGACTCATAGAGAACCAATGTGAAACAGCGCCTGCGCTGTGTTTCACTGAGTAAGTGAGAGATACCGGAGATCCATACCCAACCTCTCCTCCTATCCCCCATAGTCCGGGAACGCTCTTGTAACGCCTCTGGTGTGGTTGTGGGCGGCGATAATCGCTTACCATCAAGCGATACGTATGCTTGCCCCTTATTACATAAAAAAATGAAAATCATTTCTCACAAACGGATACACCGGTCAAGATCAAGATGTTCTGTATAACCCTAATTATTCAGCACAGGTGTCACTTCTGTACTTATATATATATTTAACTCAGACATCTTAATAGTTATATTCCGTCTCGTGTCTAAAACTTGTCTTCTATAGTTCCCGTTATCATAAATCAGCACTTGCGTTGAAATATCGGGACAAATATTACTGTAATCTGGCGTCGGGCCTGCAAACTAGAATAGTGGCAAACACGGGCAGTGACTATAGTATTAGACTGATTATATTCTATTACGAGTATGTGATCTATTCTAAAGGCTCGACCACATTGGCGAATAAAGTCATGTACAGGAGCAGAATTGCGAAACCGTCGCTATAAATTTTTTTTTTTTACGAAGTTCAATAACAAAGAATTAATTATCTTCCTAGCCTTTATTATTCCCGAGATTAGTCGGCTACTAGTTCAACTGCTACTGACATCTGACCTCAGCAAAGCTGAGGGTGGACCGAATTCTGAGATTTGACTAGTCGTCAGAATATTTGAGGTCACTGACTTTCTAGTAACGATTGCTATAGATGTTCTGGAAAACCGGGACCGAAGGCTTAACGTGCTTTCCGAGGCATGGGCGTGTTACACCGCCAAAGATCCATACTCCGGGCTACTTAAGTATTTCTTATAAGAAAAACTGAAAAAGGCTTTTGGAATGACCGGAGATTAAGCCTGAGACGTCTGCATCGTCAATCCCAATGACAAACAATTAATATATACTATATACTAATAATAAAGTTGAAGAGTTTGTTTCAACGCGCTAATCTCAGGAACCGCTGGTCCGATTTAAAAACTCCTTCATTGTTGGATAGTCCATTTATCGAGGAAGGCTATTGGCTATATATCATCACGCTACTACTAATAGGAGCGGAGTACCAATAAATAATGTTTCAAAAACGGGGGAAATTTTCACGCTACTGGCAATATAAGACGCAAATGAGGTTGCGTGGGTCAGCTAGTAAATAATATTTTGACACATTTCTTGAAACAGCTTTTTCTGAATTCCAATATATATCGAATGTTGGTAAATATTTCGTCAAAATCTATAGATCTATACATATTCACGTGTGTTATTATATGTATAAAAGCTACAAACTTTCCAGTAAGCCGTATATAAGATGTGTGATGATATTATTTATTTAATATTTCACACATAAACACCTAATGACAGACCTCAAAAGAAACCACTTAAGTGAAAATACCATAAACTTTCATCGTGTCCCTAGACCACTTATATATTATTCTTTATTATGGGAATAATGCTTTCACAGAGCAAACAAACAGCAATAAAATATAAGTTTTATGTACTAAAATATAGGTATAATGGCTTAAGGTCACCTCGATGCTTTCAACTGTGCCGAGTGTAATGGGTTCGATTCCTACATGGAACAACACTTGTGTGATCCTCATATTGTTGTTCTGGAGTCTAGGTTATCTTTGTTTCATATATGTTTGTAAACTCTCCCGCGATCGCATATTTTTAGTGCTAACATTGTTTACAAAAGACCACAAAATGGCACTGTCAGTGTGTCTACCACCACACTTTACTTGAAACAATAGTTTTATATCACCTGCTCATGTAGTTATATCATCAGAGGCTGTAGACCATAGACATACTTGAAAAAGGCCAGAGGAATGTTAATTTATACTTCCTTGTGAAAAATATTCAACAAAAAATATTTTACAAGCATTGGAATGTAACTGATTCTAGTGAGCCGGTAGCAGATTTTCTTATGACGAACAATATTCTCTTTCTGCAATAAATACTGACTTCACTTTGTCCTATATTTCAGAAAAATAAAATGTAGTACCTATAATGTAGGTTATAAAAGTAATAATATTTAAAAAGAATTGATTCCACCTGTGCAGGGGAAATTATATGCAAATTTAAACGTAGCTCTATGTTTTAGCTGGTTGGCTAAACCCACGGCATAAAGTCTAACACTAAATATATATAATTATAAGATTTAAGCGTGTAATAGTGTTCTAAATATCACGTACCAGGCTTGGGAAATAATTTTAATAGGTACATTGTAACCCGCCAAATTAAACCCGAAACCTACACATTCTTGGTCTACACGACCCAGAAATAAATACAAAGCTTTTTTGTAACATTTTTTTGTTATTAAGCAACATGTCTGTCAGTAGCAATTAAGAGAAAAAAAAACAATGCACCATAAAACGGTTGTGTAAAAAGTGGAGCAACCCTAGTTAGTTCATGAGCATCGTTCGCGTGGAACGCACCGTAAGGTCGGGGGACATCTCGAAGAACAAACTTAACCTTCGGTCATGCCGTGTGCATTCGCAGTACGGATCAAAAATCGAATGCAAGTATTCAATCACAAAATTACCAATTCATACTTATCCAAAGTGTTCCAAAATTAAAAAATAAAGTTCAGAATGACTGTAACAAAAAATTAAAAACGTACCATTCAATTGGTCAGTGTATATAAAGCTTTCTATTCACGATATTAGTTCATTAAATATTGTGATTTCGTAGTACAATTAATCAATGGATTAGTATATACATACATTGCTGTGTAATAGTGATATTTCATTAGAATATTCGCGGGTGTTGCGTGTGCTTGTGTTTTCGTTTGTTAGAAATTGATTTAAGAGTGAATTTAAAGTAATTTTAAATACCTAGTTCTCTATTGTTTAGATTATTTAATTTCAAAGAGTTGCGAAATTCATCAACATTTTTCAGACACATAATTGGTTCTAAAATTTTGATTTAAACAAAGAGAAAGCAATATAATTATGTAAAAGAAAATAAATATTACATTCTAATATTTTCAAAATTAGTATCTAAAATACAATGTTGTACTGTTTGTTGGATATAAATACGTAGCCAGTAATAATGCAAATAAATATAATATTAAACATAAAACCATGATAAATTTCAAATATAATGGCAACATTGACATAGTATGTTCAGATGTTCAAATAACTAATAAAAATTAATAAAAAAAAATAAAGCTTATGTCATCTTTGTCTATCGAATACGTCAACACGTGGAAGGTTATGAAAGCCGAATCGTTAAATTATTCAAAATTTACTTCCTCGGCTCGAGCGCTTTCGCCGATGGCTCTCCGCTTTAGTCAACGATCAACCGCCGCACGATGTCGGTCGAGGACAGCAGTCCGGACATCGAAATGTCCGAGGACAGCTTGTCCTCCGGTGACGAAGACTTGTCTGAACCGAGAGACGAGAGCATTAATCAATTCCTGTGAGATCATTTTCCTTAGTGTTTTGGCGGGAATAAAGTGTGCTAGTCTATGGTGTTTGTGTGTGAAATGTCAGGTGTCAAATTAATCTCTGAAGTGAAGACATAGTGCTGCAACTTGCTTCTTCGGTCTCCATCAATCGTTTTGCGTACAAAGTCGTCACTCTTTTAAATATTGCTTCAATTTAAATTAACATTGATGTATAATAATATTCTGCATAGTTTCTTTTTTGCGACTGGTTATGTTTATTTTTTAACAAGTGTATAATTTATACTTTTCAATAGGTAAATGAATTGCTCATGCGGTTTAGCTTAGGTTCACGTTTTAATGATATAATACGATATCTTTTGTGGTTTTTGACAGTATTTGTACTGGAAAAAACCCGGCATTACTACCCATCCTTCCTTTATTGCCTTACACAACTGTTGTGAAGCCAAAAGGAAGGGTATTCTGTTTGACAGTCTATGTATGTTTATATATTCCACCATAGTGCCTAAACCACTGAACCGATTTTAATGAATGAGGTGTCAATAGAAACGTAATGATGACCCGCGTGACATGGTTATATTAATTTTATTAAAAGTTTTACGTAGTCGGTATAGTTAAGTCAAAAATTAACTGTTATTCTAAAGAAAAAAAAAGACAGACACTAAACGATCTCGTTATGATTTTAAGCAAAGATGATTCGTCATGCGATTTTGTCGCATAATTTTACTTTTCTACTTGACCATGTCGATGTTGTCAATCGAAATTGTTTATTCTATCCTATTTGAATAAGTAAATACGATACTTTCAAATACCAAATCATAATTATATAACTTAAACTGCGTACATTATATACTCATACTATATATCAACAGACTTTAATGGTCTTCCGCTAGACAAGAGCCTCTCCTTGAGAAAGAGGATTTGGCCTCCTCTAATACCCTTTTTTTCTGTGCGGAAATCCCCTCGGATACCATCCTGGTGGCATGTGTACTAGATGCCAAGAAACCAGGTGCACCCTAGAAAGGAAAACCCTGGAACCCCGTCTTACCTCGGGCCACCTTCGGTTAGTAGATGGCCCCCTCCTGTGTGGGAACACCGATGTTTCCGTCACTGTCCCCCAGGATGCGCGCGTTCTGTAGCATGCGCACCGCCACTCAGGCCTGTTTCTGCTAGGGTGACAGATGGGCTCTTTTACCCTGGCCGGACGGATATAGGGTTTATTTATATTGCAGTGATGTTGTCCAGCATAGTTTGCACCTTTAATCGACGACTTACGATACCCATGGACCACGGTGACACTCCATATTCACCATCACTACACGGAAATTTCACTCACGCCTCTGTAACCACAAGTAGGAATCCGATGGGTATTACAATTTCTTGATTTTTAACGGACTTCAAAAAATAATAGAATCTCAATTCGATTTATTTTTTATTATCTGTTTTTGTTTTTATTGTCATTATACAATAAGGATATACTCAAAACTTGCTAACTTTTCGTAGTGGCTTTGGTCTCATTCAAGTTGCTTATCTATGCCCGGAAACAACTAATGGTTGATACCCTGTTGGTCTCGGGTTCGGTTTCCACTCAGGACAAATATTGTGTGATGATCATTTTGTTATGTACTCGTATCTGAATGTATGTACTTTATCTATAACACAAGATATTTCAATTAAGTACCTACAGTCTGGTTAGCACTACTGGCTGAAGTTTCTGTGGTGCCTATTGATACAGAACAGAGGTTACTGAGCCACAGTTCGTGGGTTCAATAACTGCAAAGAACCCAGGATGTGATTGTGTCAAGATCACGACTATTTCCTCTATTCCCTAAGTGTCTACTGATATAACGGTCTTGTTGGTATATCTCGAGTGGTTTCTAAACCAGAAGTCGTGACTTCAATTCCCGTGCAGGACAAATCTTTGTATGATGAACATGACTATTTATTTTGGGGGTAACTTTATCATAATATGTATATTCTATGTATTACTGTAGTACAGGCCTTGCCTAGTTTGGGATTATAGACACGTGTGTGAAGTTATTATTATTTATGGAATATCACTTGTTGTCGGCGGTAATCGCTTACCATCAGGCGATACATCTGCTCGTTTGACTCTTATACAATAAAAAAAATGAACAGCAGTTGGGTTATCATTGTGTCAATACATAATTGGGATTGAGTAAGTGTAAAATAAAAATATTGTATTGACAAAAACTTGTTTGTGTTAAAATGAATTAGTTAATTCTGCCATTCACATTGATAGGTACTTATTAATATATTTTTTGCACCCAATTTAAAAAAGGTTACTAAACTTTTTGATAAGTCCATTTGTCACTTTATACCATCCTAAAGCTTTTTAAATTACTGTTTTTAATCCCATGTCTGGGTGCCGATTAAGAAAGACTTTCGAAATGTAGGATTTGTCTCATTCTTGGGTAAATATCTGATGTTATATTAAGGCAATTGTTTGTTAATACCATGTTGCGATTACATGGCCTTAATGTTACACATTCTTTGAGAAAAGATAGTAGATATCATTAGTACGTTTCCTAATTAGAGATTTAGTTAAGTGATAATGTCTTACGGGAAAATGCTCAGTATTTGTTTTTTACTATTTGTTCTCTAATACTCTGTTTTTATACGCTTTATCTTGATGTATATCTAATAGTAGCTGACCCTCGCAACCTTGTTTACGTTTACTATTGCCCGTAGCGTAATAATTTGCCCCCGATTTTTAAACATTCTTCATTGGGGATCCGCTCACATTGTTCTTAGCATGATGATATATACCCTAAAGCCTTCCTCGATAAATGGACTATCCAATACTGAAAGAATTTTTCAAATCTAAACGACCAACCAACCAACTTTAAGACATCTGATTGATTTGATTTTACCAATGACCAAACTGAACCAAACTGATGCCGCGATGATTTAAATGGATAGAAAATAAATCGTAAAAAAACCTACAGTACTAGCAAACTAGCTAAAAAATTGGAAACAAATTTTGATTTAAAAAGGCTATTATGTTTGAGATCACGAGTTAGAAATTTAAAGATAGTAAATTTTTAGCTATTATTCAAAACTAGTGGTCGCCCAGTGGTCAAAATTCGACTATAATTCATTTATTTATATTATTCTAGATTCCTCTTCTCCATGTAAACCTTAACCTTAACTTTTTAAATTTCGTACTCCTCCGTTCTCATCATCACCATATCAGCCGTAAGAATTGCACTACTGAACGTAGGCCCTTCCTATTGACTTCCACATTGACCGGTCGGTAGCGGCCTGTATCCAACGAGTCCCTGTGATCTTAACCAGGTCATCCGTCCACCTTCTTATAATTTTCATGAAATTGGATAAAAAGTCATTGATCAACATATTTTAATGGTTGTCCCAGTAAGAGAGCACTTTTTCGTTATTAAATAAAACATGTTTTTTTTTTTATTTGGAATCACGTTGTGATTTTTTATTGGATTGTAAAGAAGATATTTTCCGATTAAATATGGAACAAAATATCCGTCAAATGGCTCTGATGAGGGGCCGTTACTGTTGTCATGAAATTTGCCATGACTTTTCTGGATGTTGCTATATCTGACCAATGACGCCTTGGATTTTGAAATTGTTTCAGGTTTATTTGCATAAACCTAAGATTTTACAAAACCCCAAAGAAAAAAAGGTGCACTATATGGACTATACCTTCTTTGAAGTTTGCAAGCGTCAGCATAAATTGCCAAATTTTTGTACTAAGTTTTATGTTTCTCTATTTTTTTTAAATGGGTTGAAAACATACGAGCCGGTAGCAAAATTTCATTGTTTCCACATGTACAAGAAAAAAAATACACTAAGTTTTAAAAGTACTCTCTTACTGAGACCACGTATATGAATTATCGTTATAAAATCAAATATTACATAAAAATCATCTCGAGTTTCTAATTTTTCTTGTTTAATTTGTATGTATTTTTTACATTTTGAGAAGCATGATTTATTTATCACATTTTTAAAGCATCTATCAATATAAAAAAATCTTATTTTCTTCACAAGTGAATAATTAGCGAAAGTAACTTTACAAAAATCATATCTTTCTTTAAAAATATTACAATTTGTTAATCGTCATTTTAAATTACTGTGTGCGTGTGTTATTATAACATGGCATTTACGAAAAAACGCCAGTCATCATTAGAAACGTTACTTGAAATCTCCACGTTTCAATTTCCAATACACATATAGATGGGTAAGTAGATAGATATATGGTACAATATGTAATCAGTAATGACGTTGCATTACATACTGTTCAGCGTTCACTGAATGACATTAATCTGGTAAACTGGCCAATTAAAAATCAGCGTTTGACTTCATTTTTTACGACTTGACTTTGATTAGTTACGTTATGTTATTATAAAATCTAGCTGAACCCCACGGTACGACAATAACCGCGGGCAACTATGTGTTATTCTGATGTATAAGCTATATTATTGTAAAGTTTCATCATCATACTAAAGTTTGGTCGTGACTTTGCTTGCATAAATCTCGATGCCCTTTTGTCTATGTGTTAACTCAGAAGACATTTTATGTGTACCAAAATATCATACCAATTTATGGAACAATTAACTTTTTAATCTTTACTTTTTCTAATTATTTATAAGAAATTAATGAACTTCATTACTAGGACAAGTCTCCAAACAAGTAGTCCCCGTAATACATAATTAGTATTTAAACATGAATGCGACATCGAAAGTTGATTCAAACACTATTGCTTTTAAAGAGTAATTAAAAAAACACAAATTACTAATTTCTAACATGTCATATGTAACCCAGCTTGAATAAATTGACTTTCAAACTAGTCTTTAAAAGGCTCGTTTAAAATATATGCGACCGGATTTTAACGTAATGTTGACAGATCGCGTTTGGTAAATGAATTATGATGATGCACTAGTGACCCGGCCCGGCTTCGCACGGAAGTCTTTAAAATTATTGGATTCCGTCTACAATAATGTGCATGTATTCACGTAATAACCTTCCTCTTGAATCACTCTATCTACTGCTGAAAACCGTATTCAAACCCGTTGAGTACTTTAAAAGACCTAAGCGAACAGACAACGGACATTATTTCATACTATATAAAATAATTAATTCTAGTGTTGTTTGTGCGGTTATACTGAATATAGACTGGTACGGGTAACAGACATAATCAGACATTACGTAGCTGATTTACAATAAAATTTGAAAGCTTATTTCGAGAATGTATTTAACAACGTATTCTGCTAAATTTAAAGAAGTAACTACCACATTCATAACCTAAGGAACACTGTCATAATCAACAACATTTAGCAGTCCACTGCTGGATAGAAGACTCCTTCATCATCAGCCTATCGCAGTCCACTGCTGGACATAGGCCTCTCCAATAGCACGCCACTTAGTTCGATCCTCGGCTTCTCGCACCCAGCTCCTGCCAGCCATCTCCGTCTCTTTAGAAAGGAGTTTTTTTCTAAGGAGAAAATAGGGGTTGTCTCAAGTTTTCAGGAAAGCTAAGGAGCAAATAACAGGATTTCGCACGAAATGAAAATGAAAAATCTCGAAATTCTTGAAGCTGCTGTAAAATGCCTATTCTTATGCCGTTTAAGAAAAATACAACTAAATTAAAAAATAGTTTATATAACCGTCACTTCTCGATCAGGCTGTTCACCTCTATATAGCAAACTTTTCTTTTGAAAAGTTTATCAAAGTCAAAATAACAAAAATAATAAAAATTATTTGCACTGTAAAAACAGAAATCAACACAATAGCAACAATTGTTTTGTCATATATTTAGCAAAATTATTGCTGTCCCGATCGACAACTGCAGATTTTCATTGACTTTATTTAAAGAAAGAAAGGGCAAACTCTCATTAATACACTATTTTCATTTCACTTTATACTATTTTCTTAATAGTTTGAATTTTTTTTAAAGACAACTCCCGCATTTGGAATATACATCCTGTGTCGCGGGGGACTTTACATACTTACATAAATGTAACGCACATAAAGAACACCCAGACTCAGGACAACATTTTGTAGATCACACAAAGTGATGTTCCACGTGGGATTTGAACCCACGGCACTTGGCGCAGTAGCAATCGGTGTAGTGACCGCTTAAACCACTAAGGCAACCGTGCAGTCTAAATATTTATATATAGACGATTTGATGATTTCTCGTTTTAATGTAATACTTGTAAATACCCGATTTCACTATGTAACGTTTCGTAACTTGTTTACACGTTTGAATCAGATTTGTTGTGCTTGTGTAAGCATGAAACCAGAACAGAGTCACAGTACGTGTTAAAAGAACAAAAATGTAGGTCTATGGTTTTAGTTCTCTTAAATTTCCATACAATGGCGACGAGTAGATGTGACCGCGAAATTTCTTTTGATCCAAATAGAACTTAACTATGTATTTGTAACGAACCAATTTACTACAGAAGAACTGTATTTTTATTACACGAACTTTTTTATTAAATCTTTTCCTTCCCAAGGAAATATAATAAGTATTGTTTAGTATTTGTTTTTTGTTCTACATCTTTTTTATGATTAAGTTCTCATGCTCATCAACGGTAGCAACGGTATATGCAAACTTATTGTTTCCAACAACACAAGTACCTGAACTTAGAATAATTTCAAGTAACTGAATATAAAAACTTTTATGTCAGAAAGTTTATTTCAAATAAACACTACTGCATGATGTTTTTCTCGTTCTAATGAGGATTAGCCGAGTTTAATCCATCTATAGTTTTATTACAGACTAGCTGATCCCGCGGCGTTATCCGCGGTACAACAGTAACCACGGGTAATGCCGCGGGGCAAAGCTAGTCTATAAAAAGGTAGCTTACGTTAGTAGTGTTATATATAAGTAGTAGTATAGCAATAGTAGTGTATCATTAGTTATTTGCCAGTGAAAGTCCCTACTCCATTGTTAGTTTCTCTCCGCAGCCCCCTCCAACTGATGCGGGTGAACATCTTTTCCTCGAAGTTGAACTCCTTCATTCTAAAATCCTTCTTGGTGTGTTTTACTGCCCTTCCTTACGCATTAATTTCTTCTCTTCATTTGAACTGCTACTAGAGCAACTTACTCCTTCGTACAGTCATACCATAATCATGGGTGATTTCAATACCTGTCTCCTCAAAAACGATTCTCGGTCGTCTACTCTTCAATCTATAATTCAATCTAGTAATCTGTCTATACTTCCTTCCAATGCAACCCACAATTTCCCACATTGTACTCCATCCCTGTTAGACCTCATTCTTGTTTCTTCCCCTAACCTCGCAGTCAAACACGGACAGTGCTCTGCTGACGAGTTTTCCTACCACGACTTGTTGTATCTTTCCTATCGTCTCCGGCCTCCTAAATCTAAAACAAAGACTATCCTGCAGCGAAACTTCAAAGACATGGAAGTGAATGCCTTGGTTAGAGATGCCAACAACATCGACTGGACTCCTCTTTACAGTGCTGATTCTATAGACGACAAAGTGGAACTCTTTGTTGATAAATTAACAACTATCTACTATGACCATGCGCCAATGCATGAAATGAGGGTCAAACGTGTTCCTTCACCGTGGCTGACTGAGGATATCAAATCCCTAATTAATAAAAAAGCAACAGCTAAGTCCAAATATAAAAAAAACCCCAGCAATAGGAACTGGGACAATTATGTAACTGTCAGGAATCATTGCGGCAAGGTGTGTAGGAATGCGCAACGCCGGTACATCCACACCTCTGTTGAAAACGGAAATCCAGCTAAAGTCTGGAAATTTTTAAAGTCACTGGGAGTAGGCAAATCTATTCATGATCCGTTTCCTAAAAATTTCAACTTAAATACACTAAATCAACATTTCTCTGCTTCGTCAAATTTTGATAAGATGACAAAAGACACTACACTAAAACTTCTCAATTCTGCCCCCACTCCTGACTGTACTCCATTTTTCTTTAGTCAATTTTCTGATTGTGATGTTAAGAAGAGCATATCATCTATAACTTCGAACGCAGTGGGTTCGGATTGTCTAAGCCGTAATATGATCCTCCCTATCCTTGACGAAATTCTTCCTGTTATCTGCCACATCCTCAATTATTCAATCTCATATAGTGTATTTCCTAAGGCTTGGAAGAATGCTGAAATTATACCCATTCCTAAAAAGAAAAATCCCGGATCCTTTTCTGATTACCGCCCTATCTCTATTCTTCCCTTTCTCTCCAAGGTCCTCGAACGTTTAATCCATACTCAGCTCTCGAATTTTCTATCCACAAACTCTTTACTCAATCCTTTACAGTCTGGCTTTCGACCCGGTCACAGCACCACTACTACCCTTGTACACATCACAGAGGACATGAGATCGGCTATGGAGAATGGCGAGCTGACAGTTTTAACACTCCTTGACTTCAGTAACGCGTTCAACACCGTTGACTTCGACGTTCTGCTGTGTATACTACGCTCTCTTAACATATCTCCAACTGCGATTGACTGGTTTCACAACTACCTGTGTGGTCGCCGGCAGCGTATTAGTATTGAAAACACCGTTTCTTCTTGGTGCAGTACTACAGTCGGTGTACCACAAGGCGGCGTGCTCTCTCCCCTACTTTTCTGTGTTTTTATAAACACCATCACTACAGATCTGTCTTCTTCCTACCACCTATATGCGGATGATCTCCAAATTTATAGCAGGGCATCACTGATCAATCTGACTGACGCTGTTAACGCCACTAATGATGACCTGGACAGAATTTGCAAGTGGAGCAACACCTATGGCCTAAAAATTAACCCATCTAAAACTCAAGTAATTGTCATTGGAAGCTCGCGAATGATTTCTAAAATTGATTGGTCGAGACTGCCTCAAATCACTTGTAATGGCACACCGATACCGTACAGTGACAGGGTGAAGAACTTGGGGATTTTCATAGATAATACCTTATCCTGGCGTCCTCAGCTACAAGAACTGAGTCGCAAAATGTTTGCTGCTGCAGGGTCTTTGCGCAGATTACGCAATTTTCTGCCTATATCCACCAAGATTGCTCTTACACAATCCCTTCTTTTCCCCATCCTTGATTATGCTGATGCCAGTTATATAGATCTCACTGAAGACCAATTGAATAAGCTCGAGAGACTCCAAAATCTTTGTATAAGATTTATATTTGGATTACGCAAATATGATCATATCTCCGATTATCGAAAACAGCTTAAGTGGTTACCCATTCGCCTTCACCGGAATGCTCATGTTCTTTCTCTTCTTTATAACATTCTATTTAATCCTCTTACTCCACGTTACCTTAAATCCCGATTCACCTTTCTACATGACACACACTCTAAATTGTTGAGATCGTCAGAGAATCTGACATTGAAAATGCCTGGACATAGCACCAAATTCCTCGACCACTCCTTTACTGCCAAAGCAGTTCGGTTGTGGAACGCCTTACCAATAGAAATAAGACGTGCGCAGACATTAGCTGCGTTCAAGAGACTGGTGAAGGCATATTACATGGGAGACCTCAAAGACTCGTAACCGACCCTGCTCTGAATGAAGTCTCAAATTCCGCTGCAGTTTATATGGAGTATCTATCTATTAATATTTCTACGTACTTAATTATTAGTTTTAACATCCACACTAGATGTTACTATTACTTTATATAATATGTATATGTAAATACTTATTTTTCTTATAAACTTTTTATACACCAGGCACTACCCTAAACTTTCCACGTGTATCTTTCCATCCTATGGTTGCCTGTAAGAGATTGCCTTCGGGCGATAAGGCCGCCAATTGTACCTCTTAGCTTTAAGTTGTTACCTTTGTTAACTATCTGGTGTACAATAAAGCGATTATTATTATTATTATTATTAAAGTCCTGTCAAAATCGGTAAAGCTGTTTCAGAGATTAACCGGAACGAAAATTGTAAAATTTATATTTTGGTTTATATCGTGTAAACATACATATGCATTTAGTTAGAAGCGGTTATCTTAATATTACGAACACACTTCAATGTTTTTTATTTGTATAGATATTCTTATAGGCGGAACTGATTTAATATTTTTAATGGTAGCTCTTATTATCGGCAAAAGTAAACCGTTAATCGTCCACGGTATATTGAAATTTTATTATTCAACAATGTTTAAAGAATGTTGGCTTTCGGTCTGTAGCTTGGCAAAGCCCACAAAAGCCATAAACCGAAATAAATAGTTATCATAATTACTATTAACTTTTCAAATTGATTTTCTCAAATCATTTATTTGACCAACCGACACATTTAAAAGTAAATCCAATCGCAGTTTAAACACAAGAAGCAATCTTAGCTTTTAAAGGTTTTGTTGAAGTAAATTATTGCGTTAACAATCCACAATAAGGAGTTGTAAGTAATTTCCTGTAATTATGGCAGCGAGAGTCGGGTAACATTGGCTGGTGGTCACGGTGACCTGCTTCAGTCGTACTTCTATAAGTACGAAGTGTATAAACTGAGTCTATTGTCTATGGTTACATTTGCCGACGCACGTTCACATTTGCATCAAATGCAATCCGCTACTTCCTCCCAGAGGGAAATGCGTTAATAGTACCTCGTTACGTGGCGGAAAATAGGTTTGAATTCATTGTAACCGTTGATAATTCTACTTGTTGTTGCTTTGTTACGTTGTTACCGGAACTCGGTTTATCAACACAATTTGTCTGCACGGATACCGTATGGGTTTAAGTCGTAATCTTGCCGCTTTCTACTTCACTGAGTGTTGCGAGTTCAAACATTTGTGTGATCAACAAGTTGTTTTATGAATTTTTGGCAAATCGCCCGTGACACAGGCATATTCATAGTTCGAGAGTTTTTTTCACTACCTCTGATTATGAACTGATTATTCTATTCCAATAACCGAAGCAGGCGAAAAATCTACATCCATACTTCCATACTAAATATTATGAGTCTGAAAATAAGTCTGTTACGCTTTTACAGCTAACGCGCTACACCGATTTCAATGAAATTTGGTATGGAGATACTTTGATTCTTGAGGAAGGACATCTTTACCTCGATAACCGACAAACAAGTGGTCGAAGCTACGGACAAAATGTGTAGTAATATATAAACTAAATTCGATCATACTTACATCATCAAATGACTGTACAATTGTATAACCAATCCAAAAAAAAACATGAAAAGTAACGAACAAAAGCGTAAGCGTGTCATCTTTTGCATAATGTAAACGGCTAAACGTAATATGCATTAATGCATACTTTTGTAACTAAACGCTTGTTTATTTACATAGCACGACAACACTGGACAAAAAGAAATCGTTTTAAATAACTCTTCAAGACTTCGTTATGAGCAAGTTGTGACGTGTCTTTGAATAAAAACACAATTTCTAGACTCTAAATTGTTTATTGTAAATGTTTCTTTGTAGGGGAAAGCGACTTTCGATATGTATCTCAATAAAGATTAAGATTTCTGCAATTACATCAAAGGATACACATTGGAGTAGAGTAGAAGAAGATATAAAAGTAATAAAAACATGCAAAGCAATCCCATACTTTTAAATCATAGGCGTCGCAAACTTCATTAGTCATTTAAGATTACGTTCTAAACATATTTTTTCCTGTATATTAATACACGAAAAGTACAGACGTAAAATATAATAAATGCATGCTACTTGATCATGTAACAAGATGGCGCCATATTTATTAGTCACTAAAAAACTACTACAATTTTAAACAATATTTAGTTCTACGTTATGATTCAGTCTTCAAAAAAGATGTTTGTGGAGAAAAAAAAAATTTTTCTTTAAGCAGCAGTTACGTGCAGCTTGTGGCTACCTATTTTTTTTTATGGAATAGGGTCAAACGAGTAGATGTATCGGCTGATAGTTATCGGCGATTACCGCCGCCGATTACACCCGCAACACCAGAGACGTCACAAGTGCGTTGCTGGCCTTTGAGGGACGAGGAGGGGTTGGGGTATGGGCCTCCGGTATCCTCACTCACTTGGTGAAACACAGCGGCAAACGCTATTACCTGCTGTCTCTTACATAGTCTGTTCCTCTCAAAAAATAATTTTAAATGTATCATCATTACTGGCGGATTAAACATATAAATTTTATGGTAAACCCGACTAGAAATTGAGTGTGGCATGCCAAAGAATCAGTTCGGGCCGAACTTGGCTTTGGCTTGGCTTTCCTAACTTAGGCCTGCCTAATTCGTACTTAATTAAATTCATATTCGGAAAGCAAAATGTTGGCATGCCGAAAAATTTCCGAATTCCGGTGTCATTAGGAAATTCTAAGGTACTGCCGAAGTTCAGTATACCGTAGTGTTTTTTTTTTTTTTTTTGAAATCGAAGCTGTACCAAAGTTTGACATGCTAAACTCGATCCTAACTAGGAAATGCTGTGACATTGCCTTAATTTGGCATGCAGTACTAACTTGTGACCCCCTAAACAGAAAGCCAATTTAGAAACAAACTCGCAACTGCGTTACTTTCGATATAACGGCGTAATTCGGCCCAAGTTCGTAATGAGGCATGCCAAGTTTGCGCACTAAAATTTCTGGTCGGGAATATACATAAAACATAATTTACTTATTTGTATTATTAGTTTAATGTTATCGAACCTGAATCTTTATTGAAAACATGTTCTTTCTCTGCCATTTATTATTCGTCCATGATGTGCACCTACTTCATGTTTTCTCTGCACTGCCCAGCCGGTCGACTGGCAGAAAATGCCTTAGGCATTAAGTCCGCCGATGCATGTGTTTGTGCATAAGGATGTAAATAAATAAAATATATAAATAAAAAACAATCATTATTGCTAATGAAGTGTACAGTGTGTTCGCTCTGGGTTCTCTCTTGAATATAGTTTTAGATGCAGTTCATGAATTTAGTAGTACAGATGTATATGATAATAGTAAGAAGTTTACGTTTAAATGAAGTTGGTTAGATTAACATATTTAATTAGTTAGACTTAAAAAAAAAGTTGCGTGTACTACCGTACACTCGTAAGAAGTGAAACTTCTTTATGACGTTATTTTTCAAAAAATAAATATCATATGTCGACGTAAGGTATAACGACAAAATACTTATAAACCAGCAATATTCGTGACAATTCTTATTTCAAGTGCAATAAAAGTTAAGGAGCGAGACCTGAGTAAATATTTCGCGATCTGTGGTGTGAATGAAGTAAGTTTGTGGAATGTGATGTGTGTAGTTATTTACATTGTGGACTAAATAAAATAATATTATTTGTAATGTGATATTTCATTGTAGTATTAGTTTGGCCCTGTTTGTGTTTGAAAATGTTTTTTGTTTTATTTTATAAATTTGACGCGTAACGTAACGGATAAATGTTACACGTAACGTAACGGATAAATGTTACGCGTAACGAAAAAATGTTACACAAAATTTTTTGACAACCCCGATAAAAAAGTTTCACTTCAAAAATACTTTGCGTAGTTGTTCAGTACAAGTACAGTAAATGAAAGTTTTTAGGTATATACTTTAGTTTATGTAAACAAGAACACCTTAAGGATTTATATTATACTAGCTGAGTACCGCAGTGTTACTCGCAGGTGGTGTAGTAAAGATACAACAACGAATTAATTTCAATTTAGTGTTAATATGAAAAACAATTGCGTAAAAAATATATATCTGTCTGTTTGTTCCGGTTAATCTCTGGAAAGGCTGGACCGATTTTGACTGGACTTTTTCTAGCAGATGGCTGATGATACAGAGAGTTACTTAGGCTACTTTCATTCTAGACTAGCTTCGCTCAGCGATGTTACCCGCTCGTTCTTCTTGCTGGCCATATTATATCAGTCGATCCAGCTGTCGTAAATACAAGCTCTGCTTAACCCATTTAGACCCAAATAAAACTGAGCCGTGGAAAAAAAGAAATTTCTTTATTAATTAGTAGAATCTAATACAATTATTAAAAAAACATTAAAAAAAACGTTTTTTTTAAATTTTTTATATAAAAAAGAATGCCGTCCTCATATGGGGCCACTGGGCTTAAATGGTATGAAAATTTTCGAAACATTATTTTTCGATGCACAGTGTTTTCACACATTTCTTACATTGCCACCGAGCTTTTTTATGACATACCGCACATCGTAATTGTTGGGAAAGTTTACCAGGGTAGTGACCCACACCATCATGCTGCAGACTTGGCACTACAGACGCTGCTGGACGCAGAGTGACCCAGCGTTTGTGTGTCTCAAGTAATGACGAGCAATATACCGCCGAAATTGAAGTTGATCCATCTGGTTTTCATTAGTTAAAAGGTGCAGCCACCATGCGTTTGACACTGCTACATCCAGCATGTACGTAAATAGGACCCACCACCATTTTTTGCCACGTACGAGTATAGCAGTGCGGTACAGCCCATACCCTTGTTATAACTTTGATAAACATGTGGGATGCCAACGTCCACCTTCTTCTTCTCTACGGTACTCCATCTCTTTACTTTTCCCAGAGGAAAAACGCTGTCGTAGTTTGACCCCATTGTACAGACACTGTTGTCCAGCCAACGGACGAACAAAATCTGATTTACTTGGTCGAAACGGTAATCGAACTCGGCGCGGTTTTTCTTCTTCATATCCTTTACGGATACTAGAGGACACTTATTTGTCCTGCCTTCGCGAACAGTACCAGTTGCACGATAGTCGGCCTGCCGAAGGTCTCGGAGCAATGAAAAACTGGTAAAAAAATATCAAAGTATGATATGGTCTTGAGGACTGGTTCCTAGTTTGTCTAGCAGCAGCTTCACTACTCTGGTGCCTAACGGCTCTGTTGGATTGGCCCCTGGAGACTTTCCACAGTATAAGTCGAACGCGTAACAGTATCTGTCAGAGCTTGCAATCATCCAATTTTTGTAGCCAAAACGCACTGGTGAAAACACACTTAGATTTACGCCAACGAGGCTCCTCAAAATCAGTTCTTCGTTTCTTGGTTACAGCTAGTGTTTCGTCATCGCTACTGTCCCAATCCCCTTCATCTGCAGTCGTAAATACTTCAACTCTCCCTGGTATGTTTCGCGGCACAGTATTAGTTTCTATATTGTCTTCGTCACCTTCTTCTTCATCGGTAAGCACACTCGGTTCCGGAGGAATTGCGACTAACTCAATCTCTGCACCGACATCTTCATCCATCACAGCTTCAAGAGCTTCATTACAGCCATAGAATACCCTTCGGGTCATTGTTTATGCGAAATTGACCTGTGGCCTCAATTAGGGACACTGGTATAAAACTACTCCTTATCAAATCAATATTGAAGCTTTTCACAGCAATATAATTTTATTTTATAGGTTATAGTACATTTAGTACTTTCAAGTAAATAAAATATAATATATAGATGAAAAAGTTAAAAATAAAAAATACTTACTTTGCGTTATCTCCGATGTTCAAGTCAGCTTCAGAAAAAGCACTATAAAATACAACTAGATATATTTTTACAGTTTGTATCAACTAAAAACACAAACATGCACTATCACTTATTCAAAACTCACAATTAAAACAAGCAGAAACATAAATGTCAAAAAAATAAGGTACTTTGACAAGTGTCCTCGTTTGGGCACGGCGGGTATATATGGGTTAATTTAAAGAGAAGAAAATCACTTCGAATGTTTTGGACAATAAAAAAATTATGATTGGCAACTACTACCAAATAGTTTATTGAAGTTGTTGGAAAAATTAATTACAAATTAATAACTTTTATTGCATGCAGGTTTCTTCATGATGATTCAACCTAATTGTATAGGTACATAAAATAAATAGTCTAGATTCAAGAGTGATTATGGCCAGAGATCACGAGTGAACTTTGAATGAACTGTCACTTTAAAACCCGCTTTTATTACAAAATAAATAATATGGATTAGGTATCTTGATAGGAAATAAAATTTATTTCTTTTTTTTTAACAGATTAGAGATATTAAAAGCGGATTCATCGCTGAAGAGCAAAGCTAAGCGAAACGAATGGACATGGAAGGCGCAGACGGACGTGGTGAAGTGGCAAGCAACACCGCTGCGAGCGCCGCTGTTGCGCTTGCCCGCTGCGCTCGCGCCGCCCGCGCTCGAATGCTTCACCTGCGTCCGCGCATACTGCGGCGATCTGCAGCCTAATGAACGCTCCATACACCAGGATCTGACTGAAGTTAAATGCGTTTATACTGTGCTTATGGTTAGTATACAATTCTACTATGAACTTAAATCTATACAAATAAATAAAATGTAAGGGTCTGTTTGTTATCAAAATAATAGTTTTTCACTAAAGCTAAACCCAAGGAACTTTTTTTTTTCTTTTTATTTGTCTGTTTGTTTTGACCAATCTCTGGTACGGTTGGACTAATTTTGACGAGAATTTCACTATTTCATAAATCATGAAAAGAAGCTTAGACTGCTTTTTAATAAGCTTATCCCCCGGTGTTACCCTTGATTTTTATTACTTCACACACCTTTACAACAATTAGTTTTGAAGGTGCGCAAAGGTACATCAACTTATAATTTATTTATTTTTTTGTTGACGAACGTAATTCATGTATTATAATTAAAATATCGGTACAGCAGAATAAAATGTAACAAAATAAATAAATAAGTGATCATAAAGACATTTCTACAAATCGATAGTAACTATATAATTCTGAGAATAAAAACTTTCCTGAGTGCTATAAAAATATTACTTTAATATATATTATGTACATATTTATAAATATATTAATGTTCAAATTTAGAAAAAAAAAATTCAGTTATGTTCATAAGTTGACATGCGACATAGGATGTCTGTATTCCATACTAGCTGACCGACGCAACCTCTTTTGCGTCTTTTATTGCCCGTAGCGAAAAATTTTCCCCCGTATAGTGTGTCGCGGACTTTTTTGTAAATATTTATAAGATCTACGATTAATTAGAATATTTTATGGTTCTATCTTTTATAGTTTACGCAGCGTACGCAAAATAAGTAACTTTTCTGGTTGATTTTTACAACTTGTGTCCGAAGAACCCCAATATCTTACGGAACCCTATTTTTTTACAAAATAAAATAAAGCCTATGTTACTCGTGGATAATGTAGCCTTCGAATGGTGAAAGAATTTTTAAAATCGGTCCAGTAGTTTTTGAGCCTATTAAAAGCCTATTAAAGCCTATACAAACAAACATACAAACAAAGTTTTCCTCTTTATAATATTAGTATAGATACTCGTATATACCTGTTTAAACGTATAAAAATATAGTGAGAGTATTTTCATGTAACAGGTTATCGTATCTCTTATATTGGTAGTCGATAGATATTCATAAAAAGCTGATGATATTATTACGCAATATAGTCGTTACATAATTTTTTTTTACGATACAAAGCGAGTTTTTTAAGTAATTCCAATAGAATAGGCATTTAATTAATGTAAATTGTTGTTTACAGCTATTAATAGTTAGGAGTTGTATCCATTTTACAGTTATTGGTTAAGAATTTCATTTTTAGTAGGTTTGTAGGCAATGAAAACTTAAAACGTTAATTTCAATTCTTCACGTTATCCCTAGCGTACTAATGTAATGTAAACATATTTGTATGTATGTGTAATATTATTATTTATAGTGTTCATGTATTTGTCGTATTTGCATATATATGCTGTAATGCTGTATAAAATAGTCCGGGGTCCCCGGAACTAATTTTACAAATGATTGATGACACTTTGCCGAGAGGCCCACCTTCTTTCACCTTAGAAAAATTTTCGATTGTAGCGAACAGGGGTGGCAGGAACAAAAAACTTTTGAGCGTAGAACCGGGATAACGTACCACACAATTTACGGTTTATGGTTAAAGCGGTCGCTACGCCGTCTTTTTACTGCTCCAAGTGTTGTGGCCGCAAAATTATAACACATGAGCCTCATATCCATCAGTGGACTGTAGAAGGCCGATGAGACTATTCCTTTCCTTTACCTTTTTTTTTCCTTTAAAAAAGACAACTCCCACATTAGGAATAAACATCCTGTGTCGTGGGGGACTTTACAAACATACATGAAACGGACACAAAGAACATCCAGACTTGGGACAACAATTCGTGGATCACACAAAGTGTTGTAGGTACCGCGTGGGATTTGAACCCACGACACTTGGCGCAGTAGCAAGCGGCATGGTGACCGCTGACACCACTCGGCCAACCGTGCAGTTAAAATAAATAAATAACTATGACGATTATGTAACATTGTTCATTACTGTGCAGCACTGTCACTCAGTACCGGAACTCCGCGACGAGGTATATTGCCAGCTGATGAAACAGACCACATCAAATCGTTCCCCGTCGCCTGACTCCTGCCAGCGCGCGTGGCGACTGATGTCCATACTCGCTGCGTACTTCACCTGCTCCGATACGCTCAGGTAATGACTATAAAAGCCGTCTGCCGACTTGTACGAAGTGAACTATAAAAAAATACTGTTACTGACAATCCCAGTTCGAAAAAGGTGTATGCCTATATTTATTTCAGTTTTTATTCCGCTTAGCATTGAAGAAAAGTGGATTTATTATATTTCCAACTCCTCCAGTTTTCTTCTGATCAATTTACTTGCGGATTCCAAGACAGTTTAATTTTTTCTGTGACTTCCCGAGTGTCATAACTCGGTGTGTTTGTGGGTCACAGCTGTCGATCTTAGTGTATAGGAGTTGCAGTGATTGGCGTGTACAATGATGATCATGATTTTGATAAATGTATAATTGCATTAGATGCAAGAAACCGATTATCGTACCAATTGAGAGGTTTATGTCTAGATTTAGACTGCGATAGGATTTTTTTATGTATGGCCCTGCCAAAATGACTCTACTACGCCTGATGGAAAGCATAATCAGAATCCAAGAGTGGTGGTCAGTATACTCATTGCGAATGCAGACAATACAACAATGCAGCATGGTGACCCACACAAAGAAAGACGACTGCACGAGTGCTGTCATTTTACGTTGATTTTCTATGTGAGGGTAGTACCGCCTTGGTCGAGCTGGCTCGTTTGTGCTGAAATCAGCGTAGCTTCTACTACCATAAAAGAATGAAAATGATGAATTGTATTTACTTATAAAAATACTGAAAGTCATGGATTAATACTAAATTTTTGATTGTTCCAGGCCGTTCCTGGTGGAGTACCTGTCGGCTGCGGCTGCGGACCGACGACGTCCATGCCAAGGTACCGCGGCCGTGTGCCTCGCTAACCTCAGGAAGACATTACGATGTGGTGGAAGGAAGAACGTACCTAGTGTTGAGGAGGTAACGTTGCTTGTTTATTCCTACTATAAATACTTGGTCTGCTGTTATCCGAAGCTTAATATCGTTGATTCCAGAGGAGGTCACATGTGACTCCTGGCTTTTAGGTTTTATTTATCATGGTTTTAAACATGGGTCATGGGTAACATAACAGTTGAAATGCGTTATAATTGTTATTTGTTTCAAAATTATTTTGTATTCGACTTCTCGAACTTAACGAGTTACTTGCTTGAGATGAATGCAGTGAGATGTTACAGCCGTTATGGGTACAATGCCATTGTAAGTGGACTATGATAATCTGACAAGATCGAGAAGCTGGGCAATAGGGCAGATGACAGTATCGTAAATAAATACCGATGTATCCTTCTTTAAAACGAATATAACAAAACATTTCGGAAAATTAAATTATTACAGCTTTTCATTTCTATCAAAAAATTTAATTAAACAAACATTGAAATATAGCTCAATTGAGTAGTCTAAAACAATGACGTCACAAGTGTGTATTTAGTACATTTTTCATACAAATGATGACAGATGATATCGGAAGCTTAATTCATTTGATTCCAGAGGAGGGCACGTGTCACTCCTGACTTTCAAGTTTTATTTATCATGGTTTTAAACATTTTACATCTAATCTGCACTTACATCTGCAAGTAATTTGATTAAGGTGTCATCTACAGTATTGGACAGGGTTATGTCCAGCAGTGAACTATTAATGCCCAGTTCCTATATTTGAAAAACGATGCGTTCTTGGTTCGAATAGTAGTATATTATACGGGGCGTAAGCTAAAATCGTTCCTATAAAAAATAAATTGAGGAACGGTACTTACGACTCGTAGTCGGTTGTAGAAAATTTTTACACGATGACGATTCGTTAAATAACCGGGAACCGGAACCGGGCATAAATGCTGTTGGCGTTTAGTTGTAATGGTGAATATGTTACGGTGCCAGGTGACGGCGGTGTCGGCGGGCCGGTCGGCGCGGCGCCAGCTGTACCGCCTGCCGGGTGGGGCCGAGCGCGTCGTCAACACGCGCTGCGCCACCGTCGTGCAGGACATCGTCAACGACCTCTGCGAACTGGTACCTACCCTCCCCTCCCCTACCCTACCCTACTGCACATATCCTAACATCCTCCTAACTGTTCAAACACTCGACTGAAAATTATTTGTTACTGTTTAAATACGAATTTATGTTTAATTTTTATGTGCTCAATCCTTAGATTATCGACTCACAAGAGATCGTTTAATACATCTGTATACATTACCACATCCGCATATATATAATGTAATGTCACATAAGTACAGGACATATAATCTAAAGCTTTAAAAAATCCGACATATAGATATATGCCATGAAATTGAAAGGAAGTTAGAAATGTCACTATGGAAAAGTCACGCTTTTCCGTGGGAGACTGGAGTGAAACCATGGCCGGTTTGAAATAGCGCTTGCGCTGTGTTTCACCGAGTGCGTAGTCCATGGGCAGCGGTAATCGCTTAGCATCAGGAAATACGTCTGCTTGTTTGCCTCCATAGTGCAGAAAAAAAGAAACTTATTTATATAAATGTAATATAGTATATTTATTAAAAGCACTCTACATAATTCTTCAACCGCATCGTAGTTGACTTATAGCCGACCACAATTCTGTGAAAGGTATTTATTTTCTTGTTATAGAAATGAATGGTTATCATTCTGTTTCCCAGATCGGCGTGACAAGCGAAGCGGAGCGCGCCGAGTTCTCCCTGTACTGCATAGTGGCGGGCGACGCGCTGACGATGCCGCTGGCGGCCGACGAGTACGTGCTGGACGTGACCACGGAGCTGCAGCGCGCGCACCACCCCTTCTACCTCATCTTCTGCCGCTCCGTCTGGCACCACCCCCTCCGGGGCGACGCGCCGCCCTTGTACACCGAAGTGTTGTTCAACCAGGTACAATGTGCTTAGCCATTAATATAACTTTAATTGTTTATTTTTAAGCATATTTTTGAAGTGAAACTTAAACCGTGGGAGAGCTATGCTTCGGCATGAATGGGTCGGCTCGACCGGAGTGATACCACGGCCTCACAGAAAACCGGTGTGAAATAGCGTTTGCGCTGTGTTTCACCGAGTGATTGAGGATACCGGAGGCCCATACCCCAACCCCTCCCCCCATCCCCCAAAGGCCGGCAACGCACTTGTGACGCCTTTGGTGTTGCGGGTGTCCATGGGCGGCGGTAATCGCTTACCATCAGGTGATACGTCTGCCCGTTTGCCCACTATTCAATAAAAAAAAAAAAAGAAGTTTCACTTCAAAAATATGCGTCTAAAGAGAATCGTTGTGATTTCAAACCGGATGCAACGGAAAAAACGACAGGTAAGAGACACAAATACAAAAAGTCGCCCGTAATTAGTGAGCCAGAGCGAGAGAGCAAATGTCGGTCTCATTATTTTGTCGATTTATTGATGTCCGCTTTTAATTACCTACCTCCAGTTTTAACTAGAGATAGGATATTTAAAGTTGTTTAGATGTACCTTAACACTTTGCGTCAAAAGTGTTATAGATGAAAGCTCAGAAAGGACATAAGCGTATGCTGGCAGTTAATCTAATGAATACCCAAACAGTTGGTCGCAGACTAGAAACAAAGATTTCTCAAGACTTTTTCTAAGAGGTATAAGAATTAAGGAAGGAGTCACTGGACGGCTTCGTGCAAGCCCTTATAAAATACTGTTCATATTACTGAATATCTGCAAGATTGATAGATTGCAATAATGATATGAAAAAAAGTACCTTGAAAAGAGTAATTTCTTCTTATTTTGGACGACTTACACTAACAAAAAATATTGATCCTACATACATATCAATAACATTATTATTTATATATGTGGGATATATATTGAAACTGGACGTAAATCAATTGGAAAAACTGTTCTAGACCACCTATTGTTGAAAGACATAAATATGTCAATGAGTAAACGTTTTAATGATTTAGGTCTCTCCAGGCACAGTATCCTTATTCGTTTGAGACTTGATTTAGCTTGGCTACATCGGTGTGGGGAAGGAAATAGGACCTAGCTTTTTTTAACACGCTTTTTCTTTAGAGAAGATAAGAACTCGAGTTGTACTATAATTATTTTTTTTTACTTATAAAAATGAAGAGAATGAATAACGTTATGTGTTAGCGTTACCATGAGGAACGCATCTCATTGGTTTTGCCACTCGTTTTGGTTGACTAGCTGGTTTCTAATATCTGAACTATTCTTTAACCTTCACCTTAAGTGTTAGTTTGTCACACTACAATTTCCCGTTCAGGTCGCCCCAGACTACCTCGAGGGGCTGCTGCTCGTGCTCCCCGGGGGCGGCCCCCCCCCGGCCCCAGTGGTGCGTGACGTGGCGCTGGTGGCCGCGCTGCTGCACCGCGCCGCCGGCCTGGCCGAGGCTGCGGCCGCTAGGGACTTGAAGTTCCTCTTGCCCAAGCCTCTCCTGGCGCTGCGGGAGCCCCGCCCCAACAAGTGGGCCACCTGGCTCGCGCAGGAGTGGCAACACGTGAGGAACCTCGCTCCTGCCGCTGCTAAGGCTAATGTTCTGCAGGTACTTACAATATCCGTATTATGACTGTACGCGTTGTATAGCCACATGAGTCAATTTCTGTTAAAATATTAATGAGATACGAGCACACACCAACCCCGGGTGGGTTGGTGTGTGCTAGTAGGCCAAACCTTTGATGAAAAGTCCAATTGTAAGCTATTATAGGCCGTTGATTTATGATATGTCGTGAGCACATTACAATTATAGTTTTTGCTGTACTTAGTGGGATTTATTCGCGATAAAACTATTTATTAAAATTTGTGATTACTTCCAGGTGTTATCAAGATGGCCGCTTTTCGGCTCGTCGTTCTTCGCAGTGCGGCGAGTGTCGAACGGCGGCGGTGGTGGTGGAGCCGGTGGTGGAGGAGGAGGAGCAGGCGGAGGTGGAGGTGGTGGGGAGTGGCGCGAGCACGTGCTGGCGCTGAACCGGCGCGGAGTGCACCTGCTGCACCCCGCCACGCACGAGACCGACACGCACTGGCCCTACGCTGAACTCATCTCCACACGAAAGGTACGGAACTTCTGATGAATCCTATGTAAAACCTAGCTACTGTTGAGTCGAAAAATACAAAAACGACAATGAAAATAATCTGCTTACATTTTCTAAAATCGAATGCTCGTCTGAAACATGTATCTAGACGTAAACACGTTTTCATTTTATGCCAATATTTACACTACAAAACTAAAGTACATAATTTCATTAACTTAACTTACCAAAGACCAAACTGAGGGTAGTTTCAAAGGGCGACAACCCACTTGTATGGTGTCTATAGGCCCATTTTTACCATGAAAAACACTGAAATATTGATAAAATCGAAAACTGCTTTATGTACAAATATTTTTTTTAATCATTTGTCTAGTCACCATTAGCTGTCAACGTTGGCCGACACTGTCTCTACAAATTGCCCATAAAGTGAGCCTGGACCACACAAATACTAATAGAAGACACACATTGCAGGTCCGTTCGGAGGACGGCACCCTGTTCCTGGACGTGAAGTGCGGCTCCCTGCTGCAGCAGCGCGTGACGCGGCTGCAGGCGGAGCAGGCGCACGAGGTGGCGCGGCTCGTGCGGCAGTACATCGCGCTGCAGCGGGACCAGAGGCACGAGCCAGGTAGCCTACAGCTATACACCCTGTTCAACTAAACACTACCGTAACACTGCTGTCTACTGCGCCAAGTGTCGTACGTTCAAATCTCACACGGAACAATTAATTTGTTAGTGTTCTTTTGGTCCATTCCATGTACGTTGTATATTCCTAATGCGGGAGTTAAACTAACGGCTACATAATACAGTAGTTTATAGATCCTGCCTGATAAACCAGAGGTCGTAATGCCCATACCTCCGTAGCAGAGAACACATCCTGCTCTTAACAACCGTGCACCATAGTGTCAATGGCAAACACCTGTGTACAGCCATGTTGTAGCCACGCTGGCTCCACCGAGCACTCTTAAGCCTAACGGCTCAATACGCCCAATCTAGGGGGAGACGAACTCGAGGGGCCCCAGTCACCCCATCTTCCACCGCACGACATGATCCGATGCCTCAAAATACCATTCTGGTCGGTTTCAGTCTGATACAGGTTCTACCTGGTTTGTAATCAGGCACCCTTTCATAATATATCAGGTTATTATTTTTGTCAGAATTAGTTACTAATAACATTTTTTTTGTATTGTTTCAGCTTTTAACAATTGAAAAGCAAATGGGGAAAAGTTATACAGACTGGAATGAGTGTGCAGTGTATTATATATAAAGTAATGTAACCGTCGCACGTCCGTAGTTCACACAAATACCTCATCTCTAACGTATGCGTCCACTGCAGATCTGAGTACCACGGCACCAGCGTTTCAGCAATGTGCGTTTAATTTCGGCATCAAATTCCAATAACTGAACGCAGATTGCCGAAACGCGATACTCGTATCGTGTTAATTAGTATTAAGATTAATTAAAATATTGGATTAAAATGATAATAGGATTTTAGGGCACAAAAGATTTACGCGCATGCGCAGTAGTCGACATGTACTTCTATTTTCATTTTAATCGCGATTTAGTATTTATGTGAGATCAATATTATAGTAAGATAATTAGTAATCCATTTTAACTTACATTCCAGAAGGTACTTATATAACCGCCAAATAGTATGAAAACATATTAGATATGATTAATAATAATAATTTTTATTGAATAAATTGTTTCGTTTTCCACGCAGTATATAGCTTTCTGCGTTAAACGTAACACAAGTTTAATTCGTTTCCCACCAAAACTTAAAAAAAGAACACTTCCATTTTTAAAAATCCTGATTTTAGAATGCATTTTTGAAGGAGAATAAACATTAGTATTGTGAAGTCTATTAATATTGCTCAATACATTTTAGAAATATATTTATACGCGAAAATAACTTTGTCGTTATTATATACATTGCTAGTAGTCACGAAGAGAAGAGCTATTGACTTTAATTTCTTAAAGTCACGTAAAACCTACAATATTGCAAATTATATCACAATGTCACGATTACAACAAAGTAACAAATAATAAACAATTATAATTACGTTGAATATCGACGATATTGCTCAAACCTGACGACTATAAACGTTTTATTATAGCATTTAAAATTCGAATGGTGTGTAACCATAGATAAATTCATAGACAATAAAAAAACAAGCCAACTAAATATGATAAAGTTCAGATATATTACAACTTTATAAAATTATGCATTTTCTTTTTTATTAAAAAAAGAATTTCTTAAAAAAAATATGTTAATGTTTCTATTGTCTATGTTCTATGTTAACTGTATAGTGTTATAAAGAGCCAGTCAACTTAATATGTACCGTATTAGGCCAATGGATTACGCTACGTCTAAAGCTAGTAATTCATTTAGATTTTATAAAAGAAAGTTGTCAAGATATATAATAATTACGTATATCAGGAGTAGTACATATTTTATTATAAATTAGAAAGTAGATATGTTGTTATTAATGGAATTCATATTATGTTTTCTATAGTATTGGTATTTCCATACAAAAGAATAATATATATTCATACTTTTTGGTGTGTAACATTTTTATTTCGTTTCATGAAATCTGTTTAAAGGATTTCATGGGAATTTAAATGTTATACACGTTTATATAGCGCTTGTTGTAAAACTTGCTTATGTTTTTATAATACATTCCTATGTGCCTTATATTTCTCACACATTCTAACAAAAGGTGCTATTTTACCTAATTGTTAAATTAATATACTAATATAAAATTGAATAAATATTATTATTTCAAAGTATAAAGTTATTGAAAGACCGTCAGGTCGGAGTCATGTTTAATGTATTTACTGGTATTTCGTTGTAATGTAAAATATTTAATGAATTCGATGTATAAGAATATATTGTAGATAATAAATAAAAGTTGTATTTTCTAAATGTTTCATTTTTCAATGCATAATGGACGCCGACGACAAGACAGACCCCGTAAAAGATGGCGACTATCTTGACGTCTACCACATTGACTGGCTCTGGCCTTGGATAGAGAGAAGTGACTTGTTGCAGGGGAACCCTTTACCCAGCAGTGGGACACATAAAAAAATATCTCCTTATCTCTTGGCTTGCCCTGATCAATTAGCCAAGATGAAAGTGTTTAACGTTTGTCTGCATTCGCAATGAGTATGGTGACTACAACTCTTGGATTCTGCTCATATTTTCCATATAAAAAAAACTGATAACCCAAGAGTCAAACAAGAAAACTTAAAAATGTCGGAGTGATACCACAGAAAACCGGTGTGAAATAGCGCTTGCGCTTTGTTTCACCGAGTGAGTGAGGACGCCGGACGCCTCAACCCCTCCCTCCATCCCCCTCCCCGTCCCCCAAAGGTCGGCAACGCACTTGTGAACCTCTTGTGTTACGGGTGTCCATCGGCAGCTGTAATCGCTTACCATCAGGTGATACGTCTGCTCGTTTGCACCTTTTTCCATAAAAAAAAAGAAAGAAATATAATCCGACTATGTAAAATCTTTTAATAAAATTTAAATAGCCCATGTCACCCGAACCATTATTAGAAATGTATTGACACCTCATTCATTAAATTAAGTTTAAGCACTAGGTTAGAACAAACATACATCATACATAGACTGTCGAATCATTACCCTTTCTTTCGGCTTTTATATATGATGAGGCTTGCAAAATGACTCAGCCTGATGGAAAGCGTGGGCAGAATCCAAAACTGTTGGTCACCATACTCATTACGAATGCGGACAATGCAATATGGTGATCCACATAATGGCGGCCTTGTGATACTTCTGCATCAATGGGTCTCCGGTCTCGTACTCACCAACGAAACACGGCAGACAGTACGAATGCTGCCATTTTAGGTTGGTCTTCTGTTTGTACTGAAATCAGCGTGACTCTAA
Source organism: Spilarctia lutea (assembly GCA_916048165.1). NCBI lineage: Eukaryota > Metazoa > Arthropoda > Insecta > Lepidoptera > Erebidae > Spilarctia > Spilarctia lutea. Next base: position 4,295,482 of record OU696479.1, on the reverse strand, counting down.
TACGTATTAGCGATTCGCCGTAGTCCTTATAGGATTTACGACAATCGTATTGAACTAGCCAATAGTACTGAGGTATGGCCCTCATTCAATATCTCACAATCTTATAAAAGCTCTTTTCATGTAAATACAGACAAAATATATAAATGTCAGAAATCTTAATCATTTAATAACGAAAATAAACACCATAAACTTCAAGAAGCACCAACTTTCAATTTTAAAAAAGAAATATCTAAATCGGTTCACTCAGTCAAAAGTTATAAGGTACCTAACAAACATCTTCCTTTTATGAAATCTTTTAAAAAAACGTTCGATTCGTTCCCTATTCGTATAAATAAAATGAAAATGAATCGGTCGTTTCCTTTACGTTAATTAGGGTCATACGTCGTCGTTACAACCAGTAAAGACTATCCAAGCTAAACACGTAGATACTTATATTATTTTTCCTCACCATAACAGGTTTGTCTAAACAATGTAATTGGCATGAATTTCGTATTAATTAATTTAAAAACAAACACGGATGTATGTCGCTGCTTAACATTCAACACTGTAATGTTATTCACCATCAGAACGAGATACATGTACCTCCTCATTACTCAAAATAAACTGTGACTAATATTGTTATAAAGTCCGGTGGAAATTCCATAGCTTAAAGTTTTTCTTTACCGCCGCTTACCGTCGCTCCCTGGTTTTTCATTAGAAAAGAACAAACATTAAAAAAAAAACATAGCCGAACCTCATCGCAGCCTATAGCTGCAATTGTTGGGTGTTGCATGTCCAATCCCCACATAAGACGACATTTCATTTCATTTCATTTCATTTCGACAAGAGCTAAGTAGGTTACACAATTACTTCAACAAGTATTCAAACTCTCACTATAAATACTTATCAATTAATGAATCATTTGGTCAAAGATTAAATTATATACACGAAGAGTATAACTAATAAAATTAATAGAAATGATTATTTCAAAGGTCATTTTGAAGTTAGTTTTGTACGTTTGACCTTAAATCAATCACAGATTTCGTTTCTTATAACCAATTGGTTTGTAGTTACTGAACGACTATTAATTATTTACGAATAATACTAAGTCAAGCAAGCTAATCTGTTTTACATATTTTTTTAATAGATAGTGTTTATACTTAGTTACAGACTCAGGACCACACGAGTGACAATTATTTTTTTATTACTTAGTATTTGAACCCCGCGGCACGACAATAACCGCGGGCAACGCCGCGAGGCGAAGCTTACTAGCCTTTATGAATTGTAGCCTATGTGTTATTCTGATGTATAAGCTATATTATTGTAAAGTTTCATGAAAATCCAATCAGTAGTTTTTGCGTGAAAGAACAACAAACATCCTCATATACATACTCACAATCTTTCGCGTTTATAATATTAGTAGGATTATACTTAACTTAACTCCTCTAGTTTCCTTCTGATTAATTTCGTTGCTAACTACTAAGTGGATGCTTCCAAGGCAGTTTAGTTTTTCCTGGGACTTCTCGAATGTCATAACTCGGTGTGTTCGTGGGTCACTGACTGATATTGGTCCTTGTGTACAGGAGTAACAGTGGTGGGCGTGTGGCCGGGATTAGTTTCCATTTTTTTTGATTCGCAGAGTAATTTAAAAACATATAGGTATTATTTTTCGTACATTTTTTTTCGGACATCTATTTAACACACAACGCCATCTAGTCCCAAGCTAAGCAGTGCTTGTGTTATGGGTACTAGACAACTGATATAAATACTTATATATACTTTTTTTTTTGTAAATACATACATACTATACATAGAAAACACCCAAACTCCGAAACAAATATTTGTAGATTCCACAAACATTTGGTCCGACCCAGGATTTGAACCCGAGACCTCAAGCTTAGCAGTCGCATACGCGTACCACTACGCCAGAAGAGTGTGCTTATTGTGTCGTGAAATCAATTACACTAGATACACATAAGTGGTTACTTAAGAGTATTGAGTATAAACACCGCTAACATAATTATTTAAATGTCATTGCCGCACTTAGTTGTGAAATACTTAATCAGATCTAGTCTTATATACTTTCATACTCTCGATTGGTGAAACTTGTTGAAATACATTATGTAGACAAACTCATTTATACTTAAATGCCTCATTTATGACATAAATGCTTTTAAATTTGCATTTACAGTGGGGTAGGTAGCACACAGAAGTTATTTACTAAGCAGGACTTTCATAAGCCACTTTACCATAGTAACTACTGGTACAGTTGTACACTAACTATACTGTTTTAAATGTTACAATCTTAATTTAATATTTGATGACAGCTAAAAAGTCATAATGTGGACATAAACGTACTCTGTAAACATTTCAACTAGTGGATACGATTGCTAAAGTTGAATTGGAAGTCGACTATCCGATTGGCAACAGAAAATTGACACTACTGAAGTATCACGATGTTAAGTCACCACACCAGGATAATCGTGAGTAAAAAAGCTCAAATAAAAAACCCCAGAGAACTCCATTAATTACTGCAACAAGAGGACTTTATAATCAGTCTCACGACATGTTTATCCTTCCTTGTTCACAACAATTTACACCTAAACAGTTGTTAAGTAATTTTTCATACATTCGGGGTCACATGTTAATCACGGGCCTTGTTGTCCGTCGCGCACACATAGGACAATATTTACTGACTACGCGTGGGAACCAGCGCAAGCGCAACCTTCATCCAACGTCTGCGTAGACTTTGTTAAATGTAAGGAAAGCGTATACGATAAAACTTTCTGTCTAAATGAGTAAATCATCATTCTCCTCGTCTCTTACTAAAATTTTTAGAGTTCGGCGCAACGTGATTACAACTTTTTGGCTGGTTTTAATGGTCGGCCTAACCTTACATCAATCTTCCTACGATATGTTACCGTTTTTATACATAAATTACAGTAGTCCGAGAAGACCTGGGTCACAGTTTACCGCAAATTCTCCTTGTAGTTCCAAACTCCACTAGAACTGACATTATAAAAATTCTATGCGTTCGGTTGTCACATCAGTTCATCCAGATTGTGCAATATTTACAAGTCTTGAATTAGCAGCATCCAGAGGAACCTATTGAGTGTCTTGTTGTGTACCTAATGACTGCATCGGTGGCGTAATTGTAGCGTATGCGACTGCTAAGCTTGAGGTCTCGGGTTCAATTCCCGAGTCGGACCAAATGTTTGTGTAAATTATAAATATTTGTTTCGGAGTTTGGGTGTTTTCTGTGTATAAAATATGTATTTATTTACAAAAAAGAAGTAAATAAGTATTTATATGAGTGGTCTAGTAACCCATAACACAAGCTCTGCTTAGCTCGGGACTAGATGGCGTTGTGTGTTAGATGTCCGAAATATTTATTTATTTAATACTAGAATAAATTTTGATACTAAGACACAATATCCGATCAAATTACATATTTTGTGGTCGTATCTTAAGTAATTTTAAAAGAGTGTTTCCTGTCGTTATACGTAGTTTAAAGATTATAAAAAAAATGTTTATAAGAATTTGTTTCTTAGGAGTCTGCTGATAGGATTCGCCTGGAGAAATGTACATTATTGTGTTAAAGTTCACAGAGTAGATACTCGTACCATTTTTTTATCACACAACAATTCTTATATAAATATCTAGAAAATATTCCATCCGTTTTAGAGTAATACAATAGGCACTTAATGTTAACAAAGTTTTTTTTTCACAATAAGTTTACCGTTTCAATACATAAGGCCCGAGTTTCTCTTGCTATAAATAGAAAAAAAAACTAATCTTTTGAAGTTTCTATACAAAGTTTTTGTTTAAAACTGTTTCATACAATCCAAAACAGAGATTAGTTTAGGTAGGTGTCTTTTGGGTCCAGTTGTGTTAATAACAGCAGTTCCCGGATCCCTCCCTTCTCACGCGCAGAGTGGCACACCGTGTGGTTTTAGTCGGTTCGATTCCGACACACCGCCCCGCCGCAGACCCCGGCGGGGTGACAGACCGAGGGGGGACCCACAATTAAAAAAAAAAGGTGGGTGTCCTTTATTGTAGGTTAAGGTGTTCAATTATTCATAATCCCAGGAAACTCCTGAAGGCCGAGTATTCTGTTCTTTGTTTCTGAAAAGTGATGGTAAGTATTACTTGTTTGTATTGGTATATTTTGCTTGTTTGTGTCTATGTTGTTGTGACTGTGAATATCCTTCTTTTTTTTTCTTTTAAAAAGACAACTCCCGCACCAGGAATAATTCTTGTGTCACGGGGGACTTTACAAACATACATGAAACGGACACAAAGAACACCCTGACTTAGAGCAACAATTTGTGGATGACACAGTGTTATTCCATGTGGGATTTGAACCCACAACACTTGGCGAAGTAGGGAACGGCGTGGCGACCGCTTAACCACTAGGCCAAACGTGCAGTAAATCCTGTCTGTACTAAGTTTGTCTACTATAATAAGTTTGCCTACAATCTGAAGAAATTTATAAAATTTAAGCACATTTTGATGGAATGTATCTGGAACGACCGGCTGAGAGCTTCGTGTTTTGATGTGAAAAATAGACTACTATTTGGCTATTTTAATGGGGTGTTGTCTAATCCAACAACAAACGAAATTAGACAGGTAATTCAATTAGCTGATTTGTGCTTATATACACAATAATGTAGTTAAATTTAGTTTTATTTTAAGACATGTTCACTTATGTTTATTATTCATGTTAAGTTGTACACTGCCTCGTTGGTCTAGTGGTTAGCGTAAGCGACTGCAGATCAAGAGGTCTCGGGTTCAATTCCCGGGTCGGACTGCTGTTGGGTTTTTCCTACAAGAAATTCTTAATAGCAGCCCGGAGTATGGAAGATGGCGGTGTTTCCCGCCCGTGCTTCGGAGGGCACGTTAAGCCGTCGGTCCCGGTTGTCATGAACAGCTATGGCAATCGTTATTGGGAAGTCAGTGCCCTCAAATATACTGACAACTAGTTCAACCTTCGTATTCAGTTCGCCCTCAGGGTTGCGGAGGTCAGATGCCAGTCGCTCTGTGTAAAAACTGATATTCAGGTAAAATCGGTTGAACTGGTAGCCGACCCCAAATAATATTGGGAATAATAAAGGCTAGGAAGAAGAAGAAGGAAGAAGAAGTTAAGTTGTATTGTTTGATGCCCATACGGGACGATGTAGTCGCTCAGCGACAAAGTCCTTTTACAAATAAAAAAAAAATTGAAGCGTCTTATCATAATATTAAATAAACAGCTTATCATTAAATGTACATAAAATACTATAGGTAATGTATTCATATCATTTTTTTTTTTTTTTTTGTCTTTCGTCTAATCTTTGGGACGACTTTAACGGTATTTTCGCTGGTATACCCACCAATAATTCCGTAAGTAGTAGACGGGTCACATGATGGTCAGTAACCGTCCTCGTTCATGGACACCCGCGAGGCTCTCACACTGAGTAAAGGGAAAGGCAGAAAACAAAGGAACCTTAACACCGGTATTCTGTTTCTTCACTGTAATATTTCTCCGGACGATCTCCGACAACAAATAGGTATACACCACTCAGGAAGGAAACATATGCAAAAAATTATAGCCAGAGGTTTGTCGGGATACTCCCTTCTAGGATGGATCCCCGGATACTATTACCTGAGCTGGCAGTATATTTTAATGCGACTGTAAGCTACGAACGGCTGCTTGGAGGCATTATGGCATGCTGATGTTGCAGTAATCAGTGTCTAGTGCCATCAAAGAGGCGGACAAACACACACAAGGACCAGTTAAGCGCGTGGTTGCGTAAGCATCGCTGCAATGCTAATCAACATTCAAACTGACTATTTTAGTACTAGGTGTTAAGTACCTACGTTTCTACCGTATACAAAACACGCACTACGGTTGTCATAAATGGATGGAACTAGGTTACCGATAATAACTTCTGCGATAAGCAAATGAACTTAATGAGTTGATTTTGTGACGAGAAATGTTCGTCTGGTTTGGTAGAAATTGGAACTGAACATATCTAAATATATCAACGGTCGAAGAGTATAAAGAGAATCGTCAAAAGTCGTGGTTACTACGTAACTCGCACTGATTTCTAATTTGACATCAAAATAACTGTAAAATATTTAAAAATACAGGTTTCTTTTTTTATGGAATAGGTGGCAAACAAACAGACGTATCGCCTGATGATAAGCGATTACCGATTACACCCGCAACACCAGAGGCGTCACAAGTGCGTTGCCGGCCTTTGGGGGATGGGGAGGGGATGTGGGTAGGGGTTGGGGAATGGTATCCTCACTCACTCGGTGAAACACAGCGCAAGCGCTGTTTCACACCGGTTTTCTGTGAGGCCACCATATATGATACCACTATCACACTGGTCGAGCCGGCCCATTCATGCCGAAGCGTGGCTCCAGCATGGTGGAAATTTAGTTTTTTTTGTTAATACTCGTACCTACTATTTTCCCTCAAAAAATTGAAGTGAAATGTTTTTGTAAACTCTAAAGAGATGATTTAACACGCAAGAGTGGAGAAGTGCTGCCTCCTCGGCCGCAGCTACGAACGTGTACGACACAATACGCACCCAATTCTTAGTATTGTACGTTTTAATTTTTTTTTAACTTTTCGTAAATGATTGTAATATGAATATGTATATTTTAATAACCTAAGGAGGTCGAAGGAGAGGCTTGTGTCCAGCAGTTTACTATTAAAATTTGTTGTAATGATGTTTAAAAAAGTATTCTTTACCATATTTGTAATACTCGTATTGTAATGTCTCGTTATACGTGTTGGGCAGACTGTAAGTGTAGTGAGCAGTTGATTAAATAAATAAATAGGCAAGTGTTCTATCACAAAATAGACCTAACAATTACAAAGAACTCGGGAACTTAAAAGGAAGTCAATGAGAATGCCATCAGACTTTAGCCACCTTAATCATCCGGCTGTCACATACGTGAGAAGGTGGCCTGGAATGTAAGTTAAGTATAATTACCCAAACAGTTATAATGTACAGATTTTTCTTTAGGCAAGTTTAAGTCTCTAACAAGATCGTCGAGCTCAGCTTGGCTGATCAAATGTGGTGGTTTAGATGTACTTGCCTTCCTTACATTCATCATCAGAACTTCAAGTGATACTTGAGCGTTCAACGTGACTTCGTGGCTTATTTACTTGAAGATCTGTCGAATATGGTATTGGTTATATTATACTCTGCATAATTTACTGAATGCTATTTCTTAGAAAAACCTTTGAAATGCGTAAGATAAACAATCATTTACATGAGTCTAAGGTTCTCACTAAATCATAGGTTGACCAAAAGGCATCTTTGTTGGTTTCCCATTAAATCAGGTAGTCAAATTCTTGTGGCATGAGAAACAACACATACCTATGTAGCTACCAATATTTGTACTGGTTGCGAATATCTAAACCAAAGTATGCAGGAAAACACTTCGTAATCAAAGGTACTTGGATTGATTTCAATTTAAACCTTTGAGTTGAATCGAAATCAATCTAAGTTCCGATAATTCAAATCATTGATTACTTGAGTTACATCCTTTTATCACTGATCAATTCAGTACTTGAGTTTTATTTTATATTTGTATTAATAATGTTTGATGTTTGTATTTTTGACGTGTTCAAGTGCCTTTTGGGGCCTACGGAAATAAATGATTTGACTTTGACTTTAAAGGTGTTATGCGTTTTTCTTCAACTGTTATATAAATAAAACAAAATTAATCTGGAGAATTACCACAAAAGTAAGACAATGGTGAAAATGGATATTGACTCTACAAAATATTATTGCGATTGTGTCTAAGAAAAAATTAGAGATACCCTTCTAAATTTGTAAAAAAAATATTATTTATTTACCAATTTATTTAAAATTATTTTCTGATACCAGGTGCATGAATATCTATGAATTTTACCCGGGAAATTTTAAGTGTTGCCTACTGTTATTTTCGTTAGTTACCATACATTAAAAAAAGCTTTATAACTTAGCTGCATAGGTACTACGTAAGTGATTGGCCTGATTGCCAATTATACAAATGCTCACTCAATTCCGTGCCAATATTTCCTGTCAGACATTACCCAACACATACCTATACAAAATTCTCACTTGCTCAAAATCCTGTTATATATCCACCTGTAATAAATCTAAGCTTTAATATACAAATCAGTTACTTCCTTTTACATTAGTTTGGAAGTTCAGTTGCGAGGCCAAGTGCTCGTGAGAAATAACCATTGCGGTGGCAATTAAATGATCCATAATAACATTTAATTTGTATTGTATAAAGATAAATAACGTGAATCACTCGGCTTTAGCAGTGACATAAACAAAAACAAACCATTAAAAACTTAATTACTTTGTTCAACAGAATACTGTACTTGCCTTCATGGAGATACCTACTACATAATTAAATATTTTCGCACGGAGTTCAAGCATAAAACATATTTAAAGCGAATTACACACTGCACCGCATCACGCACAGTAGCGCTAGATTGTGTGTTCTTACATTGATTAAAAATATCTATCTTTGTATTGAAAAAACAAGTAATGCAACACAAAGAAAAGGGATTCAAGCATAGTGTTGCAGATCACAAGCCTACATGCGTGAAAACAGGCGCCCTGATGCGTCAGTGATACCTTATATTGATAAAAATCTAATGATGAAGCAAATCTGAGCTCCCGCAACCACGCGTGTGACTTTGTCGCCACGCACCCTGCAGCTTAGAGCGGAGTAGTGTGTGAATCGCCTAAGGCTTCGTTATTACTATATACTTAATAATATATTCGCGGAAAATTACTTTTAAATACACATTTGACTAATCCGAACTGAGATTATATTATATATATTCATGAAGTTTAGAGCATTGTTTGCAAGACGATTTTGTCGTAATCGCAAGGTAGTCCACTGTTTCGTGAACACAGCCGACAACAGTAGCCAGAAGGTACAACCGAAACACATGGGTTGTCAAACACTAAAATTTAGTTACAGATTAAACTATTGTTCAAATCCTCATCATCGACAGACATTAATAATCCACTGCTGGACATAGCCCTCTCTATAGTAAGAACAGACATATCGTTTGATGGTAAGCGATAACAACCCATGGACACCCGCAACACCAGAGGCATCACAAGTGCGTTGCCGGCCTTTAGGAGATAGGGGAGGGGTTGGGGTATGGGCCTCTACTGACCTCAATCACACGGTGATACAGCGAAAGCGTTGTTTCACACCGGTTTTCAATGAAGCCGTGGTATCACGCCGGTGGAGCCGCCGTGCCGATTCATGCCGAAGCGTAGCTCTCCCACGGCAAAAAGTTTACATAAGTTTACATAGGGTTTGTTTCAAGTTTTCCTTCTCTTTGCAGTGCTACCCTAGTTTGTTGCCTCAGTCGGCTCTTACGACACCCACGGGGTGAATAGAAGATGTTACTCTCAATATTCTTCATCCATCACCAAATTACGACATTCAAGTTATACTGGTCATGGTCAAATAAAACATTAAAGACTGAATGAATATCGACTGTTTGGCGATATCTCCTCACTAAAATTACATATATATACATACATGCTGCTTGCCGTACTATTACATGCCTTACAATTTAGTTTAACTACCATTATACAATGTCACAATAGTACAAAGCGTCTCTCAGTCTGTCCTTTTGAAATAACAAAGTATACACAAAAAATAACTTCAAATTTAAAAACTGTAATTTACAGAAGGCATTACTGGTATGAGGTATTTGATTTTATGAACTTTTAGGTAGGTAACAGCGAAGTTAATATAAGACGATAGATATTTTTTATACATTTTTGTAGTAACCACTGCCATTTATGAATACCTGCATGAGTCAAGAGTCACAAGTGCAGTGACAGCCTTTGAGTCCAGCATGAAACGTGAAGGTTTTCCCATTCGTGCATATCTCCATCAGAAGCACCGAGAGCCTTGGTGCAGTAGCGCTCCGATCCAGTGGTGCACACCAACAGCCTTCGACAGTCCACTGCTGGGCATAGGCCTCTCTTTAAAAAGGAGGTTTTAGCCCACTATATCACGCTGACCAGACGAGGTGGTTGCTGTGATGTTCTCCCTTAGTCTTACGACACCCATGGGATGAATAGGGGTGGTGACTCGTAAACTTTTAAATATACTAAAGTTTACATAAAAAGTCGAATTCTTTCTCGGACATCTAACACACAATAACAATAAGAACACCCCAAGATTTAGAAACCTAGATTTATGTGTTGAAATTCATGTTAAAATATGTCAAAGGTCCTCTGAGCTAGTCTTATTTACTTTTGAATTCTAAAAATATGTAAACTTTATCGCACTTTTTGCACGTATCCACGATAATATCATCTATGTATTATTATAAATATTTTGTTTGAATATTAAACGATTTAAGGTCACATCCGGAAAACAATGTTTCTTTAGTTTCCCTTCCTTCCCTTCCTAAATATTTCTTTTGAAACACAATCAAAATAATTAATTTAATTATATTATAATGTGTTAAAGGTAAAAACTATATAGTAATGCGCGTGCGCTGACCTTACTGCGGGACGAGGATACAAAATCTGTCTGAGCTCCGCATATAAAATTAAACAATTATTGTTATTATTTGTTTTGTAGCGACCTCCACATACCACATAACGTACTACAGCGCCATCTACCGAAGTTACACTGAACTACGAAGTAACCTACAATACGAAGAAACTACCAATCCTGAATCGCGCAAATAAAGTTCTCGCGCCGATTATCATATAGGTATACAACATCCCAACATCAACTGTTGGGCAGTAGCCCGCCAGGCATGATCACCTCGCCTGGTCGGAGGATCCTCCCTTTGTGTTGGGTGGAACATGATACCCGTACCCCCACAGTTTGGTTCAACATGAACACGGTTACCTCAGAAACCACTGCTTCGAATTTAAAATCTCTTTCAGTAATGGACAGCCAATTTATCAAGGAGGCTTTATACTATAACACGCTACTATCGAAAAGAGTACCAATAAAAATATTTCAAATAAAGGAAAAAATATTTCTTAACCATCGTCTGGCGCGACTGCGATCGGCAATCGGCATACATTTAAAACTATAGAGAGGACCAAGCTAAGTTATTTCAATTAGTGGAACAAACACAAATCATTTAACGGAATGCTGCTATACAATCTATGCTACTTCCGAACCACACACCGAACAGCTGATCTTGACATTCGCTAACAGATCTAATTCATTGCAACATGCAATCACACCTGCCTACTCAAGCACAACGCTAGTAAGGTCCCTGTTATTAACATCGCCGTACAGAGACCTATTCATTTAGCGCGCCAACTCATGCATTTCGAAATTTGACGGATGAATGAAGTTGTCAAAATGATGTGCGCACACCTTCAAGGTTTCGTCTGGAAACAATGCACTAAAATAAAACGCCAATGAAACTATTTTTACTGTACTCATGCAAAATATAATTAATTTATTGACAAAGGAAAGTTGGCAAAGTGACTGCAACAATGACGTTGCAGTCACTTTGCATGTGTTTATCTAATCTTAATTTATACAAAACAAAAACCCGATAGAGGATTTCAAAGAATTCGTAAACGAATGTATTAAATAAAGAAGTTGAATTTAATTTGAGGCGCACATAAAACTGCAGAAAATGGTCCGTTCATGATTAGAGAACTTTATTCTCTTCTTTTGCGCTCATAGCCCAGTTGCACTCGGTGATTAGAAACAATTAACGACGTAGGCAACGACGGCGCGATCAGTATCTGGATGGGTGACTTCTGGCGGCATGTTACCTTGAGCGTCTCCGTGATTCGGAGGTCACGTTAAGCAGTCGGTCCCGGTTGCTATCATAGGATAACAGTCGTGAAGCTTAGTTTGGAGGCTTAAAAACATCCAACGGCAAGATTATGTAGCCACAACGTTGTCTTGCCAGTCTCCAACCCGCACTTGGCCAGCGTGGGGGGGACGTATGGCCTCCTCTCCTGAGTTAACTTAAAACTATTTAAATATTTTCTTCTCACATTAGTATCCATTCTAACATGCCAACTGCCATGATATCGACTATCGACATGATCAGTGTACTCGTATATGGTCATGGCGTGCACAGGTAAAAGCATAAGGTTCAAAATTATTCATTATGACCCATTGTTAATAAATTAATAACCCTTAAATGTCAAAGATCATCTTAATTATTTTACATTTCGCTACAAAACAATTTTTTTAACCGACTTCAATAAAGGAGGAGGTTCTCAATTCGACTGTATTTCTATTTTATAAAAAAGAATGTGTATTGTAAATGCCGGCCCGGATGACATAGGCTATGTAAATTTTATCAAAACTTTTTACCGTTAATTTTTAAACTTTTTCTTGTTTATATTAATCATAACTCATAGAGCTTATGATGATGCCTTTGAAGAATTAGATTGCGGTATTCATAGAACACAGTCATAAACCCGAGTACACATATTAATTAACCTAATATATCACACAAAACTTAAAACAAAGTTATATTTCTTAGTTGATGGTTATTAATATGATGGTTATTACACGGTTCGTAGAAACGTGTGACTCAAACGAGCCTAATTTGTCCCAGATGACTGTAATTAGAACCGGACAGGAACATGTACTTAACTGTATTTACGTATGTGTGATAAAACTGTTTCTAGTCTGTCACTGGATCATTATTTTAAAATTAACTCTAATCTTCCACTTAAGTATAGTTGGAGCAACGAACTTCCTAAGTCTGTAGGTACTCCGAAACTACGTTTTTACCTTGTACCTACAGTAGTTAATTCCTTTGTTTTCAAATTATTTAACAAACTTGATGTGAGAAAATTCAAGCTATTATACACTTTAGGAGACTAATTAAAATATGGGAGCCAAATTTTTAATGAAGAAATATATGCAAAAAACTTTATTAGTATTCTTAACTGCTAAATTAATTTAATAAACTTACAATTTTCACATACATTCGCACTTAGGTGGATTTAAGAGTTCGTCAGTCACTGTTCGTCGCGGAATGATATACACAGGACATGACAAAGTATTTTCTGCCATCCGGTGGCATGACTAAATCACAAATCATTGTTCTGATGGCTCACTACTTAGTAGGACTATGTCTCGGAGTCCGTAGATCCCTTTGATTCCTGTCAGACCACCTGCCTGCAGTGTATTGCACATAACCCGGATCTGTAGGTGTACCCGACGCTCTTCCTTCCGCGTCGTTAGTCTCTTTCTCCACTATGGGCTCCATAGGGAATAAAGCTGGCGTATCAGCCCTCTTGGACCTTGTCGAGCCTCGCAAGTATTCTTCGAGTTGCTGCAAGGTCGGGGCTGGTACAGTCTTGGCTTTGGTTGGCGAAGTTGGCGATTTTGACCGCTTCTGTTCATAGCTCAGCGATGTTTCATCATACAAACCATGCAAGCGTCCTGTTTTCACTTTCGCGAACACAGGCGTTTGTGGTTCAGGTAAATAATCTTCTTTGACAGACAATTTGCCGGCAAAATTGTCTAAATAATCTCTAAGGTATTTTTCGTTGAACTTTGCTAGTTCTTGCTCGTAGTGGAATCTGTCTGGTATAGACAAAGGATCAGACAGGCGTACATAGTTACCAGACTCCATACCGTTACGTAAGGATCCGAATTTGGACTTGTGTAGTTCGTCTTTATCGAGTGTATCGTCAAACTTTGGATATCCATTCTTGGTCTGTCCGAATATGGTAAGCTCTTCGGTATTTGAATCTTTCTCGTGCACATTTTTCTCTAAATCTAAATCTTTGGGTCTTTCAGCAGGTGTGTGTTCATCAAGTACACTAACCCTATTCGCCTTTTCTGCAGGTGGACGTCCATTTAAAGTAGGTGATGAAATTATAGACACTTTTTTTTGTGGGCTCGGTGATGAAAACGGATCTGTTTGAGATTGGTTCGTAGTTGTATATATCCTTGGACCCATAAGATCGACGAGAAATAAAGCAGCTACGAATAGTGAGAAACTGCCAAGAATTGATGCGTTCACGATGAGGTTCCGGGGTATGGAATCTAAGGCCGCCAGTTCTAGACCACCTGGTGAAAAGATTTTAGTTGTAGCAAAAGCGGTTAAAAATAAATCATAGGATGTTTTTTCCAGGTTTGTCGAGTTAATCCCTAAAATTTGTACAAGCTGTAACTTATTATTACTTGCATTATGCGCTTGTTTGTCAAGCTTAGTGTACAAAACCATTTAAAGAAAAAACATTTGTAAAAAGAGAAGAACCTTACCTAGAATTAAGAAGAACAGCATTCCGAACCCTAAGAAATACCCCTCCAAAATCCGCCGGCCCCTCGGTATCTCTTGAAAGACTCTTGCTATTATCAGGCCGAAGGTAATGATTGTATATCCTGCAAACAAGCATGTACTCTATGTATTTCTGTAAAAACTTGAACTGAAGGACAAATGTACCATTCTAATTTTGTAAAACAAGCCACGTGACTTCTTTACATGACTTCGTGTTATATAAAATGCTAGATTGGTCAATTGCCAATGAATTAAAGATTCCCTAGGGAATGGACACACGCAACACCAGATGCTTCACAAGTGCGTCGCTTGCCTTTAGGGGTGGTAGGTAGGAGGATGGAGGGAGGGGTTTGTTTATGGCCCTCCGGTATCCTCACTCACACGGTGAAACACATCGCAAGAGCTGTTTAACACCGGTTTTCTGTGAGGCCGTGGTATCACTGCGGTCTAGCCGACCCATTCATGCCTAAGCGTGGCTCTCCCACGGTAAGCTTCTTGCTTGATTAAAGGTAATCTATGTTTATTTTTATAACCCCAATAGATTGTACTTATTAACACTTTCACGATCATAATCGTATTAGTACGAAAGATGTAAAGGTCGAAAATTCACTAACAAACTTATTCGCAACGCGCATAAAACATAAGGTCTAAGATAAAAGCAGTTAATCCCGCAATAGCCAAACCCTCAGAGCTGAAAGTAAAATATTAACAAAAAAAACCGACTTCAACAACTGGACGAACGATGACACGGAAAGCAAATGCTTTCAAATTAAAAAAAAGAATCATTCAAATCGGTTCACCCAGTCGAAAGTTCTAAGGTAACGAACATAAAAGAATACAATCGAATTTAGAACCTCCTCATTTTTTGAAGTCGATTAAAAACCCGCAAAGCTAAATCCCTAAAAAGTGTATTTAGAATCGGCTCCAAAAAATAGGTGGTTTAGTCCCGTTTAAATGCAAAGAAAAAATATCTCTAAGAGTGAATAATTAAGGAATTAAGAATATAGAATATTACAATTTGATTTGACGTCGGAACATTGAAGTAAGTGTCTTTATAATATTTGCTTTGTCTTAGGAATGATATCAGAAGACGTATGAGTACATAGCCTGACATTTTGTTTTGTGGTCGACCCTTTACAAGGTACCTTTAAAATTGATAATTTAAAATTCTATTATCATCATAAATAGTAGAAAACCTGAATTATTAGCATGTTAACATTATGGAGAGGCACACAAGGCGGTTGAATAATTTGACAAGATAATGGTTGTGTTATGGATTCAGAAGTTACGTAGTCCTACTACTATTATAAAGGCGAAAGTTTGCAAGTATGGATGTATGTATGTATGGATGTTTGTTACTCTTTCACGTAAAAACTACTGAATGGATTTGAATGAAACTTTACCACAATATAGCTTATACATCAGAATAACACATAGGCTACTATTTATAAAGATATAGCTTCGCCTCGCGGCGATGCCCGCAGTTATCATCGTACCGCGGGTAGCACCGCGGGGTTCAGCTAGTTATAAATAAATAATGCAAAAAGGCATAGGTATAATAACAATACGTCACTTAATAAATGCTATATAAAATTATCTATTATTACAGTATTGATAATGAATACTCTTTTCCTCAAAGGCTTTTTGTAAGCGGAATTCCAAAGTCTCAATGTTGTGAGAACTCAGTCGTTTCATGTCGTTGAGCTATCGGCTAGTTCTACAAGTTTAAATTTTCTTTCTAATATATAAAATTCTCATGTCACGGGGTGCGTAATCGAACTACTCCGAAACGGCTTGACCGATTTTGATGAATTTTTTGTGCTTATCCGGTATCTATGAGAATCGGCCAACATCTATTTTTCATCCCCCTAAATGTTAGGGGTAGTCCACCCCTAAAATTATTTTTTTATTTTATAGACAAAATTTTTAATTTCTATTTTTTTATGATACAGCATTAGTAAATACATACAACCCTAAATTTTCAACCCTCTAAGATCAACCCCTATTTTTCCATCGCGATTTTTATTGACCCACCTCTACAACATATATTCCCTTTTATGGCAAAGCAACGTTTGTCCGGTCAGCTAGTGTTCTATATAATTAACGTCCATATACATCAAGTTAAAGTGATGTAAAAAAAATGATTTTATTATATTAAAGAGCTTTGGATGTTGGCTACCCTTGACGACATTATAATAAATACACAAATTCCTCGCCAATTTAATGTATTTAGTCGTTAATCAAGACGTTTGCTCTTTCTAAATAGTGAGTATTCTACTTGAGTAGCAATGCGTAGCTGTTCTTTGGAAAGAATTAAAGGCAACTGCACTTATCAGACGTTTAAATTACGATGAAATGTGCAGAGATGTGAGAAAAGAGTTTTAAAGGTTGATTTGTTTCCTTAAAAGGTTCAAACCGTACTGGTTAACTTCACTTGCTTCATTATCAGGGGGAGGACGTGATTAGGCTTTGGTAGCCTCATTCACTAAACAAAAACTACGATATAATATTTTTCTCTGTGGGTTTTTCTGTGAGGCCGTGACTCCGGCTATACAGGCTTATACAAGCATGGCTCTCCATAATGAGAGAAGAAGAACTTGGCACCATAATAACCAGTCTCGTCAGCGCAGAGTGGTATAGCAGTATAAAACCGCCTTTCTAACAAGACCTTTTTGTATTTTTTTTTGTAATGTAAAAAAAAAGGATAAAAATACGAGAGGCCTATGTCCCATGGCTGTTGTTGACGATAGTACTCCTACACTTACAATATAACAACTGTTTGCATAGAACACATGTGTTTGATGATAACGCTATTATAATATTTTAGTATTATGTGTATGAAAATTAAATATTTATACGTAGAACACATATTATATACACATATTGCAAGCTTAAACTACAGATAATAGATTGAATACGTAATTTAACATAATAGTTATGACTTATGAAATATAATTATACCTATATTATGTTATTATCAGTCTATTTAATTCAGGTATTCTATACAATATATTAATTCTAATGTAATTATACCTAGAACTCAATCATTGTGATATATTGTTATCAAAGATACTGAGTAGGTACTGTTCAGGACACAGTATATATTACAGGTTATAAAAGAGTACTATAGATACACGAGGGATACACAAAGAAATAAAGTTAAAGGGCGAAAGGTAATTTAGTAAACCATCGGATAAACATAAAAGTAATCGCTGTGTCGTAACTAAGATCGATTAACTTTAATTATTCCTTTTCAATACGAAAGAAGAGAATTTATAATTATATTCTAGTGCCTTGTCCAAACAGCAGTATTTGTAAATAATAATTTGTTAGGCAATTTTAAGGTGACAAGAAGACAAAAATAATTAAAAGAACAGATTTAAAAAGAACTGCCCACTTGGAATGTGACTCTTTTTCACAATACGTTTGAGCAGATCTGACAATAAAACCAAAATGTTTGAATTCATCATCGAATAAATAGATCGAGTTCGAATTTAAAACTTTAAAATTACATTGTAATTGTCGAACTTTAAGGTAAATTCATTTTCAATTATTGTGTACATAATTAGTGAACTAGTTACAAGTACAATTAACAAAGCTTTTAGAATGATATTATTTTGTTCAAAATACGCACCTAGCGCGTAAGTGCTTAAAGCACTAACATCAAAATACTAAATGACTCCCGCAACTTTATAATTTATTCCCATTTTTAAACATATTATCGATCATAACATATCTTTATATTTCCTATAGTCTCCTGGATAAATGAGCTATTAAAAATTTAAATAATTTTAATTGATTTCTCTAAGGCATATATATTAGGCAATACGTTTGCTCGTTTGCTTTCCATTTTTAAAAAAAGGAAAACTATCGTAAACGTCATACACGTGAGCTGAAATTAAAAAAAAATGTAAACGTCAACGCATCATGATCACAAGAACTTAGTGTACAGTACAGTGGACATCATGTCAAGTGTAGCGTGCCTAGTTTAGCCGAAATTAGAAGTAAACATGAAGTGTAATTAACACGACACCTTTACGATGTCATGTCTGCCCGCCCCCCAGGTGACAGATTTACAAACACCATAAACAACGGCCTCGTGCTAACGCGGACACATAACGCACGGTGGGTTGCGTAATTTGAGGCAAGCCCATATGCGTAATATTACACACACCGAGTAAATATATTACATGTAACTAAAGTACATATTTATAGAATATTTAGGCTAAAGATAAGCTTCAGAATATTAGAATTTTTGGAACGAAGTTCCTTATCGCGCGATATGAACGAAAAAACGAAGGGGGCTAGACGGAAATTATCGCGACATAATTTGTTGTCACGACACTTTTTGCTATTTTAAATTTTATTTGTTATTAGTTTATTTTTCATTGCTTGAAGCAACCCAGATACTATATATATATCTATATATATATATATATATATATATATATATATATATATATATATATATATATATATATATATAATATATATATATATATATAATAGATAGATAAGATTTCGAACTTTTATATATACATCATTATCATCATTTCATCATTTTCATCAATTCATCATTTTCATCACTTTTATCATTTTCATCATCTTCATCGTTTTCATCATTTTCATCATTTTCATCACTTTCATCATTTTCATCATTTTCATCATCTTCATCATTTTCATCATTTTCATCATTTTCATCATTTTCATCAATTCATCATCTTCATCACTTTCATCATTTTCATCATTTTCATCATTTTCATCACTTTCATCATTTTCACCATTTTCATCATCTTCATCATTTTCATCATTTTCATCATATTCATCATATTCATCATTTTCATCATTTTCATCATTTTCATCACTCATCATTTTCATCATTTTCATCACCTTCATCACTTTCATCATTTTCATCATTTTCATCATTTTCATCATTTTCATCATTTTCATCATTTTCATCATTTTCATCATTTTCATCAATTCATCATCTTCATCACTTTCATCATTTTCATCATTTTCATCATCTTCATCATTTTCACCATTATCATCATTATCATTATTATTATTATTAATATTATTGTGTACACATATATCATAAAACTAGAAATTACGTAAAATATAATATTTGTATCGTCTTTCTATTTCGAACTTCGTTCCATCCGGGTGTCCCTTGACACCTCTCAAGTTTTTTTTTTTTAGGACAGCTATTGCACTAGGGATATATTCTGTACAGGATACATAAATACATGTGACGGACGTTTTAATGTAATCATTTCAGAAGATATAATAATAATATTACATTGTTTACTCACAATTGACATTTCTATGCTTTTATAGTCACTTATCAAACGTTTGGACACAAAGTCAGGCCTTAAAATGAAGTACAAACTACGAGTACTTTAAGCGTGTACTCAAATTAATATCAGCTCTAGTAACTAATAATTAAAGTTTATTATAAATCCTACTTGATGCATTCAAGATGGCACACATATCCTATACTTATTCCTACCACGGAAATATCAACGGGAATTTCAATACCAGCCATGCTGATTTTAGCACGAACGGGCCGTCTCGACCAGGTCGATACTACCATTGCACAGAAAATGAACGTTAAATGACAGCGTTCGTGCTGTCGCGTTTCGTTGGTGTCAGTTGGTGAGTGTGGCGAGACCGGAGGCCCAATGATGCATATGCATCACAAGGACGCCATGGTGGTGGGTTACCATGCTGCATTGTTCTGATTAAGCTTTCCATCAGGCAGAGTAGAGTTATTTTTGTTGTAAGAAACCCTACACCAATTCATCTTACCAGCGTGACCTCTGTATATGCACCTAGTTATGGCATGTGACGTGATGTGACTTCTCACCTCCATAAATAGCATCAGCAAAAGCTCCTCCGACAGAATCCCAGGTAACAGATGTAAGCAGCGACCACTCCCGAGACATCTTCTGCAGCAACAACGCCAGTCGTACCTCATCATCTTGCGAGATCCTCAGAGTCACCAGGCAGGCGACACACATCAACTGTAATAATAATATTAAGTTATTTAACAGGCATGTGACAAATAATAGGAATAATTCCGTACGAGGTTTATTTAAATACATTTTAAAACTAAACCAACTATGACAAAGGACAAAGTTTTAAACCTAGAACCTGATTATGTACGTCAAAACTTCATTATGAAATTATTGACACCTCATTAAATTCATTCTTCATTACAATGAATGAATGTACAAATGTGTTATTCATTCATTAAAATCGAGTCGATAGTTTAAGCGCTACAATGGAATATACATAGCACTGATACATAGTCTGTCAAGACTGTCCTTTTAGCTTCGACGTAAGTTGGGTAAAACTGAGAGAGACAGAGAAAATAGTCCAATCAGACAGATAGATATTGCAATTGAATACTAATCAAATAAAATAAAAAGTGTTTCTAGTAAGAAACATCATGTTTTCGACTGCACGGTTTACCTAGTGGTTTAAGCGGACGCCACGCCGATGGGATAACACTTTATGTGATCCACAAATTGATCATTATATATATCTGTAAAGTCCCCCGCGACAAAGGATGTAGGTATATTCCTAATGCCTAGAAAAAAAAATACTCGGTTCAAATACGGAGGTAGGTACACCCTTTACCACTGATCTTGGAGTTATCATAATAACACTATTTCCAGTTTCGTTTCTTTCTTTCTTTTCTATTATGCTAACACCCGCATCAGGAATATATGGAATATATACTGTGTTGCTGGGGACTTTACAAACGTACAAAAAACGTACACAAAGAAGACCCTAACTCGGAACAAAAATTTGTGGTTAACACAAAGTGTTGTCTCATGAGGGGTTTGAACCCACAACACTTAGCGCAGTGGAGGGCGGCGTAATTCAAATTTAAAAGTTGTCTATAAAAAATTCGCTTCAGAAAATATTTGCCGATAAAAATTACTAATTACGTACTCCTTCTTAAAAGGCCGGCAACGCACTTGTGAAGCCACTGGTGTTGAGAGTGTCCATGGGCGACGGTAATCGCTTATAATCGGGCGATACGTCTACTCGTTTGCCTCTTAAAAAATAAAAAATATCCATACATTTAAAAAAAAAATAGTTATTCTGTTTGTCTATCTGCACGCTTCCACTGCTAAACCGCTGCACCGATTAAAATGAAATTTGGAATGGAGCTACTTTGATTCTTAAGGAAGGACTTGGGCGTCTCTTTAAGCGAGCAACAGCTAGTTTTGTTTTAATTTACTTGTAAAGCCTGAACAAAATAATGCGCGTTCTTAATTTCTAAAGAATTGAATAGATTGAGCACCTCCATGTTTTTGAAACACACATTGAGTATATGTTTAATAGATCAGTGAGTCTACACATTTACTTTTAGCATATATTGAGTATAGCATTGAGTAGATATATTAAAATCTTCATTGCGTAATTTCATAGTGTTTAATGTTACTGACAGCCAATAAATTCTTCAATTCAGTACGCTTTCATGAATTTGTAGGTGCATCTGAGGGAATTAGCTAGTAGGTCATTGTCTACAGCTAAACAGTTAATGAAAATTCATAACCGCGAGCATAAGACAATGACTATGGTGGGTACTTTATGGTTAAAAAACGAAGACCTTGTCTACGGCACATGTAGGCAAAGCACATCCCAAAAGGAAATATCGCTATTGTGCTTCTAACAATGCACCACGGCGACAGTCCTTCAGCGTCGTGATTGTGGAAAATGACGTCATTGTCCACCGTGGGAGTGACATTGGAGACGCACTCAGACGCAACCAGTGTGCGACGGTCGCCATTTAATTATAATAACTATATGTAAATAAATGCTGTTGTGGAATACGGAAAGACTCACTGTAAATATATAATCTATCTTGTTTTAAGTCGCGTGTTGTAATGTAGATTTATTATTTAGCTTCTAAAAGTGTCATGATTCAGGGTTAAATAATAAAGGCGGTAGTCATTGACAGCTACGATAGGGCAATGATTTAAAATGACAATTACGATTAAGGTTCTGTGTATAATGTTGACCGAGGCTAAAGGACCAGTTTCAAAGGGCACTATTCGACTAGTGTTGTTTTTTTCTTCTGTTGGTTAGGTTAAAGATAATAATCCAGATATTAAGATATTAAGCTTCGAAAGCAACTGGGAAGAACGTTAAGATGATGAATCAAAAACCCATTGTCTGTCTATTTATGTGAGAAACCACTGATTTAAAGAGCTTCTCGAACAAATATCTATCTGCCTTAACATATCGCTGTCCGATATTATTTTACCTTTGTGTGGTTGATTGAATGATTACTCCATTTATATAAATATAAGCATTCCTAATAATAATGAAATAAATAATGCTTTCATCCGATACTCTAGAGCCCCGAATACGAATAAGTACAAATAAATCGACCTAAACTTACTTATTAAAAAATAGTGTAAAGTATATAAACAAATATAAAATGAGATGATCAATGATTGTGGTTATCAATTGCTGGTAAAGCAGTGACATATATCTATATTTTTATTATGCAGATCTGTGGAGTTGGATCTGATTTGTGATACCGTAGTCTCAATGAGTAACTTTTGTAGCAGCCCAATTTCCTTTTGCATATTAAGTATTAATTATTTACGTGGGAGAGCCACGCTTCGGCATGAATGGGCCTGCTCGACCGGAATGATACCACGGCCTCACAGAAAACCGGCGTGAAATAGCGCTTGCGCTGTGTTTCACCGAGTGAATGAGGATACCGGTGGCCCATACCCCAACCCCTCCCCACATTCCCTCTCCCCATCCCCAAAGGTCGGCAACGCACTTGTGACGCTTTTGGTGTTGCGGGTGTCCATGGGCGGCGGTAATCGCTTACCATCAGGTGATGCGTCTGCTCGTTTGCTAGTAGTAGTAAGCTAGTAAGTAAAAAATTACTTAAAATAGGAAAGAGAAAAGTTAAATGTCAGTATCGATATGTAGGTATCTACTGTGATTATTATTTCACAAAAATAATACTTTGCAATGCTGCTGCCAGCAAAAAAGAATTAATTGACATAACATTGCCAAGAAACTTGGTATCATTAAATTATAAGATAAAATTGATAAAAATTACGATAATTTACACAGTACTATCTTATGTTATAGTTGTATTGTATCTATTTGTCTAGTGGTTAGTAATCCTCTCTGCTAAGCCTGACATCGTGGGTTTGTTTCCCACCCATGAATAAATTCAAAATAATTTATTGAGTCGTCTAGTTACTTGCCATAAAACACAGGTTTTAGATCAGACAAGAGGTGGTCAGGTCAGATTGTTTCTCAACTTTTATAGTACATTAATTTTGTGTACTGTCTAATACCTAATTATCGAAACGAATCATTTTTTTCTAATTCATATAAGACGGCATAGCATTCATTCGTGTCAAGGAAACAGAATTGTTAAAGTTCGCATTATCTATAAGCAAAAGCTTGTACTTTATCGAAATGTTAGCCATTTAAGGCTTTAGTAAGATACACATCGCATAAACTACTTATTTAACATGCAGATCGATTAATGAATCAGAAATGCCAATGTTGCAATTTTTACTAGACAGAGAAGGCCGACAATTTAAATGGTAGGTATACCTACATATTATCATTACGTAATTACCTGCTTATACAAGTTTGATTAATTAATAGAACTGATCGACATACCTATCTTTTATCAAACTTTTACCACCGAAATGCTCTCCTTAATGTTGTATCTGTAACTATAAGAATGTTAATAGTTTTATAATGAGTAGTCCGATCTCGGAAAGAAAGGTTTTCTAAAAATAATATTTGGTGTACGAATGTAATATTGAATTATGTGTATATACCAATATTTGTATTTGTATATACACATAATTCAATTATTAAGTATTCAATTAAGTAAATATTCAATAGTTGAAGATATTCTCAAACTGCCTCGGTGGCGCAGTGGTAATATACGACTGCTGTACTTGAGGTCTATTTAAAAAAATAGTATATAAATATTCTATCAGTCAATCTACCTTTCATAGCACAAGACTTGGTTAGTTTGAAAACTAGTTGGTGTTGTGTGTAAGTTAATATTATGTGCATCTAGCACATATTAAAATTTTTACTTTTTTTACCACATTAGCAATAAACTCTGAGACGTAAAACAAAATTAATGTCCTTACAATATGATATTATTCCGCTTTTTATGCACACCCATACCTCTACTTAGATTGTCATGATATTCTTACATGCAAGTTTTAAAGAATACGTCAAGACTTTTGAATGCTTTCATTTAAAAATATATTTTCGACGGATGGACAAAATACTTCCAAACTTTTACATCCGAGATATTCTGAGCAAAAGCTATTCTGTTTTGAGAAAACCATGCCAACCTATTGTTTCAAAAAAATCACAGAACAGTTAAAGGATTGAATTCATTCAGGTACTTAGTGTTTCGCGTGAAGCAATAAACGCGTTACCTATTGGACAAGTTCGGCATGGGTGTAGGCAGGCGTCAAATCTGCGCTCGAGATTATGGCTCATGAGAATAGCTTATAGACATGACTCAAAAAAGAGATTGGTCTGTTATTATTTATTTACAATATACTTATTATGACCCTTTTTGTACAAAAGCACCACCATATCTCTGAACTATGCTTCAAACGGCTTCCCATCGAGCACGACGGAACTAAATATTTTCTGAAGAACTTTTAAGGCTTTCTAAGAGCTATTTGAGAGCCATACTAATCTCTTACAATCTAGTATCTGGTATATCTTCGGTGATACAGTGCCGGATTAAGACTACTTGATGCCCTAAGCAATCCACGCCTCTGGGGCCCCCCTATCCATAAGTAAACTAGTATCATAAATTACGTACCTTAGAATATGTATGAAGGTCGAAAGACATACGTGGAGAAGGTATTACATATAATAAAAATCAAAGCATTTTTAAAAAAAAATTATTGATATACCTACGACTTGCAAATTTTTCGCTCATTAAATTCGCGGAAAATAGTTTTTAAGTCCAACGTTTTTAGCATATCTGACTCTATGTACAATATTGATAAAGCATCGAGCTTTTTTGCTGTTTCTGGTGCTGGTGCCCCCCCAAGACGTGATGCCGTAAGCAATTGCTTAATTTGCTTAAGGGTTAATCCAGCACTGCGGTGATATGTAGGGTTAACTGGGTCCTTAGATCTTTCAGCAAGTCAGTGTTGTCGCGTAAAACTGTCCGTAGAAGTTCTCAATTTCACTTTGCACAATAGACAGAGCTCATGTGAATACTTTCGTGCCGTTTCGCTCTTTAACACGTGCGATATTAAATTGGCGTTGATCTGTTTTCTGGCCCATTTGAACACATCGTCTAGAGACCGCAGAATCATTTTGAGTCTTTTATCCACGAGCCTAAGAGTGATGGGTGTTGAAAAACGTAATACCTAACAGACAGTATGGTCAGTTTCCACTAATCGATCACGGATTTCGTGGCAATAAACGCAGTTTCATAAAAATAAAGTATTGGATATTTTATTTAAAAGAAAAACAGAAATAGAGAACAGGCATAAGATTGATTCTGTAACGTAGCCTTATGTTAACACCTTTCATCATTTTGAAATTAACATAACGGTTAAAAGAGTGTGAAGGTTCCTATTAGTATTTTTTAAGGATCCCTATTCTGTCCGTCTTTCAGAAGACTTTCTCTTAGGAACGCGTTTAGGTATCAAGTTGAAATTAATACCAAATACTCTCAGGTCTATGATCCTTGATGCAATAAAAATTAAACTTCTAAGTCCAAGTCATCAAAAGATACGACCTTTTACGATCCGTTTTTTTATCCTCGCAAGAGAATTAAGTGGCGTGCAATGGGAAAGGCCATGTACAGTAGTGGACCGCGGTAGGATGATGATGGTGATGAAGGGAATCAAAACCGATAAGGTACCGTAAATGTTAGTTCAGGCAAAGTTAAATTCGTCATCATTTCACTAAAAAATTTACGAAACTCGATGGTGCTGATCTTGAAACTCCCCCGAAACTGAATAGTGGCTACGTCCGTGAAGTTCGGAATGTCGATTAACTGCACAAATTAAAATTGCCTAATCCAATTATTGAGTTAATAACAAACGATTGTCAAGCAAACATTTCATGAACATCAACTATTACAGATGATACCTATCTATTTCGATGACTTGAGAACATTATTTTTTAAATCTGATAAAATCACATTACCTATTTACAAAATCTAGAACGATAACAAATTCTTCTAAATATGTATTACTTTTCTTACGGTACCTGCCCTTGTCAAGTGTTTGATTCGACGATTGATGATGATAATAATTTCTGTGTCACGCCTTATCTCGGTTTTTATACACATCGAAATATAAACATTTTATATAAATAATTCTACTACCTGGCAAATACGAGAGAAATTAAACCCAAACCAGACCTTATTAGTCAGAAACAGCAATTACTAAAATGATAATAATTATAGACGGGGTGCTACGCCCATTGTTCAGGAGTCCCCAGAAAATGTACCGCGCTAACTCCAGACAAATGCCAGATGTGATGATTCTTCTACATCACGGTGACCTAGAACGAATGGATAGGCAACGAGTTGCTTTTGTGGATTGTCTGTCCGAAGTCTATTACCTCTGCACGGGATCAGAAATTCGACCCCGATCAGTACCGATACCTAGTCATTTAATATTTAAGTTTCTAACTATTTGTATAATATATAAGTACTTTGGTTCTAACCAAAGCAGTGAATCATCTTGAATGTTGACTATTTGCAATTTCAACAACAGCTAGATGTTAGTATAGATTCACACTTTAAACAAACTAAAATGGACTAGGTACTAATTAGCAGACGACATAAGCTCAGGAAAGGTCAGGCGTATCTTCTAGTTATGGTTCACTTCATTAACACAAAAAAAATATTACTCATTTGTCAAGTGTGCCTCGTGGCTAATTTTTAACACAGCAGGTAAACATCCCCGAGACCTCAGTGTCTCGGATACCATACGACCATCTCTGGCAAGAGTTACGGGTAGTAGGAGCCTTAAAAAAAGTCCAGTTTCAATATCGTCTACCATAATAAGTACTTGAGTTCATAAGGTCCGATGGCAGTAGTTCTACATAAAAAATTTGAAGTTTAGACCTTCGTAAAGCTGCCCGACTTCAATACAGTTCGGAACAGGCCTGGACGATGATGACCAATTTGTTAAAAATAGATTACTCCTATTATATAACTGTTAATTATTGCGTAATTATTAATAGTTTCTTTCTTTCCTTGATTAGTTTGGTTATTTCTCTGGATGTTCCGATTTCAACAGTAGGTACAGTTAAAAAGAGGAGAGGCAGGACATTCCAACCTGCGACCAGCAACGATATTAGCATAAAGACTAGAAATGAAAAAATCGTGTACAAAAACTGTAATAATAATCAAAATCACCGACCAACATAACTAGAAACTTGTAGACTACACTCACACGTTCTGAAGATTTAAATGATCAACACTGTTTTAACTGGTTTTAACATATCATCATAAAAATATTAATTTGTAGCAAATGATTACATCCTCTTTGGTGTCACTACCGTGTGTGACCTATTTACAGGGAGCTACAATTTTATTAAATTCGAGCATTGAGCATTGTCATGCCAGGACGCCGAACTCTTGCAAAAGGTAGGTAAAAAGACAGTAGTGCCAAAGTAGGAAAGATGATAATAGATAAATACCCATCACCCCAATTTCATATCCTTCTGACCTATGCCTATCGCACTTCCAGATTCAGTACGGTAGTGTCTTGAGGAATAACTTCCCCTTCTGCACTACTACTAATCAGTAATGTCATGATGAGTAATGAAGAAACTGCTATACATCCTTCTGAACTATCGTTATCGCCACGAGAGTTGTTGGTCTAACGAATGGTTACTTTGTGGTGTATCGATTATATTATTAATATCTGTATAGGTGGCTCATCTATCAAATAGTTTCTTTTCAATTCTTGTTCTGACTAAACCAGCATAAAGGTTCGATAATGTGTATGTTATGCAACATCTATGATTTTCTCTGACCCTAATAATGTGTTATGCATGTGACAAGCAACAGGCGCAGTGGCACAAGTAAACATGAAACGACTAAGATTAAAGAATAATTTACTGGTCGTATATAAATATTATTAATAAACAATAAAGCAGGTGTCCATTTTGCATACTACGTCTACTGCATACTGGTCACAACACACAAAAACAAATTATAGTTCCTTGTCCCAATCGAAGTCTCGACCTTAGTCCATCAATAAGTACCTATCATTCATCAATTGGTTCGTTCTTAAAGCAATTTTTATTGAAAAACATTTGACATTCAAAATATTAAGTTTTGTATTTCAAAGTTTGATATCAATTGGATTTAGGGAAATTGATAACATAGAAAGTTAATGTTGTTTACACTACAAACTATGTTAAGATGTAGTAGCCAACCAAATTACTTCACACATTTTTTTAAATAAGACGTACATGACAAAACTATTATGTGTATCACAAACACTTTTCGAGAGCAAAAATCAAACCCGCAACATGCAGTACATGATGCCTTTGTTCAGTATTTGCGCCACCAGTGCAAG
The DNA here is from genome assembly GCA_916048165.1 of Spilarctia lutea. Classification (NCBI taxonomy): domain Eukaryota; kingdom Metazoa; phylum Arthropoda; class Insecta; order Lepidoptera; family Erebidae; genus Spilarctia; species Spilarctia lutea. The sequence continues at coordinate 4,266,634 of OU696479.1, read as the reverse complement.
GGCTAAATAAAAGTTATGTTCAAAGTGAACTTTATAAATCGATATCAACTTATAAATACCACGTTACGAACTAAAAAGGCTTGCATCACAGCACGTGTGTTGTAACACAAATACTTACAAACTCCACGATCTTGAGGGCGACCCACTTGTCGCACACTGCCATGGCGCGGCCACTGGCTCGTCGAGCACACAACACAGTACAACACTATATTATCTGGGAGTGACGCGATGACATAACACACAGTTTACAAGCTGAGACATCCGCGCGACGCGGCCGCTGTGTTTTGTTTGAGGCAATCGACCATTTTCACAGTGCGATAGAGTGACATTGAAGGAAAAACTTGAGGCTCTTCTGTATGGGCGAGTCGCAAGCGGCTCACTCAAGGCTCGACTGCGCCGATTGCAGCTTAATTCGATCTTTATCGATAGCAAATTTGCCGTCAGCTGTTAGCGACTGCCGTAGAACTGGTTTCTTGATATTTATTTACAATAACATTTTAATAGTTCGAAAGGTATATGTGTACTGTGTATATGTTACGTGAACATGAAGTGAATTTAAGTAAAGCAGTGCAAGCAACAAAATACCAGGTGTTATGCAATAAAACAGCGAGGACATTAAACCATTATACTTAAATTTATTAATCAATACTGGCATGCAATATTATTTAAAAATCTCATAAAACATCGAGAGATAAATTCATATTGGTCTCGCTACAAAATGTTTAGATTTTGTTAATCGCATATAGATAATTTCATAATGCTGAGTTTAGTAATTGCTGAGAAAACAGTTCCAAATTGATTTACTTAAAACCTGATTTTAAATAGACTTATTCATACACAGAAATAGTAAAGTACAATAACATGAATATTTTCGTTGAAAAAACATCAAAAAATGCAGATTGCCAGTAGTGCAATAATCCTAACGCGGCCGCTCAGGGCGGCCCGCAGTTGCCCTTAATTCATATTATCTATAACATTAAAACAATATTGTAGACTCATGCTTAAAATATATCGATGCTGCCTTAAAAAAGCTTCAAATTCAATACGTAAATAGCTATGCCCTTCAATTGGATTCTTAATTAAAATACATTTAGGATACAATTTAAAAATGCCTAAAATTATAAATTTACCTCTCTTGGGAGTGCATAGCGACAGACAAGATTCACAAGCCATGCACAAATAAAAACTACTTTATTTATGAAACAAACACCAAAGAAGACAAATAGAAACAATGAAATATGCCCTCTAATTTTAATAGTTTTTGAAATCATCGTTTCAAACACAAACTTGCCCTTTAGTACCATTTTTACAATTACATTGTAAAACACTTCCAAGTTTTTTGTATATCGAGGTGTTATAACTTGATATAACACTATTTGATACGAATTAAAATCCGTCAATTTACAATATAACTGTGTCCTCGTTATGACAATGTTGAGTAACGTAAAACTGTTTAATCGAGTCTAAACAGCGAAAGCTAACGTCTACGAATATTAAACAAATTGATTGTATCCCATTTTCTTAATGAGAATCAACAATTGATTTAAAGGTCCCCAATGATCATTAATTTAGGTTTATATAAAAAGGTAGATACGTGGGTGGCCTGAAAAGTTTGCGACTTAACGATGATACAATACCTTTTTTTACGTACGTCTCTTAAAAACCTACCTACACCCTTCTCCAAGCGATACACAATGCAAATACAATGAACAACTACATTCACTTTTTATTAACGAATGCTGCTATCTGTCACGTCGCGGTCGGAAACTTTTTAGACCTCCTAGTACTTCTTTGGGTTAATTTTTACATGTCACCAAACTTTCTCTAAGTGATACATGAACCGATAATTATGTATTTAAAGTTTTCATAATTCGCAAGAGTACCATTGATAAGCACTTTAGATTGTTAATATTTTTGGCAGTCTTTTGAAAGCTCTGTAAAGTATGATAAACCAGTTTGGCATAGATCTTCATTATATTTTGATGGATACGCCCTGAGAATACCGAAATGAAAATGAAAAAACCCAGTGAGAGTGATAGACCGTTAAGGAGCGACCTTATGCGGCAAATTAGTCGATTTAATGACATGGAACAATCAACTCATAGATTGGACATCAAACTTTCTAAATGTTAATAATATAAAAGCACACATACAAAGATTTAATTAGTATCGTGAATAGTGCAATCCCATACTCCACAATAATTATCATGCATTTGTGCACACACATGACAAACATTTCTTAATTATGCAATAAATTAATCAACAGCAACAAAAAGATTAAACATAGCGACAGGACAGTTTTGCAGCGTTTACGAACACTAGAAATATCAGCGCGACTAAGTGCACTCTATTTTATGCGTACTTAAATTATTTACTCGTGATCGAGTAAATGCTTTGCATACTATTTTTATATTATAAGTAGTATTTTCTCAAACATAGCACAAAATCAGATGTACTGCATTGTTGTTGTAGAATTAATTATGTATATTAGATCAGTATTACCGAGGATAAATAGTACAAAAAAAATTCATGAGAGTAAATCTGTATACTATATAATAATAATAACGATGGCAACAAAAAAAAATATGCGATTAATTTAGAATAGTCTAGTGTGCAACGATCGAGCTGTAAAACTGTCCCATTAACAAACGAAGCTCACTCACTGGGCCTCCTTTCCGGGAGTGATAAACTCTTGCAGCGGATGGCGAGCAGTCCACGGATTAAAATCGCGGGTCTGCGGCGGCGGCGCCAGGGGGCCCGCACCCGGAGGCGCCCACACGCCCCCCCCGCACGCGCCCCCCACACCCATCCCCAACCCCGCCCCGCACTCGCCCCGCTGCAGCCCCACACCGGCCCCGAAGCCGAGCGACGACATCGACGATACCAAGGAATCCATTCCGTTGTTTATGCGATTTGACCATCTGAATGGATAAAAACAGAGTTGTGATACCCGACGAACACATGTCTTGTATCATCATCATATCAGCTGAAAGACGTCCACCCCTGGACGTAGGGCTCTCCCAAGGCTCCATACAACCATCGATACTGTGCTGCCTGCATCCAATGGTTTCCTGCGACCCTTACCAAGTCGTCGGACCGTCTTGTAGTATCCACGATACGTGTTCGAATTCCTGATTCGATCACGCAGAGAGCATTTATCTCGCTATTGTACTTTGAGCCTTCTTATTAGGTCCATTGTGAGTGACCACGTCTCTGTACCGTAGGTCATCACTGGCAACACACCTACATTTTGTACTGTCAGTGTAAAATCCAATACAAAAAGCACTTACTCTGCAGCGGCAGCGGCGCTTCGTTGAGCCTCGTGGATCATGCGCAGGCGGCGCGCCTGAGACCACGGCTCCAGGGTGTAGGACGGCGCGGCGGGCGGAGGAGAACTGGCAGCAGGCTCTTCGGGTGCGCGAGTGAGTTCCACACCGCGTTCAGGAGTCCAGCGTCCGACCTTGTAAAATGTGCAACTTTTTCTCAAGTTTTCGTAGAGAAACATGAATAAGGATACATCATTGTTTATGTACTATACTAATGTTACTGCGGTTGTCGCAAGGACAACGTTATTAAAGTTGTAGAATGGATTAGATTCGAAGCCGCATGTAATCGATAGCTTACGACTTAAATTACCAAATACACGACTTCATTCGAATCGAGAGTTTTTCTCGCCAACAAAAGCTGTTTAAAAAATAAGCTAATTCGAAAATAATGAACAATGGACTTTATTCAAACCTAAAAATAAAGTAGTACCTATTTTAAAAAGTGAAGTAACAAACCTCCCGATATTGTTTGAGCAGCTGGGGCGACTGCGGTAGCGACCAGTCAACGGCTGGTCGAGCACCGCAGCCCCAGGCCGCAGCGGCCGCGGCCACCAGCGCCTTACGCGCCATCGCTGCTCCGCGGTGAGACTTGTATTCGACGATCGCAGCGCAAGACGCGATCGATCGACGAATACGGACCTCTTGCACTTCATCCGTCAAAGCATACAACAGACGAACGATCTCAGCAGACGGGGTAGTAGGCGGTATGCGCGATATAAATATGCGGCAGTTGTTGATAGATGGGCATACACCTATTTGACAAATCAAACGGTGTTTCAAATTATACATAATAATACCAGACCTATGAATTATTATCGCCTATTGCTCTTATTGACAACTACCACATCTGAAAATTAATATGTCGTATAAGTTGCATGTATAGACGAGTCACCTGAAAAGCCTTCACAATCATCAGAATCTAGGGGTTGGTGTACCGGTAAAATAGTAACAAACATCTATATAGATTTGATTGATGTTCTCTGATTAAAATATTAGTAGGATTTGTGTATAACACATCATTTCAAAATAGCCTACTCTGCTAACTTAAATTATAAATACGAGTAGTATCATCGTTTTTAATATGGGGAGGGGTCAGAGGAATTGGTCGAACTAATCCCTACCGCCTTTGCGCTATCGCCTTACGTGACAGCAGTTTCATCCTCATCATTAAGATGGCTGGCAGTTCACAACTGGCGATTTTCTAGAAACAAAACTGTGGAATGAACTGTCGCCTGCGATATACCCTGACCAATACGACCTTCAAGAAAAAAGCGTACTCCTTCTTTAAAGGCCGGCAACGCACTTGTGACACCTCTGGCCAGGTGTGTACCCGTAGGCGGCGGTAATCGCTTACCATCAGGCTATTTTGCCACCTATTCCATAAAAAATAGTACAAAGTTTAATCAAAATGTAAGTAAGAGTCTAAAATTATAGGTAGTTTCAGAATAAATATATTCGAAAAACGTACCGAGTTGCCACGAAGGTCTTATCATGTAGTTGTTGAACATCCGTATGGCATTACTCGCTTCGGCATCGGAGGTGTACATCGCAAAAGCATATCTATAAAAAAACATTTTAATTTCAAATTATTAGGGTATTAAAGCCAGTGGGCGGCACACCCTTATTGCGGTGGTAATACCCGTTATGGAGGATTGCCTCAAGAGACATCACGGGACCCTCTCATACCGGCTGCCACAGATGATCACTGGAAAAGGGTGCTTCGGAGATCACCTGTGTCTGATCCGCAAGAAGCCAACGCCTGAGTGCCCTACTTCTGGTAGTGAAACAGGTAAGGCCATCTGTCACCCTAGCAGAAGCAGGCCGAGGTAATTTCGTAAAGTTTCCCTTACCCTCTATTCCAGCCTGAAAAATTGATCATGAGTCTAAACTCAAATAGTTCACCAGCTTGACGGAACAGCGGCACCAGAGTATCTTCAAAGCAATCATGAGGAATTCTACCTATGAAGACCTGCAAGCAAAAAAAAACATGATTCATCAGTGCTACATGATTCTAATTTCATTATTAGCGGCCATCTCTATACTTTAATGTCGGAACTTTCTAGATGTAAAATTGTAATTTTTGTGACGTCACGAGATTTTAGTTTAGAATAGGGGGCAAACGAGCAGACGTATCACCTGATGGTAAGCGATTGCCGCCGCTCATGGACACCCCACAACACCAGAGGCGTCACAAGTGCATTGTCGCCCTTTGGGGCATGGGGAGATGGATGGGGGATGGGAGAAGGGTTGGGCCTCCGGTATCCTCACTCACTCGGTGAAACACAGCGCAAGCGCTTTTTCACACCGGTTTTCTGTGAGGCCGTGGTATCATTCCGGTCGAGCCGAAGCGTCGCTCTCCCACGGCAACAATTGCTAGGTTACGTGAATATCGGTCCAACACTGTATTGTCTCGAGTTTGGGAGTCTGTTTCTTCCCTGTGTAAAGTTTAAAATAGATATACCCTCAGATTACAAGAAAAGCCAGATAGACTATAAATAACACGACAATGAATCTAACGAAATGTATTTAAATTAGAAAGCAAATAAAATCTCAACACACAAACATATTCGCGACAAACCGCCATATTCGTTCCGTAGACGTCACGAGTGATTTTTGATTCCATGTTCAAAATACCGTCTAGCGTCATTAAACATTGTAAGAGTAGTTCCCAAAAAGATGTAGGATCTTTTCACAGTTAAATACCTACAGATTATTTGGCTACTATAATTATTTATTTACCCGATAATTATACTGTTGTGTCGGAACACAAAACCTCAACCGTAGTTCGACTGTGATACCAATTTATATCTATTTGTTTCCCCTTCAATTACGGAAATTACTTGTTACTTCAGACATTACTGAACCTCATTTCTATATTTAGGAACTTTTAGGGAAAGTATTCTTTGGTGCTACATAGAATTATTTCAGATAATTATTACATATGAACAATTTGTGAATGATTCTACATATACTGTGTCTTGATATATTTTGTCTTTCAATTGTGCTTCACATCATATTTGAATGGTACTTACCGTACAACTGCAGAATATTAACAAAAATATTAATGTTAAATACCTTTTTTTTTTCAATCTTAATATTTATTGGGACTTTACTGCTTATGGTATCATTACACGCACACAGAGATGTACGTGTTCCTACAGTGTCGCTACTGGCTTCATCTTATTTGATAAGTACGTCCCATCTGGCTTTCTTTAGTAATCTGAGGATATACCTATGTATGTACTACTACTACTACCATGTACTTAATTTTGCAATCATACCTTTTTTGTTTACATAGTTACTGTTACATTAAACTGTGGTACTCGTATATCGTGTTCGATTTATTAGTTCACGCCAAGTACATCATCATATGGCAATAGCTAGATACCTACGTGATCAACAGACGCATTGCACACTGAATGCGCGTATCAAAAGACAAAGATCGTCTAATAAGTTACATATTAAAATAATTTTATTTCATTTGTCAACCTTATTGAAAAGAATCGTAAAGTCACCTAACTTTTTAGGTACATTTTTTTTTAAATTACTTGTATTATCCTGCTATTCCGGTCTAACGAACCCGAATCCGTTTAATGCATGATAGCTTTTTAGGGTTTCGTACCCAAACAGTAAAACGGGACCCGATTACTAAAACTTCGCCGTCCGCTATTACCAGACTGTATCTCATGAACCGTGATATTTAGACAGTTGAAATTTTCAGAGATGATGTTTTTCTGTCGCCGAAGTAACAAATACTAAAAACAGGATAAAATTTAAGGGGGCTCACTCCCATACAAAAAACGTGATTTCTTATTCGATATTGATATCGGCAACAGGTAGACTCTTGAAATGTTTAGATAATGGTACGGAACCCTTCCTGCTCAAGTCCGACTCGCACTTGGCCGATTTTTTTATAAACAAGCTCAAATACATAACTTACGATTGATCTAAATTATTTAAACGAGAAATAGTTTTAAAGATCAACATCTTTAAAACTATTTTATTTATTACATATTTACAAGACTCATCTCTAAAGTTAGGCACGAACATCGCTGATAAATATACTTTGCCAACTTTGCCTCGAAATTTAGATGCTGTAGAAGAGAATCTGATGCAAAGCAATAACATTTGTATTAAATTAATAATCTGGAACAAAGGTCCCCGAATGTAACATGAACCACGACACAAAGCGTTTCATATTTTTGGCGGGGAACTGCCCGTTTTACGAATTAAATAAAGCGCCTGTAGCAATTTCACGACAATATTCACAATTAAGTTCTCTTTATTTATTATAATTAGGTATACATTTACAAAGAAAGAAAAGTAAGGAAAAAATACCGTGCTGCAGACTGTTATCTGTTATGACGAAATCTGTTATTAAGGTAGGTAGATGCTCACCTCACAGTTCCTTGAAGGTTCAGGTCCACTCCATGCATGAGGGGCCTTCCTGTAAATCCTTTGCCCATTTATTTGTGTAAGAGTATAAGATGTATTATTTTCAGTAAGAGATAATAATCTTGATGATAATTCATACTGATTCACTTCACTAGATGAATAATGCTTAACAGGAGGCATTTTCGCCTATATATACCTATATTACTTCTTATAATAATATTTATGAAAATGTTCAAACGCGTACGCGCTCTCCGTGATTTCCCAATAAAAGAAACTACAGGAGAACCAATTTCTTTTTCGAATAAAAAGAAAATGGCGTTTTGTCCCCAAAATGGAAGCTTCAAAATGACCTTCAGCGGATATTGTTTACGTGAGTCAAATTATAACTGATTAAAGAAGGAGATAGTTTTACACTAATTCTTTTGTCATAACTAAAAGTAATAAGTAAAATATAATCATACATTTTTACTTTACTGCTTGGAATAATAGAAATATTTTAAATATAAAAATACAAGTAATAATGTGAACAGGATTTGGTTAAGAAATTCAAAGTGAGAAACAAAGTTTTGATTTCCTATCAAAACATATTTAGTATTTATTTACAGAGCACAGATGTTTACCGTACATATTATATTGAAAATGATATTTAAAACATAATTTTAGCGATAAAATAATTATTTACACTATTTAATGAATATATTTCAAAAAGAATAGTAATCATAATTACTTCCCAATTACACTTCCGTTAATTTTATTTTGTCAACCGGAAATCTAGTTTTTAGAGAAGAATTCAGATAAATAGAAATACAATACCTACAGAACTGGTTAATAAGTTTTTCAAGTAAGATTATTAACATCTAAATAATATTTATGATTAAAGACTACTATGGGCCGATATTGGACTTCATTCCCATAAATTCAAGCATTTAGGTAAGCTACGTTAAATTAAATATCTCACGGTATAATATTAAAAACATTTATTTATATAACGTTAAAGTTAAACAATTATGTAAATTGCCTCACGCCTTTTAATAAGTAAAATCTTAAAAGTGTAAACCTAAAGTGTTAAAACTACTTGGACAAAACAGCTGGTATGGCAACGAAAACAAAAATGAAGAATACTGCAGGCCGATTAGTAAATCCGTTTTGGCGGCGACTAATTTCACTCATATCATAACTTGTTCTCAGCTGCATTCTTATTATGTATATACGTCGTGTTTTAGGTACCATTCCCAATATCTGCTGTTTAGTAAAATATTCCAGTTTATCATGATTCATATTGAGCATTACTTCTGGTGTAATTGCAGTCATGGCTTCTAATCGAATTGAACTTATGTCGGTTTTAGAGATACCTATAAAAAAGAGCAGTAAATTCTGAGCGTTGACAATTATATAATTTATTCCAAATGTATATTGTAATAGGGTACCTATCCAAATAGACACGACAACTTTTGAGAATTTACCACAATGCATACAAATATTCAATAAATTATCATTAAGTACCATATTCTGTATTAGGTGTATTAGGAGAGCAATAGTAAAGAGGTATTTACTATTAAAAGCTCGGATTACTTTGTAATCTGAGAGTAAATGATAGAAATGTTATGAAACGTAACTCTTACATAATCGACTTCAACTTGAGATTATACTACTGTTACTGTTACACGCTTAAAGATCATTGTATTCAATATTTTCTCTAAGAATCTACGCTCAGATTACCAAAAAGTAAGCCAGATGGACTGAAAAGAACACGGCAATGAATCTAACGAAGTAAATATGAATTAGAAAGCAAATACAATCTCGCAGCAGTGTTTCACAAACCGCCATATTCTGTTCACTTCACGAGTGATTTTTGAAGTCATTATACTTTGTAAGAGTAGTTCACAAAAAGAAGATGGAATATCTTTTCACGGATAAACGGCTTCATGTTATTCGACAAGTACGTTCCATTTGGCTTTCTTTTGTAATCTGAGAGGCCACGTGTAATGGTGCGTTTATACACGTGGCATGCCTCGACAAACCTCCACAAACACAAGCGTGTAAACGGTCTGTTTGGCTTGGGTTGCGTGAGGTTGTGATATATAGCTTATTGCCGACCCGAGTTGGTGTCGGTTTTTGAACACAGATTTAAGAAAGCGTGCGCTCACCGCTTGCGACGTGCCAAGTTCTCGCAGGCGCGTAAACAGCACGAGCGTTTGTGAAGGATTGTAGTAGTTAGGCTTGGGCAAAAAATATCGATATATCAAAATATCGATATTTTTACAGAAAAATATCGATATACCTATATCGGCGATATTTTTTCCCGCGATATATCAATTTTCGATATTTATTTTAAGATATCAAAATCGATATATTTTTAAAGCTCTGCTGTCTGCTCATGCGTCACATCATGTATTTGACCAATCCAATTTCTTAGTCTTAGTTTTTTTGCTTCAAACACAAACAAAAATTACAGTCATGACCAGCTTGTCTATGACAATGACACTGCTTGTTGGTTTGGTAGTTTGGTTGGTTTCACTGCACTGCCCACTGGACTGACTGCATGTGTTGGAGTGTTAGTATTGGGCAAAAATATCGATATATCGAAATATCGATATTTCTTGGATGATATATATCGATATATTTGAAAAATATCGATACGATAAATATCGATATTTTTTTTCCATTTGCCCATCCCTAGTAGTAGTTTCAGTTTGTGAGCGACTCGCGGGGCGTGTGATGTAAACATTAGCACAACATATTTGTATGTTGATTAAAGTCGAAATTAATCTGTTTCATTACACAGTTGCTAAATATTTAGTATAAAATGTACAGTTTGAAAGCAACCCTCGCTGCAGGTTGCCGGTATTATTTTGTTATATTTGTTATATTATTAGTAATTAATTGATAAAACCAAATGCTTACAGTTGAATATAGAGCCGAGTCTACTGATCTCATGCGACGACCATTTATAAGGTTCTCCGTACGCATCTCGGTGTGTTGCTATTTCAAATAGCGTCTGAAATAGTAATTAAGAAATCGTTAAATCTTTAAACAACGCTTAAGCTGGTAATGTAGACCACATTACCTATCATAAGAGTAGTTCAAAAATGTATGACCTTGAACACTGATCTCTACTTTGCCAAAACATCAGATTAATAATTAAGAGAATTTAAGTCGTAATTGCGAGTGTCCTTGGGCGTTAAAAGTAATTTACCATCAAGTGTTTCTTTTAAACATACAGTGGAACATAGAAAATGGAACATAGAGGTAGTAGTAGTGACTTTAGGATGCAATCTCTTTTTAACCTGATTTCCAATGCATTATAGTTCGACTTGAAGCTGATCAATATCTGGTAAATAAAATACATTGAGCTACTTGAGAAATATGTGAACCATAAGGATCCATGTGGTAAAGGAACCGCCGGAACGGAACTGTGGTGATGGATTTAGTATCCATTTCATGAGTGTCGGAAAACGCTAATAAGGGAGAAAACTATGCAGGACAAAATCACTGCAAAAAGAGAAGGAAAAGCTTGAAATGAATCCTATACTAATCCGTCTGACCAGCGTAATATAATAGGCCAAAACCTCCTTTCTAAAGAGGAGCATATGTCCAGCAGTGAACTGTTAAAGGCTTTTGATTGATTGATTGAGAAAGATGATGTGCGGTTTTAAACATGGGTTTACTTCAAAGAAACCTGACTAAGTTCTGACCAGGCTGAATATCAGGTAAGTTTACACTGCACCGACGTCAGCAGAGTCGTCATTATATATTCACTAATACCGATACACTTTAGTTTATATTCCAAATTGATCTACTTACTGTCGTTTGATTAGCATTGCATTTTCCAGCTTTTGTGAGCGTGAGCTGAGTAAGTTCTTTAAAAGTGGCCGGTGATATTTTTGCCAAATCAGACGAGGGAAACCCACATAGCAAGTAACCAATTTCATTGATCAACGAACTCTGTTCGTACCATAAATCGCCAAAGTATCGCCGATAAGCAGCCGCTAATATGCCATACTGCAAAATTAGATATCTAGTAAATATGTATTATGCACATTCTTGAAAAACTTAAGACTCAAATTAATTTTATAAACAAATTAAATACAAATTGGGTCACCATTCCTAGCCCGGTCAAAATAGACATTTGACCCTTGCATTAATGCCTATCAAGCTGAAAATTTGCAGACACGTAAGACACGTACTCTAATTAAATCTTGAATAGTCCTCATTGATCACGTGTGCAATTTTTTTCATTCAAGGTCAAAGGTCACATAAATAGGTTGGAATTGTAGCATTTTTAAAGATACTAGGATTGATGCTCTACCACTCGGCAACAGATCAGCTATAATCAACGTTAAAGTTAGTCTTTAACGTTGATTAGTTGCGTAAGTTCCTCGATGATTAAATGGATCTCATAATATATATAAATATTTTTAAGATGATAAAAAAATATATAATAGAAATATAATATATAGTCAGTGTTGCTAAGGATTTTCTAACCTTACGGGGTTTTAATTTATCGTAATAATTGGCAAAATATTTGAGAACTGACGCATCACCAAAATTGACGTAGTACAAGTCTTCTTCGGGAACAACGTTCAAAAGATTTCCAAAAGCTAAATATTCCCGTCCTTGTAAAAACGCAGCTGTTTTTCCATCTGTAAAATATATTGATAAGAAAATAAGGTTAACGAGAATAAAATGTATATATGTATAATCAAATAAAAGCTAGACTCTTTGGCACCGTGTAGAGATGTGGCTTCACTGTGCATTTTCTACCGCATTTACTATGGGGAGTGCTCCTAGGAATTGTTCGGACTGATCCCTGCCGCCTCTTTTCGCGTCATACGCGACAGAAGTTTCATCCCCATCATCTAGATGGTTGGAAGTCCACAATTGTGCGCTTTTCGCGAAATTTTCTGCCTAGCACAACAGAACTGTGAAATGAACGCCTGCGTTATTCCCGGACCAATACGACCTTCAAACCTTCAGGAAAAGGGGGTACCTCTTCTTAAAAGGCCGGCAACGCCTCTGGTGTTGCATGGGCGGCGGTGTGCTCGTTTGACTCCTGTACCATAAAACCAGCGTCTTATTTACATATTTTCAGATCAATCGCTAATCGTCCATGGAGGATGACACACACACACATAACTCGATGGTCACAAGTGCGTTGCCAAAGAACTCTCGTGTAGGGCTTTGGGCTTATCATGTAAACATTTTGTTAAACCAAAAGTGAAAAGTATTGAAAGAAAAGTTTAACATGTGAATCCCTGACAATACTTCGATTTGAGCCCACTCATTTGTGCCTACGCATGGCTCTGCTACGTTATAGCTATGCATATCATCATTTTTATTTTATTCATTCTTCTTCATTTCACGTACCATACGCCTGTTGGTTCCGTCCGCAATATGGGTATAATTAGGTTTAGCGTTGAACATTGCAAACCTGAGACATGCAGGCAAGTTGAATATTAAGAGTTTACGTTTTTTGGTAAGTAAGCATTTGTTATAGTTGAACCCCAATTGAAACGAAAACAATAGTTTTAAGTTATTGCATATTTTTTCTTTGCGTTCTTGTGCATAAGACAAATTAATTGTTGCATAAATATAAAGAGATATATTCTGACCAAACCCTGACTGAGGTATTTTTAATTACTGATAGTATATCTATATAGCTAATATTTTATTTAATTTGCGCACCACAGATAATAATCCATAATGCTCTCTAAAGTTTTGAACTCTTACAAGCCGCACTACCTACTCCTTTTATATAGAGGGAACTAGTTCTTCTTATATTTAAGTTCGATCTTAGTGTCGGGTAGGCTATCAGTTTATTTTTATATTTCACTAGCTGACCCACGCAACCACGTTTGCGTCTTATTTTGCCCGTAGCGTGAAAAATTTCCCGTTTGAAACATTCTTCATTGGTGCTCCGCTCTCATTAGTAGTAGCGTGATGATATATAGCCTATAGCCTTCCTCGATAAATGGACTATTCAACACTGAAATATTTTTTTAAATCGGACCAGAGATTCCTGAGATCTGCTTTATTATTAGTATAGATATAGATACTGACCTGTTATTATATCCCAGGCTAATAGCGCTCTACTAATAGGTATTAAGTGTGTCTTTGTGTACGTTAGTATGTGAAGCAGCGACTCTGAATCAATTCTTAGAAAAGAACTTGGTGGACCGAAGAAGATCATATTCATCGATTTTTCTAATCTCACTCTATTGTCGAACTCGTAGTAAGATTCTTCGTACATCTCAATATCATCTAGCGTACATTAGGAGAGAGTGAGCTAAAGAATTAAATAATTAGATACTTTGTAAAAAGTTTCAATAAATTGGGAGTAGATTTTTCTCTTTAAACTTCATTGAGATCAAAATAGGAGGTACAATTTGAACCGAAAAAAATAGAATTGGTTCAATGATTTACGAATCATAGAACAGGAGTCACATATTTAAAAAAAGAACAGCTGCTGTATTGATATCCGCTAAGATTTTTAAGACTATTTCACACATTGCTTGATTTTTTTTGAAGCAGTAACATACTGTCCGATTTTCTTTTTTTAAATATTGACGAGATAAGGAAAGAATGGGCTAAAAAAACTAATTTTTTGTTTGTTTTAGTTATAAAGTTGTGAGTTATATACGAATAGCATTCTTTTGAAACTTTTCATATTTAATTGAAACTTCTTCACTCGCATAATGTGTGATCCGATGGGACGGATAGCCGACACAACACAGCCGGGGAGAGATCAGGCGCAGGACAGACGGTATTGATCATATTAACCTTTTAAATCGGGTACCGCAATCATAGCATTTCTGTCATCTTCGTATTGCTCCAACATATCTTCCAAAGATGCAGTAGATCCTCTTGAGAACGTAACACATGTTACAATTGAACTGAAATAAAAGGTATTGTAGTAGTTGGCAGAGACGTTTAAAACGACCACCTTTGAGCCTTTATAATTTCAGTCCCTATTACCGACAACTAGGGCACTAGGCATTCGATGAGAAAATTATTAAAAAATAACAATAACGTCGTAGAATGATAGGTATTATTTAACGTAAAATCAAAGGTATTCCAATAGTTGTGATTACTTTTTAGACAGACATTTATGGAAGGGAAAGTTATAGGTGCCCTTTTAAATGATTAAAAAGTGAGGATTTAAAAGTTGAATGTATGATGTACAAGAATGAATGTAGAAGTTTTTGCCCGCCGCTCCGCCCGCACGTATATCGGTTATAGTAGTAAAGAGTAGCATTAGGTCCACAGAATCAAGGCCAGTTAGTAGTCTTCATGCCAAATTTCATCCAAATCGTTCAGCAGTTTAGCTGTGTAAGCGTAACAGACAGACAGTTATTTTCGAATTTATAATATAAGTAGTAAGTAAGTATGGATATGTATTCCTTAACGACGGAGTAGGTACTAAGGTGAGAAAATTTAAAAATACAACCGGATTGAGAACAATATCCTCCTGTTTTGGAATTGTTCAGAGATTTAAGATTCAATTCATTCGCCATATTAAAAAAAAACAATAAAATATTTGGAATCGAACCGTGTAGGCGTATAACTTTAGTAGGTTCGATTCCGATATAATATTTTGCCGTTAATTTAGGTGTTAAGTGAGAGTGGTATGGAAGAAACTTGACGATTCATGTCAAACTATAAGAAACACTATTATACTGGAGGTTTCATATGTTCCCAGGAAGGATATGATGAATGAAGTAAATGAAGTGTAAAGTTTTACCGGATCTCGTAGTATTTAGCACTAATATATAGTGTAGCTACTCATATTGTTTCGAAATATGTATTTATTTATGTCTTTATGCACAAATACATGCATCGGCGGACTTAATGTCTAAGGCATTTTCTGCCAGTCGACCGGTTGGGCAATGCAGAGAAAAAATGAGGTGGGTGCACTTCAAGGGCGAATACTAAATGATAGAGGTTTTAAAACAATTAAACTATTTATCCTAATAATACAAATACGTACAGTAGGTAATACGCACATATACACATACATTTATAATACATATACATTCATACATATTCCACAAAAAGAGATAAAAATGCAAGGTTATGAACTAAGAGCTCGCTAGTGCCGCCAGTTCACCCAGCTCCTTCACTTTCATCTTGAAGGAGCTAAGATTTCTGGCCGACCTGACTTGAGCCGACTGAGCAGGCACCCGCCATCGCAGGGTGTTGCTGCGATGGCGGGTGCCTGCTAATAAAAAAAAAAAAAAAAAACCGTAAGTATGATCATTTCTCCATTTTTCGTTCCCAGCTCAGTTGGTTGCGTATTCGTCAACGCAGAAAAATGCGCGCACTCACATTCCTGTATACTATCCTCAATACAACATCCCCTCCTACTTATTTAACATTACAAATTCAATTTTTATGTTATAACTACAACAGAAACCTTCGTTCGTCTAACAATTCTACTTTACTTACGAAGGTTTAAAATAAATCGAATGTACTTAGTTGTTGAGAAGATGATCTAGCTTGTTGAGGAGATCTGCATTTAGGTCATAGTAGCACGGTCGAGATTGCACGAGCGCTACCATAGTTTTCATGGGGAGGAAAATTTTCCAGGCGGTATAATGTTCTCAGGGTGCCAGTTACCCTCTGGCATACGTATGTAACTTGATTACAACAAGTCAGACTGCAGTCGAGTTGTATTCCCAAGTCTTTTCCCATTATGCAAATGGGTATAGCGGTACGAATATTATTTTCGGTAGCATTTCAGTACTGACTTGAGCCGGATCGATCACTTTGTCGGATTAACTGATAACCCAAACCTCTCCGACCAGTCCTCGTCGGCCTTAAGGTCTTTGTTTACCTTGTAGATTGCTATTGCTAAATCCTTCACGTTGGCTGGCTTGCGCATACAGTTGCAAGTCGTCAACATGCAGATGTCACGCACTACGAAGTTCAGGGGTTAAGAGATTAATAAACAGAGTGAAAAGCAGTGGAGAGAGTATACCGCCTTGAGGAACACCAGAGTCGACATCTCGCCAACTCGAGGAGAAATCATCAACTCGCGCGGACTGCTGGCGTCCCCGAAGATAAGATGAGAATCATTCCAGTGCTTCAGGCGAGATCATAATGTAGGAGAGGATGGATAAGTATCAAAGTAGTGAAATTGATAGATCATTTTAATATAAAGCAATGTGACTTTAATGGACTATATGTTAGGTATGTTTTATACCTTTTCGTGAATAAAAGCAAGCAAAATTGTATAAACATAATTATACGAATACCGTTTGCTGAAATATATAATGTCACTATGTAACAACCAAGTAACTGCATATTTCATACATAAGTAAATAATGATAATCGTGATGGTTGTGAAAATTTACAGTAGGTATGTTATAATAATACTTAAACGAAAAAGGGACTGTAAAAATTTGTAAGCTATGTGAGGAAGTGTTTATTGTTTGCTGATTTTGAGAACTTGGGTCTTTACATTCACTTAATCTAACAAAATTCTCACTTTCTACCTATTTATGTAACACAGGTATGAGGTACCAATAAGCCCGAGTCTTTTTTTGTTTTCCTTTTTGATACCTCCATACACTTGTTACTCTTGCTGTCACAGTAATGTAGAAACCTGATTATGGCTACCATACCGCAACCAGATTTGTGTGTCCTTCTGGGTCCAAATTGGTAACATAGACTTTACGTGCTGAAATCTCCTTGGATTCTACCTACCGGTTTGTCATTTGATCTTTTCTTCCTTAAATGGCAAACAATGCAGATGTTGGCAATTCTGCCAATGTTTAGTACGATGAAAAGACTGGTTTGCTGTAAAACAGAAACTGATGACTTTCATTTAATTTATTCTTTATTTTAAATCATATCATATCAACTCTTAATTTCAAATCCTTGTAAGTTATTTTTAACCGACTTTAAAAGGATGAGGTTCTCAACTTGACTGGTATTTTTTAATCTTTAATTTTACCGTTCGATTTCTAAGAAAATTTAAAATATTGATAAATTTTCTACTATCGAAAATCATGCAAAGTATAAAATTAAATTACTGCCTTTCTATGTTGTTATCCAATGAAGATAAGTTAAAATAAATTCCACAATATTTTTTTGACGTGACAACGTCTTATAAATTGGTTTGCCGGGTGACACTTCAAGAAACTGCGTTACGCTCCGCTCACGTTATGCGCTCACAATGAGAGCGAGTGAGAGGCACGCGTCCCTTCCACTCGGGCATGGTTAGCCCGCCTAAGAGCGAGAGAGACAGACATAATTTCATCCTTCTTCCTACTATACGAATGAATATTCACATTAAAATTATTTTACCACTCAAAGTCGTTGTCACGTAAAACTTTCGCTCGTATACCGACTTTACAGGCAACCAATTTTTTTTAGATTAAACTTATTTTTTGCCTAACACATATAGCGGTATAATTGAATTAAAGATTTTTATTTAAAGCCTTTATTCAACAAATTGAAATCACTTCACTGATTTTAATATAGATATACCAATAATAGTTTTATTATTACTTCTTATTAGAATAATAAAACATTGTACTATTGCAGCCGCTGTCATCTTTGTCAACTAAGGTGTCAAATTTGTCAATAATGTCATGTCGTGTCTGGAATGCGACCAACATAACCTTTTTCATTGTGGCCTTTCGATTAAAACAGCCTGAATAATACAGTATATGTGCCAAATATTCAACTTCTTAATAAGAAATGCACTTAATTTAAAAATAACCAGGAATAATTGATGACATAATTGTTACTTATCAATTGGTTACGTGGTTTAGTTTTGTTGTTGTCAATAGTCAAGGAACATGGGTATTTTAGAGAAAATATCTGAAATCGAAAAGGAAATAGCAAGAACTCAGAAAAATAAAGGTAAGATTTACTATTTTTATCAACCGGCATCATATTTAAAGTAATTGGTGTGCTTACTGAGAATTGTTCTTGCATAAATTTTACGTTAACTTGCAGTTGTCACTTTTACTTTAATAATAAATACTGTTGAATTCTACTTAGGAAAGAGCATTTAGCTGTGATAAAAACTACGTTAAAAAATTAACTATCAGTTCATTGGCTGCAATCGTAACATTTAAGTAATTAGTTTGCAATGTAAAAAACATACCTATACATACATGTGTATGAATTATTTGAAAAGATGGTGCACATGATTTTCTCACCAGCTCTTCTCATGAATGCAATACCCATCGGAGCTGGTACTTGGATTGATTTCAATTTAAACCTTTGAGTTGAATCGAAATCAATCTAAGCTCCGGTAATTCAAATCATCTCAGTGCATTTAGTATTAGGAGTTTTGTTTTATATTTTTATGTTTGTATTTTTGACGTGTTCAAGTGCCTTTTGGGGCCTATGGAAATAAATGATTTGAGTTTGAGTTTACCAACAGTCAGGTTGTTCAGATAATGTCACATAGATATTCTTTATTATAAAATACAACTTATAAGTATAATAGTTGTCACAAACAATGTCATTATTTTAAGCATCTATGAGTGTCAATAATAA
The DNA here is from genome assembly GCA_916048165.1 of Spilarctia lutea. Taxonomy (NCBI): domain Eukaryota; kingdom Metazoa; phylum Arthropoda; class Insecta; order Lepidoptera; family Erebidae; genus Spilarctia; species Spilarctia lutea. The sequence goes on along the minus strand of OU696479.1, from coordinate 4,247,399 downwards.
ATTTATATGTTATTTACACTTTTATATTATAAAATGCCTTTAGGGTTCATAGAAATAATTGGAAGTAAAGTTGAATGTCTAGCAGTTGTTATATGTAAGAAGGTAGTAAGTACTAGGGATGTTGCGGATGCCAATTTTTTCACATCCGCGGATGCGGATGCGGATGCGGATTTTTAAAGGCTCACATCCGCGGATGCAGATGCGGATGCGGATGCGGATGTTTAAAATACTATAAAAATACAGTTTATGAATATCGAATTAAAACAATTACTTTATAAAGTAATTGTTAACATTTTATTAGGGAGCGTTCAAGTATTACGTAACGCAACTTTTGAAGATTTTTGAACCCCCCTCCCCCCTGTAACGCATCGTAACGTTTTACGAAACCCCTCCCTCCCCCCCGAAATTGCGTTACGTAATACTCGAACGCTCCCTTATATGTTCTATAAACGTTTTTTTATTTTTTAGTTTTTCTTTAGCCGTTTTCCAAATTTCATTGACATTTTTTTGTCACAGTTGCGCTGGCAAGTTAGTATGAGAGCCTTTATAGGCCGAGAACAGCTGATGATACAAATCTCCCTCTTTTGAGGACATTACAGTATGAACACTATGAACTCACTTTAATAACACCAACTGACAACAGCAATTTGCTTCTGCATAAACACTAACGAATACTAACAACGAAAACAATATATAACGTACAATACAATCTAGGGATTCCCCGTGAAATATAAACGAAAAAGTTTGCCAACTTGTGAGAACAAATTACTAATGAGTTTTAATTCCCTAATTTTTTTATTTAAAAAAAGAAACAGTGTTACGTAACGTGTTATAAGAAAGATCCCTTCCCGCCCCTGTAACGCATCGTAACGTTTTACGAGAACCCCCCTCCCCCCCAAATTGCGTTACGTACTTGAACGCTCCCTTATTGAAAATTAAAATTAACTATAATGCTCTTATTTTTTTAAATTATGTAACAACAAATGTTCCTATTAGTAAATGAAGTTAAAAATAGGAGCATTATACTTAATAAAAAGTAATATTGCCGCCTTTTCTGATTCAAGGCGTTTACGGGAGAGGAACATCAATTAAACCAACGCTACTAAACAGTTGTTCACTAGGAATACTGCTGCTTAAAAATCTTCGCGCGGAATCAGTAATTTTCATTATTTTAGGCCCTTCGGCATTGGTATTAGGAGAACCAGGAAAAAATATTGTCAGTATTTATTATAATCAAAATGTTTGGTGTTTAATTGGTCATTAACACGTGCGAACGGCACTCGCCATTCGCTGGCCCCGCCCAATTTCTTTTCTTGTCGCAACTTGTATTACATTCTCATCCGCATGAACATCCGCATTGATTATTGCGGATGCAGATGCGGATGCAGATGTCCAAATCCATGCGGAAGCTCCGCATTTGCGGATGCGGATGCGAATATTCGCAACATCCCTAGTAAGTACCATCTACTTAGGGCTAAATTACAAAACTTTGTAAGACAACATCACTCCAAAGAGAAGGAATGCAAATGTGTCTGAGCTGTTTGGTAGGCTAGAAGCTACTACTGTTACTGACTGACGACTTTTAAAAGCTGTTGATCTGATGTTTGTAACCATGCACTGTGTGCGTGTATGTGTGTGTGTGTAAGAACATGCACACGCCTCATCCTAGTGGTGAACGCACCACAAATATAAGTAATAAACAAGTGCTCTCAAGGACCTGTGTTTTCATTGCGTCCTGCAATTATTACCCATATACACGTGGGAGAGCTATGCTTCGGCATGAATGGGTCGGCTCGACCGGAGTCATACCACAGCCTCACAGAAAACTGGTGTGAAATAGCGTTTGCGCTGTGTTTCACCGAGTGAGTGAGAATACCAGAGGCACATACCCCCAACCCCTCCCCCCACCCTCTTTCCCATCCCCCAAAGGTCAACAACGCACTTGTGACACTGTCCATGGGTGGCGGTAATCGCTTACCATCAGGTGATACGTCTGCTCGTTTGCCCACTATTCAATTAAAAAAAAACATATATATATAAATTCAACATTTGCCTCTATTTAGAAAGACGTTTAAAAAGATCAGGTTTGTTTTGCATGTAGTATACATTGTTTATTTGTTTCAGCTACTGAATACCACTTGGGGTTATTGAAGGCCAAATTAGCTAAATATAGGTCACAGCTACTTGAACCTTCAAAAAAAGGCGGTGACAAAGGTGAGGGCTTTGATGTATTGAAGTCTGGAGATGCTCGAGTAGCCCTTATCGGTTTTCCATCAGTTGGTAAAGTAAGTAATTTGTATGTAATTTTCTACAATATAAAGTCTTGTCCTAACTTAATGTGATATGAAAGAACTGCACATTTGGCCTAGTGGTTAAGCGGTCATAATGCTGTTTCCTACTTCACCAAGTGTTGTGGGTTCAAATCCCACACGGAATAACACTTTGTGTAATCCACAAATTGTTGTTCTAAGTCAGGGTGTTCTTTGTGTCTGTTTCATGTATATTTGTAAAGTGTGACACGGGAATTATTCCTAGTGCGGGAGTTGTCTTTTTCTAAATAAAAAAATAACAAACATATATTTTGTATATCTGATAATTGTAAAGAAACATATTGTAGAAATTATACCAGACTAGAATTAGTTTGTTTTATTACTAGATAAAGAATGACAAAATTGTGCATCAAGAAATGATTCCTCACATATATATATATATATGTATATATATTTCTTTGTGTCTGTTTCATGTATATTTGTAAAGTGTGACACGGGAATTATTCCTAGTGCGGGAGTTGTCTTTTTCTAAATAAAAAAATAACAAAGATATATTTTGTATATCTGATAATTGTAAAGAAACATATTGTAGAAATTATACCAGACTAGAATTAGTTTGTTTTATTACTAGATAAAGAATGACAAAATTGTGCATCAAGAAATGATTCCTCACATGTATGTATATATATATATATATAGAAAATAAGTGTCGCCTCCAATGGCAGACATGACAATTATTCAGGATGCAATCAGGAACTGGAGATTAGGTTTATGAAATTCCAACACATATAGCATTTTTTTTTTTAATTTGATAAACAACAGAGTTTTATTTTGAAGACATACATACAATAATATTATTATTTTTTAAATCTATATCTATACTAATATTATAAAGAGGAAAGATTTGTACCTATTTTTGTATGTTTGTAATGAATAGGCTCAAAAACTACTGGACACATTAATTTAACATTATCCACGAGTAACATAGGCTATATTTTATTTTGGAAAAAAATAGGGTTCTGTAAGATATTTGGATTTTTCGGACACAAGGTGTAAAAATCAACCAGAAAAGTTACTTATTTTGCGAAAATTTTCATGCTACGGGCTATATAAGACGCAAACGAGGTTGCGTGGGTCAGCTATGTTTTATATACAACGTGTATTTAGTATCAGCATTGCACCCGTGCGAAGCCGGGGCGGGTCGCTAGTGGTGTATATATCCGTAAACAAAGATTGTTTCATTTTTTAGTCAACCCTTTTATCAACACTGACACACACACACTCGGAAGCTGCCAGTTATGAGTTCACAACACTGACATGCATCCCTGGAGTAATAGAATACCATGGTGCCAACATACAACTCCTTGACTTGCCAGGTATCATTGAAGGTGCCGCACAAGGCAAGGGTAGAGGAAGACAGGTAAAAATACTATAATTTATATTTCATATATTTTTGTTCGATTGCAATTTGTTCACAATACACATTTTCAGTGAAAAAAATGTAAAGCTAGTTATGTACAACTTATTAATGATTAGAGTTCAAATAGAATGATCATATTTAGTTTGATGACCATAGACAATGTTTAGTTTTTCATTGGTGGTAATTCTGTTGTCTAATATTCTAATATGCACTAAAAATTGTTGTTGGATTATTTACTTTAATGTCATGAGCTGTCACTGTGTTCAGTTCAGTACCAACAAAAAATTGATCAGAACTACAAACTTGTTTTTGAGATTTTTAAAAGTTATTAGAAGTAGGTAATTCAATAGATAATAAAGGCTTATATAAAATAAATTGCTGTTAAAACAGATAAAAAACACACATGCTAAAAATAAAGGTTGCATTTGGTAAACTGTAAAAATTCTGCATGTTTCCAAATATTTATGTATATAGTTATATTAAAACAATTTTTTTTTTATTAGGTGATAGCTGTAGCAAGAACGGCTGACCTGGTACTGATGATGCTGGATGCAACTAAACCCTATGTGCACAGACAATTGCTCGAAAAAGAGTTGGAAAGTGTTGGCATTAGGCTTAATAAGCCTAAACCTAACATTTATTTTAAGGTAAGCACTAACTACAAGTTTATAAGTGAACTAACTTTTACACGCGGTTCCACTCGCGTTTAGTTTGATTATCGCGGCAAAGCATATATTTCTGTCTGTTATTTTGATTCTTAAGAAAAGAAATAGGGTTCCTTAAATCAAAGTATGTACAGTGGACCAAAGTGATTCATGACCCCCCTTAGAGTCATTTTCCTACAATTATTCTATACCATTAGGTTGAAATTAGCTTGAACATACATTTCATAAGTAACGAACCATTATCATTCTACTAGACACTGACAAAGCCATGACATAGACATAGACGTATACTATGATAAGTATTGCACGAAAAAGTTTGTTAGCCAGTGAACGTCCTTATCTATAGGTATATTAGGAAATATTTAATTGTATATTTGTTTGAGACATAGGATTGACTTTATTTCGAACTAGCTGACCCCCGCAACCTCGTTTGGGTCTTCTATTGCCCGTAGCGTAAAAAATTTCCCCCGTTTTTTAAACATTCTTCATTGGTGTTCCGCTCCTATTATATAAACGAAAAACGCAAATGTCTTACGGAACCCTATTTAATCGGTCGGTAAAAATAAAATCGGTCTAGTACTTTTTGAGTTTATTCGTTATATACAAAAATACAAATCTTTCCTCTTTATAATATTAGTGTAGATAGTGTAGATAATGGGTAGACTTGAGGTAGGAGGGTAGAGGTACCGTAAAGGTAGCATAGGGTACTGTAGAACAAAAATAGATAAGCATTTATTTAACAGAACGAAGTCTGCAGAGACAGCTAGTCTTACATATTAGTAAAATAAAACAGTAAAATTAGAGACCTTTGTTTATTTCATATTATTAAATTAAAAATAATGGCATTCACTTCGTAAAGCGAATAAAAAAGAAAACTTCTCAATAGTTAATTTGTGGGTTATAATGGTTCCAATTGTTTGGGTCTGTAGGATTACTGGTTAAACCTAAAACCGAGTGTAAGCGACATGGTTTTCAATAACGTCTAATAATCGATTACGCATAGACCCGATTAGACGACTGCAAATGTCACTTCCCCTCATGAAATCCCAGATTTCGTTACAATGCAGCTCGATTGCTTCTTTAGTCCTCTCGTTCCTGTTATCCCACATTTGAACTATCAAACCCCATAAATTTTCTATTGGGTTAAGATCTGGTGACCTAGACGGCCATGGAAAGATGTTGTTTGTCCAGTCGAAATCTAAATAATTACGTGTAAAATTCAATCTCGCAGTTCTGTGTGCATCCGTTAAATGAACTTTCTTAGCATGATGTCTGTAATGCAGCCCAGTGCGGTGCAAATTATTTCTAATTGTTTCTAGACAAACGTCGTAACGTGCTGCAAAATAGCGGGTACGAGTAAAAGGATTTTCTTCGTAATGGTGTTGCATTTCCGTTCTCTGTTGGTTTGTGATTCGACGAACCCCATGATTATGTCGTCGTCGGTCTTCAAGGATACCCTCTTCAGCGTGCCGTCTGATCCAGGTTCTGACCGTGTTACGACTTATATTTAACTCACGTGATATTTCTCTAACGCCGCAACCTTGCTTACTGAGCACTACAATCCGAGCTCTTTGTTCTACCAAATTGGCCATTATACGATTCGTTTATAGATATAAATATATTCTTAGATTTTTAATTTAATATTTTCAGATTGACTACTACTTGACATCTTACACATAATGTCATTTCATTTTACTTTATATTTATAATACTTTTTCTTCGCAATGAAAAGAGTTTGGATTATAAACGATTATATTATTTGAAATTCAAGTATCAAAAATATATCTTGTTCAGTGGTGACAAAGGTTTAAAATGCAAAGTCAAAGTCAAATCATTTATTTCCATAGGCCCCAAAAGGCACTTGAACACGTCAAAAATACAAACATCAAACATTATTAATACAAATATAAAAAAAACTCAAGTACTGAATTGATCAGTGATAAAAAGATGTAACTCAAGTAATCAATGATTTGAATTACCGGAGCTTAGATTGATTTCGATTCAACTCAAAGGTTTAAATTGAAATCAATCCAAGTACCAGCTCCGAAGGGTATTGCATTCATGAGAAGAACTGGTGAGAAACTCATGTGCACCATCTTTTTAAATAATTAATACAAAGTTTGTTTGTTTTTGACAACAATACTTATATGTGCAAGTTAAGGCAACCAAAACACAAAGGCTAGAAAGCGGTCTAAAGAAATATTAAAGTTAGGGAAATAATTTTTTTGTCTAATAAAATAATAAAAATTAGTCCATAGCATATAAGGTTGCAATCACTTACACATCAAGGAGTAAAAGCAATGTGTGCATATATCGTGGTCGCAGAGAGAAAAAAAAAAAAAGTTCAAAATGTAATAAAATAATAAGTACTAATATAATTATTTACACCAACAATGTAAACACAGATCGCCTTAACTTAACAAAATTCAAATGTCAGGTAATAAATGCAGTATAAGATGTCAAGAATTAATTACAATCAAATAAATTATATGAAGGATTGTAAATAAATAAATACATTGCCCATAAATACAAATTACCTCAATCAGCACACAACAAGTTCATACCAAATTCTCACTCATATCCAAGGTACTGCGTCGGTCAAGAAATCGTTTATTGTATAATAGCCCCTTTCCATAAGACGACTCTTAACGGAACTCTTGAACCTTTGCAGGGGCAAGTTCAAGATTTGGACAGGAATTTTGTTATAAAAACGCACACCAAGTCCTTCAAATGAATTGTGGACCCTTCCCAGGCGATAATATTGGCCTACTAATTTGTGCTTATTCCTTGTGTTTAGTGAATGATGATCACTTTTGCTAGTATATTTATCTATGTTTTTCCGTACAAACATAATATTAGCAAATATATATTGAGACGCCACTGTTAAAATACCTATTTCCTTAAATCGTTCTTTCAGAGAATCTCGAACTTTAAGTTTATAAATCGCACGAATTGCCCGTTTTTAAATTATAAAAATGGTTTGAATATCAGCTGCCTTGCCCCATAGTAAAATACCATATGACATGACACTGTGAAAATAGCTAAAATAAACTATTCGCGCAGTTTCAATATTAGTTAACTGGCGAACTTTCCAAACAGCGAATGCCGCGGAGCTCAGTTTCCTCTGTGCCCTGTGGCACGCCCATTGAGACAGGTAATCCGGAGGACCTACTTCCATTTATATCCACTCGTTGAACTCTGTCCCCAAGGTACGAGGCAACCAGATCAAGTGCAGTATCCCTAATGCCATAGTGCCTGAGTTTTCGCAAAAGCGTTTGATGTTCAACGCAGTCAAATGCTTTGGATAAGTCACAGAAAACGCCAATTGACATCTAACCCGTAATGACGCATTTATGTTTATATCTAAACCGTACTATGTGCAAATAGCGAAGAAAACCTAACTACATTTATGATTACAAAGGAATAATTTTCAAAGTGGGTCACCTTTCAACTGGGTCGATAGTACAAAGTAGTTAGTATACAGTTACTTTCGAATCTATACTAATATTATAAACGCGAAAGTTTATAATATTAGTATAGATTCGAATATTCGCCTCCTCCCATCCCCATCTCCCATAGACCGGCAACGCACTTGTGACGCCTCTAGTGTTGCGGGTGACCATGGACGGCGGTAATCGCTTACCGTCAGGCGATACGCCTGCTCGTTTACCCCCTATCGCATAAAAAAAATGGATGTTTGTTACTCGTTCACCCAAAAACTACTTACATATATAGCTTATACATCAGAATAACACATAGGCTACAATTTATAAAGATTTTTTTCGCCTCGCGGCGTTGCCCGCTGTTATTGTAGTACCGTGGGTAGCACCGCGGGGTTCAGCTAGTTTATAATATTAGTATGAATTCGTAGTACAGCAAATGTATGCTTATCGATTCCCGATTGAACCAAAATCTAACAATGCGATAGTACCTCTCTATGCTTGTTGCTTTTTAATTATTTTTTTTTTGTAACTAGGTGAAGAAAGGTGGTGGCCTCTCATTCAACTCGACGTGTCAGCTCACTAAGGTTGACGAGAAAATGGTGCAGATGATTCTACACGAGTACAAGATATTTAATGCAGAGGTTTGTAAAGCTTCAAGTTGTAATATATTGAATAAAGACAACTGTTTTGTTTACTACGTTTGATAGCAGTCTAAATCGTTTTATCCTTTTTGAAAGGGAAGATTAATAAAACCTCCTTCTATATGGTGTTCTAGGAATCAAGGTGGTATTTTTTTTTCTTAACAACATCAGTCAACTTCCTATTTAGGCCTTATAGCCCTCCCTCTAAATCTGTGGCCAAACTTTTTTTCAATGACTCCTCACTGTAATGTTCATGTAGTAGGTACATCCCCTACGCGGGACTAAAGGAGAGTTGTACCGACTCGTGCGGCGGCTGACTTCCTGCAATACCGCGTCGGGGCCTGATTGTATTCCAGGTGATAGGTCTGTCGGTACTGGGGGACGAACAGAGGTCGCTGCGGACACATCTTGGGGCGATGTGACCGCTACAAACGACTCGAGACAGGAGAAACGGACCCGGTGCGGAGGGTGTCGTCTAGGGCGGGGCGTTTAGTGTCCTGCCCCCAGGGTGACCGTGGTCATCCCGGGATGTACCTTTATTTTTGAAATAGGGCAGGGAGGACTCCAGAACCTGCTGATGCGTTTCTGGACCTTCTTCCAATAACCGAGGTGGGCCGCCGCTGAGTTTAATAGGTAGACCGGTTTTCTGGGAGTCCCACCTACGCCCTTCGTCTCTCCAACGGAACGAAAAGCATATCCCCTAAGTATTAATATATTCCAGGTGCTGTTCCGCGAGGACGCGACAGCTGATGACTTGATAGACGTGATCCTCGCGAACAGGGTGTATCTGCCGTGTTTATATGTATACAACAAGATTGATCAGATCTCCATACAGGAGGTGGACAGGATAGCGAGACAACCCAATTCTGTTGTTGTTAGGTGAGTTTTATTTATTTTTTATGGTATATGGGTTAAGTATCAGAGGAGCCACTTGAGGGTAAGTGACCACCATCTCCCTTGGGCAAATGGAAGTCTCGCAAGTGCGTAACGAGTCTTTTGAGTATCATAACATAAAGACTATAAAAGTTTACGATATAAGATTTGATATACTTTTTGCAAAGGCTTAAATTTAGAAGGCTGAAAATGTTTTTTTTTATTATTATATAGGGGGCAATCGAGCAGACGTATCACCTGATGGTAAGCGATTGTGCCCGCCGCCCATGGACACCGGCAACACCGGAGGCGTCACAAGCGCGTTGCCGGCCTTTTAGGAAGGATTACGCTCTTTTCTTGAAGGTTTGAAGGTCGTATTGGTCGTATTTTATGTATGACAAAAGCGAGAGTGAAAAATGAACATTGAAACATACATGCTAGTATTGGTTAGAACTTTAGAATATATATTACATAATCTATCACATATAGATGTGTCTTAAAAAACTAAAAAAACGTGTTAAAAGTTTTGCACCCATTGTGCTCTAACACATGCTTTACATGAAATACGATACGACAAATATTATGTAGAACTTAGATGATCGACATAGAATTATTATTTAGCCACCACCATTGAAGTAATATGCTGCAGTAGCAACGGGATGGTAATTTACTGATGCTGCCTCGGTGGCGCAGTGATAGTGAATGCGACTGCTGTTCTTGAGGTCTTGGGTTCAAATCCTGGGTGGGATCAAGTGTTTGTGTGATCTACAAATATTTGTTTCGGAGTTTGGGTGTTAAAAATAAAGTTTATATGTGTTCATATCAGTTGTCTAGTACCCATAACACAAGCTCTGCTTAGCTTGGGAAGTCATCTAGGCGTTGTGTGTTAGATGCCCGAAATATTTATTATTATTATTTAGCCACAGAACCGACTAACGTTGGGATAAACGGCGTCTCCACTCCGAACAACTAAACGTAGTGTAGTGATGATTTGTACAAGATAACTGGCAGGGTTCCAGCCATTTATCTATGCGACTATGTCCAGCTGTGGATTGCGATTTTTTGAGTCAGTCCTCATTTCTTTGTAAAGCAATTTCAATATGCTACAGCAAGGCATAAATACAAAAATAAGATTTGTAATGTAACAATTTTTTTTCAGTTGTAACATGAAGTTAAACTTAGACTTCTTATTGGAGACGTTGTGGGAGTACCTGTCTCTCATTCGAGTGTACACCAAGAAACCCGGACAGCCCCCGGACTTTGATGATGGACTTATCTTGAGAAGGGTCAGTGTTGTTTAATCGAATACTACCATCTTTATGGTATTTGAATAAAAAGAGCCTTGGGGAAGGCCTGTCCAGCTGTGGACATCTTTCACTCCTGGACATGTTGCTGGCTGTTGACGGCTGTTTAAGCTAGTTAAAAGCTGCGGACAGTGCAGGATCTTTTTTTTTTATGGGATGCCCCATGTCCACGCCTATGGACACTCGCAACACCAGAGGCGTTACAAGTGCGTTGGAGGATGGGGAGGCGGAAGGGGTTGGGGTATGGGCCTCCGGTATCCTCACTCACACGGTGAAACACCGCGCAGACATTGTTTCACACTGGTTTTCTGTGAGGCCGTGGTATCACTCCGGTCGAGCCGGCTCCAAGGTAGAAATATATGAAACTAGCTTTTGCTCGTGGCTCCACCCGCTTGTTTGTCGGTTATCGCAGTAAAGAGTAGCCCATGTCCTTCCCAAGAATCAAAGTATCTCTATGCCTAATTACATTGAAATCGGTGCAGCGGTTTGGCCGTAAAAGCGTGACAGACAAACGGAGTTACTTTCGCATTTATAATATAAGTATGGTTTATTCATCAGCAGTACCGAATCCCAAATAGTCTTGGGAGTCACAAAAGCTAATCACATGAGAGAAAAACATACTGATTTAACCGTGGGAGAGCTATGCTTCGGCATGAATGGGTCGGCTCGACCGGAGTGATACCACGGCCTCACAGAAAACCGGTGTGAAATAGCGTTTGCGCTGTGTTTCACCGAGTGAGTGAGGATACCGGAGGCCCATACCCCAACCCCTCCCCCCATCCCCATTCCCATCCCCCAAAGGTCGGCAACGCACTTGTGACGCCTTTGGTGTTGCGGATGTCCATGGGCGGCGGTAATCGCTTACCATCAGGTGATACGTCTGCTCGTTTGCCCACTATTCAATAAAAAAAAAAAATAAAAAAAAAATGGATCGTTATCAAGTAAAGACTAATAGTGTGTACGTTTGTAGGGCGTGTCGATAGAGCACGTGTGCCACGCCATCCACCGCACGCTGGCCGCGCAGCTCAAGTACGCGCTGGTGTGGGGCACCAGCACCAAGTACTCGCCGCAGCGCGTCGGGCTCGCGCACGCAGTCAACGACGAGGACGTGGTGCAGCTCATCAAGAAGTAGACCTCGCTCCTCGCCCCTCACTCATGACATAATCGTCGTCATCGCTGCTAACATAGGCCTACTATACAACTTTTCCCAGACGGGTTTCTTTAAATTTTTCGTTCTCTTAGCAGTGGTGTTGTCCTGCGTAGTTTACTCCGTTGTAAGGAACTCATGGGATGAGTAGGGGTGCTGCCACTACTGTCATGCTATAGGCTCCTATGCTCAAAAATTATTTTGTTCTCTGATGATATGTTGAAAATACTCTTTAAATCATCGTTGATCGCTATTTTAAAAATATTTTAATTAAATGAAAATCAGACCAAATTTTTTTTTATCTGTATTTTTTAAGTTTGCGCTATGGAGGGTAGAGGTAAGGAGTATCATCTGTGTACATGAAAAGTGTCCGTTGAAATGCATTAAATTAGGGTGGCGCCACATTAGCATCAGAGTAAACTTCTTAAAATCAATACACACACTTTTTCATAAAATTGAATGATAAAAATCAATAAACGTACTATTCACAGTTCAGAAAATAAAATATATTTACTACATTATTTTGTAATACGCAAGTAGTGACAATAATGTTAAATTTTTTAACTCGGCGTACTTCAATTCGTTCACAATTGAATCGGTCATTTCAAAAACCTCATAAGTCACAAAATTAGATTTTTTCAGAAATCAATAAAAACTGTTTCATACACAAACAAATGAGTTTTAAACGACTTTTTTATGTTTAATTTAGTATTTGAGTGGTAAAAAATTAAAATAGCGTATAATCTTTATAGTTTATTAATAGAAATAATGAAAAAAACCTGAAAAACAGTTCTTGACTTATGTTGTTTTAGCAAGAAATAGGTTTAGTGGTATATAATTTAACCTAAACAATCGTTGTAATCAAATTTTTTATTGCTTATAATTAAGAATTACACTTAAAAATAATCTTATTAACATTTTACGTGTATTAATTTGTCATGTTTTAATATATTTATGGTACATAGTCATATTCTCCATCATTCTCATCTGGATTATCTTCAACATTTGCAGTTAGCCAGCTAAAAATGTTGTTATAAAATGGCATATGCTCTTTCAGAATGCTTTCTTGAACTTGTTTTAAATCGTCTATTTTATTTTTATTGATAGGCACTTTCAAACCATAGGCTTTGGTTGATGTAAGTGAAACAGAAGTTGTTATTTTCTTCAATAATGAGAATGAATGTTTAATCAATCCATCAATATATTCCTCGGCTATGATAGTTCCTTTTCGATCTGAATCATACTGAAAACTCATGTATGTCGAAGTAGCAAAATGACTTTTTCTGGTCCTTTGGGGGTTTTTTCCATAAGATTCAGTTAACAAACATGTTTTTTTGTAAAAATTTGGCCACCATTTCTTAAATTCTAAAACATCTTCAGTTTTTAGCTCTATGACTGTAAATATTGAGCTGGAGTTCGAAACCAAATCAATGTATTCTCCTTGGACGTAGATACGATCATGTTTTCGATCATTTTTTTTATGACTCCAAAATCACGGGCATTTGGTAAAAAGGAATGACCACGTATGGGAAAATACTGATAAACTTTTTAAAATTTTTCAAGTCATTTCATGTTTAAGTCTCAACAATGTATTATTTTTATTTTGACCAGGGCAGCCGTCGGAAAAAAGATATAAATACTTAATATTTGGCCCAATATTATTTTTTTATATAATGCATCAACATTGAACAAACCTCATTGGCTCCTTTGTTAGTAATGCCTTCGTGAAACATGTGAAATGTCGATTTACCGGTTTTTAAATCCTTAATACCAAAACAGTGAACCCATAATTGTCGTAAATATAAAATATTTTGTATATAAAGCAAATTTAAAATGTCATTTAAAACTCGGTCATAAACTACTGCATCTAGTGGTGCGTGCAAAAACCTCTAAGTCTAATGGAAGACTTGTCTATATATGGTTTGCTTTTGTACTGGATAAGTTTAAGATTTACTCAACTATTTCCTCTTCATAAACATAGACATCAGGCTTAAATTGAGTCCTGGTTGTTTCTCTAGGCAATTGGTACGAAGTTAAAGAAATGGTCGGATCAATGGAAGGTACAGCAGGTTTACTGATAAGTTCCCTATTGGTCGACTTAACTGCACTCGAGTTAAGCACGCGAGTGACCTCTTCCAACCTAGAAGCTACTCCCTCTAGTCTAGATGTAACTTCGGACATTTCTGAAGTTTTCCCGGTATTTGACGATTGTTTCTTCTCCTCTTCCGACCGTTCTGGTTCAAAAGTCTGCCGAATTGTTGATATAATTGCTTCTTTCAGCACTGAAACGCTGTATGGATCAACGATGGTTTCTGCAGAATTAATATCGATGCCTTGCTTGGACCATTTCATATTTGTGTAAGGTATGATCGTTTGATTGAGAGAATACCATGCTTGTTTAGGGTCTTTGGTCTTTAAGTCCCACCAGTTTTTCGGAAAGGCTTCAGCTTCAGTGATATACAGACTGTTCAAGTATCCGGGGCTCAGAGTTGACACGTACAGTTCTCTTAGGCATCGAATATAGGGCAGATTTGGATACCTCTTGGCATACTGTTCTGAAGTTTCTTTTTCCTTTGAGACGTAGATCTGGTCATCGCTGTCATCATACATGGTTCCAGACTCTGGTTCATCCGCTTGGTCTTCTTCCTGACTAGTGGTTGGAGGATATGTAGAGGGACAGGATGTTGGAGCAACTACTAGTCCTTTGTTCTCATTGAGGAGGTCATTGTGGATATCGTTTATCTGGGATTTCTTGGGAGTAAGTTGAGACATTTTAATCTTGGATGTTTCGTGAATCATCACACACATCATTTCAGCAAGGTTCCTGTCGTGTGTTCTTGATAAAATTTCTGAATGTCCTGGATCCTTCAAGACATCTTCTAGTGATATGGTGTCAATGATGTTCATCTCAAGTCCCTCTTCAAGACCTGCTAGGATGCTCTCTTTGACTTTAAGAAATAACTCTTTGATTGCTTTTAAGTGTTAGTCGGGGTTCTTGGCCATCTTTGTAGATCGATTATATCCTTGGCTACCCATCTTCTCGTTGTTATCGTGTCTTTTGTGATTCGAAGCAGATTCTTTTGTTGAGTCCGTGTTAGAAACTATAATTGTGGAGTCACGATGGTCCTTTTCTGGAAACTCAATGGAAATTTTTATGGACGGATCTTTGGTTGATGTGATTTGAGTATTGATGGGTTTTCTATCTCTACACCTAGACTTTATCTTATTGTTGATTTCCACTAATGTTGTTTAAGCAATGAACGTCTTTCACGCGGTATTATTAAAAGAGGAAGCAATGTATTGACTTATGTCGTTTTCAGCCAGAATACGCATCTACCTTTGAGGAACCATTTTCAGCAAAAAAAGCATGTTGGAAAAAATTGTGACTTAAGTGGTTTTTGAAATGACCGATTCAATTGCTACATTCATACCATACCCTGTGTCTACACCAGCGCCATTCTGGAAGGTTTTTGAACTGTTATTTACAGCTTATGCTGGACACTTTTTTCAATTTTCTACCATATGAGATAACACTCCTTATCTCTACCCTCCATAGTTTGCGCAGCGAACAAGCCGTTTTACTTAATGTTATATTATTATCAGTTTGCTTTGTTAACATTAAATAAAGAGACCCTTTTATGAAATAGCTAATATTACTGAATTTGAATTATGTTTATTCCTTAACAGTTTCAGATAATCTTAATTCAAGTTCGATTTTGAAATAGCATGTGCCTATGGTTTATAATTATCTAAAAATGTATATGTACGCGCATAACTATAGGACGGCTGCACTAAATTTGATGATCCTTTTTTTTATGTAAGTAAGGCAACCAGAAAGGTTATATTTTCTTAGTTTGCGACTGTACAGTGTCTGTGGAAACCCCAGGTGTACATCACAAGTACTAAATCAAGTTTTTCGAAAACTTAAGCATGGCGGTACGAAGTTCGCCGGTTTGGCTTAAAATATGATAAAAGGGATAACTAGGAAATAAATATAATTTTACATTTATTTGTTACAATCATATCAAACATTTTATTCATTTTTATTCTTTCGCGTTCTAGAAAATATATTTTTCACCAAAAGACAAAAATGTCTGCTTTAAACATACATTTGTCTGACCACAGTAATATATTAGTTACTAAATAGATCGATTAGGATAAAGTCTTATAATTATGTTTATCTATACCCATGCTATAAATTCTCTATGAAACTTTCTAAAAACAGCTGATTTATTGCCAATATTAAAACATCCTGCGTCATAGTAACTATAATATCATCCAAACGAGTGTTATATTGTTGTACTAAATTTCAAAGTGCAACTCCTTTTTTAAAAAAAGAACATATTCAGGAACGCGCCTGTCACTACCACAGCGCTGTATTTAAATAAAGAACTAAAGAATGCACGTCGTATCCCGCCATTTTTGTTCTCTAATGGTATTGCAAAAATGTATTTTTTTATAGAGGATTCTTAACATGGGTGTACATAAAGTCTTGTATATACATAATTAGATATTAAAACACTCATGTGATACTATTATCACAATTAACCCACATTTGTGTTTTATTACCTCTTGTTATTGGGAACGTGCACGCCAGTAGCGTCATCTCGCAAACGCAACTTTCGAGAAACAAATTGGATTTAGCAGAACATGCAGGAAATGTAGAAGAACTAAGAACTAATGGCATTGGTTATTTAATATGAGCCAACATAATTCGGTAAACAAAAGTGACCTTAACACCCTATAAAACAAGTTTAAACGTAAGTACTCTTCTAACCCAAAACAAACAAATTTAAGTATTCTGCAGTTAACATTTTAATTAATTTATTACAGATTAATAACTGTTAGGTAATCAATAACTTCCGATACATACAATATACTCTGACTCTTTCTGCTGTTATTTTTGGCGTTTACAATACATCCACAATAATGTCCCATTATTAAAGCAATTGTCAATTCTCACTAAGCCCCTTTTGTTGTATATTTCTGCCACGGCAAGCGCTGCGATCGTTTCGTACCCCTACCATACACTTCGCACGATCCCAATACAACAGTTTCATAAATAACTATTAGGGTAGGATTGTAGGTGTTTTATTTGTGTGCACACTTGTGTTTAAAATGCTAACTATAGTCCCTAAAATTTAGCTTGATCTCTGTCAGTTGTCACTAGTGTAATTTGAACTTGGATGTCCATTTTTGGTATGAATTTTCATATTTATAATGTGTTGCACTTTATTTCTGACTAGCTGACCGACGCAACCTCGTTTGCGTCTTTTATTGCCAGTAGCGAAAAATTTTCCCCCGTATAGTGTCGCGGACATTTTTGTAGATATTTATAAGATCTACGATTAATTAGAACATTTTATGGTTGTATCTTTTATAGTTTACGCAGCGTACGCAAAATAAGTAACTTTTCTGGTTGATTTTTTACACCTTGTGTCCGAAAAACCCCAATATCTTACGGAACCCTATTTTTTTCCAAAATAAAATATAGCCTATGTTACTCGTGGATAATGTAGCTTTCGAATGGTGAGAATTTTTAAAATCGGTCCAGTAGTTTTTAGCCTATTCATTACAAACAAACATGCAAACAAAGATTTCCTCTTTATAATATTAGTATAGATAAAACTGGCACGTATAGAATTAAATTATGGGTGATCTATACCAATTAATAAAATTGAAGTGTCTGTTAGTAACATTTTTTATTTTTTTGTCAGTCTGTCGGTTTATTCCGGGTAATCTTCGGAACGGCTGGACGATTTTGGCGGGACTTTTTTTGGCACCTTTCTAGATTATCTTCACCCCGCGGCGTTACCTATCGTAGTACCGGGGCGCTCAGTCATTACCAAATAAAATCGCTTGTTCAAAGTTACTTTATCGGTTTTGTAGCCATTTCAGAGATCAAGCTATATTTTAAGGACTGTAGGTATCTCTATCTTTCCTTTTTTGTACGTCATTGCTCTATTTACGCTAGTGGCTAGGAACGTTATTGTGAACCGTTTAGATAAGGAAGCAATAAGCATTTACCTGTTATTTAAAGCGTCTATACAGGAATAGGTCGTATTGTATATAGTCATTATACTTTTGCATTAAATAAAACTTTTTTAAAATGCAGTTACTGATTTTAATTCATAACATTACCTACCTTTTAGTTTTTTTTTCTAACATTTTAATCGACTTCAAAAAGTATTCAATTTTAATTTACGTGAAGTTTATTTTTAAATAAGAACACCCGCATTAAGAATATTCCAGTGTCGCTGGGGTATTTACAAACATACATGAAATGGACACAAAGGCCACCCAGACTCAGAACAACCATTTGTCGATCAGTGTTATTCTATGTGGGTTTGAACCAATAATACTTAACGCAGTAGACAGCGGCGACGACCACTTAAACCACAATGACATCGATGCATCTTGGATACAATTTGGTTGTATCTTTATCAGAACTTCATCATTCAAAACAAAAAGTATATAAGTATTTATATCAGTTGCTAGTACCCATAACACAAGCTCTGCTTAGCTTGGGACTAGATGGCGTTGTGTATTAGCTGTATAAAATATTTAAAAAAAAATCTAAGATAGAAATTAAACAAACAAAACGATTATTTACAATTCGATTTGGAAAATTCTTGTTATTTTGGAATGCATCTTTTCCGTTCAGTGCCATTCAGTATGAAGAACAGAAAAGAATAAAGAAATACTTTAGAATACCAAAAATTAATAACAGTTAAGTAATGTATGGTTTGGTAATCTTGAAACAAAACTCTACAATCAATAAACAAGTTCTTTATTGCATAAAACCATATTCACTATAGGTACAACCACATCAACTTACATCTCAAATTATACTAACAAATTATTTAATACAATAAATACACTTGGTACTATTCATCTTTAAGATTAAGCAAGTCCGACTCTGCAGTACCAACTGCCCACCGGTGCTCCGTGATCTCCAGGGCTTCCCACTCTGCCTTGAAGGCAGCTTTCGGGTCTGGGGGCATTGCCATTGCGGCACCTGACATCTGTTCTTGCATTATTTTAGATTGGTCAGCAGCTGTGTAAAAAGAAAAGTTGGTAGTAAGCACAATGTTCTACCAAAAAGTAAAAATAAAGCAATTATACAATACAATTATAACAAAATAATTTTTGATTTTAAAAATAGGTGGCTTATATATACATATATTTAAATTGCTTATGTACATGAACAGGTCAAGCTATTTAAAGTATTGACTAGTACTTCTAAAGATTCAAATTTCCAATGAACTCGCAAATGACTTGAAAAAAAAACTGGCTAAATTAAAAGACAAGTGTGATGTTAAACTTTTATGGTAATTGATGTATAGGAGTTCTGACTACTATACATCAATTACTATACTACTATATACAGTAGCCAACAGGAGTCGGAAGCAATACTCAGGTGAAATGGTACACTTAACACTGAAAGGTATGCAAATCCTCTTCAGTGCTTGATACAAACCAATTTGAATTATGTACTTGCACTCACCATTATTCTCTCCTAATACAAGGGCGTAAATTGTGCGAAGACCAAAGACATTTAGGAAATACCACGAGGCAGAGGAGACCCATGACGCATCCAGATATGCAAGTTCAACCCCTCTTTGCAACATCGGCTTGAAACGCAGTGTCAAGGGGAAAGGCACTTTAGCTGTAGAAAAAAATCTTATTATTTTACTATGAATATAATATATACTTAAATAAACTAACTAGTATTTAAGCAAGGCTTTAGATGTTATAAATTTATTTACACTTTCAAATGTGCTCACCTTCAAGAATTAATTAAAGCGTAGTAATTCTTGACAGTGGCTCTCGATTAACTGGAATTTGTAATATACCAGTGATGGAACTATTTCGTGAAAAAGTGAAACGTTAAGAATACTTACTAGTGAGAAACCCGCTGAACATCCAATTGATCCAGCCACCAATGACAATCATAGGCAGCACATTGGTTACATTGCCTTTCAACATGTCTGTCATCATTCCAGGGTCAGTCATTGGATTCTGAAACAATGACGTTGAATAATATTCAATCATTACTATAAAAAACTAATAATAATAATAAAGCCCTTTATTAAGACCAACTTGGTAACTATTTACAAAGTATTAAGAACTATTAACTATGAGTATGTATATTTAAATATATTTTTGTAGCAAAACTAATCTTAATCTATTCTAATAAAAAACTAGTGTCTTCAAAAGTCTTTGTTTTGTCAAGTTTTGGGCTGTCACAGTCTTCAAACTTTATTTTGGGTGGGCATAAAGGTATACTAAAGACGATCCTAATGCACCTTTGCTTTACAAATTTTTGACAACCCAGCAAGTTTTAATTTACTCTTACATATAGGTGAAGGGAGAAGAAGTGTTGCTATTGTAACAAGAATGGATAGTTAAGTATAGCTTAAAAATTCGGGACAGGTGACAATAATATAGCACAGGCTGCACTAACAGGTTCCCACCAAATTTGGCTAGGTAGGACGGGAAACTCGAGCAGTGAAGGTGCGTGTTGATGCGCATCTCAAAGGGTGCCTCCTTAAACCTACACCTAGGTCGCAAGTCCTGGGAACTGCTTTGGGTTTCTCCCTCTGAGGATTCATTTATATTTATATAGATTTAAGGCAAAGAATTTTAAGCTAACCTATTTTAATTTAATTTAATCAGGTATTAATTTTATATTTTTTAAACAAAAATTGGCATTTGCAATGCAATAACAGCATAAACAATGGTTAACAGTTAGTCAAGCATAACTTTTCAAATAATAATCTTTGTAAAAATGAAAATAGGTAAATCAATTGTTTATTTATCTGTAGATACAGATCTTGTAACAATTTCAAAATGTAATTACCTGTGAAGTTGCAGCTCTTTTTTGAACCTTAAAGTAACCAGTTTCCTCATTATTGAACCAGTGACGACGCATAGCAAAGGACTGTTTAGGCAGGTACTTGCCGTTTTCACGCAACAGGCGAGCGCGTATCATGACTTGACTGCAAAGAAAATAAAGAATTACTTATACTAGTCATATAAGAACGTAAAGTCATAATGTATTTACAGTAATACCGTATTAATTAACATTTGTTAAAAAATCACCTTTATATACTAATCTTCTAGCTGTAGATGTAAAAATTAAATAAATTACGTTACTAAAATAAATATAAAATATACCTGTCCTGAACTTGCAGGAGTTCGATTTTCTTCTGGGAAGACAATATAAGTGATACATAGTGCCTCACAATACCAACCAAGAAAGTGATAATAACGATTGGCAAGAAAACCCATAATCTAATATTTGGGTCTAATAGTAATTCTGTCATTGTGTTAAATTGATAAAAGTAATGTCGAGATCTAAACGAGCCCAACAGTAATGATAGATAGATTGACACCAATTGACATTGACAGTATTTGACAGCCAGCGCTGACTTGCAATCTAAATGACAGACCAGTGTTGTCAACAGTTAAACCAAAGATTCAACTTTTAAAACCATCAGAAAGCCACTAACAAATATGTACTGCATTAAAAATACACTATCTGTAGGTAAATCAACATAATATTTATTCAATAACAACTGTTGTAAATTAATTCGTCTTCTTCAGACAAATCACGTTTGTTTGTACCATAATCGTCCATTTCAGATTGTTATGACTCTTTGATATCAAATTTTTTTACGACTTGGAATCTAATAATCACTGCAGCATTCTCCTTCCAACCTCAAACCATCGCGTACTCTCAATAAAGGAGATAAAAATTTAAACTCATCCTATTTCTCTGCTTATATCCACTTCAACCATTTGCCGTCCACTGCTAAATGTAGGTCTACCCCAAGGAGCGCCAACCATCCCAGTCTTGGGCAGTCCGCATCCATCCGCAGCCAGCCACTCTTTTTAAGTCATCAATCCATCGTGCCGCAGGGCACCCTACACTACGTTTGCCTAATCGCGGTCTCCACTCAAGCACATTTCTCTGCTTCTTTTTATTATACTCATAAATACTCATATTCGTACAAGTATAATAAAAACAATGGAAATGATCTGTGAAACTCTTCAAAATTATTAGGAGAGTAATCGCAAAAGTATCTAATGCCATTAACCTCGATTCTATCCTTCCATCCAAAAATTTTTATTCGTAATCCTCTCTTATATCCGAAGAAATAAAATAAACATGCAAGTGAGTTAGTGGCCGAGTGATCGCAGTTATAGTAATCAAAACATTTTTTTCCAATCCACCAGCCACTAAAACCATTATTTCGCCACAAAATGAAGGATTCAAACCACCAGTTTTAGTGGACAATCCACTAAGTTGGCAGCATTGTCACAGATAATTTGACATTGTTCGTTGATACAAAACAATGACAATGCTTAAAAAATAATTAAACGTAGGTATAGAGAAGTCATGTATTAAATGGATACTTTAACAATAATTCAAATAATACTAATGCAGCTAATGGTTCCAATAGACATATATTTGAAATCCCTTTAACATTCCTTAATATTTAGATTTAATAATTCCTTAATATTCATATGGATGAGAGAGAACAAAACGAATAAAGTTCGAAAACGTACAATAAAAACATGAGCGCCTGTCAAGTCAAAGATGGTCAAGGACCTTCAATGAACATTGAACATCATCAATAATACAAGGACAAGGGACTTGTCACTTGTCAAGGACTTAATGAAAAACGAAATTGTCGTGATTTGTGTTTAAATTATTGAGCTCATTATTTTCGTAATAAGTGAAGAAATTAAAATTTATAAAGTCCTCTCGCTTGTACGGAAAATGCCTCGCGCGAAAACAAAATCAATCTCTGCCCCTAGCACCTCTAGTACTTCAGTTAGCCAGACAATCCAGGAGAGAACTGATGAAAACAGTCGAAATGTAAATCAAAACATAAATGATATCAAAATTAAAACCGAACCTCTTGAACTACAAGAAGAAAAGTTGAGCCCAAGTAAAATTGATCTAAGCCAATTTAAATTTGAAAAGAAACCTCACATAAAAATTGAATATGACAAGGAATCTCCTTCAAAAGAGGTAATGTATTAATCAGATCACTAATTAAGGTATTTTTTAGTAGGTAGGGAATTATTTCTGCTGAATCCTATTTTATTTAATAATATTTACATTGAAGATAAAACATCTGCATGTCACACCTGCAACCAAAAAGTCACAAACAATTCCTTTTGAAGACTACTTTTTTACTGTAAGCTTTACAAAATAAGAGAAGCAGAAAATGATAAATTTTGGCCATAAAATAAATATTTAATGATTATTTTTAGTGAATAAATTTGGAAGCAGAAATGTATTCTACTTCTAAGTGTGGCCGTGCTGGGCAAAGTAAGACTAGATCAGTCACCTTTACAAATTTTTAAACAGTGCTTGACAAATTATTTTAATGCATGATGGTGACCCAGTGACATCTTAATTATGTTTAACAGGATGTCAAGGGCTTATGGGAGCCAGCTAACTGGAAGGAGTTCCTTGTAAACTTGAGAATAATGAGGGCTAACAATGATGCTCCTGTGGACACTATGGGTTGTCATATGAGTATGGATCATCATGCTTCACCAGAAGTGAGTTAACTTTTTTATTAAATGTGATTAATTTGATTGCAACTAAAACTACATAACTATTACTTAACCTTGCATAGATTCTCAATTCCTAATTTTTTGGATAATTAATCATTTGTATGAATGGTGTAGTGGTTTAAGTGGGTTTGATTTCCACATTGGACAACACTCACCCACAATTTATTGTTCCGAGTGCGGATGTTCCACTGCCTTAGAGATGCAGCAGTAGTGTATGCAACTACTGTGCTGTTGGACTGAATGTTTGTATGATCTGAAAATGTGGTTTAGGAGTTTGGGTGTTTTCTATGTACCTATATCAGTTGCCTAGTGCTCATAGTACTGGACTAGGGACTAGATGGCGTTGTGTGTCAGATGTCAGTAATATTGTTATAACAAATAAGGCAATGTCTTTCTTGTATGAACAAGTTTCGATTTTTTTTCGTTTATGGGCCTATTAGAGTAACTCTACTCTGCCTGATGAAAAGCATGAGTAGAATCCAAGAGTACTGGTCACTCTCACCACACTATGGCAAATTGAGATGATTCTGTATCATTTGGCCTCAGTCTCGCACTGACCAACAAAACAAATTCATTTATTTCTTTTTTATAACTTAATAATTATGCTATATTACAGACCTACAGATACCAGTGCTTGATATCTCTAATGTTGTCAAGCCAAACTAAAGACCAGGTGACATTTGCTGCCATGCAACGGCTCAGAGCAAGAGGCCTGACCATAGACAATGTACTGAGTATGAGTGATGATGAACTGGGAAAGCTGATCTACCCAGTTGGGTTTTGGAAGGTAAGGAAATATTAGAAAATAATATTAAAATGTATTAATGTTAGTGATCCTGTTGTGTTGTGGGTTCCATTCCTACATAGGACAAGAAACTGATGATGCTCATAATAGTTAAATAATGTATCTAGAAATATATAATTACTAAATAATATTAGGAATTCTTGGCTTTATTTGTTTGTAAGTTAATCTTGTTCATTCGATTTCAGACAAAGGTGCAGTACATTAAGAAAACATCACAGATCCTTAAAGATCAATATAAGGGTGACATCCCAGATACTGTGGAAAAACTTTGTAAATTACGAGGCGTAGGACCAAAAATGGCTCATATTTGTATGTTGGTTGCTTGGGACAAAGTTACTGGCATAGGTAAGTAAACATTTAAATGTGCCTGTATTGCCTTAATACCTTTATTTGATAATTATAATACATATTAATAACAAATTACCCCATTTTAACAGGAGTGGACACTCATGTTCACAGGATAAGCAACAGAATAGGGTGGGTTAAGAAACCAACTAGCACTCCTGAAGACACAAGGAAAGCTTTAGAAACTTGGCTACCTTTTGAACTATGGAAGGAAGTCAATCACCTTCTAGTTGGATTTGGACAAACCATCTGTTCACCTATTGGACCTTCATGCCATGAATGTTTGAATAGAGATATATGTCCTTCAAGTGGTAAAGGAAAGAAGTCTCCAATGAAAAATGTTAAACAAGAAATGAAAAGTGAAAATTCAGACTATGTTAAAGAAGAGGTCACTGATAATAAAGCAATATCTGGTGTGGAAGCAAGTACAAGTGAGGAGTTGCAAGATTCTGAAATGACAAATGTAGAAGAAGTAAATATTGAAAAGGTTAATGATAAATTAGATTCAAAGACAGCTCTACTAACCAAAAAGGTTACACCTAAGAAAGTATCAAATAACATAAAAGAGTCTGAAGTTAAAGAGGTTGGTGTTAATGATGAAATGTTAAGCATTGAAAATGCACATGAATTGAAAAAATCACCTCGTAAGAGAAAAGTTACACCCACAAAAGCAATGAAAAAAGAAAATAATCTTCAAAATCGTGATAATGATGATGATTTTGAAGATCAAAATGACAACCTCGCTCTGCCAACTAAGATTAGTAGAAAAATTACACCAAGCAAAGGAAATAAAAAACTGAAAACAAATCATGAAAATGCTCAAGATGAAATGAAAAATAGAAATGATAGCAATCTTGAAGTAGACCCTGATTTTCAAGCACCAAAAGTAAGTTCTAGAACCCAAAAGAAAGTTACAGAGAAAAATGGAAACCCCATAAAGGTACTTGAACAAAAACAATCTCCAAGGAACAAAGTTGTAGACAAACCAAAGCCTAATGGAGAAAATGATGGTGTTCATAGCAGAACAAGAGCCAAAAAGTGAAATAATGAAGAAATTAGTGGTTTGATTACCATTATTGAAGTAAGGTTTTATATCGAACTTAGGTGTATTCAGTATGTGATTTCAGTTTTCTAGTGATACAAGCAAGACTGGACTTGCTAAATAATGTTAAGAATAATCTATGCAATGTATCTATTACAGATTTGTCAAGAATATAAAGAATAAAAACCTTAAATTATGTTTTAATTCTTTACTGTGATTTTCAGTATTTAAAGGTCTGATTACGAATTACATAGTCATGATCATTTGTTATTATGGATGCTTGTTGATAATTATGTGAAGTAAGATGTGATTTATTATTGTAATACTTATTATATATTTTACCCAAATAAAAGACAATAATTAAACTTAGTGTTTTCTTCTCCCGCCTTTCTTCTTTCCTTCTGCTTTTTTCTTTGATTTGTCTTTACGGTTATCAGCTTTGCCCATTCTTCCTTTCTTTTGTAAAGATTTCTTTTTGTTTTGAACTCTATCTAGTTTGCTTTTCATCTGGAATACTTTGCTTTTCTGTATTTTCTTTGTTGCCTGTTTTTTTAGCATTTGTTTTACTTCTTTTTTCGTTTTACCTTTTTGATCATCTTCTTCATGTTCAGATTGTTCTTCTTCTTCTGCACTCTCTTCATCAGATCCCATTCCTGGAATAGATTCTTTGACTGTTGCCTGTTTCTGTTTTTTTGCTTTCTTAATTGGTTCATTAGGTTTATTCTCTCCTATAACTAAGTCTCTTTTCTGTAGTGTATCTGATGACAGTTCTACAATTTTAACATTAACATCTTCATCCTCATACTCTTCTTGGAGTAGTTGTTCTATGTCTGGTATAGGTCTACTTGAAACCACCAGCTTTTTGTAAGATTCTTTATTCTGTAACAATTTAAACAGTAAGCATCTTATATGTATCTATACTAATATTATAAAGCTGAAGAGTTTGTTTGTTTGAACTCGCTAATCTCAGGAGCCGCTGGTACGATTTGTAAAATTCTTTCAGTGTTGGATAGTCCCATTTATTAAGGAAGACTATAGGTTATATATAATCACGCTAAGACCAATAGGAGCGGAGTCTCAATGTAGAATGTTTCAAAAACGGGGAAAATTATTACGCTATAAGCAGTAGTAAACGTAAACAAAGTTGCGAGGGTCAGCTAGTAAGATATATAACATCTTATACATGGTCAATTATACACAAATTATGCAATTACTTCTTGTTTTAACTTATTCATGTTAGTTTCATGCAAGCCTGCTATTTGAAATATAGATGCACATGATAAAGACATTGGTAAATTTATTATACTAAATGTTTGTAAAGCAATTATTGGAGTTCGAGCGATCTCCATGTGAATTAAGAATGTTACTACCCCTATTCATTCTACATGTGTAATGTTAGGCAACTAAGAAAGCAAACTACACAATACCTCATCACTGTCCAGAGAAGAAAAATTTTAAATATGTTTATACATTCCTGTTTCCATGTCACTTATCTGCCACACGTTACATTCAGAAGAAGCAATGGAATATAGAAAGTCTGATATTACTTGATAGAAATATGTTTGGTCAAAAAAGTATGTAGTAACACTAATACTCATCTCACCTCTTGTTTTATTCGTTTCTTCTCCTCTTTTAACATTTGTTTTAGTTCTTCTTGAGCTTTTTTCTTTCTTTCTAACTTTCTTTTGCGAAATCCACACAAAAACTCCCTGAAAAAATTGATTACTTAATATTTTGCATTTACAGTAAATAGCAGTTTATAAACAACAAGAGCGTGTTAATTACTTTCGTTTGGACTCATCAAACACCAAATTTAATTTCTTTTTCCTGTCCTGATTTTTATTTTTCTTCCTAGCCATTGTTACTTTAATTTGAAAATTCTTTGTAGCACGCGTTTCTAGCAAATATGTTTAAATTAACCTCAAAGAACTTGTTTGACAGATATTTTATTGTGACATTACGTGACAGTTGCGTTCCTATACACTTATGTGCCAGGCTCATGTATTTCACGCAAATAGTTTCACACTGTAATAAGTTGTAATATTTCGATAATCGTATTTCTACATTTTCGAATAATATTTCATATTTTTCTGGTATTTCATCTGTATATAAAGTAGATAAATCATAAAATATTCATCACCGTGACTATGAGCAAATTTAATGGAGACACGGATCACGCTTCCAATGTAAATGAAGACGATGTGAAATGTTATGTTAATTTTTAAAAAACAAAAACCATAACATATATTCTACCTCGAATGAATGCAGAAATGGGCTTATCACAGATATTTGGCAAAATTTCAAGATTTTTGAAATTCTAAATGGCCATTGGTGGAACTATTCAATTATAATTTTTTTTCAGCTCTTTTTCGACCAATCAGCGCATAAGACCACAATAAAGACGGACTCATCGGCAGCATGGCTGTCAGTATAAATTTGAAGCTTGAACGATGCGCTTCCTCTCGTCACATTGGTTTTTTTTGTTTGTGCAATTTGACGAAAATGATATCGTGTGTGATTTTGTGTGGCCTAAAATATGGAAATCCTTGGGTGCAGTGACCTAATATCTGCTTTGTTACGCAAGGTGAGTGCTGAGATGTGTGATACTAATTAGTGATTAGTTATAGATTTATTATAATATTGTACATTTCCGTAATGAGCTAAATAACATTACAGAATAGAAAAATCAATCGGTGAATTGCTACGTCTGCTTTCGTCATATTTAATTTAGGTAATCCAAGGTCACATTCTGAGGTCTTAAAATGTGACAGTGAGTGCATGTAATTGGAGTAATCAATATGATTGTGTTAGCACGGCCATATGTTAGCACGCGTGAAAGGATAGTCTTTTATACGTACCGTTACGGTCGTAGTCATCAATGTTTTGATTAACACGACGAACAGTATCATCTGGTTATATTAGAACGTGAAATTTGTATGCCAGCGATAGGGAAAGTCATCGAGTATTTGCATTAGCGAGAATTCGTATGTATTGTTCACGCGTAAGCATATCGTAGCGAAAATGTTTGTATGGGTGCATTTTCGTTATGAAATGGTATTGATTTTTTAAATAAGTACACCCACTCCACTTGCTTCCCTCTCCCTCCGCTGAGGCATAGAAAGGTATTATGCGTAATGAAAACATCTATCAGAATGATTGACTACATATGTAAATATTGTGACATATTATTGTAGTGTTGGAAATTAGTTTTAATTTATGATTACTTTATTTGTCACAAGAGTAGTTCTAATTTTGATAGACATATTGTATGTAAATCTGTGTTACAAATTCCTATTTATTTCTTTTTTCTTTTCTCAATTTGGGACAAATGAGAAATTGTAAACAAAGTTTCTACTTAAAAGAAACTACATAACCCTAATGACTAAATACTTTTACTAAACATAAACAATCATTTATTAGAATTTTGTCTTGGTAATTGTGTATCATCATACAACAAAAATACTTAATATTTACTTTTACTATGTGTAAATTGTTTTAAACAATTTACAATATGTATCATAGATATAGTCTAGTTATAAGTTGTATACATGTTGTAAGGTGGACTTATTATTATTACAACCAACCTGATAACTTTTCAATATTATACTAGACCATTAGGCCTATATTCGTTGCATTTACGACTGACTAAACTGAAAAATAATCTAACTTCTGCTCGGAAACTACTACTAGACATGTTTTAACCACTAAATCATCCATGCAAAACTCTCAAACTCTCAAATGGAGTGATAAGAAAGAAAGTCACTATCAGTAAAGATCTCTTGATAAGCATGAAGTTGTGTACTTGTCTCTGTATAAATTGATAACAAAAAACATCAATCATCATGTTGACAAGTTTTTATTTCATCCCAGTAAGTATTAATATATACTTTTAGAAACCAGGAGTGAGAAATAAATAAAAAAAAAAACAAATTTGAGGTAGTCTAACCTTAGTTCTTATTTTTTCTTTTTACAATTAAAAAGCTAAACAGTTCACATCAAACGATTTTATAATTCGAAATATGATTATAGGTAATTCCCAAAGTACATAACAGATCAACAGTAAAACAATAAAGATATTGGTTTATAACAAAAAGAATTTTTTATCTATACTAATATTATAATGCTGAAGAGTTTCGTTTGTTTGAACGTGCTAATCTCAGGAACCACTGGTCCGATTTGAAATATTCTTTCAGTGTTGGATAGTCCAATTATCAAGGAAGGCTTAATATCATCACGCTAAAAGTAATAAGAGCAGAACACCAATGAAGAATGTTTCAAAAACGGGGGAAAATTTTAAAAAGTTAAAATTTTCCTTGTTTGCGTGGGGGTTAACTAGTTAAAAGATATGACTGACGTATTCTGCACGCACGACCTATAAAGACACGCACTTACTGAGCACTGCCCCAACAACAAGAGCTCAAACATAGCCAAGTACGGAGTCTCTATATGTTCGCACTACATAGTGTATTGGGAAACTAAGGGTACATCCACTAATACTTACTTTTGAAAGGTAAAATATGTAAGGCTGTGTCTATAATCACTGGATCTACTGAAACAATTTTGATTATTTGTAAGAGTCATAGGCCATGTATATATCCAACATGTATGGAAGATTGTCATTTTGAAAGTTAGAAATATGAAGAAAATAGCCAGTCTTTTTCAAGTTAAATCTAACTCAAGTTAAGTTTATTACTCTTCTCTGTTTTCGAATGAACTCTTTTGCATGTATGTTTTTTTTATGTTCTTTTATTCTTTTCTTTTATGTAAAAAATAATTGTTTTTTTTTACACCGCTGTGAAGCATCACTTATGTAAATAATTGTCTTTTAAATAACTTTTTGTAGGTAGTAGTAAATTGTTTACTCAAGTAAAAAAAATTACTTTCGTGATACAATTAAAATTTTTACGTATGTAATAATTGATAATGAAGGCTTCCTATAACAGAAATATCTATTTATGAAACATCATCCATTTTGGTCAGTGGCAAATATACATTGCATTGTCGTTCAATTTACATGAATGAAGCAATGAGATTTCGCATAGGTAGGTTCATTCATACGTTCATGAAATTTCACAACCACAATTACTTCGCTAATTATATTATCAATTATTAAAACTAAGTCCTTTGCTAGTTCCTATCATGTTAATATCAATATGTAAGTATCTTATTCTAATGAATAAGCCCAGTCTGTTGCTTTTTGCATCCAGTCGCAGTCTATTCTCCCACTAATTTGGGGAAAAAAAAGATGTGTGAATGGCAGCACTGTATTAAAATTGCAATTATTATTTTCTTATTTCGATTACAGCGTCATTTGCCTTAATTTCAATACATATAGCCTATTTGAACTGTAACTCATCAAACAGAAATACCTACATGTGAAAACTATTTCTGCTTGATAAGTGTCATTTTTTGACACTTATCAAGCACCTTGACCTTGTATCGCATTCTTTCACTACGAATTTGCCCATTTTAATGATTGTTGTTGTCACGTGTCACTACGTCAGCTTCGGTTGACGCGACATCGAACACGAAACTGACGTTTACCTCGATTAAGAGAAATCTCTTAATTTCGGCCTGTGCATTTTTGGTTCTTAATTGTTAATCCAGTGTATAATAGATTAAAAACATAATTTTTTTTAACTTTTATCGTCTTTTAACAATGAGGTTATCACAGAGGAAATACTTGAGTTATTACACAATCAATCTACCTTTGCCTTTTTTTATACTGCTACTAGCTGACCCACTCAAACTCGTTTGCCTCTTCTATTGCCCGTAGCGTGAAACTTTGCCTCCCGTTTTTGAAATATTTTCATTGGTGCAATATTTCAGTATTAGCGTGATGATATATAGCGTTCCTCGATAAATGGACTATCCAACAATGAAAGAATTTTTCAAATCGAACCACCTGAGATTAGCGCGTTCAAACAAACTCTTCAGATTTATAATATTAGTATAGATAATCATTTATTCGTTGAACTTCAAAAATATTAAGTCTTAAAACGCCAGTACAAAAAGGTCTAGGTTGACATACCTCAGTCTCGTGTAGCTGGAGATTCGAAGGGATTTTCCACCCCGACAACGACAAAAGGAAATGGTGGCTAAGGTTAGTATATATATATTTTTTTTATTAACGTGTGGAAACCCCCTCGGGCCGTCTCCCCACCGGGGTTTGCGGCGTGGTGGTGTGTCGGAATCGCACCGACTAAAACCACACGGTGTGCCAACTCTGCGCCTGAGAAGGGAGGGGTCCGGGAACTGCAGTTATTAACACGACCGGACCCCTGGCTAAGGTTAGTCATACACCAACCTCTAGCACTGTTTAAATATATTAAAGAAATGACTAATTTACTCTTGCACCTTTGATAATTCAAATAAATATACAATACTCGTTAGGTACCTAAATATTTATATGGCACAACAGTCTGCGCAGGCCAAGTAATGTTGGTGCTTAATCTAAGTGAATATTGGTGAATACATAACGCCTTAAACTTTTAAAGGCAGCAAAAGTCTATAAAAAAACTTAATTTACTCTCGGTGTTGGTTGGTTCACACATAGCTTTGCAACAAAGTTTTATCTAGAAGAAACCTTATACCAGCTATATTAAGTCTTTCGTAACATGTTTGCAACAATTTTCGATAATGAGAGTACTATTAGGAAATAACAATTGGGTTTTTGAAAATTTTTTTTTTTGTAATATATGGAAAGATCGTATAAAAGTTTTATAACAAAACTATTTTTTTTTCCCAATAATTCAAAAGTTATTTCAAAATAAAAACTAAGTTTTGAATCCAGTACCGAAGACGCGCCGACAGCTCCCGAATAAACCCGAGTGCGTGTGAAGTCATAATGTTAGTTTTCACTCATTGCGGTTGATATAGAAATAATAAGTACAGTGTTTTGATCTATTTAATTTTGTTGTCATTGTTAAATATTCAAATTTATATTGAAAATGTCGAATCTCAAGAGTTATCGTTCTTGTTTTGTACCATTATGTACAAATACTACAAAAACAACTCTTGACAAAATGTTTTTAAATGTTCCCCAAGATGACAAACGTCGAAATAAATGGTTTCAAGCAGTGCACCGTGATAATCCCAAAACAAAATCGATTTTTTTTTGTTGTGAAGATCATTTCGATGTAAGTATTTCTTAAAACCATTGTTATTAATTATTATTTATCTAAGTACATATACAAATCAATTAATTATTATATACTTAAGTAGAGTTCAGTCAATAAATTATTTTAACTGGACTCCAAATCATAATTTTTAAAATCATAGCATTAATAACATTTTATACATTATTTAATGTGCTTAAATAATAAAATTAATAAGAAATGTTCATGTATCTTTATTTAATGATTGGGATTCAATTTTTATTTATTATATTACTTTTAAACAGACTTATCTTAATGCCTTGGCACCTCGAACTTCAGCAGAATTAAACCAAACGTCATTTTTTTTTAAATTGGTTATCATAAATATATCAACATCAGGAATAATAACAGACTTTGCCTTAATAAATCCTTTATCACACATAGCTAATCGGAACCAACTAACAACTCGATTTTTAGCAATAAATTTTCAATATTATTATCTAGTCACGTGTAATAGCCGTAAACGCTGTACTGTTATTAAATAGCTATAACATTATGACGTCACAGGTGACCAATCATGGCGCGTTTATAGTCACGTGATTTTTATTTAAGTTTTATCAATTTTTAATTGTTTATAATTAATTGAAAATCAATTTTTTTTTTTCTTCTTTTTTTTTAAACAACCCAATTGAAGCATAAGATGTGTTCGATTGCTGAAGAATCGATTTGGTCAAAAGAGGAGTTGAATAGAAGATTTAATGGTCCAAAACAAACTTGTAATAGCGTACAGTTATTCTGTCGTGCATTATCATCGTGCCCTTGCTTACTCGTTAATCCTTGTATTGATAGCGCGTAAGGAAGTCCTCCGACGTTACATTGTACAGAATAGATATCGGGTTTTTATTGTGAGTCAATTGGAACATTGCCTCTGTGCCCTTATCATTGTTGCATGCCCTGTCATATACATATTCTGTTTCAGCCAAGGCAAAAACAAATACCTATTATGATTTCATTTTTTAAGCAGCCAATTACTGCTACTAAAATATCGATATTTTTTGCCGAGGGGATTTTACTAATTTACATGAAACGAACACAAAGACTCCAGACTCAGAACAACATTTTCTTGGAATTCGAACCCGTAACACTCGGTGCAGTAGAAAGAAAACCCCTTAAACCACTACCTCATCGAGCCATCCGTGCAGTTGCAGTCCTATGGATTGGGTAGAACATTCAAGAATTTTCTAGATAATGTGTATCAAAGTCATGTAGTGTAGTCGTAAGTCATCATCTTCCTAGCCTTTATTATTCCCAATATTTGGGGTCGGCTACCAGTTCAACCGGTTTTACCTGAATATCAGTTTTTACACAGAGCGACTGGCATCTGACCTCCGCAACCCTGAGGGCGAACTGAATTCGAAGGTTGAACTAGTTGTCAGTATATTTGACCCATGTCGTGCGGCGTTCCGCAGGGGTCTGTCCTCGGACCACTCCTGTGGAACGTGGGGTACGACTGGGTCCTTCGAAGTCGTCTGCCCCCTGGGCTGGGCGTAATTTGTTACGCCGATGACACACTTGTCACAGCCCGGGGGGCCAATTTCCAAGAGGCGGCGCGCCTGGCCACCAGGGGTGTATCTCTGGTGGTTGGGCGCATAGAGGCGCTGGGCTTACGGGTGGCCCTTGACAAGACGGAGGCCCTGCTTTTCCATGGGCCCTGTCGTGGTCCACCCCCCGGCGCCTCAATCGAAGTCAACTCGGTCCTCGTACCGGTTCGGACCCAGATGAGGTATCTGGGCCTGATCCTCGACGGTAGGTGGCTCTTCGACGAGCACTTCCGACAGCTTGGCCCCAAGCTGGTCGACGCTGCCTCCGCCCTTGGGCGTCTTTTGCCCAACTTGGGTGGAGCCAGCGTCGAAACAAGACACCTCTACACGGGGGTGGTCCGGTCGATGGCCCTTTACGGGTCACCGGTGTGGGTCCCGGCTCTGACCGCCCAGAATAAGGCCCGCCTGTGGCGGCCTCAGAGGGTATTGGCGGTCAGAGCCATACGCGGATACCGCACCGTGTCGACGGAGGCGGCATGCGCCTTGGCCGGAACACCCCCGTGGGATTTGGAGGCGGAAGTGCTCGCCGAAGTTTATCGGCGAGCGGCTGAATATCGGGCGGAGTACGGGTATCGTGCTCCGCCCGAAGAGGTACGCGAATGGCGTGAAGCCGCTCGCCGAGCCACGATGGCTCGTTGGTCTTTCCGGCTGGAGGCTCCACGCGCTGGCTTTG
This sequence comes from Spilarctia lutea, assembly GCA_916048165.1. Classification (NCBI taxonomy): domain Eukaryota; kingdom Metazoa; phylum Arthropoda; class Insecta; order Lepidoptera; family Erebidae; genus Spilarctia; species Spilarctia lutea. The sequence goes on along the minus strand of OU696479.1, from coordinate 4,212,475 downwards.
CCACCGTGGAGGCGCTCCAGCCGGTCATCCTCGAGTGGGCAGGGCGGCAGCACGGGACCCTTTCCTTCCGGCTGACGCAGGTGCTTTCCGGGCATGGTTGCTTCGGAAAGTACCTGCACTCGGTCGCTAGGAGGGAATTGAGTCCCGCCTGCCACCACTGCGACTGCAGTGAGGACTCGGCCCAGCACACGCTGGAGATCTGCCCCGCCTGGGCGGATCAGCGCCGGGCCCTTACTGCAGTCATCGGAGGAGATCTGTCGCTACCGGCCATCATACGCTCCATGGCTGGTAGCGACAGCAGTTTTACCGCGGTCGCGACCTTCTGCGAGGAAGTAATCTCGCAGAAGGAGGCGGCGGAGAAGGCCCGAGAGGACGATATCCACTCGGACCCGATCCGCCGCCGGCGAACCGGGCGGCGGAGGCGCGCCCATCTGCGCCTCATGCCGCCCTGAGTGTGGCCGCGGATGGTGGGGACGGGTTTTCCCCTCCATCCGCTCTAATGGCCAGCCGCGAAGGGGCGACGTACGCGTGTGCCGTGCGTCGCCTAAATTGAGATTTTATTTGAAGAAGGTGCCCGCTTCAGTGCGGGCAGGCGCTGGGAGGGGTCCGGTTTGCGTTAATAACAGCGATCCCGGACCCCTCCCTTCTCAGGCGCAGAGTTGGCACACCGTGTGGTTTTAGTCGGTTCGATTCCGACACACCGCCCCGCCGCAAACCCCGGCGGGGTGACGGCCCGAGGGGGTTTCCACACGTTAAAAAAAAAAAAAAAAGTTGTCAGTATATTTGAGGGCACTGACTTCCCAATAACGATTGCCATAGATGTTCATGACAACCGGGACCGACGGCTTAACGTGCTCTCCGAAGCACGGGCAGGAAACACCGCCATCTTCCATACTCCGGGCTGCTATTAGGAATTTCTTGTAGGAAAAACCGAACAGCAGTCCGACCCGGGAATTGAACCCGAGACCTCTTGATTTGCAGTCGCTTACGCTAACCACTAGACCTCTAGGTGAATAATTTAGATACACACGTGTATCACGTCTCCTTGAAAACAACAATAAGATTGACAAGTGACGACCTAATAAGATAGCAATCTTGTATTTTGACTACCCTCCTTTTATCACGGCATAATGGAGGCTGGTTATTTTCCTCTGAATCGCAAAGGATTGAACACAAAAGATCATAAAAGCCATTTACATTTCCGATCCGTCAAACTTTATCTGTAGAGATTTATCTGGGGCACAGTTTGCATTATATTTATACGAGACATCCATAAATATCGCGGGAGAAAGTCAATAGTTTAAAATACACTTTTTTAATTATTGCTTGAACGATATTCTAGTTAAATAACTTTCATTCTCAATCGTGTTTTTGGTGCGTATATTTCATTATATTTTGTAAACTGCCTCTGCCTCTTTATAGAGCATATTTAACTAGTTTAAAAATTTAGAAAAGTTCTTAGTTTTTAGTTAAGATGACTTTTGAATATATCTAACAACAGTTTACAAATAACCTGGCTTATTTCTGAAGCCTTCTGGCTATTACTAAAAACTCCCGCACGGTCTACCCAATGCCATGATAATCTTATATTACCTCATATATGCATCCAACCGATCCATTGTACAAGTGTCTCTGCATGCTTGATCTTTTATTCGTGCCTAACAGACATAATAAGCAAGTTGAATCAAAATCGTCCCTAACGTTAACCTCGAATACAAAGAGTAAGTAATGTAAGCTAATCGTATAGTTATCTCTATTAGTAAACTAATACGTTACATCCTCTCTGTAATAGCTTATCTGTAAACACAGCTTAAACCGTGGGAGAGCCGCGCTTCGGCATGAATGGGCCGGCTCGACCGGAGTGATACCACGGCCTCACAGAAAACCGGTGTGAAATAGCGCTTGCGCTGTGTTTCACCGAGTGAGTGAGGATACCGGAGGCCCATACCCCAACCCCTCCCTCATTCCCCCTCCACATCCCCCAAAGGTCGGCAACGCACTTGTGACACCTCTGGTGCTGCGGGTGTCCATGGGCGGCGGTAATTGCTTACCATCAGGTGATACGCCTGCTCGTTTGCCACCTATTACATAAAAAAAAAAAACAAAAAAATATATTCTAACAATAAACAAAGGCTCAATTGACCACTTTATGAAATTGAATTACTGCATTGTTCAACTGGAACGATGCATCATCATTATCATCAGCCTATCGCAGTCCACTGCTGGACATAGGCCTCTCCAATTGCACGCCACTTAGTTCGATCCTCGGCTTCTCGCATCCAGCTCCTGCCAGCCGTCTTGCGCAAATCATCACTCTACCTGGCCTGTGGACGTCCTACACTACGTTTGCCGAGACGCGGCCCACTCAAGAACTCGTTTACTCCAACGGTGATCGGTTCTGCGGCAAATATGGCCAGCCCACTGCCACTTCAGCTTGCTAATCCTGTGGGCTATGTCGATGACCTTGGTTCTCTGCCGGATCACCTCGTTTCTGATACGATCCCTTAGAGAAACGCCGAGCATAGCCTTTTTCATAGCACGCTGAGCGATTTTAAACTTGTGAACCAGCCATACCGTAAGTGTCCACGTTTCGGCTCAATTTTTCATTAATAATGTATATATAAGTAATGACATATGGAACGATGCATTTTACTCCTACTATAAGATATAATATTAAAACTAAACGCAATAATCTCTAAACTAAAACTATTCTGGATGTACAGAATACAATTATATCATCTATATTGGTAAACAGCCAATAATTTGCGTAACATTTGTATGCGAATTATGATGCTAGAGAAATCATTAGTACAGTAAAGATCATTGGTGCATAACTAATGACAAAAACAATTTAACTTCTATAAAATATGAACGGCGACTGTCTACGATATAATTACTTTAAAGAAGCATGGCAATAAAAAACGCTAAGTAAGTATCTCAAGCAATTGCCGATTGTAGCATAATATTTGCTTTGGCCATATATTTGTGGAAACAGTTGAACACCTAATAGACACGAAATAGATATAAATAATCAATTACGACATCAATTGGTAAAAATGAAGATATTTTTTGTTACTAACCAATATTTCTATATTTACTAGTCCACGTTTGCCATAACGAAGGAGCTGCTATAAGGATTCCTTGCTATGCTACTCGTTGTTAACTTCGAGCCGGCTAATTTAGTTAGCATAGTTTCGATCAAATTTTATTATAATTTTTTTTTTTTTAAAAAAGACCACTCCCACATTAGGAATAAACATCCTGTGTCGTGGGGGACTTTACAAACATACATGAAACGGACACAAAGAACATCCAGACTCGGGACAACAATTCGTGGATCACACAAAGTGTTGTAGGTACCGCGTGGGATTTGAACCCACGACACTTGGCGCAGTAGCAAGCGGCATGGCGACCGCTGACACCACTCGGCCAACCGTGCAGTTGTTTAGTTATTTGCAAATGTGTCAATCACGCTTAAGTATAATTGTAGACAGCTTCAACTTACTGCTCTCCTCGTTTCTCGAAACCCTGCGTGAATGGTAACTAAACAAATTATACATTTTCGTGACTGATGGGTTTATCGATGCGGTATAATAAAAGCTTAATTACTAGTGAATGTAAACATAAAATAGACTATTACCTTGATGCAATATACCTACGCTTTAAGCTAGACTTGATCGATGACGTCTAAAGAAACAAACTAAATTAATTTAAGTGTATTCACAACTGGACATTAATCAATCAAGTCCATTAATTTCCCGTCGTATTTGTTAATATTTACTTGCATTGTTAATCAGTATTTGGGGCCCAGGTGTATTTTAGTTTGTATTGCAGTTGGTGTAGACAGAAGTGGTTGTATATTTAGTCGTTGACTTCACAAGAAATTAACTACTACTACTCTTCCGAACGTCTACAGCACACACACACTTTTTACACAATTTTTATTGTTACAAATAAATAAAAACTATTTTTAATGTCGTTTTTTTTGCGGACGCTACCCTTCGTATGTGTGTGTGACGACATATCGCCAGCGACAAACTTAGCGTGAATGGGTAGTATGTATTATGATTCTGTCAGATTAGAAAGACCTATGTCCAGTGAACTGCTATAGGCTGACGATGATGATGATATTGGAACTGATAAAATTTTATTAACACAAATAGAAAAGTTTTAAAACTAATTTGTTACTTATTTCACTCAATAACTTGATGACAAGCCGACCGAGCTAGTATAAATGTCTTTCCAGAAATCTCTGCGACCTAAAAACCCGTGAAATATTTTTTATAACCTTTATCTTTTACTAAAAATTGACCGAGTTTTATAACGATAACATTATCTAGATTACAACAGTTCTCAATTGTTATTACAAACCATGCGAGTATCTCTAAGCACGAGATCCGGCGATGTAAATCTTGCGTGTGTATTTGAAGCAGATTTTTTCATAATTTTAGATCAAAGTCAGAGAGATTAGTCTTTTAATTTATACCAAGTACATAGGACTCTTCTTCTTTGTCCACCCCTCCTCCCAGTTCAGCTAGGGTCGGGTCCTTGTACGTCTGCGCCAGACACCAAGTACATAGGACATTTCGTTATAATTACAATGATTTTAAGGAAATTATTCCATTACTGCATTTTAATTCATTTGTTAATACTAATAGGTTTGAGATAAAAGTAAGTCGATGTAAATAGTAAAGTAAATCTTGTTTTATTATCATAAAAGGGTACCGTACCCCAAAGGGAAATAAACGGAACCCTTATAAGATTACTTTGTTGTCCATCTGTCTATCAAGACCCTTTTTCTCAGGAACGCGTGGAAATATCAAGCTGATATTTACATCAAATATTCAAGTTGACTGTCCCTAGGAGCTGTGAAAAAATCAGACTTTAAAGTCAATACAATCAAAAAGAGTGATGGACCCACCATATCTTCCGCCAAGAAATCTTCACAATTATAATTACTTTCGTCACCTAACTCTACCGTTTCATGGATTGCGTTGCTTCTGTAACGAAAATTTGCCGCCCTGAAGTTAGCGACGAGTAGCATCGCAAAGAATCCTTGCAACAAAAATATATAAATGTTGGTTATGACAAAACATCCCTTAATTTTTGCTAATCTATGTCGTAATTAATCAATTATCTGAAATCTATATCTAAATTTATCTGTAACAAGAAATTGAATTACTACATTGCAAACAACAACAAATATACATACACAAAAAAATACATTAATGTTTAATACCTGGTTCGTTTTGCAGTGACTAGCTAATAAAGCTTCTGTAATCGATCACCATGAAACCAATTAAAATTATACTGCTTATTTTCCATTACCCGACCATTATTTTTAGGACTGAAAGTGCTTGGATATTTTCATGTAAGCATTATTCGCCAGGTTAGCTAGTTTTAAATAGATTTTACTTACTTATTTATTTACTTTTTTATTCACGAACATTAGGTTATAAATGAACCGAAACATCAGATGTATATTATGAGGTCGTTACATATCAAATTGACGTTTTGTTACACTGGCCACTTTGATCTGAAATATATTCTTTTTGGTTAAGAATTCCAAATTCAAAACTAAAAATCTAATTAGCTGGTATCGGAAGCGCTCGTCGTAATGGCTGAACCCTGGAGAAACAGCCGAATCCTGCCCCAAGCGAAAAAAACGCATATACCTATTGTCAGCAAGTGCAAAACACGATGGAAGAACAACCGAGGCTGGGCAATCACTATAGGCCACTGCCGCTTTAGGACAAGGCTAGACCACACACTGCACAACAGGCGGCCTCCAAACTAGAGGAGCTGCAATGTGAATGTCTGCGACATTCACTGTATTTCCCGAACCTCACTCCAACGGATTACCATTTTTTGTCGAAATTTGGATAACTTTTTACAAGGAAAAAAAAAGATCTTCGATGTGGCAGTCCAAACCACCTTCAGAGAGTTTATTGATTCTCATCATTATAAATTCTACATATCGATAATCTTACGAGATAAATCCAACTATTTTGGTTTTTTATTACTTTTATTAAAATGTCTGACTGATACTTATTGCGGCATACACACTAGCTGTAGCGGGTTTGTGAACAGTGTGAATACTGTGTATGTAGACTAAAAATTACCAACACACTAACTCAGAGTAGCCATGAGTTGTAAGAGATAGATATTTACGCGTCAGAGTGCATGTCACTGGTACTTATAAGCTTGAATAATATTCTAATGCTCTCGCGCTTCTTGGCACAGCGGAACTTTAAAGGACTCTGGGAGGATGTTTGGCCCGTCAGATTTGTTTGCCTCATTGGCAAATATTTTTTGTTTGTTTATAACAATGACATATGTAAGAACCAGCCTGCCTACTTTGATGGTTTTTTTCCACATTTGATACCTGTTACCTGTAAAACGGCCCCGCTTTCAGCTTAGCGAGCATCCATTCCTTTTTAGTCTTAGTCGTGAGAGAGTCACGCTGGGTACATTAAAATAAAATAAAAAACTTTTTTATTTTTCAGTTATTATTTATATCTTTTCAGTTCTTCAATAAATTTTATAAAGATGGCAGATATTGACGCAGTCGAGTTTCTTTATTAAATAACTCGTTATTTGTTGAGTTTATGTTAAACTACCGATCCTAAAAATTTCATCTTTCCCAAAATGACGTAAGTCCGAGGTGACTGGGATCTCACTCTTTAAGATAGGCTAGTTAACATCACGATTATACCAATAGGAGCCGAGAGACGCAGACGAAGTTGCGTGCGTCAGCTAATATACATATGTATAATTTGAACAACAAGTTGTTGATCAGATTCACAGGTGACCTGATTTAATAGAGAGCTTTATCGATTTGGGTGGTTCACGCCCTGTACTGTTCATTTACGTCACAAGCCCTGATATTTCTACTGTACGCAGTAAGGTGCTCACTAGCATTTTAATAATCGACACTGTTTTTTTTTTTTCAGGATTGGAATTTGAAATTGGATTGATCGAAAAACGACAATGACATCTAGGTGAGTTTTTTTTGTTACGTTTTTAGCATAGTTTGGTTTCACCATTTTTCTTTTTCAACATGTTCACATGTTCATGTAAAAATCATACTCTACTGATTGTAGTTTCGTCGAAAATCAAGTCAAGATTAAAAAATAAAATATAAGCATTTGTAAGATTAGTCCCAACGTACGTCTGCAACGGAAAAAACATGAAATAATTCATGTATTTTCCTGACACTATTTTGATAATGTTTATCAATAACTGTGTATAGTTATACTGTACGATACTGTAAAGTAAAGTATACAATAACTGTGTACACTTCTACCATACATACGTATTATACTGTACGATCATTATACACTCAATGAAAGAAACATCTAGATAAGTTACCACTTTTTCATTGACTAACTGCAGGTAATTAAAAATATGGAGATACATGAGTTGCAACCTGGTACTGAAATGAGTTTCATTCGTAAAGACTACTGGTACTAGATTATGTTTACAAAAATCATATAACTATTGATCGCCCAGTAGGTGATATATAACCATAATAAAATAATTTCATATAATTTAATTGTTTTTTTAGCTTTCTACATAATTTTTCTAATAAACATATTCGTACCTTAAATAGTGGTAGTGAATGCGACTGTTGTGCTTGGGATCTCGGGTTCAAATCCTGGGTCGGACCAAGTGTTTGTGTGATCCACAAATATTTGTTTTTGAAGTTTGGGTGTTTTCTATGAATAAGATGTATGTATTTACAAAAAAAAGTGTAAATGTATTTATATCAGTTGTCTAGTACCTACAACACAAGCTCTGTTTAGTTTGGGACTAGATAGCGTTATGTTAGATGTCCGAAATATTTATTAAGCTATTGCATAGCTTCTATCGCGGGCCTTGAGCGTGGAGACCGAAAGACAGAAATTCCGTAACGAAAAAAAACCTAACACTCCCGATCCCGACCGGGACAGCGGTGATACTTTTTAGTTTTTCCATCTATCGATAAATACCAGAACTTATTATTATTATTTTTGTTTTTGTTTTCGTTCGAAAAAGAAAAAAAAAACAAAGAAAAAAAAAACTGCATAAATAAAATAAATATATAATTATAATTGCATAATATTTGATAAAAAATACTATGCAATAGCTTTACCGCGGCAGTCACCGAGTGCCACACGTCTTTTTTTATTTATATATGTACTTAGATTGAGTTGTTCAATGAGTAGGTAAGCAATATGTATATATTTGAAGGATTCCATCCTTCAAAAGGTTATTAACAATTCGAAATGGTATGAAGTTCATGAAATGTAATAAATTAGACTGGCACGGATGGCTAAGCGGTATAAGCCCCTTCTACTTGAGTGTTATGGGTTCGGTGCCCACATGGGACTTTGTATGATCTACAAATTGTTGTTACGGGCATGAGTGTTCTTTGTCTCCGTTTTATTTGTGGTGGTAAAGTCATTAAATAACAGTATATTGTTACGAGCTGGGTATTAAATAAATTAAAGTAGTCAATTGATTACCAAAAAATAATAACACAATATTTATTAACAACACTTTTTACGATAAATCACTAAATCACTCGTTAGTCGCACTAGAAGATCTCTTCGATGTTTATTCTCTGTATCTTGAAACAATACTGCCCGTAACGCTAACACGTTCCGCTTTTATATGGCTGTCGAGATAACTGGAGTATACGATAATATTCGATCGATGGTTCTAGACTAAATAGATTATTCTAGAGCTACTTCTAGCGCCATCTAGCGTCGAGAAAATCGTCATAATTCCCACAGTTGCGCGCTTCCCGACACTAGATGGATGCTTCACTCAATTCTTTTGTCTTCTAGATTATTCCCGTACAAACGAGATCCATCTCCTTATGGCGCAACAATATTATACCTATAGACTGCGACGAATTAAATACCGATATCCTTTTAGGTTAGAATCGACAAATTTTAAGAACAAATTGAGGTAAATAACTTTGTAATGTGTGTAGGTAGAGACTTTGGTTTGTGTAATTACAAATGATGTAATTCAATTATCCATGCAATGTTTATGAGATACGGTTAGTGATTCCCAAATTATAACGTTTGTTCAATGGTTTGTTCGTGCTGTTTACAACAGTCCGTTGTTATTAATTTGTTTAATTATTAGTTATATGATGAAGTCTGAATATTGTTACGAGCTGGGTATTAAATAAATTAAAGTACTCGATTAATTACCAAAAATAACACAATATTTATTAAGAACACTTTTTACAATAAGAAATCACTAAATCACTCGTTAGTCGCACTAAAGATCTCTTCGATGTTTATCCGCTGTATCGTGAAACAATACTGTCCCTACGGCCAACACGTTCCGCTTTTATATGGCCGTGGAAATTACTCGAAACTACGAAAACATTCGATCGATGTTTCTAGGCTAAATAGATTACTCTAGAGCTGCTTGTAGCGCCATCTAGCGTCGAGTAATCGTCATAATGCACACAGTTGCGCGCTTTCCGACACTAGATGGCGTTGTCCTCGACAGTTCTCGATTATTCTAGTGGACACGAGATTCATCTGGTTATGGCGCAACACTGCCCCCTCCTAAGACATGCTCGTCCCGAGCATTATCGGTTCCATAGTATCGCGCCAGTCGATCTACATGAACTATCTTTGGGGCGCCTCTTGGACACTTCTGTATCCGGTAGGTAACATCATTGATTTTAGTGACTACCCGGTATGGCCCATCCCATTTTGCTTGTAGCTTCGGAGATCTCCCTTTACTGCGAACTGGATTATGTAGCCATACTAGCGAACACTCTTCGAAGCCCTTATTATTCGCTTTCCGGTCATAACGGGTTTTCATCTTTTCAGACATTTGTTGGCCCGATTGTCTGACATGCTCATAAATGTCATTCATCTTGTTCCGCAAGTCATTCGCGTACTCCGTTATACTTCGCGGGGTATCAGGGGGTATTCCAGTGATCAAGTCTGCAGGCAACCGTAGTTCTCTTCCGAAGTTTGCAAAAGCTGGTGTTACGGAAGTACATTCGTGGACTGCACTTCGGTATGACAGAAGAAACAGTTGGATGTGTTTGTCCCAATCTTTTTGCTTACTTTCAACTACTTTTGCCAGATACCTCTCTAGTGTTTGGTTAAATCGTTCCACCATTCCGTCCGATTGTGGGTGGTAAGAGGTGGTCCTGGTTTTGTGAGCACCCATCACTCGACACACTTCTTGAAATATTTGAGACTCAAAATTTCTTCCTTGGTCACTGTGGATTTCTAAAGGCACTCCAAAACGACAGAAGACTTCGTGCACTAATTTATCTGCAACTGTTGATGCCTCTTGGTTGGGAATAGGAAAGACTTCTGGCCACTTAGTGAAGTAATCCATTACGACCATGAAGTACTTGTTTCCGCTTTCACTTTCAGGAAACGGTCCCGCTACGTCTATTGCAATTCTTTCCCAGGGTGCACCAACATTGTACAATTTCAATGCGCCTCTGCTACGTGTATGAGGTCCCTTCACGGCCGCACAACTGGTACACTTGCGACACCAGTCCTCAACATCATCACGACAATGAATCCAGTAGAATCTTTCCCTTATCTTTAACAATGTCTTCTTAACTCCCAAATGACCTCCTGAACATCCGTTATGGTAGAGCTGCAGGACCACTGGTATCTTAGCTTTAGGAACAACCATTTGCAGATGACAGCTGTCTCCTCGAGCGTTTTCCCATTTACGGCACAAGACTCCATCCTGGATGACTAAACTATCCCATTGAGCCCAATAACTCTTCGCGTTCGAACTCAGCGATGCAACTTCGCTCCAGTGTGGCTTAGGAGTCTCAGCTTTAATCCACTCGAGAATTGGTTTGATATCTGCATCCTCTTGCTGTGCTTGCTGTAGTCTTTCCTTCCATTCGTTGCTAAGGTCCGTCTTTATTGTCCTTATAGGAACAGCTTCCTTTACTTCTTGCTTTGCGTAGTGCTTGCAGTCTTCAAGGCAAGGTCTTCTTGATACTGCGTCTGCGTTACCGTGAGACTTTCCACTGCGATGTCGGGCAGTACTATCAACCACCTTATTCTCCTGAAACCGCTCGTGTTCTCTTCCTATGCTTCGCTTAGGGCAGCTGGACCGAAGGTGACCTTTTTCACCACAGGCGTAGCATCTAGGGCTGTACCTCTGAAATCGGTCCCGCACCGGTGATGCCACATCCTCCCGGACCCGATGAGACCGATGGTCTTGTCTCACAGCAGCTCTGCCCTGCTGTTGTCGGGCAGTACTATCAACCGCCTTATTCTCCTGAAACCGCTCGTATTCTCTTCCTATGCTTCGCTTAGGGCAATTGGACCGAAGGTGACCTTTTTCACCACAGGCGTAGCATCTAGGGTTGTACCCCTTAAATCGGTCCCGCGGAGGTGATGCCACAACCTCCCGGACCCGGTGAGACCGATGGTCTTGTCTCACAGCTTCCACCTCCAAAGCATGGGCCAAAGCGTCCTTGAGAGTTTCATGGTGCCCAAGTCTCACGGCAGCTCTAACTTCGTGGTCACGAATGCCATCGATGAAAGCTTGCACCAGATTCCCGTCAACGAGCGCAGGTGCAGACTGGTATGCCTTACGAACCAGTTTCTCAACTTCCAGAGCCCACTGTTGCAAGTTTTCACCGATGCGTTGGGCACGATCCTTCAGCTGTGCACGAAACACGTGCTCCAGATGAGCGTCACCATATCTTGCCTCCAATGCCTCCAGCAGTTGCTCATAGGTTACCTTCTTACCGAGGGCTTCGAGGACGGTTAGAGCCTGGTCTCGAAGACCCAAGGTGAGCGCGGTCATAGCCTGTTCCTTAGTCCAACCGTTCGCCGTCATAACAGCCTCAAACTGGATCTTGTAGGCGGACCATGAGGATGTTCCATCAAACGGCGGTACTTTGAACCCCCGCACCGAAGGAGCAGCAGTTACTGTAGTCGCCGCTCCGTTTCCAACTTTTAGGTTTCCTAAGGTCTTCTTCACGTCAGCAATCTGAGTTTCGGCCTCAGTGATACGGTTCTCGTGTTGAAGAACCTGATCCTTCACTACCTTGAGTTCTTTGCCGAAAGTCTCATGAATGCCTTTTAGCAAGAGCATCTGTTCCTCCTGGCGGCGGACCTGCTCCTCCTGATGGCGGACCTGCTCCTCCTTGTCCCGCTGCAGCTGCTCTTCCAAGCGGCGGGCCTGCTCCTCCTGGCGGCGGGCCTGCTCCTCCTGATGGCGGGCCTGCTCCTCCTTGTCCCGCTGCAGCTGCTCTTCCAAGCGGCGGGCTTGCTCCTCCTGACGGCGGGCTTGCTCCTCCTGACGGCGCGCTTGCTCCTCCTGACGGCGGGCCTGCTCCTGGAGCATCGCTATTAGGGCCGTGATATCTGGAGCTGCTGCCGATGCCGATGTAGAAGGCGTGGTTTCCATCGCTGTCTGCTGATCCTCCGATGTAGGCAGTTGGGCACTTCCAAATCTCCTCTGATCAGCCTCTTGCTGGCGCTGACTCCTAGTTCGGATACCTTCCGTGTCCTCCTTTGGTAATACCGGCATACTTTAATCCCACTTCTGACACCAAATTGTTACGAGCTGGGTATTAAATAAATTAAAGTGCTCGATTAATTACCAAAAATAACACAATATTTATTAAGAACACTTTTTACCATAAGAAATCACTAAATCACTCGTTAGTCGCACTAAAGATCTCTTCGATGTTTATCCGCTGTATCGTGAAACAATACTGTCCCTACGGCCAACACGTTCCGCTTTTATATGGCCGTGGAAATTACTCGAAACTACGAAAACATTCGATCGATGTTTCTAGGCTAAATAGATTACTCTAGAGCTGCTTGTAGCGCCATCTAGCGTCGAGTAATCGTCATAATGCACACAGTTGCGCGCTTTCCGACACTAGATGGCGTTGTCCTCGACAGTTCTCGATTATTCTAGTGGACACGAGATTCATCTGGTTATGGCGCAACAATATGTTTAACATTTATTCGACTAAATTCGGACGTAATCTACGTAGGTATCTATTTATAATTGGTAAAAATGACCTGGGTTTTGCTTCTTGACATTCAGAATATTTTTCTTAGAATAAGAATTAGAAAGATATTGTAACCTCTTAGGAGTTTTAATTAACATTTATTCCAATTTAACCAGCGGTAAAAAGAAAACAACGATTCATCCAAAGAGTGGTCTAGTGGCTAGTCTCATCATCAATCACTACAATATTTAACCACACAGATACAAGATATATTATTCGTTTTATATATTTTTATAAGGGTTTCCAATAAATTAACGTTTTATCAAGTTACTCTTTATTCACCGTGTTACATTAAAGGGTAGAAGTTGCCAGTCTTAAAAATACTTAAAAATTAATACCATAAACTAAATTACCATAAACTAAATATACTCAACACTTCCCCCTCTCACATATAACAGTTTTACATATTTAAATTTAGATCTTAAAACTAAATAAATTTAAGGCGAATAGCGCTGTGGTGGACGCTTAGTCCTTGTACTCCGACGCAGCGGGTAACTTGGAACTGGTTCAGAGAGCGGAGTAGTGACTGGAGAAGAACTCACTACAATAAGTGAGTCGTTCGACAAGGGTCTCGGAACTGGCTCAGACTCCTTCATCACACTATTTGAATTTAAAGGTACAGGGATATCATCATCCTTACGAATAATAGCTCTTTCACTTATATTTGTAGGACGCATTTGATTTGCATGACGGATAACAATGTCATCTCCCGACCCAATGCTATATTCTACAGAACTTAAGGGTTTAATTATCTTACCTGTAAGCCATTTACCATGTTTAGTATAATCACGAAAAATAACATTGTCTCCCTCTTTAAAATAAGTCTTAGCTTCTGTGTTAGTTACACTATTAGGTATCTTAGCCTGCTTATCCAGAACAGTCTGACGAACATCTGGAATCATTAAATCAAGACGACATCGAATATTGCGTTTAAACATTAGTTCGCAAGGACTACGACCGGTAGTCGCATGTGGTGATTTTCGATAACGCAATAAGAACTGACATAATTTTAGTTCCATGCTACATTTTTGATTCATGCTTTGGCGTAAAGCCTCTTTTACAGTTTGTACGTTGCGTTCAGCTAAGCCATTTGAAGATGGATGGTATGGTGATGATTTTAAATGCTTAATACCGTTTTGCTTACAAAAATTTTCAAATTCGTAAGATGTAAGTTGTGGCCCTCGGTCACTAACCAAGGTCACAGGTAGGCCAAACCTAGCAAAACAATCTTGTAAATTCACAATTGTATTTTCAGTTGTTATACTCTTCATAGGGTATACTTCCAACCATTTAGAGTACGAATCTACAATTATTAGAAAGTAAGAGTTTATAAATGGTCCACAGAAGTCAATGTGAAGTCGTTGCCATGGACCTGAAGGGTATGACCACGGATGGATAGGTACATTATCAACCTGTTTTGAGCGGGAAACACAGCTTACACAATGCTTTGCTGTTTTCTCAATATCTGCATCTATATTTCGCCAATATACATAGCTTCGAGCTAAACCTTTCATTTTCTGAATACCTAAGTGTCCAATATGTAATTCATTTAGTACCTTACTTTGAAGGGCCTTAGGTATACAAACACGGGTACCTCTCATGACTACACCATGTTCCACAGTAAATAATGCCATATCATAAGAACTATTACAGTTAGAAGGATCACAAGTTCCTAAAATTTGTCTTTTTAAAATTGAAAATTCAGAATCAAAATCTGTTAATTTAGCTATTTCCTTTACAGAAACTGGTAGTACATTTAATTGTTCGAGTTGATACATTTCAGCAACATCAATCTGGTTAATAGACGATTCAGTTGGGAAACGTGAGCAAAAGTCAGCATTACTGTGATCTTTTGTATTACGGTATTTAATACTATAGTCAAACTGTTGAAGGAACAATGAATAATGTAATAACCTAATAGCACTCAATGCTGGTGCTGACGCGTTAGCATTAAATATACTTTTTAATGGTTTGCTATCTGTTAATAATGTAAATTTCCTACCAAACAAATAATTAAAAAACTTTTTTACACTCCAATATATGGCTAGTGCCTCTTTATCAATTTGTGAATAGCGTTTTTCAGCTGAATTGAGAGTACGGCTTACAAACATACAAGGTCTTTCAATACCATTATCAACAATGGACAAGCATGCGCCTATAGCATATGCAGATGCATCGGAGGCAAGTACAATTTCCTTTGAAGGGTCGAATAAAGCTAATACACGGTCAGAGCATATTTCACGTTTAACATTTATAAAAGCATTTTCACAAGCTTTATTCCATACAAATTTGACATTGTCATGTAGTAAGTTATAGACAGGTTGCAACATTTTGGCCATGTTAGGTATAAAACGTGCATAATATTGACACAGTCCTACAAAGGATTTAACTTCTGAAACATTCTTAGGAGCAGGTGCATCTTTAATAGCTTTCACCTTTTCATTAGTTTTATGGAGACCATTCTTATCTATTTCAAATCCTAAGTATGAAATTTTATCAGTTAAAATTTGGCACTTTTCTTTTTTTAGTTTAATTCCATTTTCACGACATATTGAAAAGAATTTCTGTAAACGTTTAACATGTGTATCAGGGTCAGGGCTAGCAATTTGCACATCATCATAAAATACTTGCGTGCCCTCCTGTGTAAATAAACTATCCATACACTTTTGCCACTCAGCTGGGGCTGAAGTTACTCCATAGAACATACGTCGGACTCTATATAGCCCTTGAATAGTATTAATGGTTAACAATTTACTAGTCTCATCATCAACAGGCATAGATAAAAAAGCTTCACGTATATCAAATTTGCTAAAGTATTTACACTTACCTATCCTGCTTAAGATTTCCTCGATAACTGGGATTGGATAGTCTGAGGGTGCTACATTTTTGTTAACAGTTATCCTGTAGTCTCCACACAACCTTAAATCACCGTTAGCCTTGATAACAGGAACCACTGGAGTAGCCCAGAGACTATGTTCCACCTTCTCTATGATTCCTTTTGACTCCAAGCGATGAAGCTCGTCGACCATTTTCTCCCGAAGAGCAAAAGGTACGGTTCGTGACTTCTTAAATATTGGAACAGCATCACTTTTAACATGGATGTGTACCTCTTTCTTGATTAGACCAATTTCCTGTGCAAAAACATCTTGAAAATTGTTTACAAGTTTTTCTATTTGATTATTAATATCATGTACCTGATAGACTTTTCCAAAAGTCAGGTTCAATTTAAAAAGCCAATCACGTCCTAGTATAGAATCAAATTTACCATCAACCAAGTATAAAGTTCCAATAAAACTTTGACATTCATATTTAACCTTGACTGAGACTTTCTTATTGATCCAAATCTTTTGTTTATTGTATGTTGATAAAACAAGACTGCACTCCATTATTGGTTTTCCTATTTGAAGTGATTGGTATACAGATGTTGACATTAAGGAATAAGTACTTCCTGTATCTAGCTCTAAAGAACATTCCTTGTCTTCAATTCTAACATTCAACATAATTTTGTTTTTAGGATCCTCATTTAATTGGAAAATGTCTGTCACATCATTATGGTATAATTGTGTTAACTGTCCTGCTTGGCTATCTAATTGGGATGATTGACCAGCTATAACAGTTTTAACTTTACCACATGCCCGTTGAATATGTCCCACTTTAGAGCATTTATGACAAGATTCCTTGATATGTGGGCATCTCGGAGCAGTATGATTACCCAAGCAGCGATAGCAAGTAAACCTTTTGTAAGTAGACGGTGTGACTGCAGACATATACTTGTTATTTGGATTGTATGAATTTGACGACTCACCTTTCTTATAATTGTTTTTAAAATTGTGAGAATTTTGTACCTTGGTTCTTGAGTTGTAGTTGTTATTAAGCTTTTTCACAGTGGCTGATAAATGTAGATCAGCAACTCCCATAGAGGCTAGCTCATCCGCTAGGGCTTTGTCTCGCACCACTTGAAGTGTTAAACCCGGCGTACGTAGAAAATAATTTTGCGTTTTTTTGTCACGCACTCCCGTAACTATTTGATCACGTAGTTCTTCAGATAAGCGTGTTTCATCCTGAAATCCACAATCCAAAGCAATTTTTTTTATATCTTCATAAAAATGTGCAAAACGTTCGCCATCTTGTTGGACGCGCTGTCTAAACTTTTGTCTTTGTGTTGTAATTAATGGCGGCGGTTGCATATGTTTTTCGATTATTTCTATCAAATCATCGAATGACACATCAGTAGGCTTTCTCGGTGCACATAAAATTTTTACCTTTGCGTACATATCCTTGTTGAAACATGTGAGCATCAATGGAACTTTCTTTTTCATGTCCACCTCGTGTACTAGGAAGAAGCATGTCAACCTTTCGACAAAGTTATTGAACTTTTCACTTTCATCGTACTTTTCAAATAGAGGTATAGCGTTTACGTGTTCCTTTGGCATGTTTATTATCCTCGTCGCCACTTTTATATATTTTTATAAGGGTTTCCAATAAATTAACGTTTTATCAAGTTACTCTTTATTCACCGTGTTACATTAAAAAGGTAGAAGTTGCCAGTCTTAAAAATACTTAAAAATTAATACCATAAACTAAATTACCATAAACTAAATATACTCAACAATTCGGTATTTTAATTGCTAACGAAATGGGAAACGCTAAAATTCAAGACTTTTATTAAATAGAAACTAAATCTTAAACGTCTACAGAATAGTTATAAATTACAAATTCTTTTAAAAACTCTGATATTTAAATTCTTAGGCGCCATTTGAAACTTAATTTTATGATGTCAATTATTGAATACCTACCTCTTAATGTTCTGGCCGCCCTCTAACTAACCCAGACATGTAAATATGTTCTCACGTACCAGAATTTATTACCTGTCTAAAATATTATTTATTCATAGCGGTCTCAACACCATGTACAGCATTTCTTACCATTAAAAATATAAATGTCATAGCCTGTGTCTGTACAAACATTGTTGTATGTTAATCCTTTAATTTGAAACGGATTTAGAGAGGTTTTAATTTTTCCCATGTATAATCATAAATGCCAGCTTAAAACCCTGTTAGTGATATTTAAATCACTGTACATATCAATCACTGACAATATTAATAAAATTAGATTAAGGTAAAGATCCTTTTTTAAAGTCAAATGATTTTATTTTGTAAATGTTACCGGCAACCTGTATAATTCGGTATCCTATACAATACTTAGGCAATGTATACAATACCTAAAACGTGTAGGTAATGTGTGAAATATTATTTATTTTAACTTTTGGTATTCTATACAATGTCTAATGCGCAGCCGGCAATGTGCTATCTACGGGAACAAGTCAAAAGCAATCCACTGCAACTCATCTAATAGTTGAGATCGCATAAAGCGCAAGCCTGGGGGTACCAAATGAGGCCATCTGTCATCCTAGCAGAAACAGGACCGGGTGGCGGCACGTACGCTGCAAAGCATTCGCGCCCTGGGGGACAGTAACGGGAACATCCCACACAGAAGGGGGGCATCTACAATCCGTAGGTGATCCGAGGTATGTCGGGGTTCCAGGGTTTTCTTTTCTAGGGTGCACCTGGTTCCCCGGCATCTAGTACCCGAAAGGGCGTGCGAAATACAGACTAAAATCTATTATTTTTACATATTTCCGGTGGATCCGTCGGTATTCTGTGTAGTTACATAAAATGAATAAATACAGACCAAAATCTATTATACACATTCCCGGTGGATCAATAGGTATTCTGTACAATCCCTAGGACGCAACAGGTATTGTATACATTGCCTAGGTATTGTATAGAATAACTGAATTATACAGATTGCCAGGAAACATTATATAAACAAAACATCTACGAAGATAACTTGTTCAGAGCAAGACATTCATTCATTTACATCTTTATAGGTATCAGTCTAATTGAATTTGTAATTGAATTTACTGACCTACCTGCCGCGATGAATGAAAGGTATTAAAATTATCGCCATACATAAATGAAATGTTAATCCGAAACCAATGTTACAAAACGCAAAAATATTTTCATCATCACTGATCTTCGATAAGTATGTAATATTAATAACCGCTGTTTACTAAATGCATATGTATGTTCACAAGGTACATACACCAAATTTGTTTTTTTTTAATTTTTTTCTATTCGTCTGTTTGTTTCGGCTATCTCTGGCACGACTCGACCGATTTTGACGGGACTTTCATTGATAGGTAGCTGATGATGTAGTAAGGAGTAAATTGGGCTACTTTTTATTTAAACTAACTTCGCCCTGCGTGTAACACCGCGGGGTTCAGCTAGTATAATATAAACTGCTAATTTTAATTATTAATCTGTAAATATGTTTTATATTAATAAACGTAGATGTTACCTTAATTAGGCCTCACTAAAAGGATCATAGTTTCAGAGATAAGATTAAATGGATTAAGAACAATTAAATCTCTTACCAGATATGAAAATGTGCTACATAACATACTTGTAAACTATTGAAGTCAAATTCCGTACATGTAGGTGTTATTATGTATCACTAGCTTATCCAACGAACTTCGTACCGCCATAATTTTTCTTACGTAAACATTTTATAAATTTCTGAAACAATTGTTTTTAATAGTTAAGCGCGCCTCGGCTTCCCACGGTGCAGTCGTGATCAATCAGTGTATTTTCCCCGTTAACTTTCGATTTTCTTCTATAAAAACCTTATCCTAACAATAACGAACATAATAAAAAAAAGAATTATCTAATTTGGTGGAAGTCCTGCCTCGTACATATATTTCGGTCAGCATTGTTTTGTTGAATGGTGCTGTGATGGTTTTCATATGTAATTTAATTATTTCTGTTCAATGTATACATTAGCCATAGATCTTTAGTAAAATAATGTTATGTATTAAAATAATAGTTAAGAGACATGGAATCAAGATGGTAAAAAAATATAAAAAGAATTATATCAGTGATGATGTCTTATGAATGTTTTATCTATTAATTTTAATTTCGATTTCAATAAACGAAACTTTGTTGGCAACGAAGAGCCCTATTTTCATTAATCCTCTCTAAAAAGTAGTTCCCAAAACATATATTATAAAATGGATGGTTAACGAGCAATCAAAAACTGATCATAGACTTACTAGTGGAGATCAAGTACGATAGAGATTAGGTTATAGTTTACCATACTTTGCACTTTGCAGTACTCATAGATTGAAAGATAGGGAAACGACTGCTTCGGTGGCGCAGTGGTAGCGTATGCGACTGCTAAGCTTGAGGTCTCGGGTTCGAATCCCAGGTCGGACCAAATGTTTGTATGATCTGCAAATATTTGTTTCGGAGTTTGGGTTGTTTGAGTTGTTTTCTATGTATGTATGTATTTGCAAAAAAAAGTATATAAGTGTTTATATCAGTTGTCTTCGTACCCATAACACAAGCTCTGCTTAGATTGGGACTAGATGGCGTTGTGTGAAAAAAAAAATGAAGTCTGTATTGTACACCAAAGAAGAAGGGGGTCGCTAGGGCCGTCGTGGTGGTTACTCCACATTTTTAAAATCTTATTCTTGCATACTAGGAGTAGGGCAACGCTGATTTCAGCACGTACGAGACGGTACTACCCTCGCACAGAAGATCAACTTCAAATGACAACATTCGTGCTGTCGTGTTTCGTTGGTGAGTGCGAAACCAGAGGCCCAACGAGAGCCGTACTGCATTGTTGCATTGTCTACATTCGCAATGAGTAAGGTGACCACCACTCTCGGATTCTGCCTATGCTTTCCATCAGTCAGAATAGAGTCACTTTGGTAGGCCTATATACAGGGTCTGTCGTAAATAATGGATAAGTCGTAAACTGGAGTTGGTCCGGCTATGAGACTATTAGAAAATCGTATCTTTTTGCCAGGGTTTCTAACCGTATGGAAATGGCGTAGACTTTTATGTTTTTTTATAAATTTCGCTACTCTTTGCATTCATTCCGTTGCCATTTCGTTAAATTTAGGTATTTCTGTGTCATTTTTTTTGTATTATAGTCTTGAAGATGTGTATTATTTAGTTTTAGTACTGTTTTAGGCGTTTTTAACGTTGGTCATTTTCAAAATTGTCATTTTAAGATTTTTTATGTTTTTGTTTTACTTAGGGTCAACTTTTGATCATTTACTGTGTAAAAAAAAAGTACGGCGCTATAGCTGCCCATGATCTTAATAAATTATCTAGTATGTGTAGATTCTAAAAAGGTATAACAATGCATACTTCACAAGAAATATTAAGCTACATGAGCGAGATCAATATCAAGGTGAGAAAATATTTTTTTCATGTAATGTTGTAAATGGTTATAAAACTTCGTCAGAATGATTTATTTCTGCCAAGATTCTTTACACAAACACTATGGGGCCACTATTAAGGATATTCAAAGAAAACTAGGTTGTTTTAGTACGTAAAAATATTTATTCAACAACTTAAACTAAATGTTCGAAGTGTCCTCCGCCGGCAGCAATGCACGCTCTACATCGCCTAATAAACGATCGCTTAATCCGGCGCACATAACCGGCTTCTTCAATTTTTCTCGCTGCTACTTGAATGCGCGCACGCAACTCTTCTACAGAACTTATTGTTTCACTGTATACTTTTTCTTTTATACAGCCCCAGTAAAAGAAGTCCAAGGGGTTCAGGTCTGGCGAACGTGGAGGCCATAAAATTGGCCCCAATCGCCCTATCCATCTATCTGGATAAGTATTATTTAAATGTGAAATGAGGAGGCATGAAATTTTTTTGACAAAAAACTACCTAGTTTTCTTTGAATATCCTTAATAGTGGCCCCATAGTGTTTGTGTAAAGAATCTTGGCAGAAATAAATCATTCTGACGAAGTTTTATAACCATTTACAACATTACATGAAAAAAATATTTTCTCACCTTGATATTGATCTCGCTCATGTAGCTTAATATTACTTGTGAAGTATGCATTGTTATACCTTTTTAGAATCTACACATACTAGATAATTTATTAAGATCATGGGCAGCTATAGCGCCGTACTTTTTTTTTACACAGTAAATGATCAAAAGTTGACCCTAAGTAAAACAAAAACATAAAAAATCTTAAAATGACAATTTTGAAAATGACCAACGTTAAAAACGCCTAAAACAGTACTAAAACTAAATAATACACATCTTCAAGACTATAATACAAAAAAAATGACACAGAAATACCTAAATTTAACGAAATGGCAACGGAATGAATGCAAAGAGTAGCGAAATTTATAAAAAAACATAAAAGTCTACGCCATTTCCATACGGTTAGAAACCCTGGCAAAAAGATACGATTTTCTAATAGTCTCATAGCCGGACCAACTCCAGTTTACGACTTATCCATTATTTACGACAGACCCTGTATGTATAACGAAAGGTTTAATTGAAGTTTTTTAAAAATATTGTTACGAGCTGGGTATTAAATAAATTAAAGTACTCGATTAATTACCAAAAATAACACAATATTTATTAACAACACTTTTTACAATAAGAAATCACTAAATCACTGGTTAGTCGCACTAGAAGATCTCTTCGATGTTTATCCGCTGTATCGTGAAACAATACTGCCCCTACGGTCAACATGTTCCGCTTTTATATGGCCGGGGAAATTACTCGAAAGTACGAAAATATTCGATCGATGTTTCTAGGCTAAACAGATTACTCTAGAGCTTCTTGTAGCGCCATCTAGCGTCGAGTAATCGTCATAATGCCCACAGTTGCGCGCTTTCCGACGCTAGATGGCGTTGTCCTCGATAGTTCTCGATCGTTCTCGTAAATATGAGATCCATCTGGTTATGGCGCAACAATATAAATGATTAACCAATGTGTGTTCGACATAAGAATGATAAAATTTATCGGCGTGCTGCAATATTTAGACAGCTGTTGTACAATTTAACGGCTGTTTGTGTTATTACAAATATTTCAGCTAAACAAGCAATTTCAATAAAATGTGGCGCGGTTAATAGCCTTAAAACAATGTCATGTCTAGAGCGTTGAAAACACAATTCACATTTAGTTCTAATCAAATCTGAACAAATAAGTAAAATTAAAGTGTCTTTTTGTAATTTCTAATAAACAATTTTTCACTAAATGCAATAGGGAAAACGGTACTTAATAGAAAATAACAATGTTTAAATTATTTGTCTGTCTGTTCCGGCTAATTAATCTCTGCAATGGCTGGACCGATTTTGACGGGATTTTCACTGTATAGCTGATATTCAAAGGATTAACTTAAGGCTACTTTTTCTAGACTAGCTTCGCCCCGCGATGGTACTTGTGGTTGTTGTTGTTGTAAAGGTACAACAAAAACTGCGGACAGCACCGTGTGGCTCAGCTAGTCTATATCTAAAACCGGCCAAGTGCGAGTCGATCTCGCGCTTCGAGAGTTCCGTACAAACCTGAAGGTTAAGTTATTATATGATGTAACAAAAAAAATGATTTTCGCAATTTTTTCTTAACCTGTGCTATAAGACGTTGCTTCGTAGAAAATTTCAAAGTTCTGAATTCACGGGAAGTACCCTGTAGGTTTTGATTCCCTTACGAGTGTCGAAAATTTGCGGCATAAACGGCTGTATCTTTTATGATAAATAGATTCTTGAGAAAGGCATGGCTAACAGCGAAAACCGACATCTATGTGGGCGTAGCCGCGGTTAAAACTACCTGGTAAAATGTAAACGTTGAACTATTTTAGTACGAAACGCTATAGATACGATAATAATTCAGCAACCAATTATGATCGCAATTCGACTTGTGACAATTGCTTTCTTTTTTGTCATTTTAGTAAATAGTATTTACTCTTTTATGACCAGGTTAGACCGTTTGTTCGTGTTGCTGGAGGCGGGCGCTGGGCCAGCAACACGCCGCGCTGCCGCTAGACAACTGGGCGAAGTGCAGAAAGCTCACCCCGAAGAGTTGCACCGGCTTCTCGGCCGGCTCATGACACATTTGCGATCACCAGCGTGGGAAACCAGAACTGCTGCTGCACAGGTACGAAACAATTTAATATTTTTTAATTGTATCACTATCACTTGGCGAACTGCCTAAATGTTTGAACACTTTTGTACCAAAAACTATTTCCCTTTATATGTGTGTGTGTGTGTGTACATATTATATTAAAAACATGAATTTTTCACACATTGTGTGAATGAATGTGTGTGACAAGGGGATTCCTCCAACACAGTTTTTATTTTCATGGTTATGCAAAGATTTTCATATACTAAACGTCTGAACTATTTGGTTCTACTACACGTGGATTCTCAATATGAAATGTGCATAAGGATTAACATTAAAGACCCAATATTTTTAAATAACTTTAGCTTTAGAAATTACTATAAACGTAGAGATAATTGTTTTTATTCATTTTTAAATTAATTATAGACACGGAGGAGTACCTATTATATGTGCAACTTTAAAACAAAGTTTCAGAATAAAATAAATGTGAAAACGACTGCATATCACTTCTCGTTTCATCTACATAATATATATTTATTTGGAACTCGATTAAAGTCCATTAATAATAATAAATAATAATAAATATTTCGGACATCTAACACACAACGCCATCAAGTCCCAAGCTAAGCAGAGCTTGTGTTATGGGTACTAGACAACTGATATAAATACTTATATACTTTTTTTTTGACAAATTGACAATGATACGTGCGTGAAATATATTTGAAATAAATACTAAACGTTTGTCACTGATAAATGATATTGTAGTGAATTATTATACTCTTAAAGTAACGTGAGAAACTTATTAATAAACTAACATACATTTTGGCATATCTGAATGAAGGCCTTCCTTGAAAAACGCCAAGAAACAGTCATTAGGCTGGCTGGTAAAGTGTCCATATTATACATTTATTTTTAATTTATATCCTAATATATCAAAATGTTGTTGATGTCAAACGCAATTCTCTAATAAAAAGAATAATCTTTATTGTACATTACATAAACAGTTTACATAAAATAATGCATCAAATGACTGACCATGTACATATACCGTGGTCTCGGGAAAATTTGTGTTAGCAGTTAATTTCGTTACTTTTACCAAGTTACCGAGGGTACTAGACCACACCCCGTCCGTCCTCCTTATAATTGGGAGAGACTCGGCGAGCGACAATGCAATTGTTACTAATGAGTTGCAAGTAGTTAGAAGCGGCGATTGTCGCTTACCATCATAGGAAAGTACCATAAACCTGTACAGGTAGCCTTGGTACAGGCGTGAGTAAGTATGTACGAGTATGATAGCCTTAAGTTTGATATTCAAAAACACATAATTTTGTTTAGATACTGGATTTACAAAACACTTCGTTATTCTGTCCAAACTGTGTCTCCAAAAACTTTGTTCAGTATTCGTCGTGCGTAATACACTTGATTTGTATTCATGTTGTGCAGACGCATTGCTTACAGATGATCGTAGTCATGTTTTGTTTATCCAGACAACCGTATTGTTGTTGCGTTATTGCTAACATTGTTTCGTATTATGGAGAAATTAATCTACCTGCCTTGTTGTTCAACACACCTCTATGAGATCTGTAAGGATATGCGAGTTAATCGAATTAAATTGAAACTCGATATTGCTATCATCTTACATTATCTTATTATTATGTAATGGTACATTATTTTGTTCATGGGAACAAAGAAGAAATGTGAGGGATACAAAGAATTCCCGCAAAGCCTTAACACGTACCTAACAGATTTAGCACTTAACATTGGCTTGAGCGACGGGATATAATGGTTAGCGAGTTGTCTTTAATTAATTCATCTGGTTATGACTACTAGTGTCTTTTATTCGTATGTATGAAAATCCGTTCTTGAATCTTCACAAGAGTAACTCTCAACGGTAAGACTATAAAACATGCTACTTTAACAAGTGCTTACATTGTAAACTGCTTTGTCAATTTATAGTGCAATTTACAAGCGTTTTTGTACGACTGATAAGATAAATTAAACACATTTATGACATCATCATTACGCTAAAGGATTTCTTGATGCTCCTTAAGTTTCATCAAGATAATCAGAGCAGGTACGTTTGTGTAACTATGTGCACTAATATTGAATCAACTAGAAAAAGAGTGTTAATTGTCATGGTCAGAACAGTGAAATTATCGTTTCATTCGAAAACTTGGAACCTGAGCGCGGCGTTTCATCTTTGCATCACTATTTTCTTGAACTATAGTCGTTCGCCAATGAACTATAGTCTGTTCAGCCCGGAACATTGATTGTTGATATCTGATATAATTCGATAAGAGCTCAGGGGTACCTAGCCGGAGATTTTAAACGCAATAGCTCGCAGTCAAGTTTAATTATGACTGCTGTAATTACAGAACTTTATCTTTAAAACGACCTTCTCAATAACCCCGCAAGGACAACAAAGTACGAATGTGAATCGATACTCGTTAATTCAGTAATTCAATCTAGTTGCCAGTCGCGAAGGCGTGACTGGAATGTAACCAATGGTCGTGTTACCTTGTTAAAGAGGTAATATATATCCATAGAACCGCTAAGTATACACAATGACTCAAACATCACTTGACCGCCATGGTGTGGGTCACCATGCTGCATTGTTCCATTGTCTGCATTCGCAATGAGTATGGTGACTACCACTCTTGGATTCTGCTGATCATGATGAGAAGGGGCTTCCATGTCCATTAGCCCAAGGCCCCACAAACTCATGGTCTGGTCCGCCCTTGGGTCCCTCATAATTTTTTTATTAAAGTATTTTTGGAAAGTAAACAAACGTTTCAGTATCCCCAGATTAAACTTTCAGTTTCTATTCTATTCTATTTCTATTTTTAAAAAGACAACTCCCACATTAGGAATAAACATCCTGTGTCGTGGGGGACTTTACAAACATACAAGAAACGGACACAAAGAACATCCAGACTCGGGACAACAATTCGTGGATCACACAAAGTGTTGTATCGCGTGGGATTTGAACCCAAGACACTTGGCGCAGTAGCAAGCGGCATGGTGACCGCTTAAACCACTCGGCCAACCGTGCAGTATATAAATATGATTTATTTATAAAACATTTTTTTTATATATTTTTATAAGGGTTTCCAATAAATTAACGTTTTATCAAGTTACTCTTTATTCACCGTGTTACATTAAAAAGGTAGAAGTTGCCAGTCTTAAAAATACTTAAAAATTAATACCATAAACTAAATTACCATAAACTAAATATACTCAACACTTCCCCCTCTCACATATAACAGTTTTACATATTTAAATTTAGATCTTAAAACTAAATAAATTTAAGGCGAATAGCGCTGTGGTGGACGCTTAGTCCTTGTACTCCGACGCAGCGGGTAACTTGGAACTGGTTCAGAGAGCGGAGTAGTGACTGGAGAAGAACTCACTACAATAAGTGAGTCGTTCGACAAGGGTCTCGGAACTGGCTCAGACTCCTTCATCACACTATTTGAATTTAAAGGTACAGGGATATCATCATCCTTACGAATAATAGCTCTTTCACTTATATTTGTAGGACGCATTTGATTTGCATGACGGATAACAATGTCATCTCCCGACCCAATGCTATATTCTACAGAACTTAAGGGTTTAATTATCTTACCTGTAAGCCATTTACCATGTTTAGTATAATCACGAAAAATAACATTGTCTCCCTCTTTAAAATAAGTCTTAGCTTCTGTGTTAGTTACACTATTAGGTATCTTAGCCTGCTTATCCAGAACAGTCTGACGAACATCTGGAATCATTAAATCAAGACGACATCGAATATTGCGTTTAAACATTAGTTCGCAAGGACTACGACCGGTAGTCGCATGTGGTGATTTTCGATAACGCAATAAGAACTGACATAATTTTAGTTCCATGCTACATTTTTGATTCATGCTTTGGCGTAAAGCCTCTTTTACAGTTTGTACGTTGCGTTCAGCTAAGCCATTTGAAGATGGATGGTATGGTGATGATTTTAAATGCTTAATACCGTTTTGCTTACAAAAATTTTCAAATTCGTAAGATGTAAGTTGTGGCCCTCGGTCACTAACCAAGGTCACAGGTAGGCCAAACCTAGCAAAACAATCTTGTAAATTCACAATTGTATTTTCAGTTGTTATACTCTTCATAGGGTATACTTCCAACCATTTAGAGTACGAATCTACAATTATTAGAAAGTAAGAGTTTATAAATGGTCCACAGAAGTCAATGTGAAGTCGTTGCCATGGACCTGAAGGGTATGACCACGGATGGATAGGTACATTATCAACCTGTTTTGAGCGGGAAACACAGCTTACACAATGCTTTGCTGTTTTCTCAATATCTGCATCTATATTTCGCCAATATACATAGCTTCGAGCTAAACCTTTCATTTTCTGAATACCTAAGTGTCCAATATGTAATTCATTTAGTACCTTACTTTGAAGGGCCTTAGGTATACAAACACGGGTACCTCTCATGACTACACCATGTTCCACAGTAAATAATGCCATATCATAAGAACTATTACAGTTAGAAGGATCACAAGTTCCTAAAATTTGTCTTTTTAAAATTGAAAATTCAGAATCAAAATCTGTTAATTTAGCTATTTCCTTTACAGAAACTGGTAGTACATTTAATTGTTCGAGTTGATACATTTCAGCAACATCAATCTGGTTAATAGACGATTCAGTTGGGAAACGTGAGCAAAAGTCAGCATTACTGTGATCTTTTGTATTACGGTATTTAATACTATAGTCAAACTGTTGAAGGAACAATGAATAATGTAATAACCTAATAGCACTCAATGCTGGTGCTGACGCGTTAGCATTAAATATACTTTTTAATGGTTTGCTATCTGTTAATAATGTAAATTTCCTACCAAACAAATAATTAAAAAACTTTTTTACACTCCAATATATGGCTAGTGCCTCTTTATCAATTTGTGAATAGCGTTTTTCAGCTGAATTGAGAGTACGGCTTACAAACATACAAGGTCTTTCAATACCATTATCAACAATGGACAAGCATGCGCCTATAGCATATGCAGATGCATCGGAGGCAAGTACAATTTCCTTTGAAGGGTCGAATAAAGCTAATACACGGTCAGAGCATATTTCACGTTTAACATTTATAAAAGCATTTTCACAAGCTTTATTCCATACAAATTTGACATTGTCATGTAGTAAGTTATAGACAGGTTGCAACATTTTGGCCATGTTAGGTATAAAACGTGCATAATATTGACACAGTCCTACAAAGGATTTAACTTCTGAAACATTCTTAGGAGCAGGTGCATCTTTAATAGCTTTCACCTTTTCATTAGTTTTATGGAGACCATTCTTATCTATTTCAAATCCTAAGTATGAAATTTTATCAGTTAAAATTTGGCACTTTTCTTTTTTTAGTTTAATTCCATTTTCACGACATATTGAAAAGAATTTCTGTAAACGTTTAACATGTGTATCAGGGTCAGGGCTAGCAATTTGCACATCATCATAAAATACTTGCGTGCCCTCCTGTGTAAATAAACTATCCATACACTTTTGCCACTCAGCTGGGGCTGAAGTTACTCCATAGAACATACGTCGGACTCTATATAGCCCTTGAATAGTATTAATGGTTAACAATTTACTAGTCTCATCATCAACAGGCATAGATAAAAAAGCTTCACGTATATCAAATTTGCTAAAGTATTTACACTTACCTATCCTGCTTAAGATTTCCTCGATAACTGGGATTGGATAGTCTGAGGGTGCTACATTTTTGTTAACAGTTATCCTGTAGTCTCCACACAACCTTAAATCACCGTTAGCCTTGATAACAGGAACCACTGGAGTAGCCCAGAGACTATGTTCCACCTTCTCTATGATTCCTTTTGACTCCAAGCGATGAAGCTCGTCGACCATTTTCTCCCGAAGAGCAAAAGGTACGGTTCGTGACTTCTTAAATATTGGAACAGCATCACTTTTAACATGGATGTGTACCTCTTTCTTGATTAGACCAATTTCCTGTGCAAAAACATCTTGAAAATTGTTTACAAGTTTTTCTATTTGATTATTAATATCATGTACCTGATAGACTTTTCCAAAAGTCAGGTTCAATTTAAAAAGCCAATCACGTCCTAGTATAGAATCAAATTTACCATCAACCAAGTATAAAGTTCCAATAAAACTTTGACATTCATATTTAACCTTGACTGAGACTTTCTTATTGATCCAAATCTTTTGTTTATTGTATGTTGATAAAACAAGACTGCACTCCATTATTGGTTTTCCTATTTGAAGTGATTGGTATACAGATGTTGACATTAAGGAATAAGTACTTCCTGTATCTAGCTCTAAAGAACATTCCTTGTCTTCAATTCTAACATTCAACATAATTTTGTTTTTAGGATCCTCATTTAATTGGAAAATGTCTGTCACATCATTATGGTATAATTGTGTTAACTGTCCTGCTTGGCTATCTAATTGGGATGATTGACCAGCTAT
This sequence comes from Spilarctia lutea, assembly GCA_916048165.1. NCBI lineage: Eukaryota > Metazoa > Arthropoda > Insecta > Lepidoptera > Erebidae > Spilarctia > Spilarctia lutea. The sequence continues at coordinate 4,182,021 of OU696479.1, read as the reverse complement.
AACAGTTTTAACTTTACCACATGCCCGTTGAATATGTCCCACTTTAGAGCATTTATGACAAGATTCCTTGATATGTGGGCATCTCGGAGCAGTATGATTACCCAAGCAGCGATAGCAAGTAAACCTTTTGTAAGTAGACGGTGTGACTGCAGACATATACTTGTTATTTGGATTGTATGAATTTGACGACTCACCTTTCTTATAATTGTTTTTAAAATTGTGAGAATTTTGTACCTTGGTTCTTGAGTTGTAGTTGTTATTAAGCTTTTTCACAGTGGCTGATAAATGTAGATCAGCAACTCCCATAGAGGCTAGCTCATCCGCTAGGGCTTTGTCTCGCACCACTTGAAGTGTTAAACCCGGCGTACGTAGAAAATAATTTTGCGTTTTTTTGTCACGCACTCCCGTAACTATTTGATCACGTAGTTCTTCAGATAAGCGTGTTTCATCCTGAAATCCACAATCCAAAGCAATTTTTTTTATATCTTCATAAAAATGTGCAAAACGTTCGCCATCTTGTTGGACGCGCTGTCTAAACTTTTGTCTTTGTGTTGTAATTAATGGCGGCGGTTGCATATGTTTTTCGATTATTTCTATCAAATCATCGAATGACACATCAGTAGGCTTTCTCGGTGCACATAAAATTTTTACCTTTGCGTACATATCCTTGTTGAAACATGTGAGCATCAATGGAACTTTCTTTTTCATGTCCACCTCGTGTACTAGGAAGAAGCATGTCAACCTTTCGACAAAGTTATTGAACTTTTCACTTTCATCGTACTTTTCAAATAGAGGTATAGCGTTTACGTGTTCCTTTGGCATGTTTATTATCCTCGTCGCCACTTTTATATATTTTTATAAGGGTTTCCAATAAATTAACGTTTTATCAAGTTACTCTTTATTCACCGTGTTACATTAAAAAGGTAGAAGTTGCCAGTCTTAAAAATACTTAAAAATTAATACCATAAACTAAATTACCATAAACTAAATATACTCAACAATTTTTTTATAAAACTTCGATAAATAAACAATAAAGTTTGACACTTCAGTAGTCGGCGCTCGCGCATTGTCCATTCGTGTGCGTTTAGTATGTCTTAGTTTGGGGGGTGTGGCTTATTGGTTTTTTGCTACGCAGGAATTATAGGCAAAAGTATGTTCGTAACCGTTCTATCTTGATTTATTTCTGTGATCCTGACCTACTCGACCTTCAAGCAACAATTATCGGAAACCTTTTCCGATAATAGACTCGAAGTAGGACGGTCGTTCCTTCCTCCATTTTATGTTTCGTGAGTTCTAGTGCCTGTCACGATAATCACTTTGCCCTTATTACTTAAGTGGAATTAAAGTTGTAATTTTTTTGTCTTCTGGAGTCTTTTGAAGTATCAAGTCTAAAGATGTTTACAATCACTACATAGTATAAAAAGAAGTCGCTTCCCGTTCTTGTACGTTTAGATCTTTCAAACTACGCAACGTATTTAAAGTCATTCTACGCCAATTAAAGTTGTGATTTAACATCTTTATAAGTATCATCATCACCAGCCCGTTGCAGTCCACTGTTGGACATAAGCCTCTTACAGAGCCAGGTTTGCTGCTTTTTGCATCCAGTCGTCATTTTTACATGTATATTATAAAAGAGAAATCCTACAAATTCAAATATTTCCGTGCGAAGTATTGACAGGTTTCTCTATTACGAGACAGACATTAATACAAAACGTAGTCTTGTATTACGTGTAACGGTACTGAATATTAATATATATTAATATTATAAAGCTGAAGAGTGTGTTTGTTTGAACGCGCTAATTTCAGGAATCGCTGATCCGATTTCAAAAATTCTTTCAGTGTTGGATAGTTTTAGATTTATCGAGGAAGGCTATAGGCTATATATGATCACGCTAATACTAACAGGAGCTGAGCACCAATGAAGAATATTTAAAAAAACGGGGGAAAATTTTCACGCTACGGGCAATAGAAGACGCAAACGAGGTTGCGTGGGTCAGCTAGTTTTCATATAATGTAGGACTATTGAATATCAAACAGGCAAACGTCAGTTTTATGTCAGCTTAAGTCTATGTACATGAATTTATTTATTTAATTTTATTTATTTATCTTCATTTAATACATAAAAAAAACAGTAAAACAAAATGAGTTACAAGGTATTATGTAAGGATGTATAATTTATTTTTATGTTATTCTTTATTGCTAAGTCATGTACAATGCTTTGTAGGGTAGGTAAATGAAATATGTATTATGTATGTGTGTTCATGAAAAATATTTCAATAGTACTCGTAAATAAAAAGACAAGATTTATTGCTCGTAGCTCTGCGTTACTCCTAGCTCTTTAACATAATAATAGTAGTTTTGGTGGGTATAAGTGCAACAGATATAGATACGAATTGTGTGGGTTATAAAAACATAAGTATAGAAATATCAGTATAGTAGAAAGACAGGCATCTGTTAGACATATACCTATCTGTTGGTGAATTCCTACTGTGCGAATTGAATTGCACTTTATTTCCTATCAGTCAAAGTCACTAATAATGCAAAATTATTACGCGAAGTGAGTTATCATAAAACTCATTTCGCGTAATGTAAAATAGAAAAGGTACATAAAACTTTTAATTACTTTTTCTGTTATATACTGGCTGACCCACGCAACCTCGTTTACGTCTCTTATTGCCCATAGTGTAATATTTTCCCCGGTTTTTGTAAAATTATTCATTAGTCTTAGCGTGATGATATATAGCCTACGGCTTTCCTCGATAAATGGACTATCCAACACTGAAAGAATTTTTCAAATCGGACCAGCGGTTTCTTATATTACGGCCTTATAATATTACTTAGTATAGATTTTAAGGTAATACATAGTAGAATCTTCTCCAAAGCCCAAATAAAGTAAAATACCGTACTCCTTTTTAAAAGGTCGGCAACGCACTTGTGACGCTTCTGGTGTTGCATGGGCGGCGGTGATTGCTTATCATCAGGCGATACGTCTGCTCGTATGTCCCTATTTTATAAAAAAAAGTATTTAAGACTTATCTAGTTTTACAATCTTTTTAGCAGTAAAATTGCAGTCGTTATTTCGAAATTAATACTAAGTGGAAATGCTTGACCATAAGTAATAAAAATCATGTATAGTAAGCAGTATAAAGTATTAGTATTGTTAGGCATATAAAACAAAACAGGTTACAATGTTATTTTACACGCTCAATCATTTTATTGAGTCCGAGCGGACATCCGGTCCAGTGAAGCGGTCACTGTATCCGGTTACGAGCTTATAAATAGGTGGGAATTAGGATTTGGGCTACTCTGTTGATAAGGCTGTTTATGGACAAGATAGTTTGAAAACCGGTGTGAAACAGCACCTACGCTGTGTTTCACCGAGTGAGTGAGGATACCCCAACACCTTCCCCCATTTCCCAAAGGCCGGGAACGCACTTGTAACGCCTCTGATGTTGCGGGTGTCCATGGGCGACGGTAATCGCTTACCATCAGGCCGTAAGTCTGCTCGTTTGCCTCCCATTCCTAAAAAAAATAATTAAAGGTCCTGTAAGTTACTATTTAACTCAAAATTCATTTTCAGTCTAGGGTGTAAAGTCCAAGCTCGGTCAGGGTGGTGACGTATGATCTAAACCCTCTCCTGAGAGGAGACCATAGCCCAGCAGTGGAGCATTACGGGTTGTTGGTGTAAAGTCCAAATTCAAATCCAAAATCATTTGTGCAATTAAGCCACTAAGTGACATTTATAAACCTTAAATTTATGCTACAGTTAAAAATCATAGATCGACACAAACTGGATTGTCAAGGTAAATATGGTGAAAACACCAAAATCTACTGCTCGCTTGTGTCGATCTATAACTTCCAGTTTCCAAAGTACGTAGGGCCATATGAGAAGAATACGTGGCGATAAGTCTGCTCGTTTATCCCACTATATACCTAATAAAAAAAAATACTGGCAAATAAACTTATGGTAACTCTTTTTAAAAGTCTTATATTCAGGTACAATAGTGTTAGTATTACATGAATGGTAAACAGTATGCAAGCTGTTGTCACCTGAATTTAATTTTTGAAATGCTCTAAAAGATAACGTACCAACAAAATAAAATCAAAAATAAGTTATTGGATAGTCTAAAATACAAATTGTTTAACTGAACCCTGTTGAGCGGAAAATATCCAACTAGTACGATTCAGGAGCAATCACACATTTGTTTATGTATTAACAGCAATTTAAAATATTCTGGGAAATAGAAAGAACTTCTTAACACCGGTATGCCGTACCGTACCTTAATATTACTTTCTTTAAAAACAAGTACTGCGACTGCACGCTAGATACGACTGTTCGTATAGCGTAGTTGTAAAAGCGGTCGCCTCGTCGTTTTCTACTACCCTGAATGCTTGGGTTCAAACTCCACACTTAATGTGATACAAAAATTGGTGTTCTGAGAATGTATCCGTTTCATGTATGTTGATAAAATCCTCCGCGACACAAGATAATATCTAGTGCGGGATATATATTTAAAAAAAAATTACTGCCATCGGTTGGTTTTAGAAATTCATAAACGTAATAAATCCATAACGTTCAAGTCGTGCACATTAACAGCAGTGCCTTTTTTTTTTTAATAATAAGTTTATTTATTCACTCGTTCTTATATCTATTACAGTAAATACTAGCGATTGTTATAAATCCTAACATTCGTACATTCGTAGGTTAACGTCGGCAGCCATAATGGTATGAAACTGTGCTATAGCTGCCACCGCCTTCCACTTGCAAAAGGTACATTTATAAAAGTAAAACTAGAAACCAAAACAACAATAAAATTATAATATGTAGGTAGGTAGAAGTAAAATAAAAAATAAAGTAGGGAATCGGACTATGTGACTATGCCTTGAACCGCTTTACGTGTCTACATTGTAAACATGAAGATAAAACGTTCTGGTAGTTACACACAAAACGATGAGTGTTCTAGTAACTAATGGTCTGGAGTAATACTTGTTGTATAATCTTCGTTTTTGTTCAGTTTTCAATTTGACTATTTCCTTTATATTTGTTACTGCAGAACTCCTGTTTTATAAACTGCCCTCTAGCCGGATTACATACGTAAATTTAAAAAAAAGAATCTAACTAATATATGGGAATGACGTCTCTCAACGCTAAGTCACGTGTTCAAAACAAAATACTAATGGGTGAGGTTAAAAAAGGAAGAAATACGTATAATAATAATTATAACATACGCTATCTACCCATCAGTGAGTTTTGTGGAAACTGGTCCATTGGTTCCGTCGATTATCTGGCACAACAAACGATTCTTATTTATTTTTTATGGGTTAGGGGGCAAACGAGCAGACGTGTCGCCTGATGGTAAGCGATTACCGCCGCCCATGGACACCCGCAACACCAGAGGCGTCACAAGTGCGTTACCGACCTTTTGGGGATGGGGGAGGGGTTGGGGTATTGGCCTCCGGTATCCTCACTCACTCGGTGAAACACAGTGCAAGCTCTATTTCACATCGGTTTTCTGTGAGGCCGTGGTATCACTCCGGTCGAGCCGGACCCATTCATGCCGAAGCGTGGCTCTTCTGCTCACGGATATTTAATCTATATTATATATATAAAAATATTATGTTGGTTTGTGTACGCTTCAAAAACTCAAAAAGTTCTGCACTGATCGAGCTGAAATTTTAGAATGATATATACCTAATCTGCATCAAGGATTGTTTTTATCTAATTTTTGCATCAGTCACATATCCGCGACCGCGAAAAAGTACGAAAAAACCGACATAAACGCGGGCGGAGCCGCGGGCAACCGCTAGTTACCAATAAAAAAAGGATAGTTATTCTTAAATGTATTTATTTGTATATATATTAATTTCTTTGCAAGTCTACACCACTAACGTGAGAAGCAATATTTATGTTTCCTTTGTACCGATTTATGGATTTCTCGATTTAATCGTAACCTTGTTATGAATGTTAACCGTAAGAAATATAGTGAAAGTGAAAGTAAGAGCGAGTTACTTTGTTTTCATTTATAGTTAATGATCATGTTAGAAGTAATAAAGTATAAAAACAAATAACACTATATTCTTAACGACTTCTTCATTGTAATGTCCATTGGACTTCAGATACAATTTCATACAGTACAGGTGTAACGTGTAATAACCAGTTCTCGAGTAAGTTGTTGGTTTGTTTTAGGGTCTTCCCTGAGCAATAGCACCTCAAAATCCTTTTCATCGCTATGCGGAAATACAATAATAGTTGAAAAATAAGACTTATAAGATTCATCTTTTGTTAATAATAATAATATATCACTTTATTGTACACCAGATGCATTACAAGGTAAACTTAAAATTAGGGAATTACAATTGGCGGCCTTATCGCCCGGAGGCAACCATTGGATGGAGAGAAAACATGAGTAATGGAAAGTGTTGGGTAGTGTCCGGTGTAAGAGTAGGTAAGACGAAAAATAAATAAATGAAAGTAATAAGATTATAGAATACCGTTATAGTAATACATAGTGTGGGTAATGAAATAAATACAAACAAGGAATAAGATAAATATACAGTTAATTACATACTTCAATATTTTTCATGGAATAGGGGCAAAAGAGCAGTCTTGTCACGCCGTAAGGTAAGCGTTTACCACCGTCTATCGCCACCCGCGACACAAGAGGCCGGTGTAACCGTCGGTAACGGGGCGAAGCTAGACAAAAAAATAGAAAGAGTTCCAGAGATTAGCCGAAACAAACACATAGACAGATGAAAATTTAAAAAAATGCTTTTTTTATGTAAGTACCATACTATATTTACTTTCACATAAATTAAGTAATATAACAAATATACACTTCAATTTTATTTATTTATATATTAATCCCACCCATCTCGCGAGGCGAGAATTCATTAGTTAAAAATCAAATAAAACTGTAATTATTTAACCTAGAAATTTAATAAACATATTTGTATATATAAAATATACATTATTATACATATTTGCTTTACAAGGACAAAAAATGATATTACATACATACATATTTGTAATCGTCATGTTCTATTTGTATAATTTAATGTACATACCAATTGTTTACACATTATGTATTATTTGTTCATTGGAGCGAAAAGTACTCTGATATGCAAATGGTAGTGTTGCCAAAGTTACAACAAATTATTTTTAACTACAATTTTAAAATGTTTGTTTCATTATCATTTACGCACCGTTCCTATATAGAGGAGGTATATAACAAAAACCGTCACTACGATCATGACGTACAGCTTTCATTTTATCGCAAAACTCCAGAACCGCTCGACCAATTCGGTTATTTTTTTTCAATATTTTCGTTAAGACACAAGGAAAGATCTTATGGAGAAAAAAGTGAAATGATTGCGAGGAAAGTGTAAAACAACACTTTTCCCATACAAACTATACAGTAAATAGTCTGCAGAACGAAGGCTGTCGAGGCATCTAGTCAAATATAATGTACAAGGCGAACCCCGCGGTACGACAATAAGGAGGCGAAGCTATATCTTTGTAAATGGTAGCCTGTGTTATTCTGATGTATAAGCTATATTATTGTAAAGTTTCATCAAAATCCATTCAGTAGTTTTTGCGTGAAAGAGTAACAAACATCCATCCATCTATTTTTACAAACTTTCGCGTTTATAATATTAGTAGGATAATGAATCCAATTTCTTCTGATGTCCTCTTCAGATGCATTTATTTATTCTTATTTATAAAAGAAGAAAGGAATAATAAAGTAATAATGTTATATTAAATTATACTTTTTTCTTCCACTTTCACCCAATATCAACTAGGCAGAATCCGTTACTTGTGACAAACATACTTGTATTTAATTAACCAAAACACACATTAACTATTAAACTATCTGTGTATCTGTATATTAAAAAAAACCTACATATATATATGCACTAAATTAAAACATCTTTTATACATATGTTTTAAATTGTGGACCTAACAGATTTCAAATATTTAATTCATATGCTACAAAGCTTTTTATACTTATTTTGTCAAACGACACGCGATTTTCAGATATGATTTCAACAAATTACACTGTATACAAATTAGTCCAGTGAACCCAATGTTGACTTTATGCGAAATTTCAAAATTAAATTCCTGACTGCAAATTATTACAGTTACTTTAGACAATAGTTGCACAATAATTTGAGATTTTTTGTCAAGTATTGTCCTAATGCAACTTAATGTTTGTTTCGCAATACACACAGATGTATTCAGTTGAAATGATTAGTATAGTATAGTATAGTATAGTATAGTATAGTATAGTATATAGTTATGCAGTTTGAATGTATGTACCTAAGTATTATGTAACATAATTCAATTAAAATATAGTTTAGAGTTAAAGGTAATTGATTTTGTCCACTCTAAATTTACAAAATTAGGTTTTTTATCAGTGAAGAAAAAGGATTATAAATTCTTCTAACACGTATATGGTGCTTGGTAATGAACTAACACATCTAAATCTGAAGCGGTCTAATTTCAAAGTAATCCTTCGGTATAACAGCTTAGAAATAGGAGAGATATAAGTTTGATATTTTCTTAAAAAAATCACTCCTGCTTTAGGAACATATTTTGTTTCACAATTATAAGGCAAAGATCATTACATTGAGAACAACAGGCCGCACAAATCGTGACCAATGCTTTCAGCCTATCCATTTCTCAGTGTCAAAATCATCCTCTAAAGTCTAGTATATGTCAGACCCGTGGAGCCGAGTTACAATCAGGTTTCGTATTGTAATAGGTATGATTGACGAATCAATTTAACATGTCTTGTATTCAGTGTTATCGTGGCATTCTCATTGATTGATAACTATTCATCAAAACAATTCTTATACACTTTATATTCATACGAACCATTTAGACATTTTGTTGAATTAGGTAAACCAATAGCTTAATTGATAACACTGAGTTATTTATTTTTGTGGCACCTTTATCAGTGATAGCCGAGTAGAAGTCAACAGTTTCTCAGTTTTCTATTCCGCGCTCATCTTCCGAATTTAATGGTGCATGTTAGAAATTAAAGATTACTTGAGTTTAAAAGTGGATAATGTTCTTTAGAGTGAAATATCTACGTGTAGTAAGCAATCAACTTGTGGCGGCAGATGGATCACGTGCTTAGCTTGATCCATATGCCGCCAGCGCCTAGCTTGAATGAAAATGAGACCTCTTAGATTGCAATATTATCCTCTTTCGCACTTACTGTCGCGGTTTTCTTTTAATTTGAGGTCCTCACATCAGATAAGTCCTAATACAATATCATTAAAATATAAAAATTATATCCTCTAAGCACTCTTGAGAAGTTCATGTCCGTACTCTACCTATCAGCAACGTATAAAGGACATTTTAAAATATTACCTCAAAAACTTAGTTTTCCTTCAGCCAGACAATACTGAGGTATACCTACCTAATTCGTGATGAACTAACGTTAATTCTCATATTAAAATCTTCTTCCTAGCCTTATATCCCAAGATTATTTGGGGTCGGCTACTAGTTCCACCTGTTTTACCTGAATATCAGTTTTTCCACGAAGCGACCGGCATCAGACCTCCGGAACCCTGAGGGTGAACTGAAATCGAAGGTTCAAACTAGCGTCAGTTTATTTGAGGGCACTAACTTCTCAATAACGATTACCATATAAGTTCATGGCAATCGGGACCGACGACTTAACGCGATCTCCGAGGCAAGTTAATAAGAATTTCATATACGAAAAACACGATATATTAACTTTGGCCCGACTCGGGAATCGAACCCGACTCTTCTTGACTGGCAGCTAAGTTGTATACGCTAGCCACCAGATCAACGAAGCAGACTCTCATATTAAAAGTATACAATGGAAATGTTCAATATTTTGTGTATTTTATCGTTCTTCTAGAAGTTTCGCTTTATCTATCTGGAATGTAAACGAGTGCATCGAAAGGTTAAATATTTCCTTAGAAAACTTCCGCAGATCTGCCTATCAACTGTAATTTATTACTAAATATTATTAACAAGCCGCCCTCGTAACCTTTGACATATGTTGACAACTTAATTTTAAGGATATTGAATGTGGACATTAATATTATTATAACGAGCATAAAATATGTTTGATTTCCATAGATTCATTGTCAAGATCCGTAATACGAGTAGCTTATAGCGTAATAGCGTCTCAGCAGTCTGGTATACCATGACCAGACCATGATATGGTTTGGGGTCAGGCTTAAGTGTGAGAGATGTGTAAAATTATTAGTATTACTAGCGGCCCGCCCCGGCTTCGCACGGATGGATTTCAGTTCTGATGCACCCACCGACGACACGATTCGTGCATTTTAAATTAGTAATATCTTTCGAATATATTCATTTAAATTACATTCTGTAAGGGGCTATATTGATCTGTATTAAATGCAAAATGTATTAAAGGTACTTAAATGAATAAGGATTAATGCTGTATTGCTTAAAATCATTATTAAGTCATTATTTCTCGTAAAAAGAAAGGAATATAAATGATTATGGTGGGTGGATAAACCTAAGAGACAGACATATACCCTTGTGGACTTTTTTGTGAACCTTCTTAAAATGTTCATTACTGTAGTACATTATTTTGATCGTAGGTTTCACCCAATGTTTGCAATGTAAGCGCAAAAAAATGTGTTTTATTTACGACGTTAGAAACCTCTAAAATTATTAGTGTTTCTTTCGAGAGGAAGGTTTATATGTTAATATAGTAATATTATACATGTATTATACATATAAACCTTCCTCTTGAATCACTCTATCTAATAAAGAAAACCGTATCAAAATCCGTTGTGTAGTTTTAAAGATCTATGCATTTTTAGGGACAGGTAGACAGCGGAAGCGACTTTGTTTCAAACTATGTAGTGATTACTAGTCTATCTATACTAATATTATAAAGAAGTAGTTTGTGTGTTTGTTAAATTGTAGGGGGTAATCTCGGGATCTACTAAACCGATTTTAAAAATTATTTCACCTATAGAAAGCCACATTATTGCTGAGTGTCATAGGCTATATTTTATTTTGGAAAAAAATAGGGTTCCGTAAGAAATTTGGGTTTTTCGGACACAAGGTGTAAAAATCAACCAGAAAAGTTACTTATTTTGCGAAAATTTTCATGCTACGGGCTATATAATAATTTATAAAGATACTAGCTTCGCCTCGCGACGTTGCCTGTGATTATTGTCGTACCGCGGGTAGCACCGCGGGGTTCAGCTAGTTTTAGATAAGTCGAATTATAATTACAAGGTCAATAACGATAGTTAGGACTCACATGCTTTACATTGCTAAATTAGTAACTACTAGATCACTGACCATCGATATCGTGTGTAATCAGCGTAACGTCATAAGGCCGCCATTGTGTTCAAAAGTATAATGGCATAATTATGTTTTTTTAAATTATAGTTTTTTGATGACAATAAACAATACTTTGTTACGGGCAAAGAAATATCTACCAAAACTGCGTTAGTCACTGCACGCGGCTCCATAAATTATTTAGTTCGATTAAATTGATATACATATATGTAGTCACTTTAATATTTTATTAAAGCTTACTAAACGATGCATTCATTCGAATTTTATATAGGTATTTTGATACTTGTTTTACTCTTTTTAGTTCTTTACTTTTATTATGCAGTCGGGTTTCTTGTTTTTTGTTTATTACCTACAAACAACTATGCGAAATGTATGCAAATGTAAAATTTTACAAAGAGAACAATTAAAATTTAATAACTCTGTAAATAAATAGGTATACACTTTAGGTTATTTATAAAAATATCAGTATAGCTCAATCATACGACAAAAGTCATTATTATGGTTTTTGTATTATAAAAGTAATATTATATTACAAACGTTCTTAAAATGTAAGTAACTACTATAGGTAAATGCTTCAAATTTAGATGAACTACAAGTACAAATGAAGTAAGACATTTCCTATGGTATTCTGTAAAGCTTTTGAAAATTAGGCCCATAGAAGTAACGTTAGTTTATTTATGGCACCAAATAATAATATAAATTCTTCATACATTTCAAATAACACAATTCATCGTCATCAACAGCTTTTAACCGTCCATTGCTGGACATAGATCTAACCTGAGAAAAGATTTGCAAATTAATTTTTAAAAAATGTTCGATCACGTACAAATTTGATTTTTAAAAAGTTAACTGTTACACATTTTATTATTATAAATGTATGTTTAGTTTTACCTTTCACTGTAACTTTGGAATTACGTACGATTGCCAGGATGTTGTGAATCTGATGTTTCGCACCTTTTACCGTTATTACTCTCTAGTCTCTGTAATCTTATTAAGTGTGATCTACATAACTCTCCTATTCGTCAAATTTACTTTTAGCAAGGCTTAAGAAAGTGTTATGAAATTTCCGTTATAAGCAAATATATTATATAATTTAGCAAATGATGCGAGTAGATTTAGTTCAAGATTTAGACAAAGAATTATTATTTTTAAATTTAAACAAATGTCGTCTTATCCGCTCCGGATTTAGAGGGTTGCAAATTATTGCGACTAAAAAAAAAGGTATCTCGACTAATCTCAAGATTGGCCAATTTAGAGTTTACAGGAAACCTGTGTAAATGTTATTTCACAAAAATTGTGAGAGTACCGTGCAATAGGAGAGGCCTATGTCCAGCTGTGGACTACAGTGGGTTGATGATGACGATGATGCTGTCTATATAATAAAAAAAACATGATTTTGTTTACTTCAATATTTTGCATAGACACGAAAAAAAATGGGACTTCCCCAACCTGACTTTATCAAAGAGTAAACAAGCGTACCTACTCGGTAACTTTGCACAAAATAATACTAAACTGTATTGCCAACAGTCCGCGTTTTTCTATAGGTAGAATAAATCTACTTACTGTCTTTTTTTAAAGAAAACCTTTAACTAACCTAATATTGTCTATTGTTCAAAGGCGGTGGAAGCGATCCTAGCAAATGTACCAGAATGGCATCCTGCTCCGTTCACAGGCAAGAAAGGTAACTTACCATTAATATCTTTTATAATTTTATGTAATAAAGGGCAAACGAGCAGACGTATCGCCGCAACACCAGAGGCTTCATCAGTGCGTTGCCGGCCTTTGGGGGATGGGTAGATAGATGGGAGGAGGAGTTTGGCGTATGGGCCTCCGGTATCCTTACTCACTCGGTAAAACACAGCCGAAGCGTGGCTCTCCCACAGTGAACCTATTATTGCAACTAGGTAAATAAAGTCGCATATCACATTTTATCAATTATTATTGTAGTAGTATTACTCATTGTAGTTAGGTAATAATTGTTTGTAAATGTCTTTTCGCGCTTTCCACATGAATACGTCACGAACTGTTAAAATTCTTAGGCTACATTCAGTAGGCCAACAAGTTTCATTTCGACTCTTCGATAATGATGTATTGTAGTCTTATTTTGTGCATGCTGTTTAACAACTTTGGATTTCGTTAAAAAAAATCGGCCAAGTGCGAGTCGATCTCGTGCACCGAGGGTTCCGTACAAACCTGTAGGTAACTAAAAATGTATGCCTGCCGCAATTTTTCCTTTATTTGTGCTATAAGACGTTGCTTCGTACCAAATTTCAAAATCCAGAGTTCACGGAAAGTACCCTGTAAGTTTTGATTCCCTTGCGAGTGTCGAAAATTTGCAGAATAATCGGCTGTACCTTTTGATGGCGTTGGCTTAAAAGTTCGATTTTTTCACAGCTCCAAGAAACAGTTTACCTGAGTATTTGATATGAATTTCAGCTTGATACCTCCACGCGTTCCTTAGGAAAAGGGGTTTTACAGACAGACAGACGGACTATAAAGTGATCCTATAAGGGTTCCGTTTTTACCTTTTGTGGTACGGAACCCTAATATTAAAATAATATCTAAGATTTCATCTTAATAAGGCAAGTAACACATTATGTATGCGTAATAACTGCTTAAAAATAAACAACAAAGGAAGACTGTATCATGTACCTACATACTCGTATATAGTGGGATGCTAGCTTCTAGTATTATTTTTTACTATGGTAACTCATTCATTTGTTCATGTCTAGACGTTGAAATGACTCACTAGACCCACAAGGCATTGATTATATTATTATTTATATAACAACGTGACGATCAATGTAATTTATATATTTTAGAGTGGAGACAATTTAATGGCTTTTTTTATTGTATAGGGGGCAAATGAGCAGACGTATCGCCTGATGGTAAGCGATCACCGCCAGCCGTGGACACTCACAACACCAGAGGTGTCACAAGTGCCATGCCGGCCTTTTAAGAAGGAGTACGCTCTTTTCTTAAAGGTTTGAAGGTCGTATGAAGCGCAGGAGCAATACAATGTCCACAATCTTTTTAAAGGACCCAGTGAACTAATGCTTAGCCCCCTTTAAGAGTAAATATTTTCTACTAATACCATGACCAAAGATTATATTGTTTTTAACATACCTATCTACTTCCTTTTTTAGGATAATATACGCTGAGACTTTGTTGTCTGTATTTCAATTTATTTCTTAAAATATAAGCATCACAGTTTACACCAAATCGTTTGCATCCATATTAATTACAACACCAAAATAAAAATTGCAAACACGATATTAAAATATGAAAAGATTAAAAAATAAAAATGTTAACAGAAATCATGTTGTCGTCATCCACGCCTCGCATATATTGATCGAGAACATAAAAATGTATTGATTGCCGTATACTAGGGCTAACTACCTTACCCGCCTGTGTCAAACAACTTACGATATGTGTGGATTTCCGTCTGACTTGTAGTGTATGTGTGTAAACCACCATTCCCGATACCAACAAAGAAATTTAGAAAAAGGATAGTATCCATATTGACGCATTATATTCGAATTTATTATACATATATACATATATACTAATTTACAACTTGTATGTTCTTAAATTGTGATGATATTCTAAATAATGAAAGCAAGGCATTTATTAGCATGTTTGCCTATTTGAAGTATATGTTCGTGGAAGTTTAATTTGCTATCCATTGTCACTCCTAAATCCTTAATTGAGGGAACACGTTCCACTGCTGTGGCAGCAAGATTGTACGTATATTGTAATTAATTGTATTACGAGATCGAGAAAGGTGATAATTTTACATTTGGAGTTGTTAAATGACAATTTGTTTCCAATAGTAATATTGGCTGTATCCAACTGAATAATTTTTATAGTGTTGTTAAGTTACATCGAGTTTAAACTAAATTAAAATAGCTACCTATACGTGGCAAAACTGCACACGAGTTCGACAAATTAATTGCTAATTGTTTACATTTAGTAATTTATTATTTATATAACAAATTCAATTATCAGTTACACACCGTAAACCTCTTATAATATAAACATACGATTCAAAGACCATTCTTGAGAACATCAAAAAATTTGGTCGGTAAAAGTTCGCCGTGGACGATCTCTTCCGACACTTCCACACACATTCGCTCTATAAAGTCCTTTCTTCTATATAATATAGGTATCTCGTATTGTAAGATAAATTTGTGTTATCCATCGTCTCAACGTGGCCAAACCACCCAAGCATGCTCTTTCCAATCTTTGTCACTATCTCTTTCAGTCCGCAACGTTCCCTTATCATTGCATGCTTGATTCTGACACTAATATTCATATCACACACTGGATGATGAAATATAAAAGGAAATATCTATTTTACCGATGTGTCTAGATTTAAATTAAAGCATTATAGATACTACATTGTAGTTGTAGGGCGTTCATAGGCGGTGGTGTTGTTCACGTTATCGGATGATACGTTCTGCTGTCCTGTCATCCTGTAAACAATGGTTTAAATATACTAGATGTTTTAAAGATAAATATATTGTGATTCTATATAGGTATATATACATAGTCACAGTATCTATAAGATAGATAGGTATAGGATGATGAAATCCGTTGCAAGAACGTAGGTATATTTAATGCGAAAAGACAGCTCATTAACAACTATTAATAGACCTGGACATAAGTCTCTTTTTAATAAAACATATTTAATGTAGTTCGGCATAAAAATATATAACATTTAGGATAATCGAATGTTATAATTAGTTAATAGTCGAATTACATTGTTAATAAGTAAAAAAAAAACATTACACTTAATTTTCTGTTCAGTATTGATATTTTATTTCATATTGTACATTTGTATTTCATAATAAACAGTAGTCTTAGTTACTGCAAAATATGCCTGTCAGTGGGTGTGTGTGTGGCGACTTCCACGTACAGTGAAACAGAAATATACCAACTTCAATGCCGTCTAGCGAAGGCACACTTAACTGCTTAGTAATAACTGATGCTGTATTGCATTATGAAGAGGTTCTCACGCCTTTAAGCGTATACATATATACTACTTGCCTACTTCACATATCCTGATTGTAGGATTTTGTCGTTACGCCTTTCGTGTCGGAGGGACCGTACGTGGGAGAGCCACGCTTCAATATTAATGGGCCGGTTCGACCGGAGTGATACCACGGCCTCACAGAAAACCGGTGTGAACCAGCGCTTGCGTTGTGTTTTACCTAGTGAGTGTGGATACCGGAGACCCATACCCCATCCCCTTCCCCATCCTCTAAAGGCCGGCAACGCACTTGTAACCCCTCTGGTGTTGCGGGTGTCCATGGACGGCAGTAATCGCTTACGGTGATACGTCTGCTCGTTTGCCCCTAATTTATAAAATAAAACTTATGTACATAAAGTTTTTTAAAGTGATGCACATCCTACACCGAAACTAAAAACATTATAAACCCCATTTGACTCACCGACGAATAGTTATATCAAGATCGAATTGCCTAAATTTTATTACAAACACGGCCAACACTTCAGGTAGTCTCCAAGCCCCAGGTTTTTCTTTCCGATGCTCTAATGCCAGTGCTTATGGAGGCCGCAGACCGAGAGCAATTAAAAATAGTTAACTTACATATTATATTCTTATATTTTAGCTTCTAAAAAAAGTCCGTTCACCTTGAAAGTCGGTCTCTGTAATAGGAAAGATGATTGTATCGTAAATAAATACCGGATTTCTTCTTCATTAAAACAAATACCTAATACAAAACGTCTCGGAAAATATAATTATTACAGCTTTTCATTTCTATTACAAATTTTAATCAAATAAACATTAAATATATATTGCTCGATTGAATAGTCTAAAACAGTGACGTCACAAGTTTGTCAAGGCGCATTTACCGTATTAATAATATTAGAATAAGTCCTAATCATCACTACACACAAAGAAAGTCCTCCGACGCGTCTCTATGTCTGCCCGTTCGCGATAAACTGAAAAGCAGTCTCCCCCATCCCCCAAAGGTCGGCAACGCACTTGTGACGCCTCTGCTGCTGCGTGTGTAAATGGGCGGCAGTAATCGCTTACCATCAAGTGATACGTCTGCTCGCTTGCCCACTAATCAAAAAAAAAAGCAGCCTCTCGAATTTTTATGTGGTTTTTAGTTATACTTATATAGAGTAATTCTTGAGGAAGTTTGTCGTCTATGTTTCTTAATGTTTTGAGTACATATATTGGGGGTAAAATGTAACGATATTTGTCAAAGACGTCGCAAAAAAGCCAAACATCTCACAGATACATAAGCTATATATTAAATATTCCGTAATGAACCTGTGCAAAGCCGGGGCAGATTGCTAGTATGTGTAAAATAAGTCTTGCGTAAAAAATTATTACCCTGAACTTGCTTAAATATTCGATTAGGTCCTAAATTGTTAATACATCGAACAATTTCTTACTTACTTCCAATTTATGATATACTAGCTGAACTCCGCGGTGCTACCCGCGGTACGACAATAACCACGGGCAACGCCGCGAGATGAAGCTAGTATCTTTATAAGTTGTAGCCTATTTATTATTCTGATGTAAAGCTATATTATTGTAAAGTTTTATCAAAATCCATTCAGTAGTTTTTACGTGAAAGAGCAACAAACATACTCACAAACTTTCGCGTTTAAAATATTAGTAGCATTGTCAAATCTATACAAATAAATAAAATTGGAGTGTCTGTTTGTAATATTAAGATAACCGCTTTCTACTACATGCATATGAATGTATATACGGTATACATACCCAAATATTATTTTTAAAATTTTTGTCTGTCTGTCTGTTTGTCCCGGCTAATCTCAGGAACCACTGGTCCGATTTGAAAAATTCTTTCGGTGTTGGATAGTCCATTTATCGAGGAAGGCTATAGGCTATATATCATCACGCTACTACTAATAGGAGCGGAGCACCAATGAAGAATGTTTCAATATAAGACGCAAACGAGGTTGCGTGCGTCAGCTAGTGTATAATATTGTTGTTGTTTGAGAGCAATCAATTTTATCAAAACATTATATAAACCGTTTGGATCATTACGTTTTAGAGAGTTGTATGAATATATTGAAGAATTCAACGTCATGCCTTTTTGATATTAAATAATAATGATTTTAATTTTGTTGATATTCCTAAGTTGACCTAATACATGTAGTTATGTGGTTTTTGGTATGTAAATTATATTAAATTATACTATACTTATTAGCTTTATTGATAGAATTGAACTTACCCATCCAAAGCCCCCACTTATGTAATTCTTAGTCTAGATTAGACATTTGATGAGAATATAAATATCTAAGCATGACATGCAAGTGAGTCTCAGATAAAGGATTGCATTTGAAATCAGTATATTGGAAATTGGGCTCAAACAATTGAGGTTTCATTTTTGAATTTCTTCTTATTAAAAATATATTAATATCTATACAAATAGAGAAAATTGGAATTGGTGTCCGTTTGTAATATTAAAATAACCGTTTTTTACTAAATGTATTGTAATGTCTGTCTGTTTGTTCCGGCTAATCTCTGGAACAGCAGGACCTATTTTGATGGGGACTTTCACTGATAGGTAGCTGATGATATCAGGAGTAACTTAGACTACTTTTTTTAGACTGCCGTCGCCCCGCGTCGTTACCTTACTCGCGGTACGACGAAAACCGAGGGAAACACCGTTGGGTTCGGCCAGTATATTTTTTTATGTATCGGCCAGTATAATTAAATGGATATACAATCCATTTATTTATCACCATGAAGCATTTAACATAGTTCCTCGTCATGTCGTGACGAAAACTGAACACAAATACTGTTGGATTTTATAGCTTTTCTGATGAAGTGTGTTTGCATACTTTACTTGTAAATTAACAACTGTTTTATTCTCATATTTTGCACGATACTATAATAATAAAATAATCTATAACTAAAAGATAGATAGTAAAATAACATCAGTATACAACATTCGTAAATTGTTTGTAGGTATTGATGTAGCCTCGATTCACTTCTGAACCCGTAATTCTACTCAATAATGTTGTTACGCAACTTGACAGAACACCATTTTTATTGAACTTTTTTATTGCTACATCTTTTTTTTCGTGAACATAATAAATGCTTGTTTACTATCTTTACTAATCTATTTAAACAATCTATTTAAACATTCAATAACTAATAATTATCAGACATCTAACACACAACGCCATCTAGTCCCAAGCTAAGCAGAGCTTGTGTTATGGGTACTAGACAACTGATATAAATACATATATACTTTTTTTTATAAATACATACATATAGAAAACACCTAAACTCCGAAACAGAAATTGGCAGATCATACAAACACTTGGTCCGACTCGGGAATCGAATCCGAGACCTCAAACTCAAGTGAAATGAAGTCTACTCCGTCTATCCGTGTTGCGTCCGTGCGACTATACACATGAAACGACACATGCATAGATTTCGTCGTGCAAATTGTTGTTTTCAAAGCTTTTTTCAACTGCAAATATCTGTTTAAAGGTATTTCATTACATCCTTTGCATCAGTTGGTCAAATTAGAAGGTTACTCGGTGTAACCTGATGAGATGAAGTATGGCTTAGAGCTCAGGTATGAGACTACAGAACCCAAAAGAGGTTCTCAATTTCGATTTTTCAGAATTTCTTAGTAGTTTTTTAAATAAAAAGAAAAAACCTAATGAGAACGATAACTTTTCCTTTATTTGCTTGTTTCTCTTCTAAATAAATTAAGTTGCCATCTAAATTTGGTGACTCAACAACAGTCGTGTAATAAACTAGCCAAAAATATATATAAAATTGAGAAAAGTGCAGCTAGACGATTAAGAAAGTGCAACAATTACTCAATGCAATGTCGACTTCCTAGTATAAGTTAAAACACTAGTTCCTAGTTCCTCGTATTTATCATGTTAGCCTTGATTGCTAAGCTAACGGTTCATGTGTTGTTATACGGGTAAACGCATTGCTTGAAAATGTAATATAACCTATATTAGACTACTTTAGGTATTGTTGTTCACTAGTTTATTCGACTAAAATACATTAAGATTCATTAACATCCATACTAATCTATACTAATATTATAAAGCTGAAGAGTTTGTTTGTTTGAACGCGCTAATCTCAGGAACCGCTGGTCCGATTTGAAAAATTCTTTAAGTGTTGGATAGTCCATTTATTGAGGATATAGGCTAAATTTATATAATCACGATTATACTAATAGAAGTGCTTACAAATAAAGAATGTTTCAAAAACAGGGGAAAAATTTACACGCTACGTGCAATAGAAAACGCAAACGAGATTGCGTGGGTCAGCTAGTATATTATAAATTCGAAGATAAAGTTGTCTGTATGTATTTCTTTCACGACTAAACCGTAACATTATTGTCGAATACCGCGATAATTATTTTTCGGGATAATAATAACTTTACTTCTTTATAATAAACTAGTTGAACCCCGCGGTGCTACCCGCGGTACGATGATAACTGCGGGCAACGCCGCGAGGCGAAGCTATATCTTTATAAATAGTAGCCTATGTGTTATTCTGATGTATAAGCTATATTGTGGTAAAGTTTCATTCAAATCCATTCAGTAGTTTTTACGTGAAAGAGTAACAAACATCCATACATACATACATCCATACTTACAAACTTTCGCCTTTATAATAGTAGTAGGATAAATAAATCAATATTTCGGACATCTAACACACAACGTCATCTAATACCAAGCTAAGCAGAGCTTGTGTTATGGGTACTAGAAAACTGATATAAATACATATACTTTTTTTTGTAAATACATACGAGTACATATATTATACATAGAAAAACACAAATAATAATATTTGTATAAATTGGATTGCTACTTAGCTGCCAAATAAGATCGTTGCATACTATAAGTAAATTTGAAACAGTAAACTTTTATGGTGTACAGTTCTGAAATTATTTTTTATCGGATTAAACGGATGTATTTAATTGAATATTTGTTATTTTATGGGCAGGGGTTGTGTGAATATTAACGACCCATGCCTACACCGATAACAATACGCCTATCGCATGTGCTAATTTAAACTGTACCTAGAAATTTGTGTCACAATCGTTAAGTTTTAAGAGTGCACTTTTTTATGAGCTGTTTAAAAAATAGGACTTAGGTTAAAATCGTCTCAAAACATATTAAGAACGACATTTCACACAATGACTCATCTCATTGTTAATAATAAGAATTATTATAACCAAAATATGCTACTTTTGGTCTTTACCTATTTGAGCAGTTAATTAAAATTAATACAATCCTCGAAAGACTAGTAACTCGCTTGGAACTCCAGGAGTTACATGCATTTATGGGCCGCGGGAGTCATATTTATCTATGATGTACTCTTAACCGATTTTGGCCTCGGCGGACAGTCTCAATGGAGACCAGCCAACTATGCACTTAATATTATAGTGCACAAGTGTGCGCGTCTGTTTCTTCACTCTCACAGTCCGATGAGACGGTTATCCGATAGGACCGGGGAGAGATCAGGCGCAGAATCGACAGCTTTACGTTCTCTCTGAGGCACAGGGTTAAGAGCTCAAATCCAAGCTGTTATTAAGCATTTATACCTATAATCGAGAAAACGAATAACATCCTTTTGCCCGACCCGGGAATCGAACCCGAGACCTCTAGATTGGTAATCGCATGCACTAACCGCTAGGACAACGAGGGAGTTAAAATGTAATATATTTTAGAAATATTTATTGGTTGGTATTATGTAACATTCTTTTGAATAAACTCGTCAACTACTAAGATAGGATTTTTTTTTTATGTAACTTATGTTTATTACCTACAAAACATTCATTAATTAGGTTATATTATTACAAATTAGCATGTATGTTGGTATGTATGTAACATTTTCTGTTGTCCAGAGGAGAAGACCGAAGTAGAGGACACGGGGCGTCTGCGATGCGATACGTTCGATATCCAGCGTGTATTACAGAATGGCGCCCACCTCATGGGCTCTGAGGGGAATGAGTATGATCTCGAAGAAGAAGCGCTCAACGGTGCTGGTAAGCCTTCAAATTTGCTTTGTTTTTAAACCCATAACTTGATTTGGTCGGTCAATAAGCTTCTTTTTCCAGCCATTTTTCTCATAAGTCCACAACGATACTATTAACTTCGATATTTCACGCGGACCGTTAATAGATCTGATAGAAAGACTGGATTGACTGTTGCCTAGAAATACTTAGGACTGTGGTTCACTTGCACGCAAAAAACCCTGTCTGGGTCTCACCTCCATATAACACCAAATTGGGAATGAAAGCCAAAACCAGTTGCCTTCTATAAGTATGTGAAGTTGCTCTTTTATTGCAGAAACCAAGGAGCGTTTGGCGAAGCAGCGGCAACAGTTAAATGCCCGTTTGGGACTCGACGTCGCTGCAAACCTCGGCGTTGATCTCAACACTATGTATACCAATGAGGACTTGTGTCCTATCAAACCTACTGTTCAAAAGACTGAACCAACAAGGGTAAGTTGAAGCTGTTGCCAATCTCTCGTTATCTTTTATCTGTATGATTATATACCTTAACTAAATAACACACAGGCACCCCTCCATCCCTTTAAGGGTGGACAACATATATTCCATCCCGTTACCGAAAGCTGTCGGCATCAAATACTGTCATCATGAAATTGTTGTTTTGAATCTATCACTGTCGGACCCTGATGGAGATTTGTTTAATAAAATAATTTATATTAAAAACGGTAACAAATACAATTAGAATTTAATAAAAAGAAAAAAACCTGTAAAATGTAATCTTTAATGTTATAAATACCCTTCCATTAAAGACTTTCAATTGATCTTTTTTATTCATTCTCATGATAGACGTTAAGGGTTCACACGATCAATGATTATCAAAAGAATAAAAACTATCTTCAATCAGTTTATGTTCAGAGTGATATGGTAAAATTAGTTTGAAGTCAAAACTTCTAAATACAACAAAGACGCAATGTTTATACACTCTTTTGCAAAAAAAACGGGCACTTAAGCAAAGAACTATTTTATAGTTACTATTAGTTTGTTTGACAATTTTAGGTACTGTTATCCTCAGAATTTCATAAATTAATTAGGAAGGAATAGGTATCATCAGTTTTATCATAACATTTTGATTAAATTATTGAGAAATAATGTTTAAGCTCAAAACACTATTATTGTACCTGCTCGCTAAATAAAAATGAAACGCGTTAATTTCTTTGTTTTTCTTGAATATATTAAAAGCAGATAAAAGTTTAGTATTGAGTGTGACCCCCTCTTGTTGAAATCACGGCTTGCATTCATCTGGGCATGCTAGCGAGTATATTTTTTATGGTTTCTTGGGGAATACGTTCCCACTCCGCGGTAATCACATTCTTTAGCTCTCTGATGGTCTGCGGAGCCGGCTGCACTGATCTCACTCGTCGCTTCAGAACGTCCCTAAGACATGCTCTATGGGATTGAGGTCCGGACTTCTAGCTGGCCAGTCCAAACGACGAATTCCGACTTCTAGCATATACGCTTCCACATCGCCAGACCGATGGGCGCGAGCGTTGTCGTCCATAAAAAATGAGTTTTTGCCAAGAGCTGTTAAAGCGGGTTGTGCATAAGGAATTAGAACTTCCGTTATGTATCGGTGTCCAGTCAGTGTACCGTTTTCGATGAAGACTAACTCCGTACGATCCATGGAATTTATTCCTGCCCAAAACATAACAGAGCTCCCTCCATAAGGTGTGATTTCTTCAAAACATGCCGCTGCAAAGCGTTCTCCTCGTCTACGTAGCACTCGCCGACGTCGGTCTTCACCATGCAGAGATATCCTGGCTTCATCGGAGAACAATATCCTATCCCAGTCTTCATGAGTCCATGACACACAACTTCGAGCGAAGCTAAGCCTGGCAACTCGATGTCCACGGAGTAATTTAGGGCCGCGTGCCGGGCGATGACTGTGTATATTAGCAGCGAGAAGCCTCCTCCTGACCATCCATAGACTAATTTGCACATTTCTTACTTCTTCGAGGCTGTTCTTGAGGTCCACATAAGAAGATTTGCGATTTCTCAACGCTTGACTAACTAGAAAATGATCATCCCGTGGTTCGGTACATGTCTTTCTGCCAGAACCAGGCCTTCTCTAGACGGAACCGGTCTCTTGATAGCGCTGCCAGGTCCTTTGAACTGTCGACCGACTCACATTTAGCCTCTGAGCGACGAAGCATTGGCTGCAACCTTCTTCAAGCAGCGCAATAATTTTGCTCGCTTTTATCACTTTATCTACCATTTTCGGGATTGCTAAACAGCAATAACAATACTTTTAAATGTCAAGGACATCAGATAATTTAATAAAAATTGTCAAAAAGTTAATTAGAGTCTATATTAACTATAGGGAATTCGCGCCACAAAATGTAGTTAAAAGTTGTTTTCTTTGAAAACCAGGCTCAGTCAAAAATTTGAATTTGGAACGTACTATTATAAACATTATGGCACTTTTATAACTGGCCAGTAACATGTTCAAATGATTAAAACTTTTTTGGTATTTTATTTTTTTCAGCCAGGAAGAAAATCGAAACCGCCCGTTTTTTTTGCAAATGAGTGTATTTTCAACTGCTGGACCAATGACTGTTGTTTTATTAGTTCTTTCTAAACGGTTTTAGTCATATTATACGTGTATATAATAACGAATTTCTCTATTATGAAGTAGATAAATTAATTTAATATAGTTTAGATATTTTACTTTTATCAAGATTTTCAATAAACACAAATGAGAGGGTCAAAAACAAAACATGCTTTAAACGTATTACTTTTTTACAGAGGCCAATACAAGAAATAGTTTCATCAACAAAACCTCTAAGCTCCCGGGAGATAAACCTGGCCAAACGGAAAGCACGCCTGGCTTTCAGCAAACAAAAGTCCAGAGACTGCAGCGAGGATGGCCCTTCTGCACCATCCACTCCAACACCCGTTGAACCTGATAGAAAGAAAATAAAGTTAGAACAGCCTGAGGAATTTATTTGTGAGTACTATCTTACTTAATCTATCTTTAATAAAAAATAGACACACATAATAAGTTGCGTAAATATATAGTACGAGCATTCGCTTCGTAAACAGTTAGTTTCGCAAAAATAATGTGTAAAACAATTTTATTTATTAATCTTTACACATCTTGAAGAAAAGTCCGCGACAATTTTTTCTATGGTAAACATACTATACTACTACATATATATACTGTTTAACATAACTACGCGAGTAATAGAAGAGGCAGACAAGATTGTGTGTTTTTTATTTCGCTGTTTAAATTTAAAAAGGACCAACTTTAGCACAACCGATTTAATGAAGAAGAAAATGTTTGTAATCGCTTCTCAAATAACGAAGAAAAACAAAGGGAAATTCCTTCCGATTGCAATTCAGTTCCAAAATCACATATAAAATCCAAAGGGATTCCACTTTTTTTCACTTAAAGTAAAGGATAACTACTTATTTTTTCCAAGGTTAAGTCCTTTACATTCTTCGCATCCTGAGTCACTATTTAATATTCGCGATCTTGCTACAATGTCTTTACGATTTCTTACTTTGTAGTCATATATTTAAATTTGCTTCTATAGAACTCTAAAACGTTATTTCGGACTATTATAATTACCCATGTAAAACATTAATGAGTGTACATACTGCACCGCTTTCCATAAAGTAACAAAGGTGCGTTGACCGGCTTGGGCGTGTCATCGTAATCAACTCAATACGAAATACGAGTAATTTCTAGAACGTTCCACTTTAACCAAGTAACGGGGGTATCGAATTAAGTAATGAGGAATCTTGCATGGAGTCTATAATTAAGAGGGCCACGCCTATGATGATGAACTAAGTATAACTATTGTTTGGCGAATGTGATGAAGGTTACGGCTATTTTACTAAGTTTTTCTTCCAGTTTTTGTATTCAATTTAGTCTTAGGCACTGGTGGTTGATAATAATCATTAAGGTATATTTGCGCACAATTAAGGTACTCCGTTACTCCGGCACAAATATTTGTAGATCATATAAACATTTGGTCCGACCCGGGAATCGAACCCGAGACCTCAAGAACAGTAATTGCATACGCTACCACTGTGCCACAGAGGCAGTAAAGTCAAATAGTACCAAGGATTACTGCAGTAAAAATATTCTAGACTAGCTGTTACTTTTCAAACATTCTCGGCTCCTATCAATCAAAACGTGATGTTTAACTATCCTATCTTAGGCATGCCAGCAAAAAAGACATTAAAAAAAACGTGAAAATCGATTAGACAGTTTCGAAATTCATCGTGAGCAACAACGAAACATAAGAATCCTACTACTATTATAAAGGCGAAAGTTTGTAAGTATGGATGTATGTATGTATGGATGTTTGTTACTCTTTCACGTAAAAACTACTGAATGGATTTGAATGAAACTTTACCACAATATAGCTTATACATCAGAATAACACATAGGCTACTATTTATAAAGATATAGCTTCGCCTCGCGGCGTTGCCCGCAGTTATCATCGTACCGCGGGTAGCACCGCGGGGTTCAGCTAGTTATTTATAAATAGATTGACTTTAAAACTTTAATAGCAATCTGTATAGTTTATGAGTTCAAATGTCACTCGGCTCACTACCATCGTGAACCCTTTTCAAATTATCTCTTATTTAGCTTAGGTCATTGGGTTAACAAGCATACTAGGAATGTGTGACCACCCACGTATCATGAAGAAAGGGAAGAGTACAATGAGTAAGCGGTTTTCTGACATTAACGCTATATTCGTGATTCCCTTCATCATCTATTCTCTTTAAATAGAAATAAATAAAATTAATCTCAAAAAGTATGTATCGACTGCACTAAATTGGATTTTAAAGGATTGGATTTGTAAAGAAAAAAAATAAATAAAAATCGGAGGTATTAAATAGTCCTATATACTGAGGACCTTCGGACAGTTAGCGGTACGAAGTTCGCCGGGTCATTTAGTAGTATATAATATTATCTTTTACATTTCCTTCGAAATTCATTGAAATTCTTACTTGCTTACTAAGACAAAAATAATTTTCCTACTCATGCGATAATCGTTAACGGAAATGCCGCATGTGTGACGTATGAACTTGACTGTTATGTACCTAACATTAATATGTGAAATATACAACACTACAAGGGCTAGCAGTAATCATTTACACACACACAGAATAACACAAACTTGGGAAACGATATTAATAAACAACATTCCAAAGGACTTATAACGCTTTACAAATAAATCCGACACAAGCAGGAAGGACATCATTGCTTTTAACAATCTTTTATTAGCTTCACCTGTATTTTTGTTTGTGCCCGCCTTTTGAAACGCGTTTTTTTTTTCATTATTTAAAAAAAAAATCATCAACCCATCAGGCGATACATCTGCTCTTTTGCCCATTTTCAAATTTTTTTTTATCTAATATGTAAAATTCGCGGTTCATGGTGTTTGCTACCAAACTTCTCGGAATGGGTTGCACTGATTTTTATGAAAATTTTGTTTGCATGTGAGGTAGGTCTGAGAATCGACCAATATATATTTTTCATATCCCTAAATGATAAGGGTGACCCACCTCTTACTTTTTATTTTATTTTTATATGGCAAAACAACGCGTGCCGGGTCAGATTGTTTTTATATGTATTTGCTATGATGCTATTTAATTGTTGTACCCTGACACGTTCCATTGTGACACATTAAAATTGCATGTATGAAAAATGAGCAAATAAATTGATTCAAAAAATAATTGATTTTTTAACCGTACCACAAAACAACTTAACATTTTTAGAAATGTATAGGTACTACATTATGTATAAACATTTTCCTTGTTCAGTTACATGCCTACATCTATCTGAATAGACTGTTTTAGAATCGTTGTAGTAACTGCATGTATCTATGTTCTTACCACTTATATTCAGTTAGGGATGCGTTCAATAAGATCTAAGTGGACCTTAAATTACTGCATGTTCCGTTGACCCACTTATCAGTAGTGACATCTACTCGCTGCACTGTTTGCGTGACATTCGTCATTCTAATGTAACACGAATTGTTTCGCTTTTCTTTTGAAATGTGTTATATATTAATTTTTAGACTATTGAATTTGATTTTTTACGGGTTACTTAATTTATGTTAAAAAGGAATCATCAAAATCGGTTCGGTTCATAAACGGTCGAAATGAGAAACCTCCTCAATCCTCCTCCATAAATGTTTTATTGATTTATTGCACTCTTTTATCGGGATAAACTATTTTTAAATATTCAGTTACATAATGCACACTTAATGTGTAGACAGTATTACCATGAAGGGACCCTCGAACACGTTGTTTAATGTCCTGGTTAGGCTTACTTTAGGAGTAGTAAAGTCGTAATATCGTTTCAAAAGTTTGTGTAATAAATATTATGTATGTGTGTACATCATTACTACTAGCTCTTACAATCTTGTGTATTTAACACATCAATGTTACATGATATTTTAAGTTTCCGTTAACCTTAATTGCATGAGTATGATTTTTTTATCTTGGTGAGCAAGTTAAACATTCAATAAATATCTGAGTAAATAAAATACTGTCCTCATCTTTGGACGTGGGCACCCCTGTATCAGCACCTCCCTCTGGACCGGGTTCAACGGTGAGCGACTCAAATCGTCGATTGCCAAGAAGTTTCAATTCGGCTAGAATCTGGCGTTGCGTAGAGATGTGGCATCGCCGTGTATCTTCTACAGCATTTACTATGGAGTACCCCGAGGAATTGTTCGAACTGATCTCCGCCGCCTCTATCCGCCATCGTCATACGCAACACCAGTACCAGTTTCTGCCTCGCACAACAAAACTGAGGAATGAACTGTCGCCTGCGGTATTTTCGGACCCATACGACCTTCAAACCTTTAAGAAAAGAGCGTACTTCTTCTTAAAAGACCGGCAATGCACTTGTAACGCCTCTATTGTTGTGGGTGTCCATGGGCGGCGGATATTGTTTACTATCAGATGATACGTCTGCTCATTTGCCCCGTATTCCATGAAAAAAGTCTAAAAGTTTTCACCCCCAATATCAAAAATTCGCAAGTCCAAGAATAAATTAATGAGATGTCATTAATACATTTTTGTATCATCAACGTCTTTAATAGTTCACTGCCGGACATAAGTCTCTTCTTATAAATGAGGTACATTTTTGTATTTGCAGTCATGAATCATAAATAAAAATATTTCATTTGTGTTCAGTCGAAACCAGTGCTCCAGTACCTGATTGCTCCGGATCTTGGGGAGAGTGCACACGATGGCCTCTCGAAACCTGGGTGGGAGCCCTACAAGCACAGTTGTTCAGTGCAGCATGGGAATCACGACACGGCGCCGCCAGCGCGTTGAGAGAACTGTTGCGCGCCAAGATCGTCAGCTCGGCTGGACATGACGCCTTCATGACTGCTCAAGAGGTAAAAATCCAAAAACTGACTTCGTTTCTATTGTTGTTAGTATGCACGGATGGCGCAGTGGTTTAAATAGTCACCTTGCCATATACAACCACATAGGACAACACTTTGTGTGATCCACAAATTGTTGGTCTGGTTGGCCACACAGGATTTGTTCCTAGTGCACTCTGTTTTTTAAAAATGATTTTGTCGATGTAAATGGCAATGACGTCGTCTGATATATGTCTGATCTTTATTATTTAAAACAACATGTTTTAATTTATTTGATAAACGAACGGAGACGAAGTAACTCATTAAAATTTTATTTGTTGCATTCAGTGTGTTATTGTACGTTCTATTTCTAGATGGAACAGGCTCATCAAGAATGGTTGGAAGACATGGCACTTCGGTTACTCTGTGTCTTAGCATTAGACCGCTTCGGGGACTTCATTTCGGACCAGGTAATAATGGATTCTTTTACTAAGTTTATAAGAAATGTTGCCTACTTTTAGCCCAGTAATGTGTATAATATATACTTTTAATTACCTCGTAGGTAGTGGCCCCAGTTCGAGAAACGTGTGCACAGACTTTAGGAGTGGCACTCGCGCAATTAGCCACTGACCGAGTACGGAAGGTGGCAGAACTCTTGGCATCCTTGTCTACCCATCCACAGTGGGAGGCGAGGCACGGAGCGCTACTAGGATTCAAATACCTGCTTGCTGCTAGACAGGTCAGTCCGTCAACTCGCAATATATTCTCTGTAATCATTGAAATTCGTGGGAGAGCCACGCTTCGGCATGAATGGGCCGGCTCGACCGGAGTGATACCACGGCCTCACAGAAAACCGGTGTGAAATAGCGCTTGCGCTGTGTTTCACCGAGTGAGTGAGGATACCGGAGGTCCATACCTGGAATGGGGGGAGGCCCATTCCCTCTCCCCATCCCCCAAAGGTCGGCAACGCACTTGTGACGCTTATAGTGTTGCGGGTGTCCATGGGCGGCGGTAATCGCTTACCATCAGGTGATGCGTCTGCTCGTTTGCCCTCTATTCAATAAAAAAAAATATAAAAAAATTGAACAATCAATAACGATATATTTTGATGTCAAAACTAATGCTTAGTTACTTGGTATATTTGCTATATATATTATGAGATATAAGTAACCACGACGTTTGTATTTGTTTCTCAAATTTGAATTTACTTGCATAGATACCGCTAAGAAGTTTAACTAATCGAGAATTATGTAAACCTGAGGCTATAATGGGTTGTTTTTTATGTTTGAAAGAACATATTACATATTGACTGCCCCGGTGGCGTAGTGGTAGCGTATACGACTGCTAAGCTTGAGGTCTCGGGTTCGATTTCCGGGTCGGACCAAATGTTTGTATGATCTGCAAATATTTGATTGGGAGTTTGGGTTTTTCTATGTATCTATGTAATTAGAAAAAAAAAGTATATAAGAATTTATATCAGTTTTCTATTACCCATAACATAAGCGTGCGTTAGATGTCCGAAATATTTATTATTATATTAGGCAAAACAAATTATTTATAATAACAAATCATAAGTGTAAATGAAGGTAGTTAAATAATTAGCTTCTCTTGATATCATTCTATCCTTCGTTTACAGGAGGTAGCATGTGAAAGCGGTGCCTTGGAACACCTAATGCGGGGTCTGGGGGATGTCGCCGAAGATGTATCAGCTGTGGCAGCTGGCGCCCTGGCCCCTGCAGCAGGGGCACTAGCCAGGGTCAGAGCCGGATCCGTCCGGGATGTGGTAGCAAGGTTATGGAGATTGCTACGAGATCAGGACGAGCTAGCAGCCCCGGCTAATTCGTACATGGCGCTTTTGGCTGCGTTAATGGCTTTACCTGAACCTGCTAGTTTACTTCAGTAAGTATACTATAATGTTTTTAAATTTAATGTATCGCATTTATTGATCCTCACCGGCTTCAAATCGATGAGTTTATTCGAAAGACCAAATGTTGGGCTGTCTATCATAAACAAACTTAAATAGTACACTTGTAAATGGACTGTATCGCTTCACCTTCGTAGATGTATAAATAGTGTTATTCATATTATATTTATAAGTAATCCAAAGAAACGTGGGAGAGCTATGCTTTAGCCTTTGCGCTATGTTTCACCGAGTGAGTGAGGATACCGGAGGCCCATACCCCAACCCCCCCCCATCCCCTTTCCCATCCCCCAAAGGTCGGCAACGCACTTGTGACGCCTTTGGTGTTGCGGGTGTCCATGGGCGGCGGTAATCTTACTTACCATCAGGTGATACGTCTGCTCGTTTGCCCACTATCCAATAAAAAAAAAAAAAAACTGATACATGTCTTTCGTACATTTCGTCAATTATTACCATGTGATATGTGCGTCTCTCATTCGCAACCAGCTATAAAAACCATGTACTATTTGTTTACAGCCCCATCGACTTAGCTGATGTACTCCCTCGTCTTTGGCCATACTTGGATCACTCGACGAGCTCCGTTCGAAAAGCGACTTTACAGACATTACGCACTTTGACCAGACCTCTAGTCACTCACAAAAATATAAAAAACAACGGTCACACAGACACTAATGGTAACACTGATATAAACACTAACGTGGTCTCTGAAGAGTATTTGGAATGGACTCCGGAGTTGCTTCAGGAGGCAATGAGGCATATCTATCAGAGAGTTCTATTTGAACATGTTCATGAAATTCAAGAAATCGCTGTGCAGGTGAATTTTTTAACTCTTTTTATACTATTATCTTGATTAATCGGTAGCAGTAACTTCATAGGTAGTAAGATTGAAACATATCAATAAGCCAAAACCTATTTTACTGTCTTTGCCTTATAACTTACTTATTGTTGTCATTGATAACACAAAGAAATATGAAGCTCTAGATGTCGTACTAAAGAAATAATGCAAAATATGCATTTAAAACTGTCAAAAGAATAATATATAGGGTATATAGTATATTTAGTAGCAAACGGCAGAGAGATTTTTTAATATTATTTTTTTCTAAAAATAATCAAGAAACTGATCATCGCATGCACCTCAAATTTTATTATTCAAATACTGGCTTCACTTGTTTGTTTTATTCACTTGTTGTAATAGGTTAGATACTTGGGGATCTTACTAATAACATTATAACATTTATTTGAATTACTTGCAGGTGTGGGAGAACTTCCTAAAGTACGCGTCGTTAGGAGTGATCCTCCTGGCGGCGTGTCCCATGCTCGCCACGTGGCTGTGCCTGGCCATGCAGCCCGCCAGGCTCAGCGTCGACCCTCTGCTACTGCTACATCCACCTCCGAAGGTCAGCTTCTGGTTACATTTCATATTTAAATTGACTTGCTTATTACTAATACGGATTTTATGGGTTTATTTAGGTTTTGGAAAATAAATTTATTTATTTTATATTATTACTAGCGACCCGCCCCGGCTTCGCACGGGTGCAATGCTGATACTAAATTAAATACACTACAGAAAAACTATGAACGTTGTATATAAAAACATAGCGGCCCGCTCCGACTTTGCACGGGCATAAAATAGAAACCTCTAAAATTAGCAATGTTGCCTTCGTATATGATGCATGTATTATACATATAAACCTTCCTCTTGAATCACTCTATCTATTGGAAAAAACCGCATCAAAATCCGTTGCGTAGTTTTAAAGATTTAAGCGCACATAGGGATATAGGGACAGAAAAGGCGACTTTGTTTTATACTATGTAGTGATTTAAATCCTTATGTTCCCAACACTAAGCTGCTGTATTGATTGTCTCAGTAAAACAAAAAAACTGATCAAAAAAAAAGATTCACACACGATAGAAGTGAAACTTCAGTAAATTGACAAAACGAATGAGATGAATATATATATAACAAGGGTAGGATAATTACAAAGTTTATTTATTACACACACACACCGACATTTGCTCTCTCGCTCTGGCTCACTAATTACAGGCGACTTTTTGTATTTGTGTCTTTTACCTGTCGTTTTTTCCGTTGCATCCAGTTTGAAATCATAACGATTCTAAAGAAGTTTCACTTCAATAATACGAGATGGCACTTCGTTCACCTTTTTTTTTCCCTTTCTCTCATTATTATTTGTCCAAATTAAACTGTCTTTACTTAGGTCAGTAGTTAGAAGAATTTGACTCGATGTCTGATCGATGAACGTCTTTGTGTAATTCCAGGAGCGACGTACGCGCACGAGCTCTCAGCCGCTGGACAGCCTCAGCTTGCCTCCCGAGCTGCGCCCCAGCCAGAAGTGGTATATCGGCGGTTCCGAATCGCAGCAATCTGCCCTCCGAGATAGGAACGTGCCGAGGGCGAGGTGCCTCGCTTCTAACATATTAGGTACTCTACTACCAGATATTTACTT
The DNA here is from genome assembly GCA_916048165.1 of Spilarctia lutea. Taxonomy (NCBI): domain Eukaryota; kingdom Metazoa; phylum Arthropoda; class Insecta; order Lepidoptera; family Erebidae; genus Spilarctia; species Spilarctia lutea. The sequence continues at coordinate 4,147,909 of OU696479.1, read as the reverse complement.
TAATTCACTGTACTGATGACGTTTTAGCGGTCATCCTCACACTTATTACTGTGCTAAATGTTGTGAGTTTGATCCCCCTAAGACAACACTGTGCGATGGACGTGCGAGGATTTTGTCTCAGAATGTTGTTCGGAGTCTATATGTTCTTTTCTAAACCTGAACATTGTTGTATTTTCCAGGTTATCTGTCATGTTACCTGGTTCAACCCGCACCTGGTATAGAGTACAAATCTGAAGATGAGAGCCCTATAGACTGTTATGTTAAGGTATGTCACCACCATTATCACTTTCATAATAGTTCTCTACATAACTTAACTTTGCCTTACTTAATTTATTATTACTAATGTGACTTTATTTCACTTTCAACGTCTCGAACTAAACAACAAACAAACTGACTTCCGTATTTATAATATTAAATAAACATTGTTTACGGGAATTATTTTAATGTACGTATGCAATGCACGTATGGTATGTACTTAACATTTGTCGTAGGTTAACAATTCTCGTTAACAAAATCAGGAATGCACTAGTTTAAATGTTTATATTGTTACGAGCTGGGTATTGACCAAATTAAAGTAGTCGATTAATTACCAAAAATAACACAATATTTATTAATAACACTTTTTACAATAAGAAATCACTAAATCACTTGTTAGTCGCACTAGAAGATCTCTTCGATGTTTATCCGCTGTATCGTGAAACAATACTGTATCTACGGCCAACACGTTCCGCTTTTATATGGCCGTGGAAATTACTCGAAACTACGAAAATATTCGATCGATGTCTCTAGGCTAAATAGATTACTCTAGAGCTGCTTGTAGCGCCATCTAGCGTCGAGTAATCGTCATAATGCACACAGTTGCGCGCTTTCCGACACTAGATGGCGTTGTCCTCGACAGTTTTCGATTCTTCTAGTGGACACTAGATTCATCTGGTTATGGCGCAACACTGCCCCCTCCTAAGACATGCTCGTCCCGAGCATTATCGGTTCCATAGTATCGCGCCAGTCGATCTACATGAACTATCTTTGGGGCGCCTCTTGGACACTTCTGTATCCGGTAGGTAACATCATTGATTTTAGTGACTACCCGGTATGGCCCATCCCATTTTGCTTGTAGCTTCGGAGATCTCCCTTTACTGCGAACTGGATTATGTAGCCATACTAGCGAACATTCTTCGAAGCCCTTATTATTCGCTTTCCGGTCATAACGGGTTTTCATCTTTTCAGACATTTGTTGGCCCGATTGTCTGACATGCTCATAAATGTCATTCATCTTGTTCCGCAAGTCATTCGCGTACTCCGTTATACTTCGCGGGGTATCAGGGGGTATTCCAGTGATCAAGTCTGCAGGCAACCGTAGTTCTCTTCCGAAGTTTGCAAAAGCTGGTGTTACGGAAGTACATTCGTGGACTGCACTTCGGTATGACAGAAGAAACGGTTGGATGTGTTTGTCCCAATCTTTTTGCTTACTTTCAACTACTTTTGCCAGATACCTCTCTAGTGTTTGGTTAAATCGTTCCACCATTCCGTCCGATTGTGGGTGGTAAGAGGTGGTTCTGGTTTTGTGAGCACCCATCACTCGACACATTTCTTGAAATATTTGAGACTCAAAATTTCTTCCTTGGTCACTGTGGATTTCTAAAGGCACTCCAAAACGACAGAAGACTTCGTGCACTAAACTTGGTTGCCCAACTTCAACTCCACCTTCTGTTCGCCTCGGACGGGTATGCGCTGACCAGTGGCTGTTACTAAGTTTATTTTCTCACGGTTACATGCAATGTCCCTCAGGAACCGATTTGCAAGTTGGGAACTGATGACTGTGCGAGAAGCTCCCGTATCAATAGTCAGCTTACATGACGTTCCGTTAATTTCGCCTCTGATGACCAGGCTGTTCCCATCATGAGTTTGCGAGATCGAAATCCTTGGGGCTCTTTGAACACCAGCCAGCACCCGCCCCGCAGTCCTGGCGTTTACTCGTTTCCCTGCTGTTGTTGGGCAGTACTATCAACCGCCCTATTCTCCTGAGACCGCTCGTACTCACTTCCTATGCTTCGCTTAGGGCAGCTGGACCGAAGGTGACCTTTTTCACCACAGGCGTAGCATCTAGGGCTGTACCCCTTAAATCGGTCTCGCACAGGTGATGCCACAACCTCCCGGACCCGATGAAACCGATGGTCTTGTCTCACAGCTTCCACCTCCAAAGCATGGGCCAGAGCGTCCTTGAGAGTTTCATGGTGTCCAAGTCTCACAGCAGCTCTAACTTCGAGGTCACGAATGCCATCGATGAAAGCTTGCACCAGATTTCCGCCAACGAGCGCAGGTGCAGACTGGTATGCCTTACGGACCAGTTTCTCAACTTCAAGAGCCCATTGTTGCAAGTTTTCACCGATGCGTTGGGCACGATCCTTCAGCTGTGCACGAAACACGTGCTCCAGATGAGCGTCACCATATCTTGCTTCCAATGCCTCCAGCAGTTGCTCATAGGTAACCTCTTTATCGAGGGCTTCGAGGACGGTTAGAGCCTGGTCTCGAAGACCCAAGGTGAGCGCGGTCATAGCCTGATCCTTAGTCCAGCCGTTCACCTTCATAACAGCCTCAAACTGAATCTTGTAGGCTGACCACGAAGATGTTCCATCAAACGGCGGTACTTTGAACCCCCGCACCGAAGGAGCAGCAGTTACTGTAGTCGCCACTCCGTCTGCAACTTTAAGGTTTCCTAAGGCCTTCTTCACGTCAGCAATCTGAGTTTCGGCCTCAGTGATACGGTTCTCGTGTTGAAGAACCTGATCCTTCACTACCTTGATTTCTTTGCCGAAAGTCTCATGAATGCCTTTTAACAAGATCATCTGTTCTTCCTGGCGGCGGGCCTGTTCCTCCTTGTCCCGCTGCAGCTGCTCTTCCAAGCGGCGGGCCTGCTCCTCCTGGCGGCGGGCCTGCTCCTCCTGGCGGCGGGCCTGCTCCTCCTTGTCCCGCTGCAGCTGCTCTTCCAAGCGGCGAGCCTGCTCCTGGAGCATCGCCATTAGGGCCGTGATATCTGGAGCTGCTGCCGATGCCGACGTGGACGGCGTGGTTTCCATGACTGGCTGCTGATCTTCCGATGTAGGCAGTTGTGCACTTCCAAATCGCCTCTGATCAGCCTCTTGCTGGCGCTGACTCCTGGTTCGGATACCTTCCGTGTCCTCTTTTGGTAATACCGGCATACTTTAATCGCACTTCTGACACCAAATTGTTACGAGCTGGGTATTGACCAAATTAAAGTAGTCGATTAATTACCAAAAATAACACAATATTTATTAATAACACTTTTTACAATAAGAAATCACTAAATCACTTGTGAGTCGCACTAGAAGATCTCTTCGATGTTTATCCGCTGTATCGTGAAACAATACTGTCCCTACGGCCAACACGTTCCGCTTTATATGGCCGTGGAAATTACTCGAAACTACGAAAATATTCGATCGATGTCTCTAGGCTAAATAGATTACTCTAGAGCTGCTTGTAGCGCCATCTAGCGTCGAGTAATCGTCATAATGCACACAGTTGCGCGCTTTCCGACACTAGATGGCGTTGTCCTCGACAGTTCTCGATTCTTCTAGTGGACACTAGATTCATCTGGTTATGGCGCAACAATATGTATAACAGTAGTTAAGGAAGATACACTTACGAGATTTCTGTCTTTTTGTTTTAATTATTTAAGTTATTGATTAATTTACACGCAATCAACACCTGACTTAGAAACTAAGTCGTTAAATAATTTCTTCAAACCTCAATGCACAAATGTCAACTACTGCTGCCTTTCTGAAACATTTTGATCTATCCTAAGGTTGCCTATATGGCGTCCCTTATACATTATATATTTGTAACTTTCTGTACTCTCTTGCAATTCTGTTTTATGGTGTGCAAATAAAGAGTTTTCTATCTATCTATCTGTCCATATATGTCGTATATTGTCACATAAATCTTTTATCGAAATAAATAAACGTGTATTTCCAGGTGATGATAGTATACCTCCGTTCAGGCAGCGCGCTCCAGCGGCTGGTGGCGAGCTTGGTGGTGTCGGCCTGGGCCCGCCACAGCCGCCGGCTCGGCCTGTTCCCGCAGCCCTGCGGAACTGCTAACGGAGGGGCTGCACATGAGGTAGTGTGGCTTTATTTGTGGCAACTCGATAGTTGCGGTGGAAGAAACAAATATGTTTATTATCCACACAGAAAAAAAAGGTGTGTGTGCGATTCACACACGATATAAGTGAAACTTCAGTAAATCGACAAAACAATGAGACCGACATGTGCTCTCTCGCTCTGGCTCACAAATTACAGGCGACTTTTTGTATTTGTGTTTTTTACCTGTCGTTTTTTCCGTTGCATCCGGTTTGTAATCACAACGATTGTAAAGAAGTTTCACTTCAAAAATACTTAAGATCATAGACACAACGTGAAAGAGAAGAAAAAGTATATTGAAATTGAACTGTTTGCAAATCGCATAGCCGAACGCTGCCGCCTTTGAAAACAAGTTGATATAAACTCACACTAGGCCTTTTGTTATATATACAGGGTGTCCCAAAAGTTTACGTAGCTAGGAAGAGGGGTGATAGGGGTGGTCACAAGGGTCACCAGAAAAATAAAAAAAAATCCCCTCTGGGAATTAAAAGAATAAAAGGCATTTTTTTAAAAACTAAAAATTTTACGCCTTTTGGGGCGACTTTGCTCCCGATGATCTACAAATATTGGTATAATTAAAAAAAAATGCTGTTATGTTATCGTCAATAACCCTTTTTCAAATTGAAACAAAAAAAACAATACATATCTAAGCAATATTTTAAAGAAAATTAAGTTCTTGTCCAGTCACGGACTTAGTAATTACGATTTCACTCAAAAGACGTTGCACAAAGCTCATAACGCTCCTTTAAACGGTCCTTTAACTTAAAGCTATTTAACCTCTATTTAAATTTGGTGTTCGGCGCAAATAATAGTTTGATTGTAAAGTGACAATATGGCGACTATCTCGAAAGTGAAATGTGATTTTCACAAATATATTTCTCAGTGAATTTTCACTGCAGTTATAGTGTTTTTTTATATCAGTAGATAGCTTAGTTATCGAACTTTATGAGGATAATAAGTAAAATGAATAATAAACCACATAAAATATTTAAATCATGTTTATTAACACAATAGGTGCGTAAATTAACAATTGGCTCAATTGTGAGTAAATAATAAATCGATAACATTAGTTTAGTAATAAAATATGGCATAACCATGTACGCTTGTTATCCATCTTTTGAAAATAGGTGGTTATAAAAGTGACTATTTTTTAAAAACTTTATTTCTTTCACTTTACAATGAAACATGTGAGTCTACTACATTTCATTATAATATTTTTTTTGGAAACTCAATAAATCAAAACATATATTTATAAACAAAGTTTATTTGTACATTAAAAGTGGATAAAAAGTTATTAAACTGAGAATACATTATTTAAAATTGTCATTTGGTGGCTCCACTTCTTCCAACTCAATACAAATATTGTGTAACACTGCACATGCAATCTCTTGAAAAACTGTTGAGGTTTTTCTTATAGTTATATTCAGCATTTGTCTGTTTCTTCAGCAAATTTAACTCTGTCCAGAATCTGACGTCTTTCAGAAATATCTTCTGGGTCAGATAATGACGATAGACTTGAAAGCGACATCACACAAAATAATAATATACACTTTAAACACACTGAATATTATACTGAATCGGGAAAAATTTAGAAATTCCGTTAACCTCTGGGGTGCGGCATCGCGGATCCGTGATTGTCCCGTCGGTGCGGCATCGCGGATCCGTGATAAACGCAGTTAACTTGCATTTTAATTAATTTTGGGTATTAAAGTTATTATAATGAAGTCTAGAAAGGTTTGTTATGCATTTGCTTTATACGAACAACATTTTAAAACATTCGTTTGTCAAGTGCGCTTCAAGAGCCGTAAACGAGTTCCAATTTCAAAGTTGACGATGACGCAACGCGATCTGTCAAGTGCCTCTTAAAACTGATTTTTTGCCGATAAGGTGGTTTTGAAGGTAGTTTGTTATTATATTTTACTTATTATACTTATTTTAGGAACCACTATCAATACGAATTGAGGCATAAATCATGCGTAATTTTGAATAGTGTTACTCAAAAAATTACCGAGTCTATTACCTATTGAAAAGGGCTTACTCATTTGAAGGTTTTTACGCATTTATTCTTATGTTTTTATTGATAAAATGATATAATTGCGATGAGAATCTTATATAGAATATAAAATAGCAACAAAAATGTGTTAGAAAAGCTAAATATTTAAATAAACACTCATTTTTTGCCTGACGAGTGAAATTAGACGCACACATACACAGGGCTCCCACGCCATTACTGTTCTACATCATCATCAGCCTATCGCAGTCCACTGCTGGACATAGGCCTCTCCAATAGCACGCCACTTAAAATTGTATATCGCCGTTGATTCGTGTTTGCACGCAGCCTAGCGGGAAGTCCCGGAACTATTAACACCCACACATACACAGTAGTGACGGACAATGAACAAGACGTAAACTGATCTTTGTTTATGTTTTACTAAATTATTTTGTATTGACCATAGACTTTGTGTGTCACATAATGGAACGCTCAGTTGTTCTCTTTAGCATTCAGTCATTTCCATAGAGTTTAGAGAATTCTCAGAACTTAAAAATAATAAATGAAAACTGGTCTAGCAAACGAGTTCTTTTTTTAAATAACTTGATAAATAGGTTGTTTTTTTTATGTATTGTTCCTGTCTTTTGCACTAGTTAACTAAAAAAATTAATTATTTAACTAAAAAACACTATTTCTTCATATAAATACTACGTAATTTGGTGTTCGGCGCAAATAATAGTTTGATTGTGAAGTGACAAAATGGCGAATATCTCGACAGCGAAATGTGATTTTTACAAATATGTTTCTCAATGAATTTTTACTGCAGTTATAGTGTTTTTTATATCAGTAGATAGCTTAGTTATCGAACTTTATGAGGATAATAAGTAAAATGAATAATAAAACACATAAAATATTAAAATAATGTTTATTAACACAATAGGTGCGTAAATTGACACTTGGCTCAATTGTGAGTAAATAATAAAGCGATGACATTAGTTTAGTAATAAAATATGGCATAACCATGTACGCTTGTTATCCATCTATAGAAAAATAGTCACTTTTATAACCACCGAGTATTGTTTTTGAAAATATTTGATCATTTTCGTACACCATGCACCGTGTTGCAAAATTTTGCAATTTCGCCGCACGGTGCATGGAACCGGAAGTACCCGTTCCCGCATTCGAAAGATTATCCTCTCGGGTGCGGTAACACGGATCCATGTTTGTCCCGTCGGTGCGGCACACACGGATCCATGTTTTTCGCAGTTAACTTGCATTTTAATTAATTTTGGGTATTAAAGTTATTATAACGAAGTCTAGAAAGGTTTGTTATGCATTTGCTTTATACGAACAACATTTTAAAACATTCGTTTGTCAAGTGCGCTTCAAGAGCCGTAAAAAAAACGAGTTCCAATTTCAAAGTTGACGATGACGCAACGCGATCTGTCAAGTGCCTCTTAAAACTGATTTTTTGCCGATAAGGTGATTTTGAAGGTAGTTTGTTGTTATATTTTACTTATTATACTTATTTTAGGAACCACTATCAATACGAATTGAGGCATAAATCATGCGTAATTTTGAATAGTGTTACTCAAAAAGTTACCGAGTCTATTACCTATTGAAAAGGGCTTACTCATTTGAAGGTTTTTACGCATTTATTCTTATGTTTTTATTGATAAAATGATATAATTGCGATGAGAATCTTATATAGAATATAGAATAGCAACAAAAATGTGTTAGAAAAGCTAAATATTTAAATAAACACTAATTTTTTGCCTGACGAGCGAAATTAGACGCACACATACAAAGGGCTCCCACGCCATTACTGTTCTACATCATCATCAGCGTATCGTAGTCCACTGCTGGACATAGGCCTCTCCAATAGCACGCCACTTAAAATTGTATATCGCCGTTGATTCGTGTTTGCACGCAGCCTAGCGGGAAGTCCCGGAACTATTAACACCCACACATACACAGTAGTGACGGACAATGAACAAGACGTAAACTGATCTTTGTTTATGTTTTACTAAATTATTTTGTATTGACCATAGACTTTGTGTGTCACATAATGGAACGATCAGTTTGTTCTCTTTAGCATTCAGTCATTTTCATAGAGTTTAGAGAATTCTCAGAACTTAAAAATAATAAATGAAAACTGGTCTAGCAAACGAGTTCTTTTTTTAAATAACTTGATAAATAGGTTGTTTTTTTTATGTATTGTTCCTGTCTTTTGCACTAGTTAACTAAAAAAATAAATTATTTAACTAAAAAACACTATTTCTTCATATAAATACTACGTAATTTGGTGTTCGGCGCAAATAATAGTTTGATTGTAAAGTGACAAAATGGCGAATATCTCGACAGCGAAATGTGATTTTTACAAATATGTTTCTCAATGAATTTTTACTGCAGTTATAGTGTTTCTTATATCAGTAGATAGCTTAGTTATCGAACTTTATGAGGATAATAAGTAAAATGAATAATAAACCACATAAAATATTAAAATCATGTTTATTAACACAATAGGTGCGTAAATTAATACTTGGCTCAATTGTGAGTAAATAATAATGCGATAACATTAGTTTAGTAATAAAATATGGCATAACCATGTACGCTTGTTATCCATCTTTTGAAAAATAATCACTTTTATAACCACCGAGCATTGTTTTTGAAAAGATTTGATCATTTTCGTACACCATGCACCGTGCTGCAAAATTTTGCAATTTCGCCGCACGGTGCATGTAACCGGAAGTACCCGTTCGCGCATCCGAAAGATTAAATATTATAACCTCAAACTGTCAAGATAATGGTCCTTTAGCGTCAAAATGGCGCTAATGTCGTTTTGTGCAACAGGAATCTGGGATGAAATGTCCTATTGACATTTCATTAGTTAAAGTTAATGGAGCATTAAATTTTTCACTAATGTTGTTTTGTGCAACAAGTTAAGGGTTCATTATCGTTTAAAGTCGACATTAAAATTTAATGAAGCTTTGTGCAACTGGGTGTGAGAGAGACAGGAGATACATTAAGAAAGAGAAAAAGTAGGTAGGCCATCTCTGGTTAGTCAAATAGTATGTAGTCAAGTACAGGTATACCAAGAAGTACTGCTCATCGCATATTGAAAGCTGAGAAGTTTCACCCGTACCACGTGCAACGCGTACAGGGTCTGTTACCACGCGATTATCCTGCGAGACTGGCACTTTGTCGTAGGATGTTGCGCATGCATAGGGAGGATCCTCAATTTTTTAATAAAATACTGTGGTCCGACGAGTCTACTTTTAAAAAGGACGGATACATGAATCTACACAATTTACACGAGTGGCACGTAGAAAATCCCCACCTACTTAGAGAAGATCGGTCCCAATATCGTTTTAAAGTGAACATGTGGACCGGAATACTAAATGGTAAAGTAATAGGACCCTTTGAGCTACCTGAGGCACTGACTGGCGCGGCGTACTTAAACTTCTTACAAAACGAATTACCAAATCTATTGGAAGATGTGCCGCTAGAAACAATGAGGAATATGTGGTTCCAGCATGATGGGTGCCCAGCACATTATGCACGTCCTGTAAGGGATTTCCTAGACGAAGAATACCCTGGTAGGTGGATGGGAAGGGCCGGTGCTATAGCGTGGCCAGCTCATTCACCGGATTTAAACCCGTTAGACTTCTTTTACTGGGGTGCTATAAAAGAAAAAGTTTATGGAAAACCCATCACGGACTTGGCTGACTTGAGGGCGAGGATCACAGAGGCCGCGGAATCAATCAACAATAGAAGATTTGCTCGCCATATCTCCCGCTCATTTTTAAAACGATGTAGGGCGTGTATTTATATTGATGGTAGACATTTCGAGCATTTTATTTAAATAAATAATTACAATTTTTTTTTTATTTCTGAGTTTCATTTAAAACCATTGTAATAAAATTATCTATCTTTTTAAGTTTTAAGAAACAGAATAAACATTTAAAAATGTATTTGCGTACGAATTTGAGACTATTGTTTTATTGGTATGTTTTGTTCTGCAGGGGTATTGTTTCCGAAAATTATTTTTACATATCCTAGTAAGAATTTTTCAAGTGTTATACCATTTTGTTAAGTTACTCGCCGGAGTTGCATAGTACTTTTTTTTTTTCAGTACACTTGGAGGAAGTTGAGTGAAATCGTAATTACTAAGTCCTTGACTGGACAAGAACTTAATTTTCTTTAAAATATTGCTTAGATATGTATTGTTTTTTTTGTTTCAATTTGAAAAAGGGTTATTGACGATAACATAACAGCATTTTTTTTTAATTATACCAATATTTGTAGATCATCGGGAGCAAAGTCGCCCCAAAAGGTGTAAAATTTTTAGTTTTTTAAAAAATGCCTTTTATTCTTTTAATTCCCAGAGGGGATTTTTTTTTTCTGGTGACCCTTGTGACCACCCCTATCACCCCTACGCTTTTCATTCCTAGCTACGTAACCTTTTGGGACACCCTGTATATATAACAAAAGGCCTAGTGTGAGTTTATATCAACTTGTTTTCAAAGGCGGCAGCGTTCGGCCTTGCGATTTGTTTTGTTTGTTTTTAACCACATGCTTCTACTTAAAATTGATTATTATACACTAGCGACCCGCCCCGGCTTCGCACGGGTGCAATGCTGATACTAAATACACGTTGTATATAAAACATAGCTGACCCACGCAACCTCGTTTGCGTCTTATATAGCCCGTAGCATGAAAATCTTCGCAAAATAAGTAACTTTTCTGGTTGATTTTTACACCTTGTGTCCGAAAAACCCAAATATCTTACGGAACCCTATTTTTTTCCAAAATAAAATATAGCCTATGTTATTCGTGGATAATGTAGCTTTCGAATGGTGAAAGAATTTTTAAAATCGGTCCAGTAGTTTTTGAGCCTATTCATTACAAACATACAAAAATAGGTACAAATCTTTCCTCTTTATAATATTAGTATGGATGATAACCATGAACACGTTAAAAATATGAATATCTGAACAAAATAAAAAAGTTTAATATGTTTGTTACATAAGGAAAATACAGAAGATAGAAGAGAAATAAGGAGTAGTAGTGAAGAAGTAACAAGTCGTATATCGTCGTTGGCGCCGCCGCTTCTGTCCAGCACGTTGCACACCGCCCTCATCCAAGCTCTCTATTACGATGAGGTCGCGCTCAATTGTAACAGGTGAGAAAAGCTAACTTTATATGTGATTCATTATTAATAAGCTTTGTATACCAAAGCATGTGTGGAGGAAAGGGTATCATGTCCCTCCAATACAAAGGGAGGATCCTCCACCCAGGCGAGGTGATCATGCCTGGCGGGCCACTGCCCAACAGTTGATGTTGGGATGTTGTATATATCATAATCGACGCGAGAACTACTGAGCGATTCAGGATTGGTAGTTTTTTCGTGTTGTACGTTGCTCCGTAGTTCAGTGTATCTTCGGTAGATAGCGCTGTATGTGGAGGTCGCCACACATGCATGATAATAATATTTTTTTGTTTTAAAAAGACAACACCCACCTTAGGAATAATCCTGTGTTGCGGGGGCCTCTACAAATGTAAATGAAACGGAGACAAAGGACACCCAGACTCGAAACAACAATTTGCGAATCACACAAAGTGTTGCCCTACATGGGATTTAAACCCACGACACTTAGCGCAGTTGAAAGCGGCGTGGCGACCGCCTAAACTACTAGACCAACCGTACAGTCAGTAGTATACGGATCGTGTAGACGTGTAGTATAGTAGTTCAAATGGTTAGCCCCTCCCTTTTTTCTATATTGAGTGTTGTGGGTCCGATACACTCTTTTTACTGCATACCCTTGTGGGGCAACGGGTATAATGTTCCACCCAACACATAGGAAGGATCCTCCGACCAGGCGAGGTGATCATGCCTGGCAGGCTACTGCCCAACAGTTGATGTTGGGATGTTGTATATATGATAATCGGCACGAGAACTATTTATTGCGCGATTCAGGATTTGTAGTTACTCCGTGTAGTGCGTTACTTCGTAGTTCAGTGTATCTTCGGTAGATGGCGCTGTAGTATCAACAACTATTGCACTGTATATGGAAGTCGCCACACCCTTTTTTACTTTGCTCATTGATTGTTTAAGTGTAGTAAATATTTTTAAGTTTAATTTTCTTCCAGGATATTACAAGAAGCCCGCGACCTACACGCAATGATGAAGCATTACAAATTACCCGTGGACGGTGAAGAGTTCAGTAACATACTGAGGTTGGAGCAAGTGGCACACTTGACGAACATCTCTCAGCAGATGGTGGCCGCCTTGAAGTCGAAGCGAGTGGCTCTCACTTTGGAGGAGAGACGGAAGAACCTGCAGTCGGCTGTTAACTTGTGCACCATAGAGCAGAGCTCTCTTAACGTCTCGTGAGTGTACTTCTGTACGACTTATTTTAGATTTATTTACAGAGAAACTAACTGGTATTGTTTTTGTTACGAACAAGTGTTCAAGCGACACTCGCAGGTGCGTGCGCCAATCTCCACATCCTGCCAGAGAATCTAAACCCCGTGGTCAGACCGCTAATGGACAGTATCAAGAAGGAACCTTCGGAGGAACTGCAACAGAATTCTGCTGACACTCTAGCGGTGTTGCTGTCGCAGCTCGTCAATAGGGATTCGTGTCAAACAAACAATAAAGTGCTAGTCAATCTCAAAAATTTTCTAAGGTAATTACTGAAGTTTTTTTTATTTATTAGGCCACCAACTGCTCGTACACTATTCCAATGAAATTACAAAAATACGGTTCTTAAAACTAAGCATCTCATCACTTACAGGTAGGAAGAATCTTAAGTTGATCTTGTGATTGGCGATCCATGTTGCTAAGTCATAGATAGCCGAGTGATGAGTATTTTCTGTGTCTTGATATCTATAATATGCATGTATTTAGAACAAATATAAATTATATATGTTTGGCAGCAGTCTAGTAATCATAGCACAAGATCTGCCTAGTTTGACAGCCCTTTATAAGATGTGTAAGGTTTACATAAACACCTAAGTAAGATGTATATTGAGCAGAAATATGGACTTTTAATCTTTCGAATGCGGGAACGGGTACTTCCGGTTCCATGCACCGTGCGGCGAAAGTGCAAAATTTTGCAACACGGTGCATGGTGTACGAAAATGATCAAATATTTTCAAAAACAATGCTCGGTGGTTATAAAAGTGATTATTTTTCAAAAGATGGATAACAAGCGTACATGGTTATGCCATATTTTATTACTAAACTAATGTTATCGCTTTATTATTTACTCACAATTGAGCCAAGTATTAATTTACGCACCTATTGTGTTAATAAACATGATTTTAATATTTTATGTGGTTTATTATTCATTTTACTTATTATCCTCATAAAGTTCGATAACTAAGCTATCTACTGATATAAAAAACACTATAACTGCAGTAAAAATTCATTGAGAAACATATTTGTAAAAATCACATTTCGCTGTCGAGATATTCGCCATTTTGTCACTTTACAATCAAACTATTATTTGCGCCGAACACCAAATTACGTAGTATTTATATGAAGAAATAGTGTTTTTTAGTTAAATAATTTATTTTTTTAGTTAACTAGTGCAAAAGACAGGAACAATACATAAAAAAAAACAACCTATTTATCAAGTTATTTAAAAAAAGGACTCGTTTGCTAGACCAGTTTTCATTTATTATTTTTAAGTTCTGAGAATTCTCTAAACTCTATGAAAATGACTGAATGCTAAAGAGAACAAACTGATCGTTCCATTATGTGACACACAAAGTCTATGGTCAATACAAAATAATTTAGTAAAACATAAACAAAGATCAGTTTACGTCTTGTTCATTGTCCGTCACTACTGTGTATGTGTGGGTGTTAATAGTTCCGGGACTTCCCGCTAGGCTGCGTGCAAACACGAATCAACGGCGATATACAATTTTAAGTGGCGTACTATTGGAGAGGCCTATGTCCAGCAGTGGACTGCGATAGGCTGATGATGATGTAGAACAGTAATGGCTGGGGAGCCCTGTGTATGTGTGCGTCTAATTTCGCTAGTCAGGCAAAAAATTAGTGTTTATTTAAATATTTAGCTTTTCTAACACATTTTTGTTGCTATTCTATATTCTATATAAGATTCTCATCGCAATTATATCATTTTATCAATAAAAACATAAGAATAAATGCGTAAAAACCTTCAAATGAGTAGGCCCTTTTCAATAGGTAATAGACTCGGTAACTTTTTGAGTAACACTATTCAAAATTACGCATGATTTATGCCTCAGTTCGTATTGATAGTGGTTCCTAAAATAAGTATAATAAGTAAAATATAATAACAAACTACCTTCAAAACCACCTTATCGGCAAAAAATCAGTTTTAAGAGGCACTTGACAGATCGCGTTGCGTCATCGTCAACTTTGAAATTGGAACTCGTTTTTTTCACGGCTCTTGAAGCGCACTTGACAAACGAATGTTTTAAAATGTTGTTCGTATAAAGCAAATGCATAACAAACCTTTCTAGACTTCATTATAATAACTTTAATACCCAAAATTAATTAAAATGCAAGTTAACTGCGGTTATCGCGGATCCGCGATGCCGCACCGACGGGACAATCGTGGATCCGCGATGCCGCACCCCAGAGGTTAAACTAAGCCTAGCTGCTCTTCCTTCTTGTGCCGAGCTCCTATTTCTCTCCTACTATGATCCCGGGTCAAAGCATCTCACCAGGTCGCTATTGTGCATTGTCTGTATAAGCAATATGTATGGTGGCCTATACTCTTGGATTCTGCTTGTTCTTTCCATCAGACAGCGACGAGTCACTTTAGCAGATATAAAAAGACAACATATTATACACATTGTTTATAACATGAGTATATTTTCGATTGTATTCCCAACAAAACATTTTATAGCCTCACAAATGTATACACGCTAGTCAATATTGTGTTAAAGGTTTTCTCTTACTTTTCTTACAGGTGCGATCCAGAGTATACACCTCGTATATCACTTGAGAGTGCGGAGGAAGGAGGAGACTCCGGAAGTGGGGACAGCGGCCCCGAGGGAAAGAGCGAACAGACTAAACAGGCGCCTACGTGTAAGTTTATATCTTCAAGTATACTTAGCGTCAAAGGAAATGTAGGACACTCTGTAATAAAAGTATGTGTGTTGCAGTGGACAACTACTCGGGCATCCTGACGCTGCGGGAGCAGCAGCGCTCGGCTGAGAGATTCGCTCCCAGGCGAGGTCGCCCGCCCGCACCTCACACGGCTGCTGCGCTGGACCTGCTGCTGCCGCATGAGGACGAGGTACACATCCTACCACCAGTTTTCATCATCATCAACAAGTTTAACCCCTATTGTAGTGTAAATATTCGCAAACGGAACCTTGTGAAATACTTTTGTCAAAATATTAATAATATTTTGACAAAATTATATAATTATAAAATAATATAATTATAATAATGATAAACGACAAAGTATCCTGTCACCGTGTTGGAGGGCAGAAGAAAGAGCAAAGAAGATTGCAGGTTACTCTAGACTGGATTCTGCGCAGAAGTTTAGTTTTGTGTTTATGTCTTGTAACTCTAACGTAAATAAATTCAGTGATCGACATAAGCCTCTCTGACTCCACTTAAATCAACAAAATTGTTTGTTGTATTCAAAAGTTTCACACAATAAACTCTTACTTAGTTAGTCTACATTGATTTCCTACTTTATAATGGATGTTTTTATTTATTTCAGGCTCGTAAACTGCTAAGAATACAAAGACGGGGCGCAACTATGGCTCTGACGAGTCTCGCCACGTACTTTGGTGACGAGTTACCAGAGAAGTTGCCTAAACTTTGGGAGTTTATTACACAGCCTTTCGAGAAAGTTATGACTGATGCTGGTAAGTTTATAGTAGATTTTTATTATGTGTATCCGAATCGTTTTTGAAATGAAGTATATTATTTTACGATATACATTAAATAAGTTTGTTTCATCATCATTATCAGCTTATCGCAGTTAACTTTTAGACATAGACCTCTTCTTGATTCTTGATTCGGTATGTCGCTTGCGAACAGGTAAAAATAGACAAGAAGATCAACTTCCACACGATTTAGTTCAGATGATACAGTACTCTATTGGCATTAAGTGAGCAAGTGTCAGGCGAGTTAAAGAGATGTGTGCGCGGTCCCCAGAGCTGGAGAGACAGGAGGCATCGTGCGCGGAGGAGATGGTGTCTCGGCTGCAGGTGTTCGAGGCGGTGTGCTCGTCGCTGAGCGGCGCGCTGCAGGGGCGCTCGGGGGGGGCGGGGGCGGTGGAGGGAGCGCCCAGGGCCGCGGCGGCGCTGACGCGGGCGCGCTACACGGCGCTGCGCCACATGGCGGCGCGCGCGCTGGCGGCCATGTGCCGGGCGCGCTACCGACACGTCATGGACACGCTGGTCCGGGAGGTACGTACGCGACAACCTGAAAACTATATTAAGATGGAGTTCTAATCTAACAACAGCGAATAAAGTGAATCGATCATCACGCTGACCAAGTTTTCCCATTGTATTGGGCTCAGCCTAAAATCTCTTTTTTTATTGAATTGGGGCAAACGAGCTGACGTAATGGTAATACGTGATGGTAAGCGATTACCGCCGCCCATGGGACACTCGCGTCACCAGAGGCGTCACAAGACCGTTGCCGGCCTTTGGGGAATGGGGGGAAGGGGATGGGGTATGGGCCCCCGGTATCCTCACTTACTCGGTGAAACACAGCGCAAGCGCCATTTCACACCGGTTTTCTGTGAGGCCGTGGTATCACTCTGGTCGAACCAGCCCATTCATGCCGAAGCGTGGCTCTCGTTGGCTATCTAAGGCGTAGTTAATGTAGAACAAACTCGCACTAGAGTCTGTGTAACACTTCGACTAAAACTCGCGGTTATACTCTTTGTCACCATGATCTTTCTCAATTATTGACATATTTTAATTGATTCACTA
This sequence comes from Spilarctia lutea, assembly GCA_916048165.1. Lineage (NCBI taxonomy): Eukaryota > Metazoa > Arthropoda > Insecta > Lepidoptera > Erebidae > Spilarctia > Spilarctia lutea. Next base: position 4,130,803 of record OU696479.1, on the reverse strand, counting down.
CATCTGTTAATGAAAACTACATTAAATGTTATTTAACGTCGTAGAGTTTATCCTTTAATATGTATTTTTCCTCGTAACTGAACAGTTAATCCCAGCCCTGAGCGACGTCCGCAGCGACTCTGTGCGGAGCGGCGCGGCCGAAGCCCTAGCTCGGGTCGTAGACGCACTTCAGCTGGAGATTGTGCCCTACATTGTGCTACTTGTGGTTCCTTTATTAGGTAACTTTCAACTTCATATATTATGTACAATTTCAACAATTCAAGTTTTAAAGTTGCATTATTATAACAAACAGAAAATTATAGTGTACAAGTTTAAAACAATTCCGACCATATGTACAGACACCCTGGTGGTGTTACGAATCAGAACGTCAATGTGGTAATTATTTATTAGAGTATTAACTTATACTGCACATGAAGTGCAAAGGCGGACTTAATGCCATTAGGCATTATCTACCATCTACCAGACAACCTTCAGGTGTTGTAGCAATATGATGCGGTAGGCGCAAGACTTTTCGGCCATCCTTTACATGATCCATTGAAATATTATTGTATAAATATAAATAAACAGACAGAAAACTCTTTATTTGTACACCGTGTCAGATTTACAAGAGAGTGCAGGAAACGTCAAATATGTATAAAATGTACAAAGCGTGGCTTATTGACAAAAGCAATTGCTTCCAGTCAACCTTAGGATGGATCAAAATGTATCGTAGAGATAGTAGTAGTTGACGGTGCAATGAGTTTTGAAAAATTATAATTTTGTGTATGTTTCAGTTCTATACAAATGATCATCATGACAAATATAATAATATTATAAAGAGGAAAACTTTGTTTGTATGTTTGTTTGTTTGTTTGTTTGTTTGTTTGTTTGTTTGTTTGTTTGTTTGTTTGTAATGAATAGGCTCAAAAACTACTGGACCACGAGTAACATAGGCTATATTTTATTTTGGAAAGAATAGGGTTCCGTAAGAAATTTGGGTTTTTCGGACCCAAAGTGTAAAAAATTAACCAGATAAGTTACTTATTTTGCGTACGCTGCCTAAACGGTAAAAGATAGAACCATAACATGTTCTAATTAATCGTAGATCTTATAAATATCTACAAAAAAGTCCGCGACATACTATACCTATCTATGTCGAGTGAGGCACAACAACCATTTTTTTATTTAAAAATCTTGAATTTTGTTTGGGCTACATTTAAACGCGTTTATTTGACTCATGCTATCAATCCTTATCAAAATAAATTATTTCATCACTAACTACAGTTTATGTAGATAATATTTGGTCTTTGAATGATAAAAATTGCACGTTTGGTTTTGAAGTTATGGCAAAATTAAAATATTACTAATAGGAGCGGAGCACCAATGAAGAATGTTCAAAAAACGGGGGAAAATTTTCACGCTACGGGTAACATAAGACGCAAACGAGGTTGCGTGGGTCAGCTAGTGACAAATAAATTCATAATGTACTTACATGTTTGTTTTGATATATCCGTAACAGGTCGCATGAGTGATCACTGCGAGGCTGTGCGAGTAATGTCGACCCGTTGCTTCGCCTCCCTTATTCAGCTGATGCCATTAGATGGTGGAGTGGCCGAGCCGCCAGACCTCACGCCAGAACTGCGCGAGAGGCGGCTGCATGACAAGAACTTCTTGGATCAGCTGTTCAATCCTAAAAGTATTAAAGATTATAAGATACCTGTCCCCGTGTCTGCTGAACTCCGAAGCTATCAACAGGTCAGTACGCTTATCATGAGTTTTAAGTGAATTCACATTTGTGTATAGTCTCTAGAATTGGTTATTTTATTTTACATCAAATCTCTTTACACGGTGAAAGCGTTAGCTGTTGCTAGGTGAACATTTTTGTTCTGGCCAATTGCCATGAACCTGATTGTAGTGTAGATACGAATTAAAATGCACATTTTTGTTGTACAACGAATTATTAACATATATTTATATTTATTTACTTAATATTAATAATTTATGAATGGAATATGTATATTTAATATTTATGGAGGTCACGTTAAGCAGTCAGTTCCGATTGTTATCATAGGATACCAGTCGTGAAGCTTAGTTGGAGGCCTTTGGGCGGCTAAAGAACCTCCAACGGCTTGATAACGTAGCCGCAACGTTGTGTTGCCAGTCCCCAACCCGCACTTGGCGAGCGTGGGGACGTATGGCCTTAACCCTCTCCTGAGACCTGAGCCCAGCAGTGGGACATTATGGGTTGTTGATGAATGCGTAGTAAGCAATTGATAATTTTGACGTGATAACGTCTTATACAAATCGATTAACGCGGACTGCATGTAAGAAAAAGTATGAGTTGCGAGAGCGCAGAAAAGGTCATAGAGAGGCACGATCGGCCTAAGCGCTCGGCTTGTAACTTTATCACGTAAAATCGTCGTTCGTAAACCAGCTTTACAGACAACCATTTTTTTAGTTGTAATGTGAGCTTTGCTAGTATCTACATCGTGAGTGTCATGTCACAGGCGGGCGTGAACTGGCTGCGCTTCCTGTACGAGTACAAGCTGCACGGCGTGCTGTGCGACGACATGGGGCTGGGCAAGACGCTGCAGTCCATCGTCGTGGTGGCCGCCTCGCACTGCGAGCGCGCCCGCCACAAGGCGCCGACGCTGCCCTCGCTCGTCGTCTGCCCGCCCACGCTCACCGGTACCGCTCCACACCACCACACCACCACTCCACCACACCACCACTCCACCACACCACCACACCACCACTCCACCACACCACCACTCCACCACATCACCACTCCACCACACCACCACACCACACCACCACTCCACCACATCACCACACCACCACTCCACCACACCACCACACCACCACACCACACATCTATAGACACGACTAAGCAACTTGAATACATTTATTTGTTTTATTTACTCATCTTAGGGAAACTTACAGCAATACACTTATAGATATAGGATTTTCTAAATTTTAACAATAAATTTCGACTTCAAAAACTGGACCAAATTGAAATGGGAATGGTCATAATCAAGATCATTAGTTCTGATTCCGAGTACAATTTATGTATACAGGGTGTAAAAAGACTAATACCGAAAACTTGGGGGTTGCAATCAGACCATGATACTGAATAGGTTTAGCAAAAAAAAGACGCAAAAAAAAATATAATTTATCTAAGTCCTTTTATGTTTTAATCTGCTTACATACACATAGTACAACATAATAGGACCCAAACTACTTAATTATCTCTATTAGAAAACCAAAAAACAAATAAAATCAATAAAACAGCGATGTATTTTGATAAACAAAACAGCTCGTCGGGTGAGTGCAATGACCTTGGCCAGGCGCATAGGTATTCAAGTAGCTACGCGGTGCACGCAATAATACATTACGGGCTTGTGGAATTATTAAAAATATTGACACATTGTTTTTTACGGCTACAATTTTTTTTAAGGACAACTGTTTGGTTTTTTTTATAAGTTTTGGGGTGCTGAATCAGCCCCTTTCGTTTTCGGTAGTCGTCTTTTTACACCCTGTATATATATCCGATATATATCCGACAACCCGTCGGAAATATCTGCGAACCTGGCTTAATGACGTTATGCAAACTAGAGAGTTAATATTTCACTGAACTGAGAAACAATAAACTAAACTGAGATTACGAAAGCAAGAATAATACACGTGTGTCGGCACTTGCGTTGGCAACGGTACCAGATATAGATAGGCGAAGGCGAGGCGAGGCCTGGGGAAGTGAGAAGTGAAGGGCATTTCAGCCGGGTGCTCAGATATTTACGACGGGTAACATGTACTTAGAATATACATATATAAATCAGGTTACCATAGTTCAAACTTTGTCTAATTTGACATCGGAATGTAGCAATATTTTCTATTTTTTCAGGTCACTGGGTGTTCGAAGTGAACAAGTTTATTACTTCAAAATTCCTCAAACCTTTACAGTACGTAGGGATCCCTTACGAACGGGAACGGTTACGTCATCACGTGAAACATTACAACTTCATCGTAGCCTCCTATGACATCGTACGAAAAGATATCGAGTTCTTCAGCAGCATCAGATGGAACTATTGTATATTAGACGAGGGACATGTGATTAAAAATGGCAAGACGAAAGTGTTCAAAGCTATTAAACAACTGGTAGCCAATCATAGGCTCATATTATCAGGAACGCCTATACAGGTAATTGTTTCTTTAGCAATCTTTACTTATAACAATGTATACATATATTAAAATTCTATTAAATTCAAGAGACTCAACTTAAACTCTATTTAAACAGATACAATAGCTTTTTTATGCAAACGAGCAGACGTATCGCTTGACATCCCCAACACCAGAGACGTCACAAGTGCGTTGACGGCCTTTGGGGGATGGGGACAGGAATGGGGGAGGGATTGGTGTATGGGCCTCCGGTATCCTCACTCAGTTGGTGAAACACAGTGCAGGCGCTGTTTCACAACAGTTTTCTGTGAGGCCGTGGCATCATTCCGGTCGAGTCGACCCATGCATGCCAAAGCTTGGCTCTCCCACAGTAAACATTAAATAGTTAAACATTTTTAGAGGCGGTTATATGGACATACGTTTTTACAAGTCATACTGGCATTCGTTTCAATGAAGCAGGAAATAGTAGAACTCTTTTTCATGATGCATAGTTTTTAGATCGTTGTATTTTAGGAAATAAACGAACACTAATATCCTGTATCGTATTTCTAATGCTAAATAATTATCCGAAACTCTCAAGGTTTTTAAGACCAAAAATGGGCGTATGAAGTGAAAACTAAAAAACCTGTGAATTGTTTCGTCCAGCTATTTTTTAGATTATCATTTTACAATTATTTTTGGTTTGTAATCCTTGAAGTGAAATCACGTCGGGGTCACCACTGTGGAAGAACGAGTCCCTCCAACACAAAGGGAGGATCCTCCGACCAAGCGAAGTGATCATGCCTGGCGGGCCACTACCCAAAAAAACTAAAAACAAAGACTTTGAATTCAAATACGCGTGTAAATGACAATATTTGTTTTGATTTATGCTTTATTAACATTACAGAATAATGTGCTAGAGCTGTGGTCTTTATTCGACTTCCTAATGCCGGGTCTCCTCGGTACGGAGCGCCAGTTCACGGCTCGCTACTCGAGGCCGATCCTGGCCGCGAGAGACGCCAAGGCCACCCCACATCAACAGCAGGCCGGAGCTTTAGCTTGCGAGGCGTTGCATCGACAGGTATACCATAAATTACTGAATATAATAATAAAAATAAAATACTAATAAAATACTTAATAAAATAAAATAATAAAAAAAAAAAAAAAAACCGTGGGAGAGCTATGCTTCGGCATGAATGGGTCGGCTCGACCGGAGTGATACCACGGCCTCACAGAAGACCGGTGTGAAATAGCGTTTGCGCAGTGTTTCACCGAGTGAGTGAGGATACCGGAGGCCCATACCCCAACCCCTCCCCCCATCCCCTTTCCCATCCCCCAAAGGTCGGCAACGCACTTGTGACGCCTTTGGTGTCGCGGGTGTCCATGGGCGGCGGTAATCGCTTACCATCAGGTGATACGTCTGCTCGTTTGCCCACTATTCAATAAAAAAAAAAAAAAAAAAAACTTGAACTTAGTAACGCCTTTGTAATTTCATCATCATCATCATCATTAGCCTATCGCAGTCCACTGCTGGACATAGGCCTCTCCAATTGCACGCCACTTAGTTCGATCCTCGGCTTCAGTTCGGCTTTGTAATTTATCAGTATTTAATTGTTGAAGTTATGATTAGCTTAATCTTTCGAATGCGGGAACGGGTACTTCCGGTTCCATGCACCGTGCGGCGAAAGTGCAAAATTTTGCAACACGGTGCATGGTGTACGAAAATGATCAAATATTTTCAAAAACAATGCTCGGTGGTTATAAAAGTGATTATTTTTCAAAAGATGGATAACAAGCGTACATGGTTATGCCATATTTTATTACTAAACTAATGTTATCGCTTTATTATTTACTCACAATTGAGCCAAGTATTAATTTACGCACCTATTGTGTTAATAAACATGATTTTAATATTTTATGTGGTTTATTATTCATTTTACTTATTATCCTCATAAAGTTCGATAACTAAGCTATCTACTGATATAAAAAACACTATAACTGCAGTAAAAATTCATTGAGAAACATATTTGTAAAAATCACATTTCGCTGTCGAGATATTCGCCATTTTGTCACTTTACAATCAAACTATTATTTGCGCCGAACACCAAATTACGTAGTATTTATATGAAGAAATAGTGTTTTTTAGTTAAATAATTTATTTTTTTAGTTAACTAGTGCAAAAGACAGGAACAATACATAAAAAAAAACAACCTATTTATCAAGTTATTTAAAAAAAGGACTCGTTTGCTAGACCAGTTTTCATTTATTATTTTTAAGTTCTGAGAATTCTCTAAACTCTATGAAAATGACTGAATGCTAAAGAGAACAAACTGATCGTTCCATTATGTGACACACAAAGTCTATGGTCAATACAAAATAATTTAGTAAAACATAAACAAAGATCAGTTTACGTCTTGTTCATTGTCCGTCACTACTGTGTATGTGTGGGTGTTAATAGTTCCGGGACTTCCCGCTAGGCTGCGTGCAAACACGAATCAACGGCGATATACAATTTTAAGTGGCGTACTATTGGAGAGGCCTATGTCCAGCAGTGGACTGCGATAGGCTGATGATGATGTAGAACAGTAATGGCTGGGGAGCCCTGTGTATGTGTGCGTCTAATTTCGCTAGTCAGGCAAAAAATTAGTGTTTATTTAAATATTTAGCTTTTCTAACACATTTTTGTTGCTATTCTATATTCTATATAAGATTCTCATCGCAATTATATCATTTTATCAATAAAACATAAGAATAAATGCGTAAAAACCTTCAAATGAGTAAGCCCTTTTCAATAGGTAATAGACTCGGTAACTTTTTGAGTAACACTATTCAAAATTACGCATGATTTATGCCTCAATTCGTATTGATAGTGGTTCCTAAAATAAGTATAATAAGTAAAATATAATAACAAACTACCTTCAAAACCACCTTATCGGCAAAAAATTAGTTTTAAGAGGCACTTGACAGATCGCGTTGCGTCATCGTCAACTTTGAAATTGGAACTCGTTTTTTTTACGGCTCTTGAAGCGCACTTGACAAACGAATGTTTTAAAATGTTGTTCGTATAAAGCAAATGCTTAACAAACCTTTCCAGACTTCATTATAATAACTTTAATACCCAAAATTAATTAAAATGCAAGTTAACTGCGGTTATCGCGGATCCGCGATGCCGCACCGACGGGACAATCGTGGATCCGCGATGCCGCACCCCAGAGGTTAAGTGATAATTATATTTAAAAAAAAATTATATTTTTAAGGTTCTGCCATTCCTACTTCGTCGTGTGAAAGAAGACGTGCTGAAGGAGCTCCCACCAAAGATAACTCAGGACTACTACTGTGAACTGAGTCCATTGCAGAGGAGGCTGTACGAGGACTTCTCAAGGGAACACATGCCTCGCGATGTCAACTCACAACAGACTCACGTGTTCCAGGTAACAACTATTAACTAGATGTGATTCTGTAACGATTATAATGAAAGAAGTAAATGACGTTCTTCTAACCAATTTCGGCCACGGCGGCCTAGCTCAACGGAGGCCAGCCAACTACGCAGGATATATTATAGTGCACAGGTGTTTCACATACACAAGTGCACTCTCTGTTCTCTCAATCCCATAATCCGATGGGACGGTTATCAGACACGACCGAGGAGAGAATAGGCGCAGGACCGACGTCTTTACGTGCTCTCTGAGGCACGGAGGCTAAGACCTCAATTTCCAAACTACGAACTGTTATTAGGCATTTCTATAATCAGAAAAACTCGATAATACTTTTTGGGATTCGCACCCGCGACCTCATGACCGCCGATCGCATACGCCAACTGCTAGACCAACGAGGCAGTTAAAAGATGTAAATATTATAAAATGAAATAACATGCAGAAAATTTATTATTTTAGCTATAGAACGGCTGTTGCTGAATATGGACTTTTGCGCCAACGTTTTAATTAATGTATTTGTTCATATATCGAATGGTACCTTTACTTTTCTGAAAAAAACTTTTTTTTCTTTTTTCACAAGTTAACAATGGCTTTTATTTATACCCTCGTCCTAATCGAAGTGTTTGAGATAAAATGATCATGTTTATTTGTGTGTATCCATAGGCCCTGCACTACCTTCAGAACGTGTGCAATCACCCGAAGCTGGTGCTGACGCCAGATCACCCTGAGGCAGCGGCCATCGCCCGCCAACTGCAAGCACAAAACTCCACCTTGGACGATATCGAGCACTCCGCCAAACTGCCCGCACTCAAGTTAGTATTCAGACAATCATTAGAAATTTGTAAAATAGAGAAACCGGTCAGGATTAGTCAATAAAAATTGTGGAATAAGTACAAGTGAGTTTAAGTTCCATCAAGTACCGACAAGCGAGAGTAAATTTTATTACACAGAATTAGTCCGTAATGGTATATGTGGTGGAACGGGTATCATGTCCCTCCGACACAAAGGGAGAATCCTCCGGCCAGGCGAGGTGATCATGGCGGCAGTTGATGTTGGGATGTTGTATACAGGGTGTAAAAAGACTACCACCGAAAACTTGGGGGTTGCAATCAGACCATGATACTGAATAGGTTTAGCGAAAAAAAAACTCAAAAAAAATGTTAATTTATCTAAGTCGTATTATGTTTTTTTCTGCTTACATACACATAGTAAAACATAACAGGACCCAAACTACCTAATTATCTCATTTAGAAAACCAAAAAACAAAGAAAATCAATAAAACAGTAATGTATTTTAATATCAAAACAGCTGGCCGGCTGAGTGCAATGACCGCGACAGAGCGCGCGGGCGCGTTAACTTGTACATTGCTGACTTCTGAAATTAATAAAAATCTTGACACAATGTTTTTTCAAGCTACAATTTTTTTTAAAGACATCTGTTTGTTTTTTTTAATAAGTTTTAGGGTGCTGGATTAGCCCCTTTCGTTTTCGGTAGTCGTCTTTTTTACACCCTGTATATGATAATCGGCGCGAGAACATTACTTCGTAGTTCAGTGTATCTTCAGCAGATGGCGCTGTAGAAGGTTATTGTTGTGTTATATGTGGAAGTCGCCACAGTATACTTTTCTTGATTTTTTTTCAGTAGAGATAATACGGCTGAAATTAACCAAACACAATCTACTTACGTTATTAAGCTGAAGATTTCATTTGGTTGAACACACTAATCTCAGGAACAACTGATTGCTAATGAAAAAATATTTTAGTGTCATATAGCTAATTTAACAAGGAAGGCTGAAGGTTGTAAAAGATCACGCCACGACTTAGGAGCCGTGTTAAAAATGTAGATCATTTATTCCATTTGAGAGAAGGAAACTAAATTGCATGGGTCACGTAGTATAACATAAACAAAAAAATAAATCGACGGGTTGCACTCCGGGAGTGCCGGCAGAAGTGAAAACTTGAATATTAACGTTGTGCATTTTTGATATTTTGGAATGGTTAGACAATAATTTTGTACGAATTGCTTTCATTATCAGTATAAAAGTACTATTATTTATGTGGTGGAATACAATATTCATTTATTGCGCTATCGTACACAAACATGACAATTTATATTACATACACACACGAACATTCGCGCAAGCGCCCTGCGCCGCCTGTCCTCTCTCCATCCGTCTTACGAATTTTCGATACGGTCACGTGACCTGACGCGAGTTTATACATTTTTACCCATTCCAAAAAAGTACACAGCGCCGCTAAAGAAGTTTTCACTTTAAAAATTTTAAAACAGGGTTGCCAATATTGTTAAATTCATGTTTGATATACAATTCAAATGGTGGTTTAAAATAAATTCTGTATACGTTTGCAGACAACTTCTCCTAGACTGTGGCATCGGCACGACGGTATCTGACGCAGAGGGAGAAGCGGTAGTGTCTCAGCACCGAGCGCTGGTGTTCTGCCAGCTGAAGAAGATGCTGGACATCGTGGAGCAGGACCTGCTGCGGCGGCAGCTCCCGACCGTCACCTACCTGCGCCTGGACGGCAGCGTGCCTCCGCACCAGAGACACTCCATCGTCACGCGGTTCAACACTGATGTCTCCATCGACCTGCTACTGCTCACAACTGCGGTACGAAATATACTTCTATTTACGGTTTAAGATCTTTATTTCCTCATAAGAATTATTTATTGTATTCGTTATACTTATGTACCAACTGTTTTATTGTGTGAATGTGATCTATTGTGCTGAAGTCTTTTGTGAATCTACGAGTTGGTTTTCATTTAGTGTTAATGATATTCCTTCCAGGATCGCTTTAGCAAATACTTTATATATATATTTGATATTAGACAAATTAGCCTATAGTTCCCAATTTTGACGACACATAAATTTGAATCATCTACATTGTAATGGAACGGGTGCTGTCTTTGCAGCACAAAAACATGTTCGGACTAGATTAAATAAATCCATCTTTAATATCGCCATACAACTGGTAATCTTTCGAAAATATATTTATGCCAGAACCTTTATTGCGTAATATTTCAGTGAGTCTTCATTGGCATATTTCGAGCAAAAAAAAATACTTTTTATTTTTTAGGCCGGTGGCCTTGGTTTGAATCTGACTGGTGCGGACACGGTAATCTTCGTCGAGCACGACTGGAACCCAATGAAGGATCTTCAGGCCATGGACCGCGCTCACCGTATTGGACAGAAGAAGGTTGTGAACGTGTATCGACTCATCACCAGAGAAACTCTTGAGGAGAAGATTATGGGGTATGTTAAATCACAGATGTTAGTATTTTTAAAAAAATTATGATTATCTGTGTGTATATGTGTATTGGTGATTGCTAAGTACATAAAATCATTGGTTATTACAATCATAATCATATATAGTCTTTAAATTTATGGTCTCTTTTTTGATAACCTTTAAAAATTTGCAATAATATTTTTTTTTATGACCCCTAAAATGGTTATGTAATTGGTTTCTATGAATGCACTATTGTCTGCTTTTTTCCTATGCTTTGTAACTCTAATAAATATGATTCGATTCAATTTTTTTTCCTTTACCGACTATGGCGAAACCAGAAGAAAGGGTAGTTTAGCGTTTTGACAGTTTATGTATGTTTGTATGTTCAACTGTAGTGCCTAAACTACTGAATCGATTTTAATAAATGAGGTCAATAGATTCGTAATAATGCCCCGGGCGACATAGGCTATATAAATTTTATTAATAGTTGGGTTAGATATTGGAACTTTTTGTGTGATGATTTGAAATTAAAACGGTCAATGTTTAATTTGTACTAAACCTATTGAGTAGGGAATCAGAAACGAATTTTAAAAGACGATTGCGATAGTTACAAGTAGTTTTATTATTGTGTAATTTAATATAATTCTTCTTTTTAAAATTTAGATTACAAAAGTTCAAGCTGCTCACGGCCAACACAGTTATAAGCAGCGAGAACGCCGCCATGGAAACGATGGGCACGGACCAGCTGCTCGACTTGTTCAACCTGTCCAGCGCCGGCGCGGGGCAGCTGCAGCAGCAACAGCAGCAGCAACACGCCAGCTCCTCCGGCGGGAAGTCCGTCCTGGAGACCTTACCCGACTTGTGGGACGACAAGCAGTACGAGGAAGAATACGACATGACGAATTTTATAAAGGGATTGAACAAAATGAGCACGTAAACAACAAAGTGAGGAACAAAAATGATTGATTGAATGGTCTTATTTAATTTACTAAAAACTTAATGTGACCAATGAAAAATCTCAAAATCTGAGTTGAGAAATATTTATAGTTTTATTATCCATTATCCAATTTCGGATTTAGTTTTTCTTTAAAGTTCTATGCAAGTTGATTTAAAATATTGGTGAATAATTGAGATTTTATCGCATTTAAAATCTCTCTCAAAGTTTTCACAGCATGATCTTTCTTATAACAATATTTAAAGTAATACAAAATAGACACTTATGAAAGAAATTTACTTGTTCTATGGGTAAAAACGTACATAAAGTTCTAAATTCCTCATCTGTCAAACTTTGGCCAGTGTAAACTTTATGAATTATGTTTAGTAATACATTAGAGTATTGTGTACAATATTGGAAAAACCAAATTGATTTAATCACATAGGTTTGTATTGTTGTACAATGTAAGGTGTAGTTGATGACCTACCTTCGAAGCACAAATGAAAATGTACCTTATTTGTTACAGCGTAAAGTACGCTTTGAAGGTCGGTCGCAAAGATTGAAGAGGCTGACCGTTTCTTTTAGGTATATAGTAGATATAGGCACAGACAGCTTTAACAAGTTGTCTTAGGATTTGCTGTACTATGAATCTTGTATTTCTTATAATCGTTTAGCTTAAAGACAGTTTTTCATCACATTACATTGACAAGTTTGCTTATCTTTTCATATTTCTATTCTATTACACTTTAACGGACTTAGAAGCTTGTTGTAAATTTATTAATTCTTATTTACCCGTGTAGTGAGATCAAATATTCCAGTTAATTAGAGAAATTAGAGGTGCAGGAGACGCTTTATTGCGTACCATACGTCATCCTTGTTGTTTATGGTCTGAATTCGAATAATCGAATCCATCATTTATCAATCTCATCTACCACCAATCACAATATTTAATAAGAGGACCAACTAACCATTTAATGGTTGTCGGTGTGCTTGATTATTTTCGCTTAAATTTGAATACTAACGAAACTTTTATGCAACTAAATATTGTCTATCCTATCTTTTCTAGAATTATAAAATGCAAAATTGTACAAACACAGATATACTACACTAATACACCATATTGTTCATATGCAGCTATGAAATCAAGTATATAAATTACACTGAGAAAACCACAACTTAATTTAAATTTAAATGATGACGCATAAAAACGTCGATTGTCGCAAGCAAGACGGGGAGTGTGTGCTTATACCTTCAATTATATACAAATAAATTGTCAATTACCAAAATTTTTCATAATATAAATAGTATATATTTATAAAACGAAAATACTATATTCTACTGAACGTTGATTACTACAGAAATAATATATATTTGTAAAATATAATGTTTGAAACGTTGTATAAATGGAACGTCAAAAGTAAATGAGTGGACTACACTATATTCATGAACCATGGAACACTAATTTTACGTTTTTAATTATATTTCATCCCGCTATTGGCATAGAGCAACAACCAACAGCCGCCAGAGAGTAGGCCAAAGTGTCTTTTCCCAATACGTCTGTCATTTTTCGGAAATTTTCACACATGTTTGTTATCTTATCCATTTACACCCATTTTAGACTCACATACAACAACAATCAATGGTCGTAACGAACTCATATTTAACATTTAAAACAAAATGTTTACAATTTCACACATACATAAATACATTCTGTGTCATAACAGTGTTGTATGTGTCAATGACCGTACATTTGGCGCGGTCAGCATTTTACGTCCACAACGTCGATTTAAAATGCATTATAAATCAGTGCCCTTTCGACAGTCACAGGGTGTACTCACTATATCATTATACTCTATGCGCTGTAGCATGGTGCGGGTGACAGTTTCAGTAACACTTCGTTTCACTCTTGAAAGTTGCCGCGATTTATAAATTATGACTTGAGTATTTCAGCAACATTCGCAATATATTAAATCATTAATAACTGTAGTAAATTAAATTAAACCAAACCAGAATGTTCTAATCTACAAATAAAATCAAATTTAATGAAAAATTAAGCAGTGTTATGCGTATGACGTAACGCCATAGAAGTATTTAGTGATGGGATGTACTGCTACGATGTATAGTCGATATTTTTCATAATAAAAAACGGTCATTTTTTATTGTTAAAATTGGTCTATAATTATACAACAGAACATTTATATGGTAAGGTTGCTTAAAAGGTTGCTAAGAAAAAATACATTTTATTCGTCCAACTCATATCAAAGTCAGGAACATCTGAATTGTCACTCAATTCATCATCTGAATCTGTGACGGATATTATTAACGAACAACAACCTCCCTGGCCTGACTACCCAAAATTTTTTATTTTTGTATGCTTAGACATGGTAATAACAACGAACTCAACAAGCAAATAACAGTTACACTGCACAACTGAATAACACACTCATTTTCATAACAATATTAAAGAAAACTAGATTTATGCTGCGAGCATCGTTAGCGATAAAAATGAATTGCATAACGTCACATCCCTTAGTTATGTGGTACTGATAGATGTCAATGTCGTACAGGCAAATGTCACCCGCACCATGCTACAGCGCAACGAGTATAGTTCATAAGTCATTTGTGTGCAACAATAAATAACATCCAATCAAGCACGTCTGTCATTCAACAAGCTGTGTACGAGACCCGTACAAGTGTAATGCAGAGAGAAACATCTGGCTATTCCTACCCGTGATGTTTGCGCTATTGTACACTGTTGATGAAAATTATGTCAAACAAAATATCGAATGTAGTATTTTTATCAAAGACAATTACCAAACTATTCACAGTAATCGAATGTTATCTTCTTACCCCTTTCCCAAATGTATGTAGTGTGTCAATACTCTTCATTACCTATCCATACTAGGATAACCTATTGCTTTTCGACTTTTCAACTACTCGTGTTTATTTCCATTTTACTTGCTTTCATTGTCCATCACAGTCACATTCGCATTTCAGCATCATCTTAATATTCAGTCCTCTCTCATCATCAGCATTATTTATATTAATCTAATAGTTCTTACCTATTTGTACTAAACGTCATATGTGGTGAATGTGTAGTTTAATAATGTCAGCTTAATGCAATTATTGTTTAGCGTAATAACTTTTTGTTTTTTTTTAGTTGTCTAATAGTTGCTTCACAATGAAACAATGATAATGTATTATTATGTCATATATTTAGGGAGACTAATATATAAAACTACTAACCCTAAGTAATTGCAGTGGGCCAAATTAATTTTAAACTACACTTTATTATATTACTTAGCTGTGTTTTTTTTATATACAGTCTGTATCGAAAAGGTTCAATCAGACCGTAAAAACAACGAATTATTAGCGTTCTGTGTGACAAACATTATAAATATTCATATTTAAAAGTATGTACACATCGTAGGTATTGCCTATATATATTGACTTTTACTATTATAATTAAAAACTAGTTTAAACTTCGAATTCAGTTCACCACATTTAGGATTGCGGACGTACGATACCAGACACCCCGTGGAAAACGGTTGCGACTTCAAAACGATTTTGGGAATAATAAACGCTAGGAAGATATATCATACTTACATGGTCATTTGTACAGCAACTTGGCATATATAAAGTATTATTGCTAATTAATATTTATATATCACAAGAGTTGCTTAAAGTCCAAAAAATGTGTAGTTCAATTAATTACTACTTGTTTGATACATACAGATAGTATCATATAATAATAATTAAATGTTTGTTAGCATTATATTGTAAGCTACTTTAAGGTTCCTGAGTATAAGAATGTACCTCATAGACCAGATTTGCTTTACGATTTATAAACATTATTTATTACTGTAGCATTAGAACAGTCATTGCTGCTTTAGTCATTTTTGTAGGTTTAGTTTAAAGCGCAGTGGCGCTGACTTATTTTATTTTAGTTTTAATCATTTGTTTGTTGTTTTGTATTATAGCGTAGGAAACAACTGTTATCAGAAATGTATTGTTTTGTTTCAAAATGCATTATGAATTTAATGTTTTGTATTCTAATGAATACGTTCAACAGAGTTTGTTGGTGACGCAACATGTACCTTATTGCGGAATAATTACAAAATATGGTAGTCTAGGTCCGTGTCTCATATGAACAAATATGTTGACATAAAATTATTTTCATTGTGTTGTTTGGTACTATCACAAATTGATGTAATTAAATATATGTTTGTATACTTGTCTGAATAAAGATAAAAGCATTTCGTAATAAAAGCGTTGAATTTATTTCTCTTTATTTACTATTATAGTAACGTTATTGGCAAAACTGACTGATTGTCCTTCCGGATTCTTACGAGGTCAACCAAAAAGCGTATTGAATACATGGTTTGAACGCAGGTTGAATTAGTGTGTTTCTCATTAGCGTATAAGTACTATTCGCGACAATGGCGTATCTGGAACCACAACAGCAAAACAACAGGTACGGTGTACTCGCGAGTGGCAGCGTATGGCCCGTTGATTAAAGCCAACCAATAACACACTAAGCTTTGTCGAGGCCTACCTGTGCAGGCAGACCGTAAGACCTAATGAGTGTGGGATCATGAAAAATAGTTAACTATAAAAGTCAGTTTAAGGCGGAAGCAAACAATGTGCTGCGACGGCGTATCGAAATGCTTTCGCTGTATCGGCTGGCACAATGTTGTCATATCGATGCTGCTCCCACGTTGCTACGCTTTCACTCCTCCCCGCTTCACCTCAGCGTTTGCAGTCCGGGCAGTGCATCTTTGTAGGTAGGCCCCACAGGGTAAGTGACCTGGCTAGTAACGTCCGGGTCTTGTCCAGTATGGTGACATGTGCTTAGCGAGGTTGAGCTCCTAGGGGTATAGACCCTGAGAAGCGACCGGCTCACCGGCCAGCACGAGGTCGGGTGTTGCGGATG
Source organism: Spilarctia lutea (assembly GCA_916048165.1). Classification (NCBI taxonomy): domain Eukaryota; kingdom Metazoa; phylum Arthropoda; class Insecta; order Lepidoptera; family Erebidae; genus Spilarctia; species Spilarctia lutea. Next base: position 4,114,126 of record OU696479.1, on the reverse strand, counting down.
GTTCCAGAGGGGATGTCACGGCGATGAGGTCTCGTGGCAGGCCGCATCATGTGGTGATATGCTGCTAAAATTTGTATGTAACACGACGCAACCACGTCCAGCAGTATAGTTTCTCATAAACCGTAACGTCCGATGCATGTAGACGTTTGGTATAAATAAGGAAACTTACCATCTTTGACGAGAGTAGTATTAATTTACACGTGCTAATTTTCAACACATTCCGCTCCAGCTCATTCGCGTAATTGAAAAGTTATGTGTTTGCCATTGCCTTGGGAATAACACAAAGATGAAGAAATGTGCACTTTTATTATATTGCATGTAAGTATTCCAAGATGATTTTGCGGTTTTCTTTTAACGAAAAGCTCCCGCTTTAGGAGTATGATGTACACACATACAGTACAGACATATCTACACACAACACAACACAGCACAACAATTTGTAGTTCACACAAAGTGTTGTTCTGAGGATCGAACCCGCAACATTAGGTACGGCGAAGTGTCACTAAATCACTATGCCATTTGTTCAGCCAACTGCTATATCGTCATTCTTCTGGTCTGGATCAGTCACTAAAACAAAGATCGAAAGATTATCGAGACTGAATAATTACTTGAAAATATACTCTCAAACATGTATTAAGTTGTTAGAATTCCTAAACAACGTTTGAATTGCTTAAGTTTTAATAAAAAGAAAGCAAACCACAAAGGGTTGAAAGTTTAATATCCATAAACTGTTGAAAATTCTATGTCACTTAGGTAGTAAATGAGTTTTGTTGAGTAAAACGGAACATAGTTATAATTAGTTCAACAAAAAACCGCGAGATAGCGTCAATGTGCATCAACACCATGGCGAAAGCGATGTCAAGCGCGTGAATATTTTTTGTTTTCTACGTAAGAAATGTTGTTTGTTGCTCGTTTGTAAGTTGAAAGACTTAAAATAAACAAAGGCGAAGTGTCTACATATTATATAGTGTAAATACCATTCGTCAAAAGTTGAAAGTTTTGTGTGTGAAGTTATAACGAACTCTCGGATCACTTTGGAGTTCAGGTGTCAACGAGGTAAGAAACTGATGCTTATCCAACAAATTAACTTTCAAAATAATATTTTTATTCTCATAAATTGTTTAGGGCTACGTTTCCTTACGATGAACCTAATGTATCATGTTGGTTACAATTCGAAGTGTACACAGGTAGGTAATAGTTATAAATAATTCACTGTAAGGTTATGATCTTGTCTTGGGTCGTATACGAAACGTTTGTGTGAAACTAAGTAACGTAACTGGGATAGATAGAGATATATGGGTGTTTCAGAGCCGGGTAGTGCTTATAAAAAGTTTGTTTACAAACTTGTTTTATACCTAACCACCTACTTACCTACTGACCTCATAATTTTTACATGTGTTTGGTTGGGACTTTTGAATTAGAGAAACTCTATTTATATAAATAGACAACATTCGAAGTATTGTTTGTTTAAGTTTCCAGATAAAACTTCTTTTAAAGTTTATTATTTCGTTTATAAGAAACTTTTTAAGTAATTATTGTTTTAATATTTAGGCTTTACAAGTATGAAAACACATGTTGCCATAGTGTTGTATGGTATGGTAACTTATAACAACAGGTATGTTTACACATTACTTTTATTGAGTAACTATTAACAATGAGAAAAGTGTAATAAATTACATTGGTACAATTTTATTGTGCCCAATTGTTAATATATTTTTATTAGAAATCATATTTGACATTTTAATAATAAATCTAAACATTCAAGGTATCTAGTTTCACTCATTTAATTTTGATCATACATAGATACTTTTTACTTAAAAACTTGTCTTTAGTTTTTAAAAATTTGTTATTTTCTAAAAATACACTTGACTTTTTAAAAATAGGTCTCTTATTAATAATATCTATACTCTAATCTTACATATAAAGATTTCACTTCTGATAATAGAAGTGCTTGTCACATATTTGTCAAAATATGAATGAAAATACATCAATGATAACATCATATGCTGATATCAAGATTTTATTTTAATGAAATAAAAGAGACATTAAATGCAAAATGTTAGAGTGTAAAATGATTTGAACTATTTTTAAAAAGTATTAATTTATGTATTACATTACCTGCTCTATTATTACATAAATTGTTTTGCAAATGCGCAAAGAACCACATAAGTACAGTTATTAAATAAAACTTAATAAAAATAATACATTATTAAATAAAAATAAAATTTTTAACTCTGTTAGGTCTATTTAAATGAAATATAATTACAAACTGCTTACTACAAACTCTATCCCCTTTCTCTTAAATACAGTAAGTCGTACAGCCCAAGTAAGTATGCAACTTACAGTACGCACACTTCGCTAGATTTTTACACACCCCAAAGGTTGGCTGGTTGGGATATTAAGTCTACTGATGTACATAAGTGTATAAATAAATAAAAATATACAAACTTACCAAACTATCTATAGGTAGGTATATGTTATCATGATATTATAAATGTATGACCAATATATAATATGTTTAATTTGTAACCCATGTATATGTATAAATCTTAATCACATTACATGAATGAATTGAATGTGTGATAGTTCAAAAGGAAATCAGGTCAGGTCATCTGCTTATGATAAGAAATACAAATTATAACATCTATCACCAACATTATCTCATTGAAGACAAATTAATTACAATGGCAGACGTAAACCATGCAAAACGACATAACAGAAAATAAAAACACCCGTTTCATACATCCTAAATAAGAACGACAAGGAAAACCATCATATGTCATCAATATGCTCCCGCTTTTTAAAAAAGCAGGTTTGCAACAATCAATTCCCTTTGTGCGCGACATCAATGGAAGCGGTTACTGTGTACCTATCCTTTGATCTCGCCGCCCTCTGAAGATGCGACAGTGCGCTAATACCGGCGCCGCGCGGAACAACGTCGCAACCGACCGGCGTCGCTTTGATGCTCTAGTCCACGAAAATATGATATAATATGGTCTATTTTTATCTCCACTCAATTTATGTGTACTAACTAAATGTATCTATCCATAGACACGTTATTTTTTAATTTACCACACTCATGTGCAAGAAGATTTATAGTGCATTAGGTATATTGTTTTCTTTGATAAATTTCCTTTCATTCATTTGAACCGTGCCTTCTTGCTAAGTCGATCTGTAAATGTACTTCTAAGTAAGTACAAATATTTACGAATGTCCGCATTATTACTACAAAAAACAACAACGCAACGCACTTGTAACGCCTCTGGTGTTGTGGGTGTTCATGGTCGCTTACCATTAGGCGATACGTCTGCTCGTTTGCCTCCTATATAATAATAAAAAAGCTAAAGCCCAAAAACCATTAAGCTCTTACAAATTATAAATAAGGCGGTAACAGTTCGCGTACTAATAAACTGAATACTAGTAAGAGATAAGAAATTGGTCGTTACGACTTTTCATTAATTGCATGAATCGACGGAGACCGCTAAAGGGGACGAGTCGCAGCTTTGTCGTAGAAGATACTTACTAGTCCTTTACGGACTTATCAATGAACATAGCCTCGAAGTGAGTACGTCTGTTTAAAAAAGTCTTTCGATTGTCTGAACCTCTCAATGAGGATTGTTCTAGGTTTTGCTCTTCCCTTTGTTATTGAAATGTTTGATAAAAACGGTATTCCTTTGAAGATACTTTCTGTAGAGGAGGTTCATAGTAGTATAATATGGTTTTGCATACAGATACGTATCGACTAATGCTTAATTGAAGTTGTCTGTTTCACATTCACCAATTCTTTTTGTTGTTGTTTAATCAGTGGCGCATTACTTATTTTCTCTATGGCTATGCATTCCATCGCTTCATTAAAATTATAAATCGTCTCGACTGAAAGACGAAAGACGAAAAACGACTAGCTGACTACAATAACAAGTCCTGTACTTCCGGCATACAACCATCAAAATCCGAGATCAAATCTTTATCGAAAATAAACATGACCAAAACTAATGTATAAAAATCTTTAAATCCGGATCGAATGAGGAAGAAAAACACGGTGTTCCAAAACTCAGACAAGACTAAGTTCAAGCAATCTGTCCCCAATCCAATGATTTCGTCCCATCTTGTGAGAGAAAAGTTTACAGAAGTCTGCATGCGGGCACCCCAGCTTGTTCCAATAAGTTTTCAACTTTTTTTCATAGCTAAGATAAATATCGCGAATGAGAATCTTTTAAATGAAAAACATGTTCTTTTATTTTATTGAACTTGTATGAAGATACATTGATTAATTTAAAATCAGTTGGTGGTGGACAGTAGAAGTATAGGCTTACTAGTAAATCTCTCGAGTTTGATTGCTTGGTTAATTGTAATGTTATGTGTTTTTCTCAACTAGGATAAGGGAGAGTATCAGTAAAGTCAACAAAAGTACCATAAGTAGTAAGAAAGTGTAGAAAATAATAAAAATATGATATCTTCTTGGTCTTATCACTTAAAAAATCGTATTTATTTACTGGTTGATAGAAATTTTGTACCTAAATTGACAATATTTAACCTGAATGAATGTTAAGGAAGACAATAATTATATTTATTTATTATCTGATTTATATTAAGTAACGATCTTTAAACATAATGGTAGTTGAAAACATATTACCGGGTTGTTACTATCACGAATGGTATGCTGCTCAAGAGATGTCCCAAATAGGCAATATTCATCTAGGTGTGTGCACATCATAGCAAATCGAATAGCCACGCTATCTAGTCCACTTTGTGCGTAACCGTAACTGGCGCCCAACCAGGGACCGTACGCAAATTGGCGGCGAACAATTAATGGCCACCTAGCTCCGTCGCTAATCGACCGATAGAATTAAATGAACGGACTGCACTAATTGCCCAGTAAGACAAAGGGGCAAACACTCGCCTTTGAGCTGACGATATCTAGTGTCACTTGAGGCGTACGCCGTTGCGTAGACAGACGACCCTCTGCATTGCTTGTGTATAGTTGATATTGGACCGAGACGTTTGGATTGGATGCATCGTTTATTGGCTATAGGCAATCATCTTTAAGTCCAACTATACGGTCAAGACATAGCACAACACTGGCAGCTTTTGGTAACTTAATATCTGAATATTAATGAAAAATTAAGAATATGTATATGTACTCAAAACTACCAATGAGTAAGATTGGCACTATTTGGCTGTATCAAGCGTCTATTTCTTAGGCAACTAGCTTTTGCCTTTATATTAATCGCGGTAAATAGTAGCCTATGTCCTTCCTTACGAATCAAAGTACCTACAGGATTAATTTTAATTAAATCGGTGCACCGATTTAGCTATGACGTTACAGGCAGATAGAGTTATTTAATAAGTTATAATATTAGTATAGATTTTAGACAACTCAGTAAGTGCACTAGACTGACATAGACATAGAATTGATAAAACATAGTAGCAATATATGTATGCAATATTTTAATGCAGTGTCTATACAATTTGGGTAACACCAGCCATGAAGGTATCATTTAAATCAACTTAAAAATTAAATACAATGATAATCACGTATAACTATATGCATTGTATACAACAATTAATTATATAAAGTCCGAAGTTAAACAAGACGTCTCTGTGCCTAGCGCAATAATTGCACTAGGGGCGTCCAGTGGCCAATAGCCCTCGTCTTGAGTGTCCTAAACACTGCACGTCTTGGTTTTGTGCAACAGAACACGCCAATTACACCAAATTAGGAGCTCCAGGACGTTTGTATCTGTGGCCCAATAAGGAGCTCTGCATGCCTATGTCTGTTTACACTATGGTTACGAATTAAAAATAAATTCAATTAACTTGACTTGTTTCAACTAATGTGAAGTTTGGAGCACTGAATTATTTTAAAACTTATAATTAAAATAAGGTCGCTAAGTAATATTGCGTACTAATTTAATACACCCTAATCATTAACAAGAAATTGCATTAATACATGTGCAAAAAAAAAAACATTCTTCCGAAGTTATAATATTGAACAGATTTATCTAAGATTTCTATTTTTTCTTTTATAAACTTTTTCATTACATTTTGTAGATCGGTCCCTTTCGTAAAATCATTTCATATTATAAACCTTTAAACAACGGATGTTCGCAACCAAAATATGCGACCATTTTATAACCTTTGCGTCATTTCTGTAATCTGTTTTTTTACACCGAAAATTAAGAACGTTCAAAGTGATCTATCTAATCAACCATATATAATGTGTTTGATCTCTTTCTTACCCTGATGACTATTTGGTTCTGGTTCATACTCAACTAAAAGAGAGCGTAGGCTTGTTTGAGAATATGGTTTCCACTGAGACTGGAGTCAATCTGTCACTGAGACTGACAGTGCTCAGTAACACAACGACTCATTAACCAAATCGGCTTTGACAAATAATATTTCCCAATTAGCTGCATTGGACGATCAAAGTCAAAAGTTTAGTCCTTTGAACATTCCTTTGTTAATCTAATTGAATTAATGGATCGGGTTTTAGATCCGAGGATTTAAGTGCCTGTAGCAATCAATGAATTAAAACTTGCGATAGCTAGCCGCCCTCACATTTGTATCTGCGGTCTCCACAGATAACGCTATGTACAAAATGAAATGAAATCAAACTTTCCTTTGAACGTTTTAAATTAAGTAATGTTCAAGAAAAATAAATAAATTAATTAAGTAGTAAAGTTTCTTCAAGTCAAACTTGTATAATCTAAAGTAATTTACAGTATCATTGGTAGGACTTTGACTTGAAGCTAAATATATTACTTAAACTGTATGGAAGGACTGGGTTGGATTTAAATCCGTGACCAGCCATAGTCAATACCTTAAACTTTTTCAAATCACACTTAATATTATAACGGTGAAAGTAAATTTGTTTGTTACGCTTTCACGGGAAAACTACTTAACCTATAATCATGAAACTTTGTACACATATTCTTGGAGGTATTAGAAGTAACATCGGATACTTCTTATTAAATAAGCGCGGGCGAAAGCCAGTAAAACATAATAAACAATATCAAGAATAGTGCAATATTAAACCTCAGTACAACATATAAGTTCTTATAAAGACATCAGATTCATTACCTGGTTTTGTTACAAGCGTTTGAGTCACATCCCCAGTGCAACTGAAATCAGTGCGCTTAGCGGAGGGCCGCGGGCGTGGAGTGGCTCGTTATCACACTCTCGTGTTACCGTGTATGGGTCCTGACACGTCGTAACGATACCTTGGAGTGCTGGTGACCGCGTCAACGTAGTTACGACACCTCACATAGACGGGTTCGGCTTGTTACTTTACCGTAACAAGTAAAGTTTATGGTAAAATAGTTTACCAAACGAAATTATTTACATGTTTTAACATAAATGGATAGTTCAAGATGGTGTAAAGTCAAATTATAAAGCAATATTAAAAATTCAATTTTGTATTCATGAAAATACTCGTATATCATTTAAAGGTGCTAATTCAAAACTGAATAGCAATATCTAGGTGGTAAAATACTAAAAGTAGGTATGTAATTTTAGTAAAATCATATAATACTTACTTAATTGATGAAAATATTTACTTTTTTATCAGATTTTCACAACTGAATCATGTCAAATACTTCTTATGACAGAGATCTCGCATTTATACTTAATGTTTATGTTTAACGTGCCATTATACATTACCCATACAAGACTTAATGTTTATGACTGCACGGTTGGCCTAGTGGTTTAAGCGGTCATTACGCCGCTTACTACTGCACCAAGTGCCGTGGGTTCAAATCCCACGTGGGACATCACTTTGTGTGATCCACAAAATGTTGTCCTGAGTCTCTGGGTGTTCTTTGTGTCCGTTACATGTATGTTTGTAAAGTCCCCCGCGACACAGGATGTACCTATATTCCTAATGCAGTTGTCTTTTAAGAAAAAAAAACGGTTGGTTTGCTAATCGAGTTTTCGAAACTGTGGAGTATACTGTTACAATATCCAGTAAGTACATGCATTTACATTGAATAGAATATATAAGGTCTTTTCTCAGTTTCGGATTATCGCTTGTTGCCACGTATTAGCAACGTAGTGTTGCCAATATTTCACTAGAAATTCGGTTGCAAAAATTTTCACGTATCCTGTTAACCTTCTATACCTACTTTTGATATTTAAATAATATAATGCACAGTAATATCCTAATTAGTGTACCACAACCTCTGTTACTTTAAAATTCGCAATTTGTGATAACCTGAAATTGACTTGATGTTGTCGTACCAAACTGCTAATTGTTATTTTTGTATTAAATAAATATTATTTTATAAATATCTTTTACTTTATTTGGCACGATACCGGTATCCTCTGCTCTGGAATAGAGTAGCATTATAGATTAAATCTCTATATATTTAATTAGTGCTCAAGAAATATCACAAAACTCATGTTCAGTAAGATAAATCGACACTTCACACGTTCTGGAGTTTGAAGTCCACAAGTTGGCATTAATGCGAGCCGCGCCCATTACCGCGCTAAGAGCTACGAGTTATTAAATGGAGGTGTACTCTTAATTATCTCGGTAAATGTTTCAATTAAATCAATTAATTTTCAAATCGATTACTTATAACTTTTTTAAACGATTTAGTATCCGGAATTACTTACTTAATTTTGTTAGTTGCCTTTACTTGTTAGTAAGAAAACAAACTAAGAATTATCGCTCTTCGTTTTGAACTAGACAAATTAAAACATTTAATTTGTGTTCATACTGACTTATATAGAAAAGCGGTTCCATATTTATCCTTGGCTTCGCAAGCTAATCGCACACATCTAGTCTTACATTAGTCAAAAATTCACAACGCCATCTAGTCTCAAACCAAGCAGAACGTGTACATAGATATTTCTAAATCACAAAAAAGCATACAAATCCAACGGTTTGTATGTTTATATAATTAATTTTACATTTTAAATAATCCCTTAACAAGATTACTCACAAAAGAGATATTTCTAAATGAAAAAGCAATCCCTATCAATGTTTAATTTGCTTGTAACCGTTAATCCAGAAACACGAGGGACGGAAGTGTTCTAAAAACAGTAGCGAGTAGTAAGACGAACGTGGTTTGATTAATTGATAACGGTAGCATCCAACGCTCGAGATCCAACATTCGTAGCTCATAGTGTCTCTTGGGCCGTTACCACACCGTAAGCAACGTGTAGTAGACTCACTTCAGTTTTTGTGTCGCTTAAGCTAAGTAATAAAATGTTTTAAACTCGTTTTCATAATGTACTGATCCTATACTACGTCATAGCTAATGAATATATGTGTTTTATTAAAAAGATGCATAGTGAATTTTACATAATATTTCTGGAGCTAAACACCTAGATGATGGCGAGTGATGCAGACGCATCTCAATAGGCCGCTATAGTGTGGGTCATCATGCTGCATTGTCTGTCTGCATTCACAATGAGTATGGTGACCACCAACTATTAGATTATGCTTATGCTCTCCATCAGGCAGAGCAGAGTCACTTTGACAGGCTCATATATAAAAAAACTGTACCTACTTTAGTGAAAAATCAAGTGAAAAACCTACACGCATTTAGTTAATTGAAAAATAAAATTTAAAACAAAAAACAAATTACTTAATTTACTGCAGATTATTTGAAATATGGTTCGTAGCTCTTGTGAAAGTCGTGGGACGGGGAGGGTGTGGGAGTGTCGGCTCGGTCAAAGGGCCCTTTGATGTTTGCCGCCGGCTTAATGCACCGCCCGCGGCCCCCGCGCCGCTCATCATTAGCAATTTCCCTGTAATTTATTATCTTTACCGCTATTTATTTGTACAATTTCACGGGTACATGACGTTTCTCACCTCGCCGCGTGTTCGATGAGCTCGCATCAATTATATTAAGTCATTATCTCCACTGCGGGACGGTATTGTTACAAATTAATTTGCCAGAGACTGCAACAGGCTCAATCATATTGAAATTAGTACCTATGTACTTGCATATTTTCAAGAACCATAAAATGCATCTTTTATAAACTCAATACATTAATATTTCAGTTCAGGAATGAAATGCCATTAATAATAAAAATACACTGCATTGGTCATCAGTGGTCTGAGACTTCAAGACTCATAGCAAGATCTTGGCCTACTGAGCTGGCTGTCCAGACTGCTTGGTACAGGGTTTGCTTCAAGTTTTGTACTGCTGCTACTCAAGTAGTTCTCCTATTTGATTCAGTGTTGAAACTTCCCCACCTTGAAGGCTTGAAGGTTATGACAGTTCAATGAGTAAAATGTTTATTTAATGTTAAAAATACAAAATAGCAGACGAATAACTTGATTGCAAGTGACTACGGCGTTCATGTGTTCCAGACCTTTGAATGTCCCGGCCAGAATTAGGGGAAACCTTGGAAAAATTGCATAAGGCCACGTCACTTCAGTCGATCCTGCCCATATGTGGCTCTCCCACATTTAAAATTTTATGCTAAGTAAAAGACGTTTTCTGCCAAGAATTGGTCTCAGGGTTACGTAAGCTTGAAACCTTACCTTGTGAGGTAATACAAATGCTAACGATAGTAATAGCTCTTTCTGATATTAGCTAATAAGAATTGTTTATAATGAGTTGGATTAATTTTTGTCCCATACGTAGTGAGCGCAACTAACTGCTTAAAATTAACGAATTCTAGACCAACTCAAAGCCAGAGATGCTGTGAATTAAATTGTAAACGAAACACCAAAACTTTAGCGACATTCAGGGTTGCAACTACATAGATATCATAATCCAGTAATTCTTGTTACGTATTTTTTATTTTACACTTAGAGTGGTAAATATTAATATACAGCCCGTCTGATATCACATATCTTGTATTATAAAAAATGCTTTTTTTCTGTAAATTGTTTTATTTTATGATTTCAACGTTTGCCTTAAATAAACAAATGTGAGTAGGTATAAAACATTATGTATGTAAAGCGGCGAGACGGTTAAACGGCATTAGACGAACAAGACGGTATATGCAAGTGTCAACCCTGAGACACATGTGAGTGCCAAAAAATCCAGTGGAGGCACGTGCCTCAGTCGGCACTTGCGGTGAGCGCAGGATGGTGAACTCATTAGCGCGTCGCGTTTGAGCGCGACACCGCGCCGACAGCCACGACCTCGTACAAACCTACTACTTTTTATCATAGACAACTAATATGATTAAATTTTGTTTAGTACCTAGAACTAGCTTTGTGTTGGTTGACTTCGTTATGTCAACTAATTATTTTTGTTGTTATTCTGAACTAATATAAGGAAGGTAGTCTTATTACATAAATAAGGCTAAGTAGACTTTAGCATTTTGAAAACTTTCCAAATTCTTTTTCGTGTGAATTAACCTTTTTCTGCTTATTATCAAGGTGTTCAAATTATATGGCCACCACACATTATTCTTCTCTATCCACGCAAATTATGGTGCGCCATGATTTCATGACAAAATAAGTGCATGAAGACGATATAATGCATGCACACTAAAATAATATCCTCACACGTCTTACAAATGACCGTCTGATGCCAAACTAGATAAGCCTGGAAACAAAATTGCTGGTAAACATACTTAAATATTTCTAAATATATACATTTATAGATAAGTTACACCCAGACACAGAACGAATAATCGTGTTCATCAAACAATGATTTGTACTAGGTGGGAATCGAACCCATGACCTCAGTGTTGGGCAAATTTTAATTGCAATTAAAATTAATGACTAACAATTGATTAATCGTGAAAGGACACTTTAAAAACTAAACATTTATCGATTGTAATTGTTAGTTTTTATAGTGTCCTTTCACGATTAATCGATTGTTATTCATTAATTTTAAGTGCAATTAAAATTTGCCCAACACTGCCTCTGGTTTACCAGTCATGATCACAAATCACTAAATCGACAGACTCGGCCAGTTCATGGACTGCGTTTTACTATCAGGTCACCCGTGTAAAAAACAAACTAATATTTCAAGTCCGCTCTTACAAAATATGTCAATGTTTACGGTCGGTGTTAATGTAATTAACAAAACGTGAAATCAATCAAAGCTTGTGTGAGGCGGCGTCTCGCGCGCTAGATCAAAGAGACAGACATAAAGGCACCGCGGTACGGTCAACAGCGTCAACCGGCGGCCATTCCACATCGCACGAGCTAGCCATTCGTTTAATTTAAATTTCAGTCACTCAACTATTAACTAAGTATCCTATATTGTAATTATCAAAACGGTGATTCTCTATATGAACTTTTTGAGATATAATTTTTCTGAAAATTTTACTTGAAATGAATAATAAATAATAATAATAAATAAATATTCCGGACATCTAACACACAACGCCATCTAGTCCCAAGCTAAGCAGAGCTTGTGTTATGGGTACTAGACAACTGATATAAATACTTATATACTTTTTTTTTGTAAATACATACATATTATACATAGAAAACACCCAAACTCCGAAACAAATATTTGCAGGTCATACAAACATTTGGTCCGACCCGGGAATCGAACCCAAGACCTCTTGCTTAGCAGTCGCATACGCTACCACTACGCCACCGAGGCAGTAAATGAATGTGACTGCAGTTGCTAACGAACCAATCTCCCGTAATAAAGGGTGTTTTTTTAAGCCCGATAGAACTTGAAATTGTAAAAAATAACACAAAAAATTAAATTGTAATCAAAATTTTTTTTTATTCGAAAGATCAATACGTGACATTAACATTTGAAAATGATTTCGGGCATATGGGCACCGCGGCTGTTCTTGACGAAGTGCATTCTGGACGTCCAATTTTGGGCCACTTTTTCGAGCACTGCTGGCCGTATGTCACGAATAACACGAACAATGCTGGCCTCCAAGGCGTCAATTGTTGCTGGTTTATCAGCATAAACCAGTGACTTCACGTAGCCCCACAGGAAATAATCGAGAGGTGTCAAATCGCACGACCTTGGAGGCCAATTGACAGGTCCATTTCTCGAAATCAACTTATCGCCAAATTTTGATTTCAATAAGTCGATGGTTGCGTTCGCCGTATGGCACGTAGCGCCATCCTGTTGAAACCACATCTCCTCCGGATCAATGTCATCCATATTTTCAAACAAAAAATCATTGATCATGGTGCGGTAACGATCTCCATTGACCGTAACGCGAGCTCCGGCCTCATTTTTGAAGAAATAAGGTCCGATGATGCCACCAGCGTGAAAACCGCACCATACGGTGCATTTTTCTGGATGTAATGGAGTCTGTAGGGTCTGTTGTGGATTGGCCTCACTCCATATGCGGCAATTTTGCTTATTAACAAACCCGTTAAGCCAAAAATGCGCCTCATCGCTGAACACAATTTTGCGATAAAACAACGGGTCAGTTGCCAACTGCTCTAGAGCCCAATCGGCGAAAGAACTCTCGTCTCGTGGCTTCAATTCCTGCACCAGCTGGATCTTATACGGGTGTAGGCCGAGATCTTTGCGCAAAATTTTCCACGTAGTGGACGGACAGAGCCCCAATTCCTGCGACCGACGACGAATCGATAAATTTGGATCTTCTTCCACACTTTCGTTTACAGCGGCGATATTGTCTTCAGTACGCACATTCCTTCGACGTGCTGGTGTTATTGCATCCTCTAGAGAGTATGTGGTACGAAATCTATCCACAGTTCGACGAATGGCTTGTTCAGATGGACGATTATGTACGCCATACAAATGACGAAGTCGTCTATAAGTTGCGCGAATCGACGACTGATTTTCAAAGTAAATTTGGATAATTTCGTAGCGTTGTTCAAGCGTGAGTCTATTCATGATGATTTGTCAGAGTATACTGAAACAAATAAAAAAAAAAGTTTCATCAAAATTTAATTTTTTGTGTTACTTTTTACAATTTAAAGTTCTATCTAGCTTAAAAAAACACCCCAAGCTATATGGGTTTGACATTCCTGAAATGATGTCGCTTCAGTATTGATCAAAGATAAATCTTTTTATAGATGACTTAAAATGTAAACAACATATTTTGATTCTCTGTCCCCTTTTTTTTACTGAAAATCATTGTTAGTTTATTAACATGAACCGCATTTTATAACTTTTAATTTTATTTGAATTATACGAGTTCAGAAACATACATGCTCAAGTAGTCATACACCTATATTTTCAGAGGAATTTTTATCATTATTATATAAATAGTTCCGTTAGTAGCATATTATAAGGAACGTCTTGATTTTACTGACCCTACCAGCTAACACGATTGCACGTGCCAACTAATCAACATGTGCTCAAGACTCGTGCGGGGTCGAGCTCCTTTGCTACTCTCACCTTTTGTCTTTTAATGGCTTTTTAATTAATTTACGGTTTTAATCTAATAAATAAATATCTTGTGTCACCGTGTTTGTGGTCACACCTCTCCGAAACTTCTAGACAGATTTTAATGTAATGTAGATATGGTGGATATGAGAATAAGTTGCAAAGTATTAATACTTGTGTTAGACTTCTTTGATAATTTTTTAGGGTAGAACAACATTCCCCGAGTGAACTGAAATATTTCTTTTTTTTATGTATTATTTAAGTCACACTGTGCCTGATAGAAAGCATAAACAGAATCCAAGCTTAGTGGTCACCATACTCATTGCGAATGCAGACAATGCAACAATGCAGTATGCATACCTACACTATGGCGGTCTATTGAAATGCTTCTGCATCATTAGGCCTTTGGTCTCGCACTCTTCAATGAAACACTAATGCTCTCATTGTAGATTGGTCCGGCCCCGGTCAAGCCGGCCCGTTCGTGCTGAAACCAGAATCGCTCTACTACTTTGAAGACTTTAAATTCTGTAAAAATATAATCAAGACAGTCAAAGTAAGCTACTTAAAACTTTATTTTAACCATAAGGTACTACCTATTTCCATAATCCTAGAAAAAATCTGAAAAGTAAAATTTTTGTTTTGTTTTTACAATTAATGATTTTTAATATACGCTTGGCAAATTAACACATACTATATAAAGGAACTACGTATAGATAAAATTTTATACAAAATCCCTAATTGCACTTGTCGGATGTTTTCTATGTCTAATATGTATGTATTTACAAAAAAAAAAGTATATAAGTATTTATATCAGTTGTCTTGTACCCATAACATAAGCTCTGCTTAGCTTTTGGGACTAAATAGCGTTGTGTGTTAGATTTCCGGAATATTTATTTATTTTTTAAATTGAATAACGATCATTTTGTAACCCAAGAACAAAAATTTACCCTCAAGGTCAATAGACAAATTCATTCAACCCTCAGGGTAAATTTTTCCTAGTGCTAGGTAAGAATAACATTAATCAATGGATTAATTATAATATTATCTTATCATTTATATCCATATGCAGTATATTAAGAGGCATAAGAATAAAGATGAATTATGTCGCATATCTGTCAAAGGAAGTCCTCGCCGCAATCGCGCGAACCTCGTCAAAGGCTTGCTAGATTACGATTGTCGGCATATGTTGACATAACGGAGGCAAAGCGACCCACAGACGGGAGACATGATATTTGACTTACGGTTGAACTGATTCGCCATTATGATACAACTTCGACTAGTCTCAATGTTGAACTGAGTATTACACATAATGTATTGAAGATTGGAAACGGTTCTTAAATCCGCTTTAGTAGTTATTTACGCTTCTTCGGTAATTCCCGTTTTACCGGTGAAATGTTATTTGTTTTTAATGTAAACGCTACAATGCGCCATCCGTACTCCATACTACTACGATAATAATATAAACGTAATATTATAAACTAATTGAGCCCCGCGGTGTTACCCGTAGTACAACAACAACCGGGGGTAACGCCGCCGGGTAAAGCTTGTCTAAAAAAGGAACTTAACTTACTCCTTATATCATCAGCTGTCTACCAGTTAAAGTCCCGACAAAATAGGTCCAGCCGTTCTAGAAATTGGCCGAAACAAACAGACAGACAAAAGTGTAAATAACGATATTTTGGTACATGTACCGTGTATACATACGTATTATTACGTGTGCATTTAGTAAAAAGCGGTTATTTTAATATTACAAACAGACACTCCATATTTATTTATTTGTATGTATAGATTGTATAGATTCAAATGTAACCCAGTGTCTGTTACGCTTTTACACCTGAAACGCTTCACCAATATTAATGAAATTTGGCATGGAGAGAAGGATATAGGCTACTTTTTACCGAGATAACCGACCTACGTAGCGGAGCCATGGCCCAAGGGCTAGTTTTTAAATTAATAAAAGTTATTTATCCGTAATAATTGATCGAATAATCTTAAGTTTTCTACATGATAGTCGCTCGTAAATGAATGTTGTATATAGGAATACACGTGCACGTCAAACATGGGTCAGACCTAAGACCTCGTGCATCCAGGCTTCCACCGTCCTTGAACGAACGCACATCCTATTATTAAAGCAAGTAATAATGATAAAAATAACTTTTAAATTGTACCAGTATTATTGTGAAGCATTTAATTATGTACTTACACGGTGTACAACCTGAAAAAACCAGTTGGTTTAATTCTTATTCATATCATTAAGAATAATTTCACATGACATTAAAACCAATGTGAACATTTTGAAACACTTTATAAACACGTTACATAAACATACACAGAAATATCAACTTTATGCTTCAGTGCATTGAGACGATTTTAAAGATTTTACGAAATTAGTCATATAATTATTAAAATAATTAAATTGTCCGTGTTATTTGAATTTGAGGTGACTCCGATTGATATAAACGATGGCGGTTCTTTTCAAAGGAAATTCAAGGAAAGGACTTACACCTTACCCACTTAGTTATCTAACTAATATTTTAAGCACCCTTAGCGTACAGTGTCAAACAGAAGTGCAACGTAACTTTTGAAGTCATTTAAGAACTGAAAAAGTTTAAGTTCCAAGATATTTAAAATTCTATATTATGTATGAGAATTCAAGCGATCACCCCACCCAACCCTTTTAAAACGCGTTAATTCTTATAATGAATACAGAACAATAACGTATATAATAATTACCTACTTACTTAATTAATACTGATAATTAGCAGCTAATTATTTATCTGTACAAAGTATAAAATTAAGTCGCTTTCGCTGTCTGTGCGCTTAGGTCTTTTTACGTCTCAATGGATTTTAATTCAATTTTCAGCAATAGATCGAGTGATTCAAGATGAAGGTTTATATCCGTACCTAAAACATACGTTTTTTTAGAGGAAGTCCGAGAATTTCAAAGACTTCCGTGCGAAGCCGAGGCGGGTCGCTAATCTGTTATAATTATCGCTTAAACCACCACCATATTCCTAGTGCGAGAGATGTCGAAACCAAAAATGAATGTTTTGGTTTTATTTTAAATTTTTCATTTATTTCAAAACTAGTTTTTGTCCGCGCCTTCGCGTATGTTGATAATCTCTATAGAAAGTAGCCTATGTCCTTCCTCAGTAATCAAAGTATCTCCTTGTCAAATTACATTGAAATCGGTGCAGTGGTTTAGCCGTGAAAGCTGGACAGACAGAGAGAGAGACAGAGTTACTTTTAAATTTATAATATTAGCATAGATTAGATTTACATTAAAAATACGTAATTTGACAAACGCTTAAAGTCCTTTCATTTTGACATTTATTGAATAGATACTGATTTGACTTGTCATTCGTCGATCCTATTACACGTGTCGGCAAAAATGTATTTATATAATATTTTCTAAAGATCTATGTACAAATGTTGTAGGTATTATTATATAAAGGGTTGTCTGTGGCGTCGCTCAAAGCTCGCCACAATATTTATCGGCGGCGCTGTATCAATGCGGCACAAAGCGACGCCGGAAGCCCACCTCGCCACGCGCGACAACAAAATTCCGACGCAAGTTACGAGTGATTGTGGGACATGTTAATAAAATGTAATCCGCTCATTGTTGTTGCGGGCTCATTTCTGTTATTATTAAAAATTAAAATAATATTTCAGGCAGCCCCAAATTAAGCAGAGCTTGTACTATGGGTACTAAACTACTGATATAAATACATTGATACTTTTTGTTTTGTAAATACATACATATTTTTATGTACACATAAACTACCTAAAAAATATTTGCAGAGCATACAAACATTTCATCCGCCCGGGCATCGAACTTGGGACCTCAAGAACAGCAGTCGCATACGCTACTACTACGCCACCGAGGCAGTCAAATAATATAAAAAAATATATAAATAACGTCTCTTTTTAATTTTTTTTACGGAATAATGGGCTAATGGGCAGTCGTATCGCCTGGTGATAAGCGATTACCGCCGCCCATGGACACCCGCAACACCAGATGCGTCATAAGTGCGTTGCCGGCCTTTTAAGAAGGAGTACGCCAGAACCAATACGACCTTTAAACCTGCAAGAAAAGATTCTTTCAGGTTTAAAGGTCGTATTGGTTCGGGAATACCGAAGGCGACAATTCATTCCACAGTTTTGTTGTGCGAGGCTAAAATTTTCTGGAAAAACGCACTGTTATGGACTGCCAACCATCTAAATAAGAGGGATGAAACTGGTGTCGTGTAAAATGGCATAGTCTCTCGTCCTTTACGATCGTAAGCATTTAAATGACAAGTTACACTTAAATTACGGATGTGATTTGTTAGAAGATCCGGTATCGTAATCAGTGCGCCCTACATCTTTCTGTAGTCTCCTTCACCGATTACTGATACTTCTGTATTGTATAGGATAATGAATTTAACCAAATACTAAATATGTTAAACTTGCCCTCTGTTTTAACTCGCCTCAGCTTGTGACTTAACACGAACCGTTATCTGGCCCATTGTTGACTGCCTCTATCACTGGATTCCTTTTCACATAGAGCCTTTGACGCTACTCTTTGTTTGCCGCAAGAAGAGAATGAGACGCCGCAGCTTGAACCGATGCGTAACATCCATTTGCCCTCACTATAGTTTTGATTGTCGCTGGTCGTTTCTTCTCTATTTTAATATTTTTGTAATACAAGAATACGGAAATACAACTCTTATAAAAACACTTTTTATGAATATAATGACTTTCTTATCTTCTGCTTGTGATTTCGCAACCTTACTTGACTGGGTATAAATATTTTTATCATTGTACGTACACATTCCAATTGGAGCGTATTTTTAAAAGCAATGTTTATTATTTGTAGCCAGTGGTAACCCCACAGTGGTATTTCTATATTCGATTCATACTACTTAAGACATTAACTACGTAAAATGAATTGGTTTTGTCCTGAATGGATCCAGTATTCCTGTCCTACCTATTGGAACCTTCCTAATTACAGTTCAAAATGAGTAAAACAAACTAATTGTTCCACCCAGGAGCGTTGAAAGAATTAGTATGTGTTTTTTCCGAGGGTTCGCCTTTTAGTTTAAAAATATACCTTATAGATACCTATTCCTAAAGGTAAAACTATTTTATTAAAAATCCCATTAGAATCTTTCAGTTAAGGTCTGGATAACTTAATTCTAAAGTAGGTATATATTACAGTGAAACTTGGTTAAGTGGGACCTGGATAAGTGAGAAACCTCCATAACTGGAACTCATGCTAAAGTCCCAACACTTTGGCACTAAATTACCTCTGTTAGTGGGATGAGGTAACCTCTATATCTGGGATTTATTCTTTCGATTTATCATAGTTATGCTGTCTTAGTTACCTCTATAACTAAGACAGCCAGTGAGTTTTATATGTATAAACCTCTGTAACTGAGATAATATCATTTTGTTTGTTTACTCATTCTTATCCTACCCACAAATTATTTTGAAATGACATCTATTGGTGACCAAAGGATATTTCATAAAATTTATAATATCGAAAAACATATGATGGCTGATACTTCCACAAGACAAACTAAAATGACAGATTTTTATAATTGAATCATTCTGTTTCATTCGTGCTTGAATATTTTTTTTTTATTACATTAGTATTATTTATTTTTTTTATTATTAAAACTCATTTATAATATTAGGTAACACGTTATTTTATTCAATTATCGCACCATAACAAATAATCACGCATAACTGAAATAACCCGTTTTCTCACCTCTGTAAATGAGACAGATATTAATTTATACCTGGATATCTGAAACACTAGGTAAGTGGAATACCTCTATAAGTGCAACGACATTGCAGGTCCCTTGGAGTCCCACTTAACCAGGTTTCACTTATAATAAAGAACAACGTCATAATAGCGCCTGCGCTGTGTTTCACGGAGTGAGTGAGGATACCGGAGGCCCATACCCCAACCTCTTCCCACATCACCCTCCCTATCTCCCAAAGGTCGGCAACGCACTTTCACACGCACTATTCAATAAAAAGCAAAATGAAGTCTACTTTTTTTATTGTGGAGTCAAAGTTTGTTGTTAGTTTGAATACAATACTTTAAAACACAATTTGCAATATGAGAGAGTAACATTTGATGTTGTCAATGCAATTTTAGTTAATTCGATGACTGCGGCCGCGACTCGGCTCGGGGTGGCCTCGCCGCAGAGGAACAACCGCGGAGGCACCGCCGACCAGGCCGGCTAGCGTCCGCCGAATAATAAACTAATTATGAACAAACCGACCAAGCCCCAACACAAATTAACCTTTCTACTCCATTAGCTCAACTGAAATATGCTTACATTATACTACGAACATACCAAAGTAAAACAACTTCAATCTAATATTTGCGCACTTACTGTGAAAAATATTTCGTAGGGACTTCCTCTCACATTACACTCATACCGCGTATCTGCCTATCTACTATCACACGTGCAAATTAAAACGTAAATTGAATTCTCTGTGAAATAATATACTCGTAAATGTTTATCAAATTGTTTGTCAAACTTGAGCCATCGGAATGGATTTTAAAGGCATCCACCCTCCCTCAACCCCTTTCCTGTAAGTTTTTAATAAAAAAATGATGAAAGCCGAGGTCGGAGCGTCACGGTTGGAGGGTACTCGACGGCTCAATACAGGCGATAGGTATCAAAGGAGGCCGATTTAATGCGAAGGAATGATTTAATTACAAAGTCGCAACACGATCTTCTCTCTATTCCACGACACGACAGGCACACGGAGATATTCTAAAGAGACCTGTATATTGTATAACTAATGGAATATTTTTTTATAAATTACGGCAAATAAATACGATTAGCTTTTAATACATCAAACGATCTTTCTCTTTTGTCGTGGTCTTGTTAAGTTTTATTTTATGATTTTCTGAGTAAGTGAGTAGATATGTTTGTTGCTCTTTCACGCAAAACTGGATTTTGATGAAACTTTCAGAATAACACATAGGGTACAAATGAAAAAGATACTAGCTTCGCCTCGCGGCGTTGCCCGCCGTTATTGTCGTACCGTGGGTAGCACCTTCAGCTAGTTTAATTATACGGTAAGCGATGAGTAACGATTAATATGTTGATATTGTACAAAACCTGCAATATCCTGTATAACAACACTACATAGATAGTTCCACCCATTCAACTTTGAGCTGGAGGTACATACCACTTTCGGATTGAATAGCATGAAGAAGAAAAAGAATAACAACATCTTGAAATCGAACAGAAACCTGCTTTAGCTATGTTACTTTAATATTTTACTTTAACTTATAATGCCTTAAAACTTTTACATTTAGTAAAATATATTCAAAGTCGTCTTGTGTGTGCGCGCGCCTTAAAATAAAAGTCTGAATTTCAAAGGAAAGGTATAAATGAAAATGTTCACTCCTTTATGTAAGAACTTGTTGAATTTTTTATAGATGCTAGCGTATGGTGAGCAGAGTGCCTAATGAGTTGTCTTTGACGACTTAAAACTTGTACGTTGAAATATATTCTGTCTCCAAGCCCACACACGGACCGAAGTGCATCGTTTATTTCGGAATATGCACGGTTCAAACTCAAAGGCTCGACAATGGAACCTACACGACATTACAGTACCGAATAAAAATACCATTTATCCTTGTCATAACTTTTTTTATGATTGTCCGTGTAGTGTATTAGGAATGCAGATTGTTACCACCACAGTTCATCCCATGGATGTTGTAATCGCCGACTAAGGGAGCAAACCACGCACGACAATAGCTTTTTCTTCCTAACCTTTATTATTTCCAAGATAAATTGGGGTTGGCTACTAGTTCAACCGGTTTTACCTGAATATCAGTTTTTCTTTTCTACGGATCGGCTGGCATCGGGCCTCCGCAATCCTGAGGGCGAACTGAAATCGAAGGTTGAACTAGTTGTCAGTATATTTGTGGGCACTGACTGCCCAATAACAATTATCCTAGATGTTCATGACAATCGGCTAAACATACTCACCGAGGCACGGGCGGGAAACACGGCGATATTCCATACTCTGGGCTGCTGTTAAGAATTTCTTGGAAGAAAAACCCAACAGCAGTCCTCCTTTCGAAAGAGAGGCTTATGTCCAGCATTAGACTGATAAAAACTCTAGATGATGATGAATTACCTGATGGAAAGTGACCATTGCCGTACAAAAACGCCTAAAAGGATGCTGCTGACCTTTGAGGAAAGAGTACTCTCTTTTCTTGAAGGATTGAAGCTCGTAAAAGTAGGTCCGGATCGCAGGCGACAGTTCCACATGTTTTTTTTATAAATTACACTGACTGCACTAAAAGTGTAGTGGTTTAAGTTAAGGCTAAGGAGTTGAGGGCACAAACATACACAAATTATTTTGAGTGTGAGTGTTTTTAGTGTCCAAGTCATGTTTGTTAAGTTCCACGCGGCATAGGATTAATCTTAATGCGAGAATTATATTTAAAAATAAAAAAAAGTTGCGTGTACTAGCGTACACTCGTAAGAAGTGAAACTTCTTTATGACGTTATTTTTCAAAAAATAAATATCATATGTCGACGTAAGGTATAATGACAAAAGACTTATAAACCAGCAATATTCGTGACAATTCTTATTTCAAGTGCAATAAAAGTTAAGGAGCGAGACCTGAGTAAATATTTCGCGATCTGTGGTGTGAATGAAGTAAGTTTGTGGAATGTGATGTGTGTAGTTATTTACATTGTGGACTAAATAAAATAATATTGTTTGTAATGTGATATTTCATTGTAGTATTAATTTGGTCCTGTTTGTGTTTGAAAATGTTTTTTGTTTTATTTTATAAATTTTTTTTGAAGGATTGTATATAACTACTCTCAATAATGAAAAAATGATTTTATCATGGCCGAAAAACGTCAATGTCCATCATCGATTTACAAGCAGAATTTAAACGATTGTCTCTGAATAAAGTAGAGACTATAAATGAACAATTGTTTCAGTTTATAAATAACAGGAAAAAAACTCAAACGTAACTACTCAAAACGGGCCGCAAAATACATTGGAGACATTTACCAATCCCTACTCCGCTGGAGAAAGTATACTTCGAATCACGCGTGGTAGGCATAAAAAAAAGATGGCGCGTAACGGATAAATGTGACGCGTAACGAAAAAATGTTACACTAAACTTTTTGACAACCCCGATAAAGAAGTTTCACTTCAAAAATATCGACAAAATAATTCGAAGAATAACCTATGTCACTGCTTGCCTATATTCCTCAAAGTTTTCTCGAAATCGTATATATTGTGAATGTATGAAAAATAGCAGGTAGTTTGGCGATTTCGAATTGTTTTGGCGAAATATGTCTGTAATAAAGGGGATGGAGAGGCTCATAACGATACGTGACTGACTTATGATAATTAAAAGACCTATGATGTAGAGAGTTCTATCCTGTTGATAGAATTTTGGTTCCAGTTTATAAATCAACTAGCTGACCCACGCAACCTTGTTTGCGTCTTCTATTGCCCGTAGCATGAAAATTTTCCTTCGTTTTTGACACATTCCTTATTGGTGATCCGCTCCTATTAGTATTAGCGTGATGATATATAGCCTTCCTCGATCGAAACAAACAAACTCTTCAGCTTTATAATATTAGTATAGATAAATTTCATATTTTACTGTAGTTTGTTGGCAGTTTATAGTGGCCAAGTGTCTGTCAGGCAATATTATATTAATAAATTCAACCTGTATGATATATATGCACAACCGTAACTTGCTCCGTCATTGCTATTTATATTACACGCATAAATGTAGTGTGAACAATAAAAAAGTTACATTAATTACATTTCCTACAAAATATCTTATTAATTACACCTTTATGATTTTAATCCAATTAAGTTACGAAATTATGGCAACCCTGAATCAGTTGTTCGCCGTCGGCGTGCTTCAAAGGGGAATTTATTATTTAAAGTGAAAGTTATTGAGTTTCGCTAAGGTTAAGTGAGCCTTTTGACTCGCCCCGTCTGAGGAGTGGAAGTGGTGTGAGTAAATGGTGTTGGCTTCCTCTTTACATGTTTCTTTTTAAATTAGTTTAATTATCGATTGCCATATTAAATAATCAGCATTTAAAAATCTAGCTTCTTTTTATATGTATTAAGGTACGAACCGATAGGTTTAGCAAGACGTAAGAGTAAGACAGTCATCGTATACATTCCTTGCTTTGTAAAAACGTAAGCATATTAAATGTAATACATCTATTCTCCTAAGTCTATATTCTTTTATAATTTTTTTCATAGACAAGTATAGAATACGAGCTGAGCCACGCAAACTTGTTTACGTCTTCTATTGCCCACAGCGTGAAAATTTTCCCCCGTGTTTGAAAAATTTTTCATTGATGCTCCGCTCCTATTAGTATTCGCGTGATCATATATAGCCTATAGCCTTCCTCGATATATATACAACACTGAAATAATTTTTCAAATCGGACCAGCGGTTCCTGAGATTAGCGCTTTTAAACAAACAAGCAAACTCTTTAGCTTTATAATATTAGTATAGATTCATGTGGTTTTCTGTTTTCCTGTCATCATCACAATATCAAAGTCTTTAAGAGAACTTAAACATACCTACATGTGTTCTGTTTTGAATCTGAAAGATTTTTAATAAATATAAGATAAATAAACAAAATAAAATATTTGAATTCTTTGTGTCGACGTTACAATCTAACTCCATTTGGAATTCGGTTTTCAATGTCGAATTTATTTGTCACATTTTAAATCATACGAGATCCACATACACGAAAGTATTTAAATGCTGTACCAGTTTGCACAAAAAATCTATTTTTTTTCAAGTGTTACTAGGAATATGCGGGTAGGTAAATATCAATATAGGAACTGCCAACAAAATAGGTAACGTTTTAGCACTGCGTACCGTCGTGAAATTTGAACAAACGTCATTTTATTCGTTCATTTTTTGCTAACTATTAGTATTAAAAATCACATTTTTGAGGCTTAAAAATCAGCAAAGAGTTCTTTAATCAAAATTACTATATCAGGCTATCACATTTTTATCCCTGAAATGGTTAACAGAAGCGCATTAATTGCCTACATTTTGTCGAATCCAATTTTAGTCCCACTTTCATCATGTAGGTAGATACAAAAAGCAACAGGGCTTTGTTGTGTACCTTGGGAGAGCTTATGTCTACCAATGGACTGAAAGGGGCTAATTATGATGACATCATATTTATTATTTCTAAGTAAACTTCTTTAGTCTTACATGCTCAGTATCAGCTCGTCAAACAAAGCACCTATTGAGTGAGGTTACAAGAACCCTAAACCACATAATGCTGATTAGATTCTAAGAACGCATTGCACTTTTGACTCTTCAGTTGACCCGTCTGTTATTTTCATCTCCCCATCCATAACTTAAAAATAATCACCATATTAATTTCAACAAACTTAATAAAACCATTACGTGTTTGTAGTACGTGCAATCTCACGATGAAAAGTAAAATTGATCTAGAAAATACTTACTTTGAATTTCCTTGACGTCATGCGAAGACGTTAATCCATTAAGAGTTTGTAGTGACTTGAAACTGTCTTTTGGACTTGTTAGACTGGTAAGGTGCTCCTCGCACTGTTACAAAGCGACTTCATAAGTATTATGTGAGTGACCGAAGTTCTCGAACATGATCATTATGAGCAGCATAATAAACAGACAGCCTGATAACTGACTACTTATTATGTAAAATGTGTCGCTCCATTAAAGTAAATGTAAGCTCAAAGTCGTATCATTTAATTATGTGGGGTCTAATGCGATGTTAATGCATGTCGGAATTAAATTTTGTTTGAATGCCAATAGCTAACCCGTTAGACGGAGATAGTCAAAGTAACTAGCCGTTACTTTGACTGTCTTTTAAGTTCTAGTTCTTTTTTATTGAATAAGGGTAAATGAGCATACGTATTGCCTGATGTTAAGCGACTACCGCCGCCCATGGACACCCGCAATACCAGTGGCGTCACAAGTGCGTTGTCGACCTTTTAAGAAGGAGTACGCTCTTTTCTTGAAAATCATTTATTCAATTAAGACATTATGTGACATTTATATACGTTAAATTGAAGCTGCAGTTAAAAATCATAGATCGACACAAACAGACGCCACAACGTGTACTGAATTGTCAAAGTAAATTAGGTGAAAACACCAAAATCTACTGTCTGCTTGTGTCCATCTATAACTTCCAGTTTCGATAATGCGTAGAACCTTATGAGAAGAATATTGACAAAGAAACTCATGGCCACTCCATAATGTAAATATTACCTCAATCATAAAAAATAATATGGTTTTAATACTTTTAAAATCCAACTCTCACTTACTGCTTGGGTCTAATCCCGGCCTCATGCCCATTATTGTAACTTCTGGATGGACACCAGGATCAACAGCAGTGACCAACGAACACACCTTGTTGTGCCACTCGGAAAGTTCCTGGAACAAGTATACGAGTATACTTATAAATATACTTTATAGATGTTCTCAGTTCTTCAATCATTTCAATAAATCACTCTGAATAAAGATTAATTAATGCGGAGTTGATAGCAAATAATTGTCTCACAGCACTGTGTTGTTTGTCTGTAGTTGTTGTGTTGTACATGTAAAGTTGTCACTAATACCGTAGTTTGTCAAATATGTCAAATATCTGCGTGTAAACGTAAAGGCACTGTGGCTCCCAGTTCATTACGCCCACCTTGCGTTTAACTAGACAAAGTTGGATTAGTTTCTGCTCATCACGCTGCCAGCTCTCAAGCCTGAAGTTCAATAACTTTGATAATATCCTTTAGAGATTTGTCACTCTAAACCTAATAAACTCCTTTGAGTGGTATATAATATATTTGATATCATTATCAAAGGCTTTTGTGATCGATGAAACTGGTACCTAATCTCTTCTGCTACAACTCAGCCATTTTTAATAAAGTATTTATTAACTTTTCGGTCTTCAATCATTTTAAATAAATTTTAATGATTATTTGACATGTTTTTAAGTCACTCTTATTATTTTCACATCTAACGTAACGGATTTAGGTTTCATTTATAATCTTTTTAAATAAAATGAGTTTAAATACAAGTTTCCTTACCAATTATTCTTTGTGCATATATTTAGACCTAAAAATGGTTTGAAAGAGACAAGTTTGTACCAATATTAATATAAGAATTGGACGTTATAAAATTCTTATTAGGTAGGTAATTTATTTCTTGTCTTATACACCCAGTAAATGTTAGCTGTGTGTGTTGTCAAAGTGACCTTATTATTGTATGAATATTTCCATCACTATCAAAGGCAAAGCTAATGAATCGATTCACGGTAATAACAAAAAGCCGTACGATAAACGCGACACTTTTTAAAATAGTGCATCGGCTAATTAGTCCAGCCTTTGACTATTGTACTGAATGATCGTTTGAATATTTTACCCGTTCATCCGGTAACAACTCATTAACAGTATTATTTGAAGCATTTATAAATTGATTCTATAAATAAAATATTAACAACATACAATAAAATAAAGCAAGCAGTCATTGAACTAATAGTGTTGCCCAAAATCGGTGTTGGTCTTGTTCTTGCATATTTGCAAGGCCAAAACCAAGAGCGATTTTGTACAGTAATTTTTTGTATCTAGTTTTTTTATTAACAATTTTACCATATTTCATTTATAGAATATATTTCATTTACCGTGGGAGAGCTATGCTTCGGCATGAATGGTTCGGCTCGACCGGAGTGATACCACGGCCTCACAGAAAACCGGTGTGAAATAGCGTTTGCGCTGTGTTTCACCGAGTGAGTGAGGATACCGAAGGCAACGCACTTGTGACGCCTTCGGTGTTGCGGGTGTCCATGGGCGGCGGTAATTGCTTACCATCAGGTGATACGTCTGCTCGTTTGCCCACTATTCTATAAAAAAAAAATGTGGGGGAACGGGTATCATGTTCCACCCAACACAAAGGGAGGATCCTCCGACCAGGCGAGGTGATCATGCCTGGCGGGCTACTGCCCTCAGTTGATGTTGGGATGTTGTATATATGATAATCGGCGCGAGAACTATTTATTTCGCGATTCAGGATTTGTAGTTACTCCGTGTAGTGCGTTACTTCGTAGTTCAGCGCATCTTCGGTAGATGGCGCTGTAGTAGGTTATTGTTGTGTTATATGTGGAGTGATGTGTCGCCACATCACTCCCCTCCAAGACCGGAGGTCGATAAATTGTTGAGTCAGCTGTCTGTACTCCGTTGTGGAGCTTGCCAGTGCCAGGAGTGAGCAGTTCCAGTGAGTCGGAACTGAGTGCCGCAAGTTCCAGTGAGTCGGAACTGAATGCCGCTAGTCCCAGTGAGTCGGGGCTGAAGTCCGCTGATCCCAGTGAGTCGGGATCGCATGCGGTGCGCGGTGCTGCGGTGAGGTCCCCAGTGAGTCGGGGCGGTTGCTGTGTAGTGGCTGGCTGCTGCGTAGACGGGAGAGATGTGCTCTGCTTACATGGACCGTAGGTGCAGTGTGCTGTGCCTAGACGCTGTAAAGTACCGTCCGGGTTCTAAGCCTAATCTATCATAGATATAAAAATCGCTCCTTCTATGTTCTTGTGTAGTTTGTATGTTTAATGTGTAATTGTTACAATAAACGTTCGTCCGTCTATAGTGTATCGTGAACTTATTTATTTTCAATACACCTTCATATACTCAATTACTACATTGGTTACAAAATAATAAAATTCATACAATTTCATTGCATCGACTGAATAATATACAAAAAGTTTATTCTAATACACAAAGTAGGTACAACACACAAGTAAAAAGCTCAAAACAAAGTAGAGATTCCTACCCATCAAACTAAACCATGTGTAAACATTATACGAGTATGTATTTTAGTATGGATTAAGCTTTATAGCAAAATAAATACTTGAAATGTCACTCACGAAGATGTTCCAAGAATACCTCGTATTTCGCGAAGCACTTCAAATCACGGGACGAACACAACAATGCAATTTAGGCGCTGATGTCTACTGGCCCGCTTGCTGCATTATGTAGATTGGCGCAAGCTGGCTCCGAGCCGTCTCCCGCCACAAACCGAATTTATCACATCGAGCATTGCCTATTCAATCTACCGGAGACATCTGGCCCGGTAGATATAAAAATCTAGTGCAAACCTTTTTACTTCGAGAAATTACTTCATGATTTTCAAAATATTTTTACTACCCACAAATTAAAGTAATATTAAAGTAAGTAATGTGAAAGATGTAACATGGACATAAATAATACCCTTTATGAGTATTATTGTAGTTTGTAATGCAAAAAAAATCGACGGGTTGCACTCCGGGAGTGCCGGCAGAAGTGAAAACTTGAATATTAACGTTGTGCATTTTTGATATTTTGGAATGGTTAGACAATAATTTTGTACGAATTGCTTTCATTATCAGTATAAAAGTACTATTATTTATGTGGTGGAATACAATATTCATTTATTGCGCTATCGTACACAAACATGACAATTTATATTACATACACACACGAACATTCGCGCAAGCGCCCTGCGCCGCCTGTCCTCTCTCCATCCGTCTTACGAATTTTCGATCAGGTCACGTGACCTGACACGAGTTTATACGTCCTCTCTCCATCCGTCTTACGAATTCCAAAAAAGTACACAGCGCCGCTAAAGAAGTTTTCACTTCAAAAATGGTCAATCAATAAAACTAACTCTGTTATTGATGACGCACACGATAGAATATTTTGTTCCCTAGCACGAAACGAATATCGTATATTGGTAAAAAATACACATATTCACAATAAAGCAACATAATGGAATCTCTTCAATTGCACTTTATTAGTAGTCGGTAAACAATTCGACAGCGGTGGCAGATGCGCTTGTTAAGGATCGCGGATTAAAATTTCATTTTTACAAGTGTACCTTAGTTTTAATTATCTCATGAAACTTAACCTACATAAGCTTTTTAATGTTATTTTACGAAGACTGCTGCTAAATATTGGTTCTACTTCCAACATTTTTTAGGTTTTGTATCCTTTCTTGAAAATTTATCTGACAAGTGCTAGAAGCTGTATATAATAATGTGTTGCATAAAAAGACCTGACGCAATACAGACGCGTAAAGTGATTTTGTTTTGTGCTATCTGCGTTAGTTTTGTTGTCATACTCGTAACTATAGTATCTGTATATACTCGTATACTTGTTGTCTTCAAACATTTATTTTTCAATATTCATTTATTTAAGTATGTGTACCGTTTTGCCTTTTTAACATTAAAGAGCAATATGTTTCTGAAATTATAACATATATTAAATATGCAGGTTATGAATTTACGTGTACATAGGGATACCTATATTAAATTTACGGACAAGTTGATAATAAGAATAGCGTCTCGCCTAAAGGATACTTTTTCACATCAAACGGAATGCACTAGCGACAGGGTTGACAGTAAACAACCATAATTTAAGATTGAACAGTCACTTCTATAATCCACACTTAGTTAATCTCTGTTTATTAAAAGGTTTTTTCTATTTGCTTAAAATAATAATAAATAAATAAATATTTCGGACATGTAATACACAACGCCATCTAGTCCCAAGCTAAGCAGGACTTGTGTTATGGGTACTAGACAACTGATATGAATACATATATACTATTATTTTTTTTTGTAAATACACACATATTATACATGGAAAACACCCAAACTCCGAAACAAATATTTGTAGATTACACAAACATTTGGTCCGACCCAGGATTTGAACCCGAGACCTCAAGCACAGCAGTCGCATTCACTACCACTGCGCCACCGAGGTAGTCAAAATAAATTTATTTGTTCAATGGCAGCACAAGGAGAAGATTTTTATTACATTAAACGCATCTGTCTATTAGAGGGTGAATACAAACACCTGTTTTATTCATTTTAAATTTGAGAACTTCGCCAATAGAACAAGCTTGACAGTGTAAATAAAAGTTATTTGAACGATTGAACATAGATTTTTCTTTTCTATTCAAAATTACTAGAAGGAATTGTAATATAAGGAAAAGGTTTTGGTGCCCTTAAAATATTAAATTCTTTGCAAAGAATATTTTAAATACCATAGAAATTGAACAATTCTTGAATAAATACGGACAAAGTCGGGAGCAAATGCTAATAATATATATATTTTTGAAATATATAAGTAACGCCCTTTCCAATGATACCAAACACGGCATATCTATGTTATTATTTTTTTTAACCCAGTACTTTAGATTCAGTGACACGTCATATAGCCTATAACCAGCGGACGATCAAAACGCTTCTAACGATACCTCATTTATCTAGTTCTAATAAGTAATTGAGGAGCTATGAGGGAACAGATGAACATACATACATACCTACATAGCTTCTTAAACTTATAACCCTCCTTTAACTTTGCCGCAGTCGGGTAAAAAGAAAATAAATGTTAAACTCTCAAAGTAGTATCGGTTACAAAATTCTTGATATTCTTTGTCAAAATTAACTGGTTAAATAGTGTAGCTTTAGACCAATATTTCATTATAAATCACTAGCTCACCCTGCGAACTTCGTACCGCTATACCTAAGTTTCCAAAAAACTGGTTTCAGAATTTATGTACGCCACAGATTTTCACGAGTAGTGTTCAGTCGTGGTCTAAGAAAATAAACCCCTACCGGTTTCCGTATAATTTTCTTCTATGTTGTAACTGTCCGGTAACAAACATAAAAAACAGAATAATCTAATTTGGTGCAGGTTTTCGGAATTTATTATTATTATTTATATAAATTAAGCGAAGATTAGTGATAGTGGAAAAACAAAACAACACATATTAATCAATAAGATCAATTATTTCAACTATTTCAAGCGATGACACACTTTTATTTTAATAGTACATTATATTGTTTCTTGATGGCGAAACAAAACGACCACGTGTCCGGTTTGTGTCAGCCCTATGGTGTCAATTCGGCCGCTGAAGGACGGCGCGCGAGATGAAAGGCTGCGAGCCCGTGTTCGGCACAACAAAGCGCTTTGTCTCCTCGCGCCCCTCGCCTTAAGTTTGACTCGTGGCTGCGACCCACCGACACTCTCACTGGATGGATGACTTATACGCACTGATTGATGCGTGTGTTTGCAAAATGTTGCCTTAGAAACAAATGCACACAACCAATTATTAACTTTTTTGAAACAACAAGTGGCTGCAAAATTTGTATGAGATTGTTAGTTTCATCATCAGCATTTAACAGTTCACTACTGGACATAGGCCGCTGCTTAGAAAAGATTTTGGTTATCACACTATTGTTGATAAGATTCAAAAATATATTATTATTATTTTCGAGTCTAAGTTTAGCGCAATTTCATCACCATTTGTTACGGCTCCACTACGGTGTATCGCCTTGCGAATTCATAACCTTTCTCAATAAACCCAACAAACACATCTAGTAGCTTACGTTGG
Source organism: Spilarctia lutea (assembly GCA_916048165.1). Taxonomy (NCBI): domain Eukaryota; kingdom Metazoa; phylum Arthropoda; class Insecta; order Lepidoptera; family Erebidae; genus Spilarctia; species Spilarctia lutea. The sequence goes on along the minus strand of OU696479.1, from coordinate 4,081,438 downwards.
CTAGCTAGTCAAGAAAGAATTACAGCTTTTAAATAAAATAGTGTCTTGTACTTTCAAACACATTTAAGAAATAAAGCTATTTTATGTGTTTGAATTAGCCATCAATTGAGCTTTTACGATATCTAGAAATATATCGAACACCTTCCTAACGACACATTAGTTCTATTGCATTACTGTCATATAATACGTACTCTGTGCAACTGTTGATCTATTTACATAACTATTTCAGTTCTATCGTATTTTATACTATCGCCATCATGTTTCTACAACGAATAATAAATTACTTTATTTATATTTCATCAAAAAAAGCAAGCTCTGTCTACCCTTTGTGTTCCACGTTGGGCGCCAATAAAGCGCACAAAGGCGACAAATTGTCATTGTATGAAGCTTTAATTCGAGCCGTATGCTTGATGATGATAGCACGCGTACAAAGAGAACAGAAGTAATAAAGGGGTTTCGAGTGTTCACAAGCGATGCGACCCCGAACCGCCCTTACAAACAACGGTCGATACTGAACCGATATATGAACGACTTTACGGGTGACCTGACAAAACGCCATGTGCATTTTACTTAAAAGTCGTTACCTTACAATTTACATACCAATTTCAATATGTAACGCACATGCGGCGAGGTGGAGAGAGAAGTTCCACAGTTCGGCCCACCAGCTGACGTGTTATCTTTCTGATATACAGAGGTCAAAGAGCGGCGCGCGGTTTAATCGCAAAGAGACAACTCAAAGTGGAGCGTGCAAATTCGAGGACGGGCGGGAACAATAAAAGTGCAGGTGGACCACGGCCGCCCCGTGCCTCCGCGCCTCACATCAAAGGGGAGCTCGCGATACCATACAAAAGCCCTAATGAGACAAACCCGTGGCGTAATCGAGGCGACGGAAAAAGATGAGGCCCGAGAGGTACGAGGCAAATTTTAATAATTGTCAAAGCGGCGGCGCCGATCAAACGCGAGGGAGTGCCGCTCTCACCCCCAGCCGGCGCCACCCGCGGCCCTCCTCGCGCGCTCGCACCTGTGACGTGTGCTCACCGCGGGCCTCATTAGCGCTACTGATCTAATGCGACTTCGAACTTCGCCAGCGACGTCTAATTAAACTTAAACAGAATTTCAATTTTACGACTGAAATTTTAATACTTAAAGCCGGAGCCGCGGAGGACCCGCAAAAGGAGACGCGTTCAAAGGCAACGTCGTGCACGTTTTCGCAGATATTAAATGTGTTGACAATTTAATTTTTCATTTCCTTTAGGCGGCAGCGGGCGGCGGGCGGTGAGCGCCACCCGCCCGCGGGCCGCCCGCTCCTTTGACGTCGCGATATTGTCTTTGTGCGGCGCGTGGGGTGAGTGGGGCCGCCGCCGACGGAGACTTTGTCGCAATACAATGTGTATCAATAAAACTTAGGATTGGCTTTTAGTGGTTGCACTTACGCTTTGTGAGGCGGCGCTCACCCTTTGACATTATATGTGGGGCGCGGGCGAGCTTTCGCCTGTGTGTTTGTGTGTGGGTGTGTATTGGTGAGCAACGGGCGAGTGTGACGGGAGCTGAGTAATAATGCAGGGCGAGACGAGCCGGCGCCGCCGGGTGCAGCGCACACACGCGCCCCGTTTATTAATATCAGCGATCGCATCGCGTCGGCAAACTATTGCGTCGAGTGTTCGGAAGCTGCGGCCGCGGATATGCCGCTGCACAACCGACGACGCCCGCCCTGCGGCTGTTTATGAGCCTGCAGTGCACCATGTAATGATGCCATATCGGGATATGAGTTCATCTTAATCACTTCCTGAAATCTTGCTTAGCTCTCTTAAAATACAAACAAATATGATGGTTGCCAACTACGACTGTCTTCATAAGAATAATACACATGCAACACACGATAGTCTGACCCCGAACTACTACTACTCATAAATATACTTAAATTTCTCTAAACTGTACCTACTGTAAAAATAGTACAGTTATAAAACAGTTTTTGAACTCTTCATGCTTACACCTACAACACATCATCATCCTGATCAGTCTTTACTTATATATGGGTATATATACTAGCTGTCCCGGCACACTTTGTTTTGCCATGAAAATAAAAAAAAATTAAGGGTGGGTCTTTAACATTTAGGGGGATGAAAAATAGATGTTGTCCGATTGTCAACCCTAGCATCGGCTAGGGTTCGAGGCACGCTATCGATGCACGCTAAGATTCACGAAAATCGGTCGAGCCGTTTCGGAGTAGGTAGTTCAATTACGCACACCGTGACTAGATAATTTTATATATTAGATACGTCACCTTCCACTGCTGAAAAAAGCTACTCGTGTCACATTAAAATAAATGTTTAAAATCCAAATCTATCTCTAAATTTTAATCATCAAACTACTTGTTAGATTTCTAAAATACTGTGTGAATTGGATTTCTTGTCTGTCTTTGCGGTGCATTTCAACATGAAAAATGAGAAAAATATTTAAACCTCGGGTTACATGTTATAATTACTCATATCTAATTGCTTTAGAATGGCATTTCCTTATTTTTTTAAAAAAAATGTGTAGAATTAACAAAACGCTTGACTACGAAAACAGTCACCAAACTTTCAGCCTTTGACTGTAAATGACCCGGTAATGTATTATTGGAATTGCATTCAACGCTGTATGTGGCATACATGTGGAAAATATCATCCGGCCTCGGCCGAAGCGGTCTTTAGCCATCCCACAGGGCTTGCTCGACTGACCATAAAATGTATTCACATTTTTATAATAAAATTACCTGTTTTAAAAGGACGTTACTACCGAGATTAAGGCGCAGAGCGATGTAGTTAGTTGCCGGCGGTTGATCAAAGGCTCCACCGGTCCAATCACAGGGGTCGAATTGGTTTCGCCCCGCCCACTTTTAAGGCCACGTGAGGCGCGCGCACTGCACTTTGCTAAATTCTGACAGTTGCTAGTCGACTACCACGAGTGACGCAGTGTTTTCACCGCTTTCTCAAAATTTTTACGTAACGATCGCGTACTTAAAAACTTTGATTTAAAAAGTATGTTTATCAGTGTATTCGTAGTTTCAGCTTTTTAAATATTAGTGTTTATGTTATCTAGTGTGTTTTCAGTGTCTGTGTATACATAATAGTGTTATTGGATTGTTTCATAAATAAATCGGATTTTTGCAAATGCAAATAACAGGTATAAATATTGAAATATTTTAACAAATAAGTTTGTTTAAAAGAACTGTTTGATACACTGACAAGGAGGCTGTCGGCATTTCGGCGAAACGGTGGTGGGCAAGTTTTTTGTCTTCGCTCTAAGTCGTTATTTAAAAAACATTTTGTTTGAATGCATCCATTGTTTCTGTGCGTTCGGTTGTAGCTGTTTTAGCACAATTGTTTTGTTGCTTCAAATTGTATGGATTTATTGTAGTTACTGCCGCTTTAGTGGTACTTCGTTTTGTTCATTTACGTGCATTGTTCTTGTTACTTGCATGTTTGTTTTTTTAATTGCTTATACAGTCTTTAAAAAATTAAAAGAGAACCGACATTTCAGGATTGTTTGCTTGTATTCATTGTTTATTTATCAAGACATATTTTTGTTGGAATTCATTAACCCTTAAGTAACGCATTATTATATTTGTTACTGAAGCTTTAACATCATAAAACCATTAGGAATGATAAGTAAGTTTTTTTATATTTTAATAGAGCTAAGTAGATAATTTATTATTTAACTGTAATTGTCAATATTGGTCTAGTAATTGATAAAAATTGCTTTTAACTTAAAACCTTTTTCTTATGCTGGGGCCACACTAATGAGAAATGCCATTAATTATCGCGATAATGGACGTTCACCATAGGTGTAGCCACAACTTAACGGGATAATTTGACAATGGCATTAACAATGCCATTTGGAGTTAGGCGATGGCTCAAGTGGCGGTACATCAAAGAGATTAACGCGAGAATTGATGCGATGAAGCGGCCACATTACGTATTGTCAGTGTGCATCAAGAGCGCAACGGGAGCGGACGTATTTGTTTTTTTACGACGGATTTGCCTCAAAATCGCACGATTTTGACTGGAAATACGTACTATGGCGTCCTAGTGGAGTAATCATCCACCTTCTTCTTTTTCTTTGTTTCCGTTTTCTTTTTATTCGGTAATGATTCAATAAAGTCAAATAATATAAATTTACACTCATGAGATATAGAGCTCTGTCGACGTCCATCTTGCTTGAATTAAAGTAAATTCAATGCCGTTTTTATCGCCAATAATGAGCATTCATGTTGACCGTTGAAGTGTAGCCACCCATTTTAATGCGGTAAAAATTATCGCAATAATTATCGAGATAATGGGCATTGACGTTAAACCTTAGTGTGGCCCCAGCATTAAAGTTTTGAATGTCGTGTCGTGATAAGTATATTTTCATTTTCATTCGTTGTTACATGACAAGGACAATGAATTATATAAAATCATTATATCATGAAATACAGACACAGAGCTCGTACACAATTGAAGCGTACGTCTTAAACAAAAGACATCAACGCGTCTTGGCACCTTATGAGTAAAGAAGTGATATACCTATGGTAATAAACGCACGCGACTGATGTTGTTGTTCAACTCAACACTTTGTTTAACGTATAGCAAATACGTTCGTAGTAGTTGCCTTCAGTTGTAGTAAAAATATAATATAGGTACTTAACTATTTCATAAAAAAGCTTCTCTTTCTACATCTTTACTCTAATCTCTGCCTTTTTTTATGAACTAATTCCAAAAGGCTCTAAAATTTAAAGTAAGTTTGTACAAAACCTCAATATGATGACTGTATAAGTTTGTGGCTCGAAGGACCAAAGCTCTATAAATTTTATTACCTTAGATAAAAACAGACTAGAAAAGTCGATAATTTTTATTGGATTTTATTAAAACTTATTTATTTTGCTTCCCCGACAAGTGTATAAATTTAGAATACAATCCAAGTATTACGAATATTTACCTCAAACTTAACAAAAATAACATCAAAGGCACATGTAACATACCGCAACATCAAAAATCATATTCATATACCAAAGCTTTCATTTTAATGTAATGCACAAGGAATTAAAGAGGTCGTTTGTATCTCGTAGTCACTGGAAACAACACTCGGTATGTCGTTACGGTGGCGAGTTCCCTACGTCACCTTACCGCGAGTAAGGCCCAAATAGAGCTTTAAACTTGAATAAAATATGTCATTAGGTACATTATCGTGTTACCATTTGTCCAACGACAAATTATACAAAAAACCCTTCATGAAAACGTAATGCTAAAAGCAACTGAAAGGGTGCGCACGCGGCGCGGTCGGTGTCTTTGAGCCGCAGTCGAGTCTCAGAGAAAAAGGATCTCTGTGTGCTAATTTCCAAACTCGGTTTCGTACAGATAAGGCTAGAGATGGGAGGAAGGTGTCTTTGATGTAGCCCGGCCCTCTGACTCCGGGGGTGAGAGCTTTCAATGAAAGGATATTTTTTCATCTTCTTTCCCTTTGTACTTAATTTAAATTTCGTTTATATCAATGCTACGAGTTTCCTTTTGGGTATGTTTTCTCTTTTACTTTGTCGCGTTTATCCTCTCCAATTTGTTATATTCGAGTTCGCTGTTGTAATTAAATTTAGTGTTCGTAATCTGTTCTCTCTAATTTTTTCCTTTCTCCGCCGAAGTCCGCCGACTGCCGGTGTAATTGCAATTTATAAATTAGGTGTCTCTTTGATTTCGAGTGTTTCTTAGAAGCGCTTATATTTCAAGATTTGATTATATTCTTTTCTTTTGTGCTGCTCCTTTGATATTTGTGGAACCTTTAATATCTAGCCCATACATACCTGTCTAATAACGCTTTAGGCCTTTGTGTTTGTCAATTTAATAATCGTGTAATGGCTTAAAGCCTTTTTAAACGTAAATAGGTATAATGTATTTAAACTCGTCTCTGCCACTACATAATTTTATTCACTCTCAAAGGGATTTGGGTTCACAGATACTCCGTTTTAATTTAGTACATTATTAGTGCCGAGATTTAAAGTTGTACATAATAAAAAAAAATACGTAACATATTCTACTGATGATCTTTTATTCTATTGGAGCGATTACATGAGAATTATCTCAGCGTAAGAGAGAAATTCACCTATCTGTATAATAATAAATATAAACATGTTTGTTGTATTACGTCTAATACTTGATAAAACGATAAGTAGGAGTTATGGTTTGTTTAGTAGTTGGTAGATACAAATAAATGCATAATCGCACATAGATGTGAGTTGATGAATGATCTATCCGTCCGCGGTGGAAGACAACTTAGAAGTATTTAATCATTTGCAACAGTTACATCACATGATGTGTTGTCGGTTCGATTGTCAGAGGGGACAAATTAAATTTTCCGAGTATAGGTTTTCTTGCCAGTTTTTTAAATGTCCATTAAAGTATCAAAAAGAAGTTGAATATTAGAGTTGTGTTTAAAATATAAACATCACTACTACTAAAATAACTTACGTGAGTAATGTATAATGAGTTCCTTACCAATGAGCATACATTTAACGGGCTTTACCTCTCCTGGGATGTAAAAAATTTTTACGCGAACGGACGTGGTAATTGCACCATTTTATTGGCCACAACCAACATGTATCATAAGATACTTCTGGTATGTTTTACCAGTTGTAGATCCTCAAGGTCGGAATAGCATTGCGGTACTTGCTACTTTTAAACAGAACGAATTTAAATACTAGTTTTCTTAACTCAGCGCGAGCAATGTTAAACATTGAGTCTTCCACAACCTCACTGCAAATTGCCTATTTATAGGATCGTTGCACTTCAATGTAATGGTTTGCATTATAGATACTTACGTGTTAATTTCCTTCAAGAATCGTAATTGCATTGCAGGCCTTTAAGAGGAAGAATTGGGGGGAAGAGGGCTCTTTTAACGTCACTCACTTGGTGAAAAGCATACGAAATAATTGTTTGATTCCAATCCGAAAGTAACTCTGTCTGTCGGTCTGACACTTGCATGGCTAAACCGCTGAGCCGATTACAATGAAATTTGGCATAGAGATACTCGTACTATGAGGAAGGACATGCAATGAAACTCAAATAAGAATAGGAACCTTATTTGTGTAAGGTGTTTAATAATGGTTTTTCAAGGTTTTTAAAGGTGTTTAATAATGTTCTTTTAAGGGGCATTTGACAGGTAGAGGTCATTGACGTTCCTATTCTTATTTAAGTCGCATTGTAGGCTACTTTTAAGCGCTACCAATATACAACTGGGGAGGGAGCAGCGGGCAGAAGCTATTAGATGTATAAATTTATGATATTGTTTGTTATACTGACTAGTTCAACCTTCCAATTCAATTCGTCCTCAGGGTTTCAGAGGTCCGATGGCAGTTGCAGAAAAAACTGATATTAAAACGGTTGAACTAATAACCGACCCCAAATATGTAATCTTAGAAATTATAAAGGCTATGAAGATGATAAATAAGTGTTTGTTAGCAAAACAAACGGTTCTAAAACTTAAATACTAATTAGATTCAGGGAAAACTTCTTTTATCATTATGATAGTGTAATAATAACGTATTTATTGGTATCTTTGAACTTTCAGCGTAAAATAAGAATATTTTTTTATTACGTTTCTCTTATTGACGTGCTAATCAATAAAAATTGACTTTATTCTTTTGATATAGAAAACTCATTATTTCTTTGCAGTTCAAGACTGTCATCTTCATAGTATAAAAACCTTTTAGGTTTTTGGTCGTATTTTAAGTGGTAGTTATGATTGTTGAGTAGTATACACCTAAGCCATTACATATCACTAATTGCAAATAGATAGCATTAAGAAGTTAAATAAACTAAATGAGTTCTAAAAGGCTAAGCACAAATTCAAAATAAAATAATGATTTGAAAATAGACCAAGGGTCTTGTTTGCTGGTTTTATAGTTTTGCCGCTCCATTATAAACCCGATGTCCTTTGAGCCAAGTTCCGAAGCTTTATGAACCTGGTAGCAAGTTGTCTCTAACTAAAGCACACCACCCATACATTAACATGACAAGGGCACTAGTTAAAGACATTTCTCGATTTAAACATCAAAGTCTGTCGAATGTCTTTGATGTAAATCGGTTCATTGATGTAAGGAAACTTAGTGTAATACGTTTCTATATTTTATAATTTGATTTTTGAAGTATATTTTGAGTTTACTTATATTTTATGTTTTAAAATAAATTCGTTTTTACTTTATAAATTATTTTATAATAACCAGTATTGTTGTGATAATTAGTCTACTGGTGTGATAAGAGAGATTATTATTATATATATGAGAGATTAGTTGTTTTAACAAGTGACATACTAGCAACATAACAATTCTCACCTTGATTTAGCTGAGAAGTGATACTGATTGTGTCACACCTGGTGGACACCTTTTATTCCCCTCGGATACCACCAACTGGTGGTTATGTAGGAATCGAACCGACAAAAAACCGCACACCGTCACGGGTACTAGAAGCCGGGGAACCAGGTGCACCTTCGGAAGGAAATCCCTGGAAGCCCGACTTACCTCAGGCCACCCACTGCTTGTAGGTGACCCCCTCCTCCTCCTGGTGGACACCTGATCAAAGAAAATACCATAAAACACCGAAAGAAACACGGTGATCGCTTGCCATCACTCATGTAAATACTTGTTTATACCATGATAGTACAAAATTGGTTTTACTTTTGTATTACATATATACTTTTAAAAGCCTTAATGACTTGATGGATTTTTTCTTTCGCAAGGTGTCTCAAAATTAACTTTAAACGAAATACGTAGACACACTACAAATACAGTAACAGTTTTAAATATTACATTAATTTACTACCATTTACATATGATACATATTTATACACATTCTAATATTATTTAAATCTCTTGTTGTTGTATTGTAAAGGCGACGTAAAAAACAAAGCGTTGCCGCACTGAGAGAGCAAGAGAAACACCGAGCGTTCCCGGCGCCGCCGACGCTCACAAAGGACCCACTTTGTGGACTTGTCTTTGACTCACAGGCGTCTGTGACCCAACATTAATAACCTACTAATAGCTCTTCTTGTTCACAACCCTATCTAGACTTGACTAAATTGACATAGATTTATGTCTCGGCAACGTTTACAAAAAAGCGTAAACTCTTTTATGAGTAATCTCAACTCAGTCAACACTTTAGTCAATATAGCCTGATGAAGTAGACAGCCAACTTACGAATACAATATTAAAATTACACAGGCCTTTTATCACGAACAAAACACTCGTAGATTCAATTTTTCGCATAATTTTATTAGTGAAAGTTTAATTAGCGCAGCTTTCATCGGGGCCTCTTTGATATTGTGAACGTTTCAAATAGATTTCACAAGAAGCACTTTCAAAGAGAGCACCCCTAATAAGTACTGAAGAGTCCTCGCACGTGTTTATCAAAGACAGCCTTTCGTTACTCACCGTCTGAATGGCCTCAAAAGAAACTCGTGTAAAATGCTCTACAAAGTGCCGTATCAAAGGAAAGGCGGGCGCAAATATCTGTTTCGTAAACTAGTAAAAACGGAGCTCTCAAAGGTACTGCGTACTCGCGGCAAATTAGGCGGAGTTAAATACAAGCGCCGCTCTCACAAATGTATAACTTTGAAAGTGACTCGTAGCTCATTATTTATGTAAGTCACCGTAATCGTCAAACGACGCGGTGGTGGGTGTTTTATTTCGGCAATATCGTCGGACAGGCCCGTCCGGTGGGCGAACGGCCGTCCTGAGGCCCAGAAGCGGCCGTTCGTTCGACGCCAGGGAAGCCGCAACGTGCGCGGCTCGCATCTACGCCTCATATGTGTATCCATTTAATGCTCAATTCCCATATAATTTAACTTTGCGATCAAAGCGAAATTTTGCAAAGAGCTTCCCGACGGCGGAGGCGGGTGCGAGTGGGACGCACACATTGAAGTTCTCGAGATCAAATGCTGGGCCAAATTAGTCACTCTCCGTCTCTCTATCTCAAAGCCGATCCGTAGCAAAGTTTGCGCGAAGATGACATCAAAAGGAAACCACACACTGGGGTGGCGCCGCCCGACACCCCCTCCCCATACTTAAATCTGCCGTGTCTCTCGCTGTCTTATTGACACGCGACTGACAACTTGCAAGTCGCCAACGCCGCCGACTGTTTCAAACTCACTCCGCTTAACCAGACTTATTTAGTTAATTAATACGGAATGTCCTATCAAGTTGTAACTCCCACAAGGCTGGCACACACTTACGCGGCTCAACTGTAACGAAACTTTAATCGCATGGGTATGTTTGTATGACGTAGGTACTCGTCTGTACATCGCCTTGTGTCAATCCCTTTAATTAAAGGCATGAAGTTTCGCTGATGGACTTAACAAATTAAGGGCTAAGTTGATGCGAAGATTTTAATCAGTTAATATAGATTACAAATAATTTATTTAAAGGAAGCTTATCAGTAATTTCCCATTATAAGTATCGAAACATATTTTTATTATGTAGGATATAAAATTGTAAATGCATGTTTTTTTGTTTTTCTGTGTTTATTATTATTGTATTTCTTTAATACATTAACAAACTGACATTTAAAGTGATGAAATATGAAATAAAAGAGCATCAGTTAGGCTTCTCAAAGTTCTGAAGCCGTAAACAATTTTAACTCGGACCAAACCAGAATTTCCGTGCACAAAGCCGGCAATTGTACCCTTATTTCTTGAAAATTGCCTTTTTCAACATTTCGTAAACTTTTGCCGAGATAAGAAAGCACTTTATTCTGAGGCCGCCTTCCACACACTTTAAGGTTTGTTTGAAGTTAGGTTATTTTTTTAAGGTTTAGGTAATTTTGGAATAGCTAACCACTCCGTTATGAGCTGTGTTTTAGCGGACACTTTGAAAGCGATAAAGAGAGGTGCAGAAAGAACTAAACAAATGTAGTTCAACGTGCCATCAACTACGAGTATATTTTGTTCGATTTCCAGTTTCACCAGTTTACACCGACAGAACTTTAAGCCAATCGTTTCCTCCGAATCCTTAACGCCATCTATAATACAGATATATTTATAGTACTGGATACTCCCTTAAACTGTTTATTCAGGTAATCTTTTATAAACTTACTTGCAAGTCTTTTACATCCACCGTGGGAGAGCCGCGCTTCGGCATAAATGGGCTGGCTCGACCGGAGTGATACCACGGCCTCACAGAAAACCGGTGTGAAATAGCGCTTGCGCTGTGTTTCACCGAGTGAGTGAGGATACCGGAGGCCCATACCCCAACCCCTCCCCATTCCCTCTCCCCATCCCCCAAAGGTCGGCAACGCACTTGTGACGCTTTTGGTGTTGCAGGTGTCTATGGGCGGCGGTAATCGCTTACCATCAGGTGATGCGTCTGCTCGTTTGCCTCCAATTCAATAAAAAAAAAAAAAACATCCGTGACAGCATTGATACGTCAATAGAAAGTTGCATGATTGTACTATAGAAGATTGCATCTTGACGTTTACCTAATAAGTTCCGGCAATCTGTATTGCAATATTTCTTAAGCAAAGTAGTTATTTGTGTACCATAACTATTTCTGATATAATTAATATATACTCATATATGATAAGTAGTGCATACATTATGTCTCGTATTCTATAATTTAGTAACATTTTCGTTGGTTTTAATTCAAAACTATCTTCTAAACATAACACTATCTTACAAAGTCGATAACTTGCCGGCAAAGCTCTTATTAACAAGCTCAAAAAACCGTTTGGAATTTCAAAATCCAACACAAGTTATCGGAACGCTGAGGGCGCAGGGGTGTTGGCATTGTGCGCAAGAGTTTATGATGCCGACTCGGAACTTCCAAGAACTGGGCCCATTGCGCGCCGCGCCGCCGCCTACCTAAGCGCTGTCGCTTTATGACGTCACACATCCCAATGTTTGCCATGGCTCCCCTTAATTGAACTATGGTGTATTGTTTAGTGTTCGTTATTTAAACTCCATCGTTACAAGAAGTTGTGTGCTCGAGATAAATCATCGTTATGCCTCCTTATTAAAACTGTGGACTAACGAAGTGTCAGTTTTAACAATCGTTTTAAATATTAGGCCTAGACTACTGACCCTAGACTTAGAATAACAGTTTTTTATTCAATCTATTTAGACAAAGTACACTAATTGACAAACATACAAATAATCGAAGCTAAACTTGACAACTAATTTTACATCTAAGCCCACGAACTAATAACATAAATCACGGACGTGACCTCGGACCCGCGCACGTCCGAGGTCTCCGGATCTTACTATCAGTACTCCAGATTGGAAACTGTAAGTGTTTTTAACGCTTTACTTTAAAAACCTTGCAGATTTAATCTTACCACAAATGCAAAAGTTTAAAAAAAAATGTTGTTAAATGACTGTTACTGGCTTGTGATTACACGAATTAAACGAAAGAGAAAATTGAAAACTTTTACCAATGTACCATCGTATCAATAAATTGAAATAAAAGGCAGAATCCTACCTTTTAGATTCATCCATCAAGCTCACTGTGATTTAAAAACGTCAACCAATAAAACCGCCATTTGATATTCTGAGTCTGTGCCATCATTCAACTTTTTGTCTTCTATTACTCCTGTAATATGATTATAATTTTCTCGCATCTGCTGTACTGTTATAACTATATATGCGATTTAGAACGCTAATTTCAACTTTTAAGGTTCTGTTTCATCTGTATGTATTAAAACATCGGCTTCCATTGAATGAGGACCGGTTTGGATAAGGAATGCCGCAGCGCAGTGTCCGGGCGGCTTTTGCTTTGGCTGCGTGAGCGCAGCCCACGCGGTCGCTCGCTCGTCCCCGCCGGCGCCATCTCTGATTCCCGCCTTTGCGTTTGATGCCTGATAAACGATACCTTGCAAATATTTGATTTTAATTTATATTCGTATTAACTTACATCATTTCTTGTAAAATGATGACTAATACGTTACTTTAGAAATGTAATAAACCAACAAAACATTACGTTATCTATCGTATTTGATGTCTTAGAAAATGTTGCAATGAATTTAAGTTTTGAATCTTTCGCTCTTATCAAGTTACTCACAGATTTGTCAGGCAAAGTATGAAAAACAAACTGACTACCCAATGAGACTATCATTGTTGGTTTTGGAACCATGAAACAACTTCGAAAAAGGCACGTGTATCGTGGAAGTACCGAGTTCACTCTCTTCGTGGTAGCCAGTGGTTAATAATATATCTTTAGGACTTGATCGGTTTTTGTGTTACTTTGTGTTACACCCCTAAAACCAATAGCAATAGGTTTAATGTCAGAAATACCATGTTGTGAAAACGGTTAATTTTATGTATATTATGATCATGTATATATTATTATGGTAAATGTAATAATATTTCATTTATTAGTTTGTATATTAATTACTCAGAAAAACCCACTCAAAACAACTACGAAAGGAATGGCGAACTCGGAGCGAGCGCCAAGGATTGTTGGCTGACGGCACCTCGACAGCATTACAAACAATGCGAGATCATCTGCTGCCATTAGCTGATTATATGTATAAAAATATCTCAAATATGTACAGTTGGACAAAGGATTTTGCGCAACGAGAATAACCGTTTCTTAATAAAAGTGTAAATGGTTTTATTTATACAAGTTTTAGACCAAACTAACGAGTAAGAAACTTTTTTTTTAAAAAACTTACACGCATGCGTTTTATCCCCATAGAGGAAGATACGACGACGATAAGGTTAATACATCTACATTTTACCGTACATAGTTTTAGTCCCATTCCAGTAATAGGGGGCCAAACTAATTATCGTCAACGCGCACGTATCTTACCAAATAAATAATTAAAAATTCTAAATGAATATATCTTCATCAACAGCTTTAACAGTCCACTGTTAAACATAAACATCTCCTTAAAAAGGAGGTTTTGGCCCACTATATCACGCTGCCCAGACAGATTCGTATAGGATTAGTAATTTTTTTTTCTCTCTTTGCAGTGATGGTCCTAGTTTGCTCCCTTAGTTGCCTCTTACGACACTTATAGGATGTATAGGTGTGGTTACAATCTGTAGTCTTAATCCATTACCACACGGACGTATAATAATAAATATTTCGGACATCTTACACACAACGCCATCTAGTCCTAAGATAAGCAGAGCTTGTGTTATGAGTACTGGACAACTAATATAAATACATATATACCTTTTTTTGTTTATAAAAACATAAAAATTATACATAGAAAACACCCAAATTCCGAAACAAATATTTTTAGATCATACAAACATTTGCTCCGTACCGGGAATCGAACCCGAGACCTCAAGAACAGCAGTCGCATACTCTACCCCTGCGCCACAGAGGCAGTCATCTATCAATTTCATCCAGACATAAAATTAATGGTTTTTGCAGACATCACAAAACCAATTACATGAAAATTTACAAGTAAATAATGAACAATTTAGAATTTGCGACGATGTGTCACTCTCGGAAATCTAATGACACCTTTCAAACCGTTTAGTTTATAACAAAGCGTGCCAAAGAAATACTTGTATATATACATTCAAATACCATAACCCTTCTCTTTTACAGTCGGTTAATAAAAAACTCCATGTTCACCAAACTAAAAAATAGGCGATTTTTTTTAAATATGTGAGTAGATACTCTGACTACACGCATTGGAAACATGTGGAAATACTTCATAAGCGTTAATCCTTTAAGGGCAGGGCATCACAAATGGAATCAACCCCCACCATTAGTTAATTACCATGAACACGTTTTTATTATCTTAATTCTGTTAGTTGTCATGTTATTATTTTTTTAATTAATTGAGTTGCCACACTTGAATATTTTTTTTGCTGATGCATATCCAAAGTATTCTGAATGGTTTAAGTTCGATCATGAAATGATTATTCATTAGCTAATTCTAATCGATTATTTATTGTTATAGTAAATGAGTTTAGAAAAAGAGTAAAAACTTTTATTCAATTCATATCATTTATTCATATATAATCATATTATGAAAGAAATTTAAATACTTAGTCGTATATTTGTGTTATTTATTTCATAGTTAATAAAAACTAAAGTAACATAACATTAATAATTGTGTTTCTTTGTTACAGGATGATAATCTCCTCGTATACACCTCCATTTAGCTAAGATTTAACGGTAAGATAAACCTATTAAAAAGTGTTTTTTTTTTCTGAATTATTTCTGCACTTACAGGTTTAATACTTGTTCCTTCCAAAAGATTGTATATCTGCTGGTTACAAACTTACTCGATCAATCAGTGTGAGATGATTATATGTACTGCATTTTCGTAGGGTTAGCACATACACACAAAGTCACACACGCGCACACATTTATACACGAACATACATATCTACACTAACTCACATCACACACGCACGCTCGCACACGCAAGAAATCGTTAAACTTATGTTTGTTTTGGCTCTTACTCAAATCTTACACTTCTCATTATGAATCAACGTGGTTTCACTGACTTCAAGCTCTGGCTTATCTAGACATGGGAGAGGCTGGTAGTCTGTTATACAGGTTCTTTCAGTGCAGATACTAGTCTCTTACACAGATTCACCCACTCGATTATATGAGTCGATCATATATAGATGTTAATAGTATATCTTGTTTTTTTTTTATTATCCATATAAATAAAAATGAATCACAAAAATTTATGTACGCACATGACTTTCGTTCGACTGCACTAAATTGTTTTTTTTATTTATGTATTTGTTATTGCCAGGCCAAAATTTGTATAGAAGAAAATTTAAGAAAGGAGATGTTATGTTCTGTTAGTCCGCTTAGTTCTACACACTGCAGCACTGCGGGAAGTTGTTACGGGCTTATTAAAAGTTTTTTTTTCATAATTTAGAAAATATTCACAAATATAAATAAGGCGATACGAAGTTTGCCGGGTCAGTTAGCGTGACATAACAATGAAATACTAGATTTTCTATTGTTTATTTGTGTAATTACTCTTTACTGGAATTTCTAGTGATTTTTATTTATGCTATATTTAATGAACTCAAATGAATTGAAAACACAATAATAATGTTCAAAAAACACAATAATGTCTAGTTTACGAAATGATCCTATTACGCGCAGAGGATAGTTGATGTAATACTAACAAGTGCACGAATTTTGTTGCAGTCCGAGCTTATATTATTATTTTCAATAAGATAATAGTTTCCACTTATCCAATTGATTGTTAATTAAAAAAATGTATTATATTTTACTCAACTAAATAGAAAATAGGATACTTTTTTAATTTAAACAAACGACATTACGGAAACAAATATGAAACGTTTTAATTCTAGATATCGGAAATTACGGTTTGCAGGTTATTTTTCCCTTCCACAAAAATCCCTCAGCAATCTGTTATACTATGGATTTCATTCTTAACGACTTATAACGAGTTATTTCGCCATTCTGCTGAATACACATACACAGGTTTCTGCCTCTACACAATATTAGAATTTCAACTTTACGAGGAGCGCAGTAGGGTCCTTCGTTGAAGCGCGCACTGATGCTGACTATTGCTGAATCGACGCTATTGGGTATAATACTAGTCGTTATTTTTGTAATGAGTTATTGATTTCACTTATTTTTATTTTTTATTGCTGCGACTAGTGCTTTACTCGACCAATCAAAGTTTTCTTTGAGTCAATACAGGAAAAAGGGGGATATTAAATGATTTACCTCACTTATATTTGAAGTGAGCACTTCCCTACGAATATAAAAATAATATATGCTCAATTAGTAATCATGACTGATTGAACTAGAGTACCTCTTAATTTTGAAATTAACCATACATCGGAAATTGCGATCCATCGCTCGCTCGTAAACCCAATATTTTTACATACAATAATTTAATTTTAATTTTCTACTCCAAAACTACCGATCTCGTAATCCTATTACTTCTACGTGTTTACTCTCAAAAGAGGCAACAGTTTAACGTTAAATCTCGCTTGGAGGCATTAAAAAAGCGAATTTTTATATTAAACCGGCTCTCGTAGGCTGCATTCACGTGAGGAGGCCCTAGACGGCAAATTAAGTGACATTAGAGGCATAATGCCCGTGGAAGGGAGACGTGAAAGCGAAGTGCTGTTGTGCGACGGTACGCTAGTCTTGGAGTGCGCCAACAGACGTTCAGCACCTGGATGCCGATTAAGCTCTGGAAAATATTATAGTCGCTTAAAGCGCTGCGGCCGCAGCTCAACAGCGCTTTGTTGGCGATTGTGCTTTTCAATACTGAAGAAATGTCAATGAGCTTTCCTGACTCGGCATTATTTAACTATGAATAGTTGATCTCGTTGACGAGTCAAGTTTTCTTGGTGAATGTTGTGTATGATTTATAGAAAGTACAACTGAAACATTACCAGCTAAACACTACTTACAATATTATTTAATTCTATACTTTTTTAAGTCTGAAGCCATGGACCAAATCCTCAATCAACACTTCTAGGGAAAGTCATGCTTAGACACATATGGGTCTTAAACAATTCTTTAGTTTCTTATTATCAAACAAGGTTAGTTCAGTGGCAAGGTTCTGCAAAAAACTTTGTGTCTAAGGACAGCGCATCACTTATCATCAGGGGCCAGGCTTATTGCCCTCTGTTCTATAAAAAACTTCCTGTATACTTTCTTAAAATCTGCTTAGTACGGATTTATTGACCACCTATTAAATAATCGTATGTTACGACACCAACGTTTTGATTATTTCAATACTGTCCTTAGATCCTGATAATGTTGGCAAATACAATACATGTATTTCTATTTAAAACACAGCGGGAAAAGAAAGAAATGTACCAACAAATTGTTGAAAATTGTATCAATCTTATAAGCATGGAAATCGACACGATAAAATTAGATTTTTTTCATTTCAATTCTAACCAATATCATCTAACAGCTGCGCCTCTGCGTATTTTAAATTGCTCCTCATTTCATTACAGTATTTTTCCATTTTTCTAATACCTCTTCTGCGAAGCAATAGAAGTGTGATATTAATAAATTGATAGTTATGAGACCTCTGACAAGGCTTGTGATTCGTTTGATCATTTGTATAAAGTACATAAATTGTCGAGAATTGAGAGAGATCTAGAAATATATTATAAATTCAGGCAAAGGAGTTTCAAGTTCATACTTGCCAATGAAAATATGATACCTATAGGTGTAGAACCCATTTTCCTACCAAATACGTGTAAACATTATTCTTTTTTAAACCAACTCCCACACTAAGAAATTCTGTGTATGGGGACTTTACAAATATGACCGAAACAGACACAAAGAACACCCAGACTCAGAACAATAATTTGAACTTGAATAACTGGATTTTTTTTCTGAAATGCTATTGATTAGACGGTTAGAAAATGACTACGGTGGCCATGAACGCTTCAAATTAAAAGTAACATAGGATACTTTTTAAATGCGAGTGAAGCCGCGGGCGGTGGCTAGGTAAAAAATATTTTAACAAGTTTAATTGAAATACATATGTATCAATCGCTCTCATAAAATGACCAGTTAAAAAGCAAAATATGTTATACCCGCTAATTTATTAAACAGTTTAAAATACTAATTTGTCCCGCGAGTTAAGTAGTTGACTTATTTAGTACACTTCATTAGCGACACGAGGGATGTGGGGTAACTAGTGATATATTTAAGCTCAGACCGACTTGACATTTTTGTCTCGGTCTGAAAACTGACAGGAGACTAGATAGGGCTGTCACCGTAAAGAAAATCCTAAATTGATTATATGCATACCTTGTTTTTTTTATATGTATGCAAAGATCAATAAATTTTAATAGTAAGAATACGAAAACGGCAAACTAAAATATTTGATAGGTTCATTTACGTTCGACATGCGAATGTATAGAATTAATTGCTGCCGTTTAATTTTTCAAAAGATGTGAATTTAGAATCTCTCTTTTCACGAACTCGCTTTTACAGATTACAGAAAAGCGATAGGAAAAATAATAAACATGAAAAAACGATTCAGCGGATTAACCGTGAAAGTGTAACAGACAAGGTTACTTTCGCATGTATAATATTGAAAGATATTACTATTTAACTTATAAATAACTAGTGGTCACCTACTCGTATTACTTCAAATTCGACCATTTTTCAGCTTTTTAAACTTCGCCACATAAACTTTAACTGTGCGAAACATACTCCCCCTCCTATCCTATTTTTTGTAAAAAGAGGTGCAAAGTTTTTGCATTAGTATATGAAAGTAAAAAAAACACTTAAAAGTATAACAACTATTTTTTAAATAACTTCCGCACTAAGAAATCCTTTCTGTGGGGGGGTCGTTACAAATATGACCGAAACAGACACAAAGAACTACACTAGCTGAACCCTGCGGTGCTACGTGCGAAATTTGTATCTTTATTAATTGTAGCCTATGTGTTATTCTGACGTATAAGCTACATTACTGTAAAGTTTCATCGAAATCCAATCAGTAGTTTTTGCGTGAAAGAGCAAAAAACATACTCACTTACATACTCACAAACTTTCGCGTTTATAATATTAGTAGGATATACTCAGAGAGACAAACTTCTTAGCACTCCCTGGATTCACCGTGCGGGTGCCGGGTCCATCGTGTGGCAGAGGGAGAAACTCAAAGCAGTTCCCAGGACTTACGACCTGGATGTAGGTTTAAGGAGGCCCCCTTTAAGATGCGCATCAACGCTCACCTTCACTGCTCGAGTTTCCCGCCCTACCTAGCCAAATTTGGTAGGAACCTGTTAGTGCAGCCTTGGATACTCGTTCTAAAATAGAACTTACTGCAGATCTCGACAGGCCAAGGTCTTTCAGAAGGTTATAGAGAGATTTAGCTGGTATACCTCTCGCTCCTACTTCTACCGCGTATAAATTAACCACATAGCCATTTTTGTTAAGTTCAGTTGTTAGATCGTAATATTTATTTAATTTTATTCTATGGTCTTTAGGAATATTAGTTTCCCACGGAACAGTAAGCTCTACTAATATTATGTGTTTAATATGTCTAGAGAAAAGGAATATGTCCGGTCTGGATGACGAAACACCAACATCCTCTGGGATTTTATAGTGCTTATCATACGTATCCATCAAAATAGTCCAGTCAGCTGCAGTACCTAGGATTGAGAAAGGCTTGCTTTTAGATTTGGTAGTTGAGCCATCCTTTATAAAGTTAATTTCTCGTTTATTTGTAGTCAATCCTTTTTGGGCTCTAGCTACTGAAAGACTTACTGCTTCACGTATGATTTCTAGTACTCTATCATGTCGGCGTGAGTAATAACCCCTATCAAGCAGCACCCTGCAACCTACCAGTAAGTGCCTAGCAGTACCTACTGCCTCACCACACGTATAGCAAGATTTTTCAGATGCTTTCCCCCATCTCACTAGGTTACTTTGGTCTGGGAGGGTCATTTGGAAGGCATTCAGATAGAATTTTAACAGGGCAGGAGACCAATCATATAGCAAGGTGCGCCATTTCAGGGCTAACGGGATGCAGAACTCACCTATAGTTAACCACTCACTTTGCATTTCTAGATTCATTGCATGCACTTTATAGATATCATTTTCATCTTGTTGTATAAAGGATTTTATTATTTCTCGGTCTCCCTTCTTCTTTGCGAAACCCAGCCCGACTTTATTAAACTGTGCACCAGCCATAAATTGTTTATGGAACTGAAGTCTTGACTCAAGCTCTGTAACATATTTATCTTTTGGGAGTGATGAGACTATTTCATCCTGGGATTGTCCCAAGACATGCATTTTGGTAACTCTGAGGTGTTTATAGAGTTCCGATGGCTTCTTTAACTTCATCCCAAAATTGTTTTGATCCCTAAATAGAGTTGAGGGGTCAGCTGAGTGTGCAATTCCGAGCCATAACTTCAATATCTTTTTGACATTTGCATCTAGTTTTGCCAGGAGGCTTTTACCGATGTCATATACAAGGAAAGACCAAGTCAGACGCGACGTAAGATAATTGCCGTATATCCAAACTTTTTTAATATTGTTTAATGGTTGTTGGTCTACCTTATTTAAGTCATTAAGAAAATTTTTAGAAAATTTATTAATACGAGTATCTCGTACTTCTCGTATTAATAAACATATAGGTATAGTGATATATATATACATTTCTATATGAGTATTCTCTAGCATATACTTTAGTTAATTTTCAATTTTACTACTAATAACCCCACAACCCTACAAGGAGCGTCCCTAAACGTATTGTCTCTACAAATAGCGGCACATTTAACACTGGCGCCCGGCGACGCATTAATTATACTATAAATAAGTGTTTCAGATAAAAAAAATAAATGGATATTTTATATATGTATGTGTTAATAAATTATTTTGTACTGCGCTGCTTATAATTGTTATTGAAAGAGACTCTTTACTTATTAACATCACCTCTGAAGCGCAAGGCTTTAAACTTGAAACTTCAATCGGGCTGTTATTGGACATTTCTGGAATCTGAAAAACTCCACAACATTTTTTGGCCTTGTCTTTGACCTCTCGGTAGTCACATATTATGCTAACCGCTAGACCTAACCTCAAGAAATAACAACTTACTAAAAGCACTGTATTAGATTATTTATGATATAACGTCACAATAAAACTGATAGAATATACGCTCCGCTTAATACATTATAATACATATTAGGGATAATAAACTATACTAATATTGATACATGAGATATACGAGTATGCATATATATCAACAACCTATAACGTCCCATTGCTGGGCTCGGGTCTCCTCTCCTCTCAGGAGAGAGTTAAGGCCATACCTCCCCATGCTGGCCAAGTGCGAGTTGGGGACTGGCAATACAACGTTGTGGCTACGTAATCTTGGATGCTTCACGACTGGTATGGTATGATAACACCCGGCACCGACTGCTTAACGTGATCTCCGAATTACGGAGACGATCATGGTAACATGTCACCAGCGGTCACTCATCCAGGCACTGACCGCGCCGTCTTTGCAATTATGAAATGACAAAAATTAAATATATTCTTCTTTAAGCCTTCTTCTAGATCTTGAGATTTATTACCGTATTTGCTATTATTCATTTATTAATACTTCCTGCATTACATTTGCATGAGGCGGACTTAATGCCGAATGGCACATAACAATATTTATTCTAGGCCTATGTCCACCGGAATAATGATGATCATGATGATTTCCTATTACGATGAATTCGCTCACAACAACGTTGAAGAGTACTGTAACCGTAAGTAATTTCAGTACTTTTCAACTTTGTTGGGTAAGAAAAGACAGGACAAGGAAATAATGTATCTGTAATAACAAAGTGGAAAGTCGAAACGTATTTATTTGTTTTTTACATGTTTTGAATTGAATTGCAATATTGTAAAATTATGTTAAATCTTTATCTGCCAAACAGATTATTATAATATAAAAAAAATATATACAGGCAATAAAAGAAATTGCTATCGTGAAAAGAGGTTTCGACAAAACACAGCCATCTTCAACCGCCGTCAATCAAGTAACTCCAGAGAAAATTTATTACATTATCTAAGAAAATATACTCGTAGTTGTCAAATCGAATTTATAACAAATCCGAGGACTAGACGTAGTGCGCACTCCCATCCAGCGCCAAACGCCATCAGAACACATAATCACATTGAGCCAATATGGAATGTTGAAATGCATTTTTCTTGTTCTTACGTCTACTTTATTAGAATACCTCTATAATGTAAGAAGCGTACACGGCTAGCGAAAGCGCACCATTTACTTTTGCAATGATTGGAATTGGTATAAGATCTAAAATATAAGATCAAGCTATTTTTTTTTTTTTCATACGAGAATTTCGTATTTTTAAAGTTTGGGTTGCTTTTTTATGTATGGCTCTCCCAAAATGACTCTACACTGCCTAATGTTTTTTTTTAAAAAGGGACAATGGGAATAATTCCTATGTCGCGGGGGACTTTACAAACATACATAAAACGGACACAAAGTTGACCCCTGACTTAGAACAACAATTTGTGGATCACACAAAGTATTATTCCATGTGGGATTTGAACCCACAACAATTTGGCAAAGTAGGGAACGGCGTGGCGACCACTTAACCACTAGGCCAAACGTGCAGTTAATGGAAAGAATAAGCAGAAACCAAGAGTGGTGGTCACCATACTCATTGCGAATGCAGACAATGCAACAATGCAGCATGGTGACCCACAAGATAGCGGCTTAGTGATGCTTCTGCATCATTGGCACTCACCAACGAAACACGACAGCACGAACGCTTATTGCATTTTACGTTAATTTTCTGTGCGAGGATAGTACCGCCTTGGTTGAACCGGCCCGTTCGTGCTGAAATCAGCGTGGCTTAAATTCACAATCTTAAATATACCGTAGAAGATACATTTTGATTTGACGGAACATATTGCTTTGCCTTATCAATAAAGACGCCTTGGCAAAATTTTTATATTAGGGAACCCATTTTTCTGTCGTTGTCAGTGATTATCTTCATCATCATCTTAGCCTAAAGCAGTTGCTGCAGTGCTGTACATAGGCCTCACCCAAAGCTCTACATAACAACCGGTCCGTATGCTGCCCGCATCCAACGCTTTCCAATGATAGAATACGAAAACTTTTGATTTTGGATTGCCTACCTGATTGAACACTAAGAAGGAAGTGAATCCTATTGAAATTATATCGGAATATTTTTGCTTGCCGACCCCTTGAAGCCGTAAGGCATTAAACTTCTTACTTTACCTTTAAACTTTCAAGAAAAAAGCGTACTCCTTCTTAAAAGGTTGGCAACGCACTTGTGATGCCTATGGTGTTGCATGTGGGTGTCCATGGACGGCGGTAATTGCTTACCATCAAGCGAAACGTCTGATAAACGAGCCTATTAAAAAAAACGCAATCAAGAGATATTAAGCCATAGATTTTATCTTTATGCATATAATCCAAAACCTATTAATGTTAAGTATTGTATTACAATACAAGTGAAGTAAGAAATCCGAGGTTATTAATTCGAAAACATCGTGTTACATTTGATCGTATTAATAAAAAGTAACATTTCATTTATCATGCTTTGTTTAAGCTCACTCTACTTAATGCACATTTTTTAAATTGAAGTTTCACTCGATATCCAGCAGAAATAATCCTTAGACATTTATATAGACCTTTATTGGTTGCATTAACGAATGGGGCCCCGTTAGTGCTTTCGGTCCCCTCACTCGTTCCTATTCATATCAATTTAATAGGATTATCTAATAGCAATTTTCCTGTACAAAAGAGTTCCGTCCTGTCTTTACCCGGCAACAATGGTGCAATGATCGACTTAGCCGTCTGGACAACCAACATTGTGCTAGATTAATTTCTTTACCGTCTCTAAAGACGAGACATTCCCTTTACACAATTTTATAAGTTAGTATGTGTATGTATTTTATGTCTTTATTAAACCATGCGGGGATCAAGCATAGGAACTGCATAATAAAATCTATCTACCGCATCTTATGAACATCCTACTACTATTATAAAGGCGAAAGTTTGTAAGTATGGATGTATGTATGTATGGATGTTTGTTACTCTTTCACGTAAAAACTACTGAATGGATTTGAATGAAACTTTACCACAATATAGCTTATACATCAGAATAACACATAGGCTACTATTTATAAAGATATAGCTTCGCCTCGCGGCGTTGCCCGCAGTTATCATCGTACCGCGGGTAGCACCGCGGGGTTCAGCTAGTAATCTATAATCAATTAACGCGATAAAGTCTATAAGCGCCTTACGTGTCTTGATGTTAATAAGCAATGAAGATTTTGTTTAGGTTTTAGCCTTGTGTGAAATGAATTAGATACATCATAAGTAGAAGAGTTTTTTCCGTACTCGGATCTGATGGAAAATGACTACTGTTACCTATAAACGCCTAACGCGGGAGTTACAAAAAAAGTCGGTATCATTAGTATTAGTAGGTAATTTATTATTAATCATACTAGCGCGGTATGACAATAAACGCGGGCAACGCCGCAAGGCGAAGCTAGTATCTTTATAAATTGTAGCCTATGTGTTAATCTGATGTATAAGCTATATTATTGTAAAGTTTTATCAAAATCCATTCAGTAGTATTTGCGTGAAAGAGCAACAATGATACTCACTTACATACTCACAAACTTTCGCGGTTACAATATTAGTAGGATTAGTACAATCACAATATTTTTTTCGGATATCTAACACACAACGCCAACTTGTCATTAACTAAGCAGATCTTGTATTATGGGTACTTGACAACTGATGAAACTATATCTGTATATATTATAAATAGAAAACACCCAAACTCTGAAACAAATATTTGAAGATCATACAAATATTTGTCCCGACTCGGGAATTAAACCCGAGACCTCAAACAGAGCAGTCGCATACGCTAACACTGCGTCACCGAAGGAGTCAATTTAAACAGGAGCCAACTAAAAAGAAATATGGTTTCATTCAAAAACGTTTTTATTTTAGTATTCATAAAAAACTAGTTTTTGCTTCCGAATAAATTTAGGTATATCTCGGATACAGTACTTTTTGTGAATAAAGTGTTTTTTTACATGCCAGACAACGTGTATGCTGAATTGATGATGATCCGTTCGAACTAGTTATGCCGAAAAACAGTACCGAACTATCTCATTTTTGCAATTATAATATTACTAAAGAAGAAATCATAAGTTAAGATAAAGCGTAAGATTAGCCTATATATTTATAATTACATATATTTTTCCTAGACAAATGTATTTAATAAGTAAATACACACTGAAAATCAGTGTAATAAAATATTCTCTAATAATACTGTTAATAATCTAAAATATTTCATCAGCGCATAACATAAGCACCTGTCTTTATGATCATTACAAATAAACTGTTGTGCTGTTCAAAGCGAATCGCACACATACCAACGTAGTCGATGTGTTTGACAATGAACGTCCCCTCGCTGAATGTCATTAATGTCATCCGCAGAGCTGTCAGGCGCGCGGCGGGTGGCCGGCCTGAACGCATCCAATAGAACTAACCATATTTACCATTAAATGTAAATAAAATTTCTGCTAGTGACGTATTCTTGAGACATGTTTACTAAATTTATGAAAAGCAGTTTATCTTTTATAGAGGCTTTCGTAAAACTATTAGTCGGCGTCATTCATTAGGTTGTGTTAAGATATCTTCTTCTAGTTTGCTAACGAATATCGGAGATATGTATAAAATGTCATTTTTGACTTACTACGAGTATTGTCCATACCTACTAATATTATAAAACTGAAGAGTTTGTTTGTTTGAACGCGATAATCTCAAGAACCGCTTGTCCGATTTGAAAAATTCTTTCAGTGTTCGAAAATCCAATAGGAGCGGAGCCCCAATGAAGAATGTTTAAAAAACGGGGGAATATTATTACGCTACGGGCACTACTAGCCTTAAACGAGGTTGCGAGGGTCAGCTAGTTATTAAAATATAACAAAACGTGGAATTTTCAATTCAATTATTAACTCGTTACTGACTCGTAATTCCTTATTTTTACCACAACCTAGGTCCGGAACAGATATGAATATGCAGATTTTGTGAAAAATATGCATATTCATATCTGTTCAAACAAAAAGTGCAGGTTCCGGTAGCATCAAAAAAACAAGCCCGCAACCTGATTAGACTGAAAACGTACGACCTCAGGAAAGTTAAAGGTATCCTGACTGGGCATTGTCTCTTAAACGAGCACCTATTCACTGTAGGCGCAACAGACAGCCTGTGCAAGGGATGCTTGGAGGCAGAAGAAACGCCGCAGCACGTTCTCACAGAATGTAGAAGTGTGGCAGATCAACGGGCAGACATCCTCCGATCAACATTAGTCCCGGACACATGTTGTGACCTGAAAAGGCTGCTGAGCTTCTGGGATGATCTGGGACGGCCCAGTCAAGAGGCTAAGTGCGAAAACAGCCCGGTAAAACAAACAATGCAATTTTGTACCGTTACCGTTACATAGATGCTTATCTCACTAAGTGTCTTAACTGCCGTTGGTTGCAAACATTTAAAAGTTAGGAGGGTCACTTTGCGTTGTATATTTATGACATAAAAGCTTTCAACAATGGCCAGGATATTGTGTTAAACTCTAAATAGTTTAGGGGAAGTTACTGAATACGATGAATACTCGTATTAAAATTCCAAAATTAATAATTTCAAAATACCTATAAATAAAAATGCGGTTGTTTTTAAAAACTATAAAAGAATCATGCAGAATGGAGATTGTACTTGTTTGAGTTTGTGTATAAATGTGTAAATACTTTTAACATTCGTGTTTTATTTGTATATTGTTTAAAAGAGTTTGAAAGAAATTAAGTGCATTAAAATATTTCAATGAAATCGTTTACGTTTTACTTCACTTAAAATCGGTACTAATCAAAATTTACATCCCGAATGATTTGTTTTACACAGTTCATTTCTACGGTTCAGTCAATTACATTTGTTTAGACAGGTACACCGCGTAGCACACCCCTTTGCGTAAGAGGGTGTGTCAGACAGATGCCAATTGCATTGATGGATGTATAAATAGCAAAGTTTATGTTGGATAATGTTTTATGTTTTTTATTTAAAAGGTTACGATACCTTCAATATCCCGACGTTTCGAACGGGTTATACCGCTTATGGTCACGGGTAGCCTTAGCGTCGCTAAGACTAAACCAGTCAAGTAGACACCCGTGATCACGAGCGGTTTAATTTCGCTAATAAGTTATTCAATAAAAATATGTGTAAAATGTCACGAACGTATAAAAACAGGCATAAATATCACTTTTGCTAATACATATTACAATCTCTTAATTTCATTTTTATCTGACTGTGGCGAAATGATAAAGAAAGGTATGTTTTTATGTTCCACTGTAGCTTCTAAAGTACTAAGCCGATTTAAATGAATGAGATATCGAGAGATTCGTAATAATGGTCCAGGTGACATAGGCTATATACATTTTATCCATAAATTCTATGCTACCTATTCTCACACCTACCAAATATACACAAAAAAATACATAAATATCGATTTCGGCAGAGTTCTGTAACAAATAATGTAACACGATATTTATATATACTAGATTTTTATTTCTCATACTAAACGAATTTCCAAATACATATTACTAACATTACTCTTTCAAAATACGATGAAATATAAGTGCTAAGAGGGCCTGCGTGTCGAGTCGGTTTCATCTCGATTGAAAGATTTGCAAGTCCGACGCCTCTGCGGAACTGTAGATTTAAATATAGATATAATGTGATTTTATATTATCCTATTGAACCGTTCCTTCTTTTTTTATTAAGTACCTTACCTGATGTCTATTAGGTCAGCTAGTAGGGTAGGACTGACATTTATTTTTAAAATTCTGTCTGATCAATAGGTTTTTTTTAAGTATGATTCATATTCAATATACTAAATCTCAGTGTAGGTATGCCTTTCCTGAAAGCCGTACTGATATGAATCCAAAACAATTAAATTTAAAACATCAGGTTTTATCGCTTCCCTCTTCGACAAAGCAATTAAATTGACTGCTGCATAATACACCACGGGCTATTACACAAATTGACGAATCTTTTATTCATCAATCCAATCATCCATACCTCAGAGGGCTGTTCACAGGCGCCAGGGACTATCGAAATAAGGAATCTGTTTCGCTTTTTCTTTCCCATTCTTACTTATGTTAATTCCACAACTTTTGAATGGGACAGACAATTCCAAATTCACAATTAGACCACAATTGCTTTAGTTAACCACCGTTTTCATTTTATTTGAGGCATATTTTCTGAAGGCGCTCAAAAATACTTTGTAATAAAAACATTGTTACTGCGATTTACTGTCTGGAGTTACAATGTGCTTGATTTTGTATTTCAATTCATGACTTGATAATATCATTCGTATTTACGTGTATAATCAATGTATAATGTTTAGCAAGTACCAGAATATTATTCTGTCTTATTGAATAAATTGGTTTAGTGATTATGGTAAAAAATGAGATATTTGAAAGTAACAAGGATCTGCTCTTGACTTGACTAAAAGCGTTTAAATGGCACAAGAAAATATCGGGAACTGGTCATTTTTCTGCATGTAACAAATACATAAAGGTAACACGGTATTTTTTTTAATACACGCATAAACAACGATATTGCAAATACGTGTCTATTTTAAATATATCACTAATAGTTCTACATTTCAACGTTTCCAATTTCGATTACATATCGGTCCCTAGACAACCGCATTCTAACCAATTATCCCAGGACATCAGTTCGTCCATCGAACATGTCTATTTCAGTGACGTGTCGATAACGCTGAATCAACTTTGTGGTCGAGATGGACAAAAAATGGCTCGTCCAGTATGCTGTCAGATAACCTGTCCTTCGACATACCGCAGATTTATCGTAGCCCGATAGTTTGTCGAAATTGGAAATTTAGCAGTATACTTCGATTATAGAAAGGAAAACCCGGGACAGACATTTATAAAAAAACTTGATCCAGATTAGTAACTACTTTTGATTTATTGTAATGAAATTTATTACTTAAACACGTAATGGAAGGAAAACTTCGTCAGGAAAGTAAGATTTCAAATTGAGAAATATAATATATAATCTTCTTTTACTTTATCAGTTTGAATAGAGCCACAAACCAATATTTAGGATATTAAAGTTGAAATGTAATTTAAAGACTTACGTCTGAAAAAATCCCCTTTCGCCGTAGGAGACAGGTGCATTTTCCAAAGCTGTGCCGTCCCGCGACTAGTCATTGTATGCAAAACGTCTCGGCCAGACGCTACTATTGTTCACGCGAGATTAAGGCGGGGCCAAGTCCATTATGCAAGAAGCCTGAACACCCTATTCCACGGATGATTGCAGAGCGTTCCGGCGTCCCTCGTCAGGTGCTCCCATTTCCGGAAAAAATAAACTTTTTTCGAAGACGCGCACTCATAGGTATATATATTTTTTTGTATTTTGTTATTTAATTGACAAGATTTACCAAAGTATGGAAAACTAACAAACAAATAGTTTAATGTGTGCTAAAAATATCGGAGCGACTATTCAGATAATACACTAAGAGTTTTATTTGCCTCGACATTCTTTAAGTAAATAAAAATGTTGGGCAACACAAATATTCGATAGCAGCGTGACTCTTCCATTCCATTTTAGTCTCGACATTATTCCTCCGACGCACCTGAGACGTTGCAGACAGTTTAATCAGGCCTGTAATCGGAAAAACAATGCTATTGAGTTGAGGTATCGCCCCAGGCGAACCTTTTGTCGCTGGCGCACTCTGACAAACCAATCTGTTCCCTAAATTACCACGAATCTTGTCCTGACAGGCTTTTTGCATGAGTAATAGCAATGAGAATGAGAAATGGGATCATGGAGTGAAGTACCAAAAGAATGTCCACATAAAACATTTTTTTTCGAAAAAAGTATAGGAATAAGGGTTGCATTCTCATTTTTTAACAAATGGTAATCGTTACTTTATACGGAAATTTCTATGGAAAGTGAGGGTAAAGGGTTGCCTCTAGAAAAAGTAAATTCCAGTTTACCCTTCAGTTTTATATTTTCATGAAAGGTACACGTATCGAGGTGTTCACCCCTACCAATTCCGTCACCGTTAAAGCTTTATTCAATTCTCTTGCGACAATTTATCCTTTATTTCATAAGACAATTTCGCACGAATAGTTCTCTATCAGATTTGACTGTACCCTCCTGCGTGATACGTGCCTTTTATCAGCATTTGGTTATCTTCCCCAATAGATTTTGAGTCTTCGGCTCCAAAAAAATAAAACCAATTCTTCCTTACGATGTTTTTACAAGGAGTCACATAGCGACTGGTCAATTTCCTCTACTGTATAAGTAAATGTGAAAAGAAATAGAACGCGTTAGCAGGGAGGGCTTTTAGCGACACTTGAATGCCTCCGATCTGACGCTGTGACTCGTAAACTTCGGAACATGTTAATTAGTTTATTCAGTTGATGTATTTTTGTCGAGGAAAAAATAAATAAGTATCTTTGCATTGTTTAGAGACAGACATTTCAGCTCAGTCTGAGAATGCCGATATGCAAACTATTTAACACAATAATACGTTTTATGGATTCCTGTACATATTTCTTGGAAGATGTACTAAGCCCGGTGATAACCACTCGTTACATTCAAATAAACACCTACGAGGATGAAATTAAGATCAAATGAAATTACAGCCGAGGACAACGTCAAGTATGTTGAACAAACAAAATTTATCTCCTCACTAATTTACCCGTTGTTTTGTCTAAATGATAAATAAAAAAACATTACAAAGATTCGAACCGCAAACTGAATTTTCAGAATGCCGGGATACTGCCAAATATTCAGTTTGTCGGATTATGCGAAATATTTACCAAAATAGAATTTATATTATCGATGCTGATATACCAGACCATATTTTCGTCTAAAGTCGAAATCAATCTAGTTATGCAGTCAGCTATTCGCCAAAACCATCCCTTTTACACAATCCCTTATGCCTATGTATGAATCGTTTGATCGAATTGACTTTTTAGATGCGAATGATAGCCAAATACTAACGGTTAGGTAGACCGCGACATATCCACTGCAGACGGCAGGGGACGCGCTGCGGTTGAATAAGTTTCATATGAAGGAATCCATGTCACGAGTGACCTCTGACCGTCAGGTTTATGCATGAATATGCTTCGAAACCGAAACGGGCAGTTATTGCAATTTTGTGAGTATCGAATATTGAAATATGAATTTTTAGGTTCTGCTGCGGCATCTTATTCTAGGTATGCACTTCTGGGTTAACGTTGAGAGTGGCTCGTATGAGACTAAACTGTTTATAGTAAGTAGATGTTATTAAAAATGACTATGAATATAAATATTAGATTTAATGTTTTCTTAATTTAAAAATTAAAGGCCTAATCAAACAACAGATAACATTGTCAAACAAAGTCTTGGATTTATGCATATACACATAAACTAATAAGGGTAATAATTTGGTTTATTTTATATTCATTCTTTAATATATGACGTCATATGTACCTACTCGTATAATATGTACATATTTACAAAAATAAAAATTATAAACATATGTATTTATATCAGTTGTCTAGTACCCATAACACAAGCTTTGTTTAGCTTAGGACTACGTGACGTTGTGTGTTAAAAATGTCCAAAAATATTTTATTTATTTATTTATATTACTTTTCTTCTAACGTTTACTTCGAAATCTTCCCAATAAAAACTAATTTAATATTAAAACCCGAATTAATGATCTGATAAACATGATATAACTCAAAAGAATCAAACATAGAATTTTACATAGTTATTGTGAGTTTCTCTCAAAGGAGGTTCTACCTGTCTCGCATAGACAGTTAATGAACTAATATAATTACTTTACGTATGCGCGTCTCGTAGACAAAACACTACTCTTATTACATGGTGCCTATCGGTAATCATATTACGCCTCCTTACTGATTCACTTTACGTCCCACTAAATTTGTTTCAAATATCTGCAATAATTATAAGTTTACAATATTTATTTATGTTTACTAACAATATCCTGCCACACTTCGCGGTCCGAATTACAAAGCTAGCGGTATGAATAGACAAACATGATCTTATAAGCTATTTGCTTATCGTGAAATAATTAAAGATAAATCGCTATATAATATTATATTAACTAGAAAATAAAATATTTCAAGGTGAATAAAACGTAAATTACCAACTTCGTTCTGAAATAAAAATGCAACGTCACTCACATTGCATTTGTATATCGCTAATAAATTCTCATTGACTAAATGGAATGAATTTCGAATCTTTCAACATTCGAGCACTAATTTGGGTGTTAAGTAACAAACTAGCAAAGCTCGCGGACGCGACAGAGAACAGCCAGGGGACAGAGAACGGCCAGGGTAATGTTAGTGGGTGCTAATTCATCAAAGGGTGCTCGCATCGCTTTTGTCCCAGCTTATAGTAATCAACGCAAGCGTTGTGGCACCATCCCCTGCATTTACTGATCAGATTTATTGACTGTGCGCTTCGTTTCATTATCTATTTATGTGAGTTAGTTTTTAAAAAGATACCGCTTAATACTAACTAATAGAATTGTCTAACAATTGTTTGATGCTTTGACAATTAAGCCGTCTATTTTATTTAGTGAACGTACAAAACAGCTCTTTATTGAGTGGAATAACTACCTAACCCAAATATTTTCGCTTAAAAACAGACAGTCTGTTTTCTAGAAAAAGTCCATGGAATTTTGTCTTTCTTAACAAAGGCAGCTGACTGTCGTGGGGACAATGTTTTAAATAAGTATGTTGCCCCAACTTTCAATTAAACAATAATAAGTTACTTTAAGTGCTAATATAATTTGTGGTACTTGTAAGGTTTCCTTAAAAGTTACATGAACGCTCTATGCATGTGATGCATAAATCACACGCGACGCCGACAAATGTGCCCCGCCCAATACAGACAAAGTTTATCAAACGTTTGTCCCGGGTCCCACTGAGATATGCATCGCCAATGAATCTATTGTTCCCGGCTTACGTGCCGACTGAACGGATAAGGCCAAAGGAACCTTTGATCTATGAAAGCTTTGATTATTCTTAGTATATGGTTATTTTATGTGCGTATCAAGTTTCATCTGCCTTTTGAATACATTCTTTTAAATTGAAATTTTGTATTTAATAAGGTTAGCGAGTCGACTTGAGACTTCTTATAAACAAAAATATGAAAACTAACTAAGGTCAGTCGTATTTATTTTGACTAATACTTTAAACAATAATATATTCTTAAATCTATCATCACGGGACTAGAAATATTTTTTTTTTCTTTTTTTTTTTTTTTATTGAATAGTGGGCAAACGAGCAGACGTATCACCTGATGGTAAGCGATTACCGCCGCCCATGGACACCCGCAACACCAAAGGCGTCACAAGTGCGTTGCCGACCTTTGGGGGATGGGAAAGGGGATGAGGGGAGGGGTTGATGTATGGGCCTCCGGTATCCTCACTCACTCGGTGAAACACAGCGCAAACGCTATTTCACACCGGTTTTCTGTGAGGCCGTGGTATCACTCCGGTCGAGCCGACCCATTCATGCCGAAGCATAGCTCTCCCACGGTAGAAATCTAATTCAGGATTTTGCATAGGCAGTCTTGACCCCTGAATTTTGTTATAAAACCTAACTGAAAAATAATAATTATTGTCCACTGCTGGACAAAGCCCCGCTAATTGCTCGCCACTTGATTCGATCCTCGACTTCTCGCATTTAGCTCCTGCCAGCCATCTTCCCTACGTTACGTTAACCGAAACGTGGACACTGAAGATACGGCTAGCCTACAAGTTCAAATTCAATCATCGTGCTATGGAAAAGACTATGGTATCAGGAATGAAGGAGCAGAGAACCAAGGTAATCGACATAGCCCACAAGATTAGCACGCTGTTGTGGCAGTGGGTTAGCCATATTAACCGCAGAATCGATAACCATTGGGTTTTTTTTTATCTAGCACCTCCAATATTGATTTGGAGCCTATTATAAGCTAATCCTTTTATACAAGTTCTCGCTTTTACTAGGTACTGCTCGTACTTTCATGGTTCATACTATATCTTTCTTGCATACAACCTTTCACTCTTTCCAGGTGGGATTCCTGCTATTCTAATCCACTTTTTATTTAATTTACTATATATAATACCCCCTAGGTATAACAAGGTAAAGGTATACAATAACACAATATCTATTTAATCTTTTAACTTAACTAACTTACTTGATATTTTTAAAGCTAGACACGTCTTACAATTAATTACAGATAATAAATTAAAACTAGATATCTATTTCTACAATATTGTTAAGCTTACTATTTATTTTTATTACTAATTGTGTTATGATACGAGAAGAATCTGACGTTATTATGGTGTCATAATCCTAGTCATCTCTGTTTCCCTTATTTACCTACTATTTTAATAATGTCTGTACAATAATTTATAAACTTATTTCTATTCTTACTCCTAATTATTTTACACAAATTTATTACTGTAATTTTAGTTTCTAACTCTTGTTCGGTGTCATATCTTCGCTTGCTAAATACTGGGCATTTCGTTATTATATGCGAGACTGTTTCCGCGACGTTTCGATCACAAATGCAGAATGGGTTCTCCTTACACTTGAATCGCGTCAAGTATTCGGAGAACCCACCATGCCCCGTAAAAAAATGTGTTGTTGTGCCAGCTATCTCTAGCTTGCGAACAATACCGTATGTAGTGAGCGCGCAGGAGAAAAAGAGCTTGGTGACGGAGGCGGTCTCGCTCTCTCTGTACCTTCTGTTCCACTCGCCAAGCGAGGCCTGTCGAATACCTCGCTTCACGAATGAAACAGGTCACAGACCGTATTCCGGTGCTTTCTTCAAGCGCGGGGCCGCTTCCTTGGCGAGCTGCTCTGCTCGCTCGTTGCCACTCAACCCTGCGTGGGCCTTGACCCAGAATAAAGATATTTCCTTACCCTGGATCATACCTTGCCGAATGGCTACTCTGGCCTCCACAGCAAGGGGATGAAGCGTATGGCACTTGGTGACCGTTTGGAGTGCGGCCCTGCTGTCGCTGAAGATACCAAACGTGGTTTTGCCTCGCCTGAGAACCTCTAACCATTTGGTTAAACGTGCTCTTGAGTGAAGACCACTTTTCAAAAATAATATCATATCAATATTGCAATACAATGAGATAACAAGGTATTCGCTGTGTGTAGGTAACTTATTTTCAATTGCCAGATTGTTATCATTAGAAATTCGCGATCGTATTTGCTTTCAAACATTGATTATAATTCTCATTAATATTCACAGTGGGCACGTTTTAGTTATAAACTTAATTGGCCAGAGTACAGCGGACAGCATACAACTGTGGTAATGATGATTATATCAATGCTTATGTGTGTTCGAAGAATTAGTGTTAACGAATCGTTTTGTAATTGATGAGACATCTTGATAACTTTATAGAAATAATAGAAACTATATTATTCAGAACTACCACGTCCTTTTAGCAGCTTAGCATCGTCTTAAATAGTTGAGCTTCTATAAATTAATTACATATTAAAAAAACAATCAAGAAATAAATAGAAACATGTCACCTAAATACTCAGAAAGATTAAATCGTCATTCAAACCTTAATAATTCCTTTAAGAGACTGAAAAGTCGTGATCCTCAAGACCTGATTGCATGAGGAGTTAGTGCCAATTTGTTACACTAAACTCATTAACATCTATCGTAAGTCAGTACAGATTGCAGGATACATACAACTTAAGAAATAATCAAATCACACTCATTATTCTACCCAACAACAAATGTATATTAACTAGATATGTATAATCACTACAGAATCTCTATGCTTGAAGAGGAGCTTCGCTGGCACTCTCCATGCATGAATGCTACTACAGAATCTATACAGTTTGCTTAAAGTATCTCAATGTAATTACAGTCATGATTTAACTTTACTATTTCTTGTTAATCCTCTTTTGTAATGCGTCCTTTAAATTAAATATCATTCATACTCTACATTTTGCTTCCTGATTGTTTGCTCTACTCTCTTATTTAATTTAAATCACAATGTTAATAATAAAAATATCTTACATGACTCTCACTTGAGATCACACATTTTTTGATATTTGCTGTGGCCTGTGACATAATCTAGAACAACACCGCATGTACTGATGACTGTGTGTTGTGTTAATTCACATCACACAAACATCTGTTAATGTTACTAACCAAAGATACAAAGAGTGCGACAAATCGCAACTAGAAAATCGCATTGTCGTATCCAAAGAGTTGCAAGTTTAGGTGGTGCGAGGTATCATCGGCAAGTCAAAGGGCGCCGACAAAGCGACGCCGCGGAGCGGTGCGGGCGGCATTAGCGGCCCGTTTGATCCCCCACCCTCGCACAGGGTTGACAACAACCGCGACCTACGACAAACCGGTCGCACGACACCGACAATATAAGTTTAATTGCTTTTTAAATGCCGTGATGGATTACTCGATGTCGTGTTAGGGGTTAAGGGTTTGGTATCCTATTGAAGAGTCCGACGCTGTTGATAATATTTCTTTTTATCTTCTGATAAATTAATTGATTGCTTTTTATGTAACCGTTATCGAACATCTTTTAATTAAATTCGAATGTTTGTGCTATTCTGTTCTGTTAACTTATGATAATTTGGGGATATTTTCCGCACCAAATGGATAGACAACTCTTCTGCCAACCCCAGAAAATCTGCACAGCCCTAGCAACCTCCCACGGTCGGGCTCAAAGTGAGTGTGTTACTCTTTAACCTGCGCGATTCGCGACCGGCTAAACTTACCACTCCGCTAAATAAAGTTAAAAGGCTCCTCAAGCTTTGTCTCGACCCGCCTTTGATGTACGGCGAGAACATCCCCCACACTCCCCACCTCCAGTGCTCCCCTCACTCGCAAACAGTTTACCGCAAGCTAGAACTATTGCCCTTAATGCCTTTTCCGATTGCGTATGGTGTACCCCTCCCAATTGATTAGTGTGTTGTTTAGTGCCAAAGGAATTTCTCAGGAAACGGGCCGATCAAAGTGGCCGAACCCCTTTTGATGAGTGAACGTTAATACGATGAATCGGAACCCTTATCATTTTGATCTCTTGTTACCGGCGGTTACAATTATTGACGGTGTATTGGGACGTTTGTGTTCGATACGTTTATTCGCAAACCTTTTTAAGTGTTTTGTTGGGCGTAATTGAAAGGGCAAAGTGAATTTGTTACGATTCATTTTAAGAGCTTCTATCACATTTATAAGAAGCCAAGGTGTTATGTTATGTTCTCTAGATGTTGAAGAAACGTAGCTTGTTTGTAAGAAGGTTCAAACTATTCGGTGGCTTAAATTGGTTCGACCCAATCAATGGTGTCAATGTTGCGGATTCGATCCATACATTTGTTAATATAAAACTTTAGCTGTAGCTAAAATATTATGTTGGGAAAACATATAAAAATTTTGAAATTATAGATCTAAAAAAACTATAAACATTAACAAAACTCATATCAGAAAGTAATTTATTTACTCGACCATTACCTATGTTAGTAATTTTATATTATACCTGAGTACTAATAAATCGTAAACTGCGCACCAACAACCTATCAAAGCAAAACCTCTTCAAAGGATTTTATTTAGGCTTTAGTCTGTAATCAGTGATTCATTTATCTGTGACTGTTTCACTTAAATACCTATAATTAACTTTTACATTTTCTTTCTCTCTCTCTTTTTTAATGTAATCCGCGAATGGCGGGCCGAAATGAAAGGACTACCGAGCCTTTGATCTTTCTGACTTGTAAAACCAATCATACAGTCGTATTTTCCCTTTTAACTTCACTTCATAGAGAATTTTGTCTTTACTTTTAGATACAGACAGTTGTATAATTTGCTTCTAAGAGAAATAAGACGGTATTTTAGATTTTGTAGAGGACAATTAAGTAATCGGTGTATTGAATAAAATAAATGAGAGTTTCGGTACGGCTAATGTAACATTGTAACATAATGTCGAATTAATATAAATTTGCTTTAGCTAAATGTCATTACATGATATCTTAATATATATAAATCTCGTGTCACAATGTTTGTCCTCAATGGACTCCTAAACCACTTAACCGATTATAATAAAATTCGCACACCATGTGCAGTTCGATCCAACTTGAGAGATAGGATAGTTTATATCACAATTTACTAATTGGGAAAAACATATTTCTTTTGAAGAGAAGCAGACGAAGTTGCATAAGTCAGCTAGTGTTTATGTGAAAATGCTTATTTAACTGTTATAAAACTAAAAACGTATCTCTGAAACGTTTTATTTAAGGTAATATTTTATTACAAATATGATAAAATTGTAATGACGTGAAATGGATCGTAAATAAGTTGAAATAATAATATCAACCTAAAACTATAGATACCCTTGCCGCGTAAGGTCCAATAAAAAAAAAATTGAGGAAAATAAACACCTGTTCGAATAAAGATATAAACAAAACAGCAACTTCTTAAGGAAATTGAATATATGCTGCTGCCAGCTGGCTAATCTTTTTGGAAGTCATTAGTAAACTAAAAGCTTAATTAGTATAATTTCTTTAAACGTAGTCGAAACCGATGCAAAATGGTAATAAGAGCTGTATTCTCTATTCAATTTTCGGTAAACAATATTTGTATTCTAATATGAAAGTACAAAGGCGAAATTGAAACACAATGGCCTAAGTTAGCATACATTATCGAGCTTCAAACGAATTAAAAACCCGTTGATTCACCGGCAGGTACAAACGGAATGTTACAAAATCCATTTCAGTAATACCTATTGCTCGGACTTTGCGAAAATTCAATTAGTGTAATAACAACGCACAGTTCCATTATGCCAATCAAAGGGAAACGAAAAGTTTGCGCACATCAAAGAGTCGCTTAGTGCGTGCTCGGCTAATGATGCTTTGGGTTGGGGGTGTACCTCTATCGATATCGATACTCGATTAATCGCTCCGGCTAATGACGTTACAGGGATGTGACCTCTATGTAATCGATATATGTCTGTCGAAAACGTTTCAAAGCTGTTGTGTTTAACCTTAGTTTAACTACTAATTTTAACCTTTGTTATTACCAATATTAGTTCCGATAAATCTTTAAGAAGTGAACGAAATGGAGTTTTATATACCTACTGTAAATAAACTTGAAAATAATTTCGAATTGAAGTCCATATTATTTCACCGCAAATGCTTATACCAGTTGGGAAATAGTCACACTCATATACCACAAATATTAACACGAATATAGAACCAACGGACGCTGCCTTTTGCATTAAGAGTTGAGACTTAATAATAAATAAGTCTATGTCCAGCAGTGGACGTCTTTCGGCTGACATGATGATGATGATGAATAAATAATCAAATAAATAAACATTTCGAACATCTAACACACAACGCCATTTAATCCCAAGCTAAGCAGAGCTTGTGTTATGGGTACTAGACAACTGATATAAATACATATCTATTATTTTTTGTAAATACATACATATACATAGAAAACACCCAAACTCCGAAACAAATATTTGCAAATCATACAAACATTTGGTACGACTCGGGAATCGAACCCGAAACCTCAAACACAGCAGTCGCATACGCTACTACTGCGCCACCAAGGCAGTTGATGTCATAATTTGTGTTTTTGTTTTGTAATTTCGAAAAATGAAAAAAATAATGAAAAATTCAACATTAGAGAAGTCGAGGTGACGCAAAGAGACTTCTATAGTACTTGTATTTTTTATTACTTAATGTTCGTTCTAAAATTAACAAAAACATACTAATTGAAAAATAAAATTCTTTCATATTTCATATTTCTAAGGAACAACGTAAGTAAATTTCTTTGCCTCAAAGTTAGTAATGTCTATGAAGGACTTTCATTGAAGCGTATGAAGAAAGCAGAAGAGTTGTTTTGGACCCTCTGATCTCACATTCTTATTATTTTTCTATTTTCATTTTCTTTACCCTTATCAGTGAAAAGAAAATGTCTTATGAAACTTAACATCGCAACATTATCCGACTTAAATTCTCACTCGGATTAGAATCAGTTCCCAGGCAAGGGAAAACATCATTAAAAGTAACTAAAATAAACTGTAATATAACATACCTAATTACCTGTGTGACATCAATAAACTTCAGACTCCCAGCAACAGTCAAATCACAATACCGTACAAGATTTTGACAAATCAATTTTGCCGTCTGATCTTGTCGAAATCAAATATCTGTGCTACACTCAGGGAAACGTCTTTGATATCTATCTATTCATTTCATCTGTAAATCGAGTTGGAATCTCCAAATTAATTTGCTTCCAAAAGTTGAGTATCTTAACGATATGACACCCTATCAACGTACCTTCTCCTACATGGTATGCGATGTTGATGTATTGATAACATGTCAGGTATTTTAAGCTATCTTTGTACTAAAGCAAAATTATACAAAATAAATATTTTACACAACTGAATGCCATTGTTAACTCTAATTTCATTTCCATAATTCAAGATTTTGGTTTTCTTGTTTCAGATTACGCAAAACTAAGAGAGCAGAAACAAGACACCAAAATGCAGCGGCGTTGAGCTGCTACACAGGTACTTTATAAACATTTGAAATAAATATATTTATTGTGTTTTATAGTTTTTCTTGTATAGGAAATTGTTTGAATTTCCCGCATTTATTTTTTTTGCGACGAATCCCGCCATCTAGTAGTTTTAGTAATGAACAGTTAAGTTCAGTATCACAGAACACGCCTTCGCGCGCTTTTGTGTGTTTCGTAGCGTCGTCGGTAGGTGGCATGCTTCGACAGCTGTCTGTCTGTCATGGCAGATTGTCAAACAAATGTCAAATTCACTGTTGTACACAAATCCGAGCCAAGCTAATTTATTATTTATTTCAAAGAAAGTTTTGAGTTACTGTGTTCCTTTAGCTTATGAAGCTCTCTGAATATATCGTGTGAAATAGAAATATTTAGTTTTATGTAAGTTTTCACTTACATCGTTCTATAAATACGGTCCTTCCGGGTTACAGCATGGTATTTTGGCATAAATAGCATTTATTGCCGTCGATAGTGTCTGTGATGAACCACTATTAAATAAAACTGAAGGCCTCGTGTTGTTTCAATAGTTAATTGATAATTTTACACGTTGTGATTGTTGCGGCGATGTTACTTTTACGAGCTGTGTCTTTGTTTACAACTTGTTTCCTGTGTTTATGCTCGTCATGTTCAATAAAAAACTATGGAATTTGGTATAATACAGGGTTTGAACACCTATTTGTATCCTAATAACCTAAATAATATTTTTATATATTATTTTTTATGCTAAAAAAGTTTTGAAAAGTTCTCTACATAAATCAGGTCCAAAATCACTTATATAATATACAAATTTCCATTCATAAAATAGCTTTTAGAAATCACTTATAAACATGATTCAAATCTTAAAGCACATTATTTTATTTTAAATATGTCTTAAGCATTAACAGACCTTTTTGTAAGCTGTTATTGATTTCATACTCTTATTAAACCCTATCATGAATACAAACCACTGTACAGTGTACGAGGGTTTAGAGATTAGTCCGTACCCTATTGTGTTGAACATTGCCATCTGACTACCGAGCTTTCACTCGGACCACTGCTGCTGCGTAGCGCAGTCGTGCTTTTCTAAAAAAATATTTCTTTTGTGACCTATTAATATTAGAATTATATCATATTATTCAATACTAATAATTCTATAAATTTGTGTAGCGCAGTGTGTATTGTTTATTTAATCACAATGAACATGGTAAGGCCCTTTATGATTTTTTTGGTTCTCCATTATATTTTTTTTTCATAACCTGCTTATTGAACCGTGGAGTTATGATTTAATTTGTTTTGACATGCTCCTATTATGATCTGTACCTTTTTCAAGCAATATTAAAAAGTTATTGAATACACTTTTTTATATTTAGTTTTCCGCTTTACTTTTTTTTGTTAATTGTTATGAAATATGATATTGCATTTCTGGTCTTTAATAGATTAACGGATAATGGTACAGCTTTCACAATGATGAAGTATTCATAGCTGTGATGTTCGCTTCCAACACCGATCGATGCCGGAGACTCTTGACTTTAGCCCGCAGTCTCATTTTTGATGCCATCTCTTTTTAACTCATACAAATCAAATACAGCGGTATGATCCTTATTGTTTGGCATATTGATTTTTTATGTGGCTTGATGCTCCGTTCTTGTTGCGGAACTAATGTTTTGATATGTGAATATCAAGACGCTTCCTATAAACTGTAAAAATCTATGCGGTGGTGTAAAACTTTTATAAGTGAGGGGCAATAATGTTAACACAAATGGTGATTTCAATTTATCATAACTTTGTTATCTAATATATTGTTTTTTATGAGAATAAAATGGATTAATTTCATTAAACTTCCAAACACTTCTGTGTAAGTTTAACCTGTATTTTGCACTAGAAGTTATGAAAATTAATTGCATATGCAATAACATGCAAACAAATATCATTGAAATTTATTTTATATTAATTACAATTTTGTCTCTTTAGTAAATTACCCTTATGTGTACATTTTAGCACAATGTGTATTTTTAAATCACTTTCAAGACCTGACCACCAGAAGATGGCATTTGAATACACAGATATAGTTTTTAGGATAGACCTGAATCCAACAGTGTATTGTGGCTTATGGTGATGTGACTTATAGTGTGTTGTAGTGCAAAAATGCTAAGCTTTTTTTTATATGCAGGTGGTGTCTCGCCATG
Source organism: Spilarctia lutea (assembly GCA_916048165.1). Taxonomy (NCBI): domain Eukaryota; kingdom Metazoa; phylum Arthropoda; class Insecta; order Lepidoptera; family Erebidae; genus Spilarctia; species Spilarctia lutea. Next base: position 4,038,168 of record OU696479.1, on the reverse strand, counting down.
CAGCGCGCGGGTGGGAGAAGGGCCTGTGCGCCATGAGCCACACTCCTATAGGCGGCCACCCGCAAGGTAAACGATGTTTTTATTCGTCGTCATCAGACCATTGATTATGTTTTTTATGAAAATTGTAAAATATTTGATTATCTGGAGTCAATAGTTGTATAAGTACAATTATTGATTTCAGATAAATGTTTTACATGCAAAGGCATATAAGGTTCTATAGAAATTTTAGTATTCAAGATTTTGTCTTGATGATTGTCATGTTTATTACGACGATGTATTAGCATTTTTAAACAATTAATTTTCTTTTAGAAATTTACTTAAATCTACCTAATACTAGTAACATCTATTAACTTCGAATGCCTGTAGAAATATGTTATATTATACGCGGAAAGCATTACGACCTATGAATTTGAAATGAGCACTTGGCAATCCATAGGTTCTAGATATTTAAATTATAAAGTAATTGACTGTATGTATAACTCGTCAAATATATGAGAATCGTGTATGTGTTCAGGTTGGGAGCACAAGCTTGCTGAGAGGTCGTCGCTGCCACCAGCTTCGGGGGAGGAGAAGAGCAAATCTCAGTCTAAACATGTGTTCACACAACCACATCTGTCCAAGTAAGTTATTCGCCATTTTATATTTTTCAATATTCTATCCACTCCATTGCACACCACGCAATAACTAAAGTGAAGTACTCTTTAGATCTTGTAATATTATCCATCATTAAATGTCTACGTAACATAGATAGTCTTTAAGTATGTTGTGTCTTAATATAAGTTATATAATACTACAGGACAAGTAGATGTTGCCCTTCAAGTGCAACACGATATAGTGTGCAACTATGTCTGTTGAAAGTGAATTTTACTAGCAGCCTGTATAATTTTATTGTGATGGAACCTTAATACGTATTACTTCACTGAATTTCGGTTAGCTAAGATCGGAGTTAGGAGATGATCTGATTAACATTAATAGTTATGGGGTGCATGGTTAAAGTTATGCTCGCATGAGCGATCAAAGTAAGGTGCCTGAAGTTGGTAATGATAATCACCATGATTTAACCTCGACAATCATGATTACCTCAAGCAGAGCATGTGATTTCAGGTCACCTGAATTGATTACGGAAAAGTCGGTATCCAACAACGAATAATGGATATTAAATGATGAACATTGAGTTTTGTTGATATTCAGGGTTAGCATGGCGTGGCGCGAGCAGACGGAAGGATCGTCGGGAAGCTCGGCGCGCTCGCCCGCCTCGCCGCCGTACATGCGCTGGGCTCGCAGCCTCCACGAATTGCTTGAGGTAACACGATCTTTCATAATTACACAATGGTCATTTTAGGAATGTTTACTTTACCATCTAGGTAGTAGGTAATTCGTTTCTGTGGTAATTAGTTTAGTTTGTGAGAGAGAGATAGAGGATGTGATGTTTCAGATTGGAATAAAAAACTAATTGCACCAACCCCAAGTAAATTTGGAAAAATTGTAGGAAGATTATGATGATGATTCGAATCTGTAAAAAAAAGATACATAATGAAACATAGAACAAGTGAAAAAAAATGAAACTTGGTTTAAATCGAAAAGTACGAGTATTTCAAAATTAAATTCTTTTCTAGAATTTTTTTAAGGCTTTTATACATACCTCTGTCAATGTTCAACTTCCTTATTCATGTTTATAGTATAAACAGAGGAAATGATGGCTATTTGTCATTAAGACGACAATCATGTATATGCAAACAGATCACGCTCCGCTTCTGGGAATAAATGTTTACATAATCGTTTTACATTTAATTAATGTGATCTGAAGCAACCGACGAGACTAAAAAACTATCAATGTTCTTCTTGATATTGTCATCTTTAAAAAATACTACACGATATATACATGATAGAAGTAGACAACATACTAATCGTCTTGGCAGCATTCTTAGAGTCGCAATAATGATACAAAATGTCGAATGAAAAGTAATAAAAAAAACGTCATGAAATGTATCTGTGGTCTATTTAATCTGTGGGTGTCGTAAGAACCGACTAAGAGAGCAAAACTTGCTAGACAACAGCGTTGGAAAGATAAAGAAAAATTCACACAAACGGAAACCCCATCTATGCCAACCCGTTTGGCTAAGCTGGTATAGCAGTTCAAAACCTGTTTTATAAGGAGCGTCTTATCCTTTTACATACATGGATACAATACAACTTTTAAAAACTATAGTTTGATGGGTCACTGAAAATACACACACACACACACACACACGCACGCACATACGCACACACACACACACACACACACACACACACACACACGCACGCACATACGCACACGCGCGCGCACACTGTGAATGCTATTAAGATAAATTGTGAATGTAATTGTTTAGATATTCGAGATTATCTTATTCCTAGGCATAAGATACAAACATGGATACAATACAACTTTTAAAAACTATAGTTTGATGGGTCACTGAATATATACACACAAACACACACACACACTCACATACACATACGCACACGGGCACACACACACTGTGAATGCTATTAAGATAAATTGTAAATTTAATTGTTGAGATATTCGAGATTATCTTATACCTGGGCATAAGATAATCGTATTGTTTGATGGCCACGGCACAGGCTCTGCCTAGTGTGGCCATCACAGTAAATATTAAAATTTGTACATGATTTTCTTGAAATAAACTTATTATTATGTAAATGGTGATCCAATTGACTAAAAATGAATAAATATCGCTAATGAAATGTATTTGTGTGTAGGATGCGGAGGGAGTGCGTCTGTTCCGAAAGTACGTGGGCGGCGCGGGCGGGCTGCACGTGGACCGACTCAACTTCTACTTCGCGGTGCAGGGCCTGCGCCAGGAGAGCGACCCTTCCAAGATACGACAGGTCGTCTCCGCTATTTACAAGTGAGTTGCATATATCACTAGCTATTTACGTTATCCTTGTAACTGTTACATACATTTTTTATCATTCCGAAAATTTCGATTTCACCAATAATATGTAATTTGTAATTTAAAGCTTTCTTCTCTAATGAAATCTTAAAAAAAAAAAACATACAGTGGAACATAGAACCTCTTCCTTTTTTGAAGTCGGTTAAAAAGTAGACTTCTTATGGAAGAGACTGACTAAAAATTTGAAAAAGTAATAAAAATCAAACTATTGATGTTAGAACCCATTTATGCTGTACGGTTCTCTGGCTTTACAGGTCATCTTATACTTGGTATATTGTTTCCTCAGATTCCTGCGCAAGTCTCAGCTAGCGATGCCCGAAGAGTTGAAGGCGCACGTGAAACAGAGCCTGAAGGATGGCTCTAACATTGAGAAGACTATATTCGACAACATGGAGCAGGAGGTACTTCTACTCTCCACTGTCACTTCTGACTATTGTGTTTGAGTTCTGTTACTTCAATAATTATAATACCCTTTAATTTTTTTGAAGTGAAACTTCTTTAGATTCGTTTTCATTTAAACCGTATCCAACGGCAAAAGCGACAGGTAAGAGACACAAATACAAAAAGTCGCCTATAATTAGTGAGCTAGAGCGAGAGAGCAAATGTCGGTCTTATTCTTTTGTCGATTTACTTAAGTTTCACTTCTATCGTGTATGAATCGCACCTTTTTTTTTTCAATATTTTTAATGTACAGACAATGGCATGTTATTATATGTTTGTATAAATAAATTAAATGTAATAAAAAAGAATTGTGATTAAAAAAATTGTTATCGAGTTTGTGTGGTCGAGACAGTTTATATTTGTTCATGATAAGTGATTGTGGAACATTCGTGTGGCAGGTGACGCGGGCCATAACGGACTCGACGTACCAGTCGTTCCTGCGCTCGGAGGCCTACGTGTCGTACGTGAGCGCCGCCACGCAGCCGCTCTCCTCGCCCGACACCGACCCGCCGCATCTCGCCAGAGAGGTAACGCTTGCCACGACCCTCTAGTTTCATAAACGCTTTTAAAAACATTATAGGATCTGAATAACAGTTGAAAAGTTAGTCTTAAAAAATACGTTGCATGCTTTTTATCCCGAAAGAAATTATTTACAAGATTGAGGAATTAATTAATTTGCACAATTGGCAGAGTCTGGGTGTCTTCTGTGTTCGTTTCATGTAAGTGTGTCAACAAACACGTGAAACAGAATATATAAATTTAAAACATATTTTCTCTTTAATTGCTGACACAAATAAAACTAAGTTTAATAAGTTATCGTTGCACAGTCGTTATTTCACCCGCGTGTATGCATACCATTGGGTTAAGTAGTAGCCAACTAAAACTTAATGGTATTTATTACTTTACTGTAAAGGTTTATCAGCAGATTCTGCGTGAAAGAGTAAAAAACATCTAAACATTAGTGTTCAGGAAAAAAAAGGAATAAAGAGATTGATTGAGATGAATCACTCAGTGCAGTGCAGTAAACAATATAATACGTGGTGTAGATGGCGGTCGGCGGGCTGGCCACGCTCCACGAGGGGCAGGAGCTGGCGCCGGGCGCCGCCCCGCCCCCCGCGCCGCGCCTCACGCACGACGCGCTGCTCGCCACGCAGTCGCGCCGCCTGCACTCCGACGTGGCGCCGTGAGTAGCCTGCCCCTACCCGCACCACTTACACCCCACCACTTGCGTATAAACCCGTATACGTCTTGTGTTTAGTACGTTCCGTCATACGCTCGAGTAAAAAATATTCAGATTATAATGTACGTCGTAACTACTCTACATAAATAATTTTGTAACACTAAATGACTTATAAATTGTCCTCAACATTTTTTTCCAGACTTATTGGGTGTTACTAAAGTCATAATAAATGTCCGATTGTATCAAAACGTATTAATTAAAAATTACAATGAAATGCATTTTACATTCTGAATATTTACTTGAGTAATGTGCAACGGAACCTTAGATATGTCAGTTGTATATAGATAATAAAGCTTGCATTGCATAATGATTTTTAGAGTTATCAAGATAAAGTTGTGAATGCAGTGCAAGTTTATAGTGTTTTGTACTATTGTTGTTAGCATAGAAGTAGTTCGATGTTGTATAAATTATAAATTGTATAAATAGTATAAAGTACAAAACATTTTCTTTATTATTTTTGGTTTACTAGATTTGGTATATCGTAGATTCTAGAAAGTCGTATTCGAAATTCAAATTTGTATATAATACTGACGTATTACAACCCAATATTGCGACGACTTCGTATAAAGTTGAGAGTTCATGACGTGTGACCCCAGCATTGCATGAGCGAACCCTTAATTTTGCCTTTTATTTTAACCCTTTTACTACCTACGTCAAATAATACATAAAATATTACCAAATTTTATATTCATTGCAATCCACGGAGGGTTGCTTATTGCCTAATAGTAAAACCAAAAGTTGGCAAATGATTCCTCGAGTATATTTATAAGACGTTGGTAAATAAAGTGCTATTATATAATTTAATTTCGCTCCCCGTTCAGCTTATTTATTTTCGTGTATTGTTTTGCCCCCATGTTTGTGTCCCGCTGCATGCTCGCTGCCCCGCCGATTACACGCTATACGCTGTATTGCCGTCCGTTTACTATGCGATATCTGCCGTTTCCTTTCTACCTAACCCTATAAAAACCTCAACACAAAACTTCGAAACGACCTTTCTAATGTCGAACGATCTCTTCCGAACACCATCAACATCATAACCGTTTTTGTATCCTTAACCATCAACCTTCCCACCTTCCGACCCTCGAACGTCCCGTCCCGTGTGGTCCGTGACGTCCGCGCAGACATCGCAAGCGCTCAGTGTACAGCGCGCACGTGTCGTACGGCGGGTACTGCCCCGCCTCGCGCCAGGACTCCGAGCGCGGCTCGCTCAGTTCGGGCCGGACCGACAGCGATGCCGTCTCGCTCTCCGGCAGCAGTGTGTAAGTACTCCTCTCACTTCGCATTACTACCGCCCCACCATCGTTATACCATTGTACTTAGTAGAACGAGCGATCGTCTCAAGGTAAGTTCACCTCTTATATCTTTTGTCCCGAAGCTTTCGATAACTAATTTGTCATTCCATTTGAACGATCCCTATTAACTTGCATCAGACAAACGAATGCAAAATAACCAACATCGTTTATTCAAAACTATAAAGTATTATTGAGTAAATTTTTTTGTGGAGTCATTTAGAAAGTGTCAGATTAATATTTTTTTAAAAAGTTAATTCTTGTTAGCGTTCTCGATTTTGTGGAATTCTCTATGGATTCATAAGTTTATGTTCTTTTCTACTTCAACAGCGATGGGATGTCGGTTCGTGGCGTCCGGGAATCCCGAGAGTCAAGGCATAGGCCGCGGCTGCATGGGCTCGATCGACACGCCGTTATTAATAAGGAACAGGATACTGCCATGGTGAGAATACTATTAGAAATTCATATCACATTACTTTGTAGTATTTGCATATATGCAAAAAACAATATATTATGGTTTTTTTTTTGGTAATTGCATATTAAGCTGCATTTTAAACTTCATCTAAATTAAAAGTAAATCGATATATTAATATAAATTTAACATTCCGCAACCGCTATCAAAATAATATCCCTCAACCGAAAATATTATTATTTTGACGCAACCGAGCAGTGGCAATGACACTGGATTCCACAAGCGAAATAATTGTACAAATGAAAAGACATACATGACATTTGTGTAATGCGTTGTCATTCTTCATACCTGGTTAATCGATATTCTAGAGTTAAAACAAATCTAGGCAATTTAAAGTAAACCTTTCTTACTCTAATAGTTATTTGGAAATAAAATTAGTCAGAAGTGAGTAGAGAGTAGCGAGCAGGTGAATGGGAGAGTGAGAGTGAGGTGTGTCGCAGGTGATCCCGCGTACGGCCCGTGTGCAGTCGGAGCAGCTGCGCGTGCTGCCGCCGAGCGAGTTCGGGCCGCTGCTCATCGAGAAGCTGGAGCGAGTGCGCCGCGACCAGGAGGCCAAGGACCGCCTCGAGAAGAGACTCGCGGAGGTACATCACTACACCCTGTACACCCCGTACACCCCAATACATCGCATGGTTGGATCTTATTTTTTTTTTGGTTACTTTTTCGTGCCGAGAATTATTCGTCAAAAAAAGAACAAATATTGTTTTTAAGGGAAATTCAAACCGTTTACTAGTTAAGACTAGAAATTGATTATTGAAACTGTACTTTAAAGAGAAGGGAAACGTAACATGTCTAGCTAACCTTGTACACCTAATAGACCAGAACTTCCTTAGGTGAAGTCTAAATCTAGTAGCGAACCATTATCAACTGTCGATGTGATGATGTTAATATATTTTAGGTCGATAATTGATTTAGTAAATGTTTGTTGTGTTCATTCAGTATTTGTTTATTGTATTTAAGTAGAAAAAGATAAAGTTTTGGAGTTTACTAGTTAAGAAACAATTTTCAAATTGATTCAAATTAATTTTGAGATTAAATTCGAGCGTTAATTTAAAGTGATGCATTACGCTGCAGCGCTTTGCCATTAGTATGCATAAGCAGCAATAGCAGTTTTTTGTTCTTTGACACTTTTTTCTTTTTTATTGTATTGTTATAGAATGTTTATTTTTGTGTGTAGGGCGACGGTGAGGACTTGCAGTCAAGTCAGGCGTTACCACCGCAGCTGGTGGCGGCAGCTATACGCGAGAAGTTACAACTGGACGACGATAATGATCAAGACATTCTAGGTAACAATGAACTGCTTATACCAATTATGTTTAGACATATGATGGATGTACTAGTCTTAAACCATTTCAGGATAAAAAATAATTGGACTGTGTTCGATATTGGGATTCTTGAAGAGTAGATTGGCAGAGATGCCAACTGCAATGTCAAACGCAGACATGTACTGTAAACTACCATTACGCGCTCTACTAGACATCACCATATCATTAAACCTTGGATTACTAAGGGCATGTTGAGATGTATGAGAAATAGGGATAAGTTATATTTGAAAACAAAAAAATATCCAAACAATGAAACTATAAAACTAACATATACACGATATCGAGGTTTCTGTAATTCTATAATTAAAAATGCTAAAAGAGAGTATGAAAAACCTGAAATCAATAATGATAAAACACGATACCAAAAAGCTTTGGAAGGTCATTAAAAAAATTAATTATACAAATAAATCAAAGAACCAAGCATCATCTTTAATTAATACAAATAATCCTAAAGAATCGGTTAACTCGGTAAATCATCTCTTTGTAAATGTGGGAAGAAATTTGGCAGAAAAATTGCTGAGTTCTAATTCACCTGTCCCTCATTCTCTTCCTCCTGCTCTGGCCCAGTCGCAGTCTTTTGTTCTTTCATCTACTGACTCTGACGAAATTATTCATACCATAAACAAACTTAAAAGCGACTGTGCGATTGGGTTGGACCGAATCTCCAACCATTTCATAAAAAATACAAATGTATACTAGATGAACCACTCTCCTACATTTGTAACTTGGCATTTTCAACCGGTATCTTTCCAAAGACATTCAAACGGGCTCTTGTCCATCAAATACATAAAAGTGGTGACAGAGACTGTGTCAACAATTATCGTTATATATCGATATTACCTGTTCTCTCTAAAATTATAGAAAAAGTTGTCAACAATAGACTCGTGAACTATTTAGAAAAGAAAAACCATCTATCATCATCACAATTTGGCTTCCGGAAAAAAATGTCTACAGATAATGCATGTATTGATAAAAAAGGAAGTAATAGCGATATTTCTAGACTTAACCAAGGCCTTTGACACGGTCTCCGTCCAACTACTAATCGATAAATTGCAGCGGTAGGGTATTCGTGGTGTGCAGTTGCAGTTTTCTCAAGTTACTTGACGAACCGCACTCAGTGTGTTCAGCTTGAAAATGTATGTAGTGATGACCTTCCCATTACGGTAGGTGTACCCCAAGGCAGTATACTTGGGCCTACCCTATTTCTGATTTTCATCAATGACCTCTGTCAATTAGAACTGACAGATGGGAAGGTTAAAACATATGCAGACGACACTGCTCTGATTTTCACAGGATGGCTTGAACCAAGTCACAAATTGACTGCCCAACAATCTTCTCACATTAAATACAAAGAAAACAAAATATATAACATTCAGCTATAATAGCACGCATGCACACCCATAATAGCACGCACACTCCTGTTTCGACCACAACTTTTCGCCTCTCCGATGTGACTGAGATAATACAATCGGTAGATTCCATGAAATTAATAACTAGGAATTGTCATTGATAAAAACTTAAATTTCCATGCTCACTTAGAGCTACTTACATCCAGGACTAGAAAGCTGATCTACATTTAAAAAAAATCTGCGTCTTGCCTCGGATCAAGGAGTCTTACGAATGACTTACCTCCCATTATGCCAATCCATTTTTACGTATTGTATCACATCTTGGGTAGGTGCTGCTAAGACTAGCTCAATGAAGCTAGAGCGTGCCCAAAGAGCAGTAATTAAAGTGGCACTTTTCTTGCCTTTTATTCATCATTAGGCTGACCTTTATCAGAGATTCAGGCCCGTATTATAGAACGCGTCTCAGTCGTGAGTCGAGTTCTATAATCTCTTCTTGAAACGAGTTTTAAAACTAGTTTCAAGAAGAGATTGTATTATAGAACGTCTCTTGAGTCAAGATTCACTGATCTTTGATCAAGTGAGTAAAGATCAATGCTTAGCTTATTGTAGAATGACGCTTATGTCAAAATCGTCTCTCAAGAAGAGATTTTGACAGATGTGATCTCCGTTTAACTGAGACAAGCTCAATCTAGTCTCAAGTGGTAATTTCTAATGCCTAATAAGGGAAATTAACGTATTTTATGATGATATTTCTGAATAATAACGAAATAATTGCTTATTATACACATTTCAATACATTTGTGTTATTTTAGAACGATAGTTATCTGAAAATCGCCTCTCAGGAATAGATTTTGACAGATGCGATATCCGCCGTTCAACTGAGACAAGCTCAATCTAGTCTCAAGTGGTAATTTCTTATACCTTGTAAGGGAAATTAACGTATTTTATGATGATTTTTCAGAATAACAACGAAATATTTATTTTACTTTACTTTATTTACGATAGAATTGCTTATTATACACATTTCGAAACACTTTAATTAACACTAATTGATATTCAATTCACTTAAAATACACATTCAACTATTTATTTCAAGTTATATCCTTCAAGCAATAGTAATAACCTTTTGGTTTCTGACAAAAATATTACAATAATTTTAAAATAAAAACAAAAACAGTTTGATAATTCGACATTGACAAGTATTGAAAACAATTTGAACGTTCCGTTATAGGTAGTATCTAGTCAGTTTTATTTTAATATTTAAAGTATTTAATTTAGGGCGAACTGCTTCTTATTATTATATTTAAATTGATACACTAGCCAATAGTGTATTATTTATAAACTAATAACCAATATATATAAATTATACTTGTTAGATATGATGTGTTTAATATAATTAACTGCGTAACACAGAACAATAATTTCGACAATGCAGAAACGTAACTGAGAACAGACTTGTGAGTTGAGATTAGATATTGAAACTAGTTTCAACTGAGTAGAACTCAAAACGCCTTCTATAATAAGAGCGACGCTTGAGATTTGATCATAACTTGAAACTCGATTCAGCTGATCGGAGATCAAACGATACTTGAGACGCCTTCTATAATACGGGCCTCAATGTCCTTACAGTTCGTCAACTATTTATACTTTATATTGTCTCTAAATCACACGTACAATCCAACTATGACCCTTTAATGAACGTGTGGAGGAACGGTTATCATCTCCCGCCAACACAAAGGGCGGATCCTCTGACCACGCGAGGTGATCATGCCTGGCGGGCCACTGACAGTTGATGTTGGGATGTTCTATATATCATAATCAGTGCGAGTACTTTAATTGCGCGATCGGTAGTTTCTGCGATTCCATCGTTACTCCGTAATTTGACGTAACTTCGGTAGATAGTGTTGTAGTGTTGTTTTTCTTGCGCTCTATGTGGAAGACGCTACAAATGCAACAAAGCGTCGTAAACATAAAATTCTTCAAACTGATACTATATACTGAACAACGTTTTCACACAGATTCTATTGTTTTTAGACCCTTATTTGTACAATAAAATTAATTCCAATCTTTCTATATACAAGTTAAAAAATTTTACTGATTTAACGGGAGCCTGTTGATCTGTAGCACAGGGTTTCCTAATATACATAGACACCAGTCTCTCACAAAGGAATAATTGTCACGCATTGTATTGTATTACCTGATCGGTACTTACCTTTGTGAAAGTAATAAGTAATAAATAAATAATTATTATATGTAGTTGATGGACGTACACACAGGGGTGTGTATGTACATCAACTACATGTTTATTTGTTATAATTGTTAGAGAATGGACGTAGGTAATGGTTGTGTTGATTCTCAAAAGTTTCTCCTAAATGAGGTGGATTATAATGATGATGGTTATAAGGTCTGTGGTGATGAATTCCAGATCAGCACGTGTCGCGCGTGTGGTCGGAGCGCACGCCGGGCACGTCTCCGCCGGGCGGCAGGCGCGCCCGCCCGCGCCACGCGCCCGCCGCGCACGCGCCGCACGCCTCGCGCCGCGCGCCCTCCGCGCTCTCGGCCGACTCGGGCCACTACGACGCGCCGCCCGACTCGCTGCACCACCCGCACTCGCTCACTCGCAGGTACGTACTGTGTAGCCACGCCCCGCCGCGCACGCGCCGCACGCCTCGCGCCGCGCGCCCTCCGCGCTCTCGGCCGACTCGGGCCACTACGACGCGCCGCCCGACTCGCTGCACCACCCGCACTCGCTCACTCGCAGGTACGTACTGTGTAGCCACGCCCCGCCGCGCACGCGCCCTCCGCGCTCTCGGCCGACTCGGGCCACTACGACGCGCCGCCCGACTCGCTGCACCACCCGCACTCGCTCACTCGCAGGTACGTACTGTGTAGCCACGCCCCGCCGCGCACGCGCCGCACGCCTCGCGCCGCGCGCCCTCCGCGCTCTCGGCCGACTCGGGCCACTACGACGCGCCGCCCGACTCGCTGCACCACCCGCACTCGCTCACTCGCAGGTACGTACTGTGTAGCCACGCCCCGCCGCGCACGCGCCCTCCGCGCTCTCGGCCGACTCGGGCCACTACGACGCGCCGCCCGACTCGCTGCACCACCCGCACTCGCTCACTCGCAGGTACGTACTGTGTAGCCACGCCCCGCCGCGCACGCGCCCTCCGCGCTCTCGGCCGACTCGGGCCACTACGACGCGCCGCCCGACTCGCTGCACCACCCGCACTCGCTCACTCGCAGGTACGTACTGTGTAGCCACGCCCCGCCGCGCACGCGCCCTCCGCGCTCTCGGCCGACTCGGGCCACTACGACGCGCCGCCCGACTCGCTGCACCACCCGCACTCGCTCACTCGCAGGTACGTACTGTGTAGCCACGCCCCGCCGCGCACGCGCCCTCCGCGCTCTCGGCCGACTCGGGCCACTACGACGCGCCGCCCGACTCGCTGCACCACCCGCACTCGCTCACTCGCAGGTACGTACTGTGTAGCCACGCCCCGCCGCGCACGCGCCCTCCGCGCTCTCGGCCGACTCGGGCCACTACGACGCGCCGCCCGACTCGCTGCACCACCCGCACTCGCTCACTCGCAGGTACGTACTGTGTAGCCACGCCCCGCCGCGCACGCGCCGCACGCCTCGCGCCGCGCGCCCTCCGCGCTCTCGGCCGACTCGGGCCACTACGACGCGCCGCCCGACTCGCTGCACCACCCGCACTCGCTCACTCGCAGGTACGTACTGTGTAGCCACGCCCCGCCGCGCACGCGCCCTCCGCGCTCTCGGCCGACTCGGGCCACTACGACGCGCCGCCCGACTCGCTGCACCACCCGCACTCGCTCACTCGCAGGTACGTACTGTGTAGCCACGCCCCGCCGCGCACGCGCCCTCCGCGCTCTCGGCCGACTCGGGCCACTACGACGCGCCGCCCGACTCGCTGCACCACCCGCACTCGCTCACTCGCAGGTACGTACTGTGTAGCCACGCCCCGCCGCGCACGCGCCCTCCGCGCTCTCGGCCGACTCGGGCCACTACGACGCGCCGCCCGACTCGCTGCACCACCCGCACTCGCTCACTCGCAGGTACGTACTGTGTAGCCACGCCCCGCCGCGCACGCGCCCTCCGCGCTCTCGGCCGACTCGGGCCACTACGACGCGCCGCCCGACTCGCTGCACCACCCGCACTCGCTCACTCGCAGGTACGTACTGTGTAGCCACGCCCCGCCGCGCACGCGCCGCACGCCTCGCGCCGCGCGCCCTCCGCGCTCTCGGCCGACTCGGGCCACTACGACGCGCCGCCCGACTCGCTGCACCACCCGCACTCGCTCACTCGCAGGTACGTACTGTGTAGCCACGCCCCGCCGCGCACGCGCCCTCCGCGCTCTCGGCCGACTCGGGCCACTACGACGCGCCGCCCGACTCGCTGCACCACCCGCACTCGCTCACTCGCAGGTACGTACTGTGTAGCCACGCCCCGCCGCGCACGCGCCCTCCGCGCTCTCGGCCGACTCGGGCCACTACGACGCGCCGCCCGACTCGCTGCACCACCCGCACTCGCTCACTCGCAGGTACGTACTGTGTAGCCACGCCCCGCCGCGCACGCGCCCTCCGCGCTCTCGGCCGACTCGGGCCACTACGACGCGCCGCCCGACTCGCTGCACCACCCGCACTCGCTCACTCGCAGGTACGTACTGTGTAGCCACGCCCCGCCGCGCACGCGCCCTCCGCGCTCTCGGCCGACTCGGGTCACTACGACGCGCCGCCCGACTCGCTCACTCGCAGGTACGTACTGTGTACAGGTGATCATATTCTGCATTGTAAATTCTTAACCACCACTCCGGGGGACACTTGGAGCGGCAACACACTTGTGACTCTTGGGTTGCGGGAGCCCATGAGCGGTGGTAGTTACTTAACATCAGGTAACCTGTTGATAGTTTCATAAAAATATTTATGATCCCACTTTACGGTAAAGTTGAATCGGTTTGAAAGATTAAACGAAAACGAATCTATGTTTATTCTGAGTAAGTATAATAAGGTAAGACGAATTGTTCCAGATCGTTTTCGAAGAAGACGGTGACAGAGCTGACGGACAGCGGCGTGTCGGTGGTGAGCGAGGGCGTGGGCGTGGAGCCGCGCATCCTGCTGTGGATGGCGGAGGGCGAGCGCCTGCGCCTGTCGCGGCCCTCCTCGGCCGAGCGCGACGAGCTGCGCCGCAAGGACAAGCAGCCGCCCCGCACGCGGTACGCACACACACGCACACCCACGTACACCCACGCACTCCACCCTTATTCTCTATGTATAATGGATAACTAGTGAAATACACGTTCTTTTACCCCTAGTGGACACTACCTTTTTTATGTGGAGGAATCCCCCCGGATGCCACCTACGGATGACAATATTGGACTCGAACCGACCAAAAACCGCATGCCGTCTCTAATAATCATAATATAATCATCCTCAGACTTGCGCTTATGGAAGATGGAGATTGTTTAGGAATCCCTCTGCACACTACCTGGCAGTTTTTCATTAATTATTTAGAATAATTAGTTCTTGTAATACCATCCGGTTTTAGCACTCCTGGGTAAACGACTAGGTAGACTCTTTATACAAATAAATGCAATTTCAATATAAAATAACTGGTACGGATGGCGTAGTGGTTTACCGCCGCTTTCAACTTTTCTTGAGTGTACAACACTCAATATAAAGTTGCCTGTATGGACCAATGACCGTTTGAACAAAACATGTGTAACCTCACACCCATTTTAATATTGTAATGTTTCTGTATGAACAGTGGCAGCGGCAGTAAGTCAAGCAGTACGAGTGGTGGAGCGGTGGAGAGCCACACGGTGGTGGTGGTGTCGTTCCTGGACGAGAACGTGCCCTACCGGTTCAAGGTGCCAGCCTCGCCCCTCACGCTCAAAACCTTCAAGGAGTACCTGCCCAGGAAGGGCAACTATAGGTCAGTTTATATATTTTATTAAAAAAACCAATTCAGAAAAATGTTTCACTAAGACAAGGGGTAAGCAAAAGCATCTAAACATGCTCAGATTTCACAGAGATCACTCTTGATCCTTTCAGAAAAATTTTTTGTTGCGTTGCGAATGGGGGCTAGACGAAATTGTAACGACACTTTCGACACTTTTTAAATTGTAACGACACTTTTTGTCAAGACGAATTTATTATACCATATTGTGTTAGTCCACGGGCCCACATACAAGGGATTTCAGTGATTAATAACAGGCTGAAAGTTTATACACAGCTTCGTTTTGACGAGACACCCAACTTTTATCATTGGACCAAATTCTGATAGTGGCAGGAAAAAGCGCGATAGGGAGCGAAACACGTCGATTTGATGAGTGTCCCAAATTAAATAATAACAGTTTCTAAAAATCAATATTTCGAGAAAATACGATGGAAAACTGAGAAAAACTTGTGGCATACAAAGTGAATGGTACCTTCCGAGTGACCCCCAGCTCTAACATGTCAGAATGGTGACTTGAAAATTTTTATTCATTTTCATTAATAACAAGCTGATTTTTGTTTTGGGGCTTGCAAAATATATATTTTTCATAAAAAATGCATCGGCATACAAATTTGATGGTAATTTTTTTGAGACCTACACTCGAAAGTTGTCAAGATTATGTTAATATTTTTCACTATCAGAATTTGGTCCAATGATAAAAGTTGGGTGTCTTGTCAAAACGAAGCTGTGTATAAACTTTCAGCCTGTTATTAATCACAGAAATCCCTTGTACGTGGGCCCGTGTACTATGTGTTTACCCAAGAAATTTAGTGGTGTCACAGGGAGGATAAAATTTTCCCCACATACTCCTGGATCGCCTACTTCGTCACATCGTGAAGTCGAGTTCTCCGATACCGCCATACTTCTCAGTCGAGGTGGCCCCCTCCCCCCCCCCTAATACTTTCACCCCCCCACCCTTCACCTATATTTTCAACCTCTTTTTTGGGGCTCATTTATCTAGCGTAGCACCCTCAATCCATTCACCCCACTACCCCGATCACCCCCACCCCCTAAGATCATCCAAATCATCCCTTAAGGAAGACACCCCCTCTATCTTCGAAACTATCGCTCGGAGACATATTCTCTCTCTCTCTCGCTCTCGCTCTCGCTCTCTCTCTCTCTCTCTCTCTCTCTCTCTCGCTCTCTCTTATAGAAAGCAAGCCAGATATTTTCGTTTCGTCTTTCTATTTCGAACTTCGTTCCATCCGGTGACCCTTGACACCTCTCAATTTTTTTTATGGAATAGGTGGCAAACGAGCAGACGTATCGCCTGATGATAAGCCCAGATGCATCAGGAGAGCGTTGCCGGCCTTTGGGGGATGGGGTATGGGCCTCCGGTATCCTCACTCACTCGGTTTTCTGTGAGGCCATGATGATATCACTCCGGACGAGCCGGCCCATTCATGCCGAAGCGTGGTTCTCCCACGGTCTAACTAATAACAATATTCATGAAATCAATAGAATATGACACCTTTTTCTACATAGAGCAACAGCGTTCCTCTGTATCAATGTATAAGCCCAAATAGACCTACGCTATACACTGTTATGACGCAGATTGTATTTGTTTTTGTATGTAAGTTTAAAACGTTTATGTGTGAAGATTCCACCCGCAAAAAAATGATAAGACTGTTTTGTATCAGAAAAAGTTGCTAAGGCTTATTTACTACAGTATAAATTTTCTACAGACAAATATATGGAGATCAACACTAGGTATTAATTACAATAGGGATATTACCTATAGCGTACTCTTACAGACAGACAACTATTGTTAAATTTAACACTTTTAATTATTAAAACATTTCAGATACTTCTTTAAAACAAACTGTGCTGATTTGGACACGGTTATCCAAGAAGAGGTGAGCTGCGATTCAGATACGCTTCCTATGTTCGAGGGCAAGGTGATGGCGCGCGTCAAGAGCATCGACTGAGCCCCGACCGGCCCACGCGGGACCCTCCAGGCTCTCCCACGCACTGACACCACTCCAACGTGAGCCAGGCGATAATATTGCACTATCACTCACTAACTTATACATATCTGTTCTGTTACATTCTAGCTCAGTTTCAATTCAGACTGATATATCTTGTTAAAAACTGTCTTATTCACAATATTGTCGTATTGGATCACGTTCGTGTGTTAGAAGTGTGTGGTTTAAAGAATGTCGTCCCGTCTGACACCAGTGATGATGATGACCTGTTTTTGTATAATTTATATACATATTGCTTTCTAGCTTTAAAATATATTGTACTGTTTGAATGTAGACGGCGGGGCGACGCTAGATTAAATAAATTATTTATTTTAAATACATTGCGACAAATGTAATCGTAATACTGTGCGAAATTGTATAAATTCTGTTCCTCATTGACTCTATAAGCTTTTTTTAAAGTAATTTTAATTATTTTTTTTACTACGAGCTAGTTGAGTACGCTTACTATTGTACGATATTTTTTTTTATTGCAGAATGACGGTATGCAAACAATTTTTTTTAATATTCCTAGTGTTATATGAATGACTGCTTAGTTTGTATATTTTTAAATTAATATAATAGATATAAAAAAACGTGTTCTGTTTAAAATATAGTTTCGTTATAATTGGAAATTCTTAATTCGTGATGAGAGAATGAAATAATCAAACAGATGTAAAAGATGCTGGTTACTGGATAACATCTTTTCCTTAAACTGTTGTGTCAAACTATATAATGAATTTCTTCCATCTATCGATATCCAGTAGCTGGCGTGTTTTGCGTCCGTTTGCAGCTCAATTCAAAATCGTACAACCAATGCAAGACGGGATCTCATACAATATCAATGGTGTAATGAAATAAATGTTCCATATAGTGTGGAAACATGTTTTATATGAATAATTTCCGTGCCGCAGCTGTGAATAGAACTAGCGAAATAGTTATAAGAACAAAACGACAGTTGGAAGTCAAAAGAATCCAAGTGAAGTTATCTCTACAATTTGGTTTTCAACTGTCGAAACATAAGTTTATCCTGTATTGCGACCGGTCTAAGCCTGAGCTCAACCTAGTGCGGAGTTATTTTGTAACTAATCAGAATCAATGACACCAATTTGGTACGAGTACTACTGTTATACCGTACAGCCTTCGTACCGTAAAGGTACATTTCTTTTTTCATATGTTCTACGCGATACAAACTTAAGACTTTCAAGTTTCAGTTTCTCTGTAGTCTTGCCTCATTTTTGGCGTGTAGACATTCAAAACCACAATTCACTGTAACATATTGATACTTCTGAAAGTCGTCATTCGTTTACCAGTACGCAAGTACCTTCTGTTCCACAATGTAACTCTGTGTTGGGTGTGAGCCAAAATACTTTGCTATATAACGTCATTGCCAGACTGAGTTTCCCTAAGACAACTTCGATGATGTTAACTAGTCTACTTTGGTGTTGCACGCCATTCGCTTCTCGAATAATTGACCTGATGTTGACCATCCTATTGTTGTATGTCCGTAACGAATGGCTCGCAACGCTCATAGTTCCATACCAGTACTTATTTCGCATATTGTATAAAATATTGTCTAAGTTAGTATGTCACGTCCGGTCCAGTATGTACCAACATTACAATTTATGTTATTTGTCAAAACTGTTACTTTCTTAAATAAAATTATATTTTTAATAGTTTTATCGATGTTGCTTTTATATTAGTTTCATCTTGTTGCCCAGTTTTGACAAACGATATAATTTGCAGTGTTGCCATGTAAAATAAAAGTACAGAGGAATGTTGACAGTGGAAAGTGCACCTAATGTTAAGCACGTTTATGATGGGAATCGGGTGCGGAATCATGTGCCTTCAATGTTGATAAAAATTTTCATAGTTGATGCTTCTAATTAGTTGTAAGTTAACACATTGTAAATATAGGAGTAACGCTACGATCGTTTCGAACTCTTTATTTTTTATTAATTTAATTAAAACAAATCATTTTTTTTAATTTATTGCCTAAGGTTGCGTTGTGAAGCCATGTTCAAACACAAAATATTGTAAGTCATGTTTGATCTTCTACATTTTCGTAGAAATTCTTAACGCGTCTGTTATTATTTTATAAATAATTTGTTATTTGAGCCCGGCGTTGGGTCCTTCTTATATGTCATAGGCAGAGCAAGAAAAGATACGATGAATATAAGCGATAGTCATCGTATCACCACTATGCCGTGTATTTTTGTTTTCTATTTCTTTAGAAACTTGACAACTTAGAATAATATCTTAATCACCAACTAATAGTTACAAAGTGATTATGATATTTTGTGTTTGGACAGTACATTTTTAAATGCCGGTAAAATGAAGAGTGACCGCAACGCCCGGCCACGCGACAATATGACTGTATAAATAGATAAATTACTATATCGTTTTTAAATTATATTATACAAGGCACTTGCGAGATGAAAGGACCCATGTACTACCAAAAAGACCACACAGAGGCGAGCCTCGGTGCGTATCAGTACATAGAATGATTATAAATGAATATAATACGAAGCTAATATTAAATATCTATGTTTGGGCGTACGAAAAAGCCAAAGGCTCGAATAGTATATCGGATAAAAAGCTTGTTAAAATTGTAAAAAAATACCAGATATGTTTTCCAGTGTTGAATGCACGAATATAAATAACTATTTGTAAACTAAGTATTAATTTCAGCAACGAGTCGCGGTCGTTTCTCGACGATCGCACGTTTAAAGTAAAAGAATTTCACTAATCGGACTGTATTATTTTTTTATCTAGCACATGTAACATTTAAAAAATAAACTGGAACTGTGCCATAATATGTGTTTGATTGTAATTTCTCTTGACCCATTAAGACCATTAGTGAAGAATTTAAGAAATTCATGTGTGATTTACTTTCGTGGATTTCTTTAAAAATATTATACTTCTATTGTCGAAATAAAATCATGGATTTTTATGTTTTTTTTTCAATTGGCAATTTTTATACTTCATTTGGCTTTTTGACAGGAGAAAAATGTAAATGGGTCTGTGCAGTGGGCAGCGAATGCAAACTGATTTTAGGTAATAACAAGCTAAACCCCGCGGTTATTGTCGTATCGTGGGTAACGCCGCGGGGCGAAGCTAGTCTAAAAAATGTAAGCCTAAGTTACTCCTTGTACCATCAGCTACCTACCAGTGAAAGTCCCGTCCAAATCGGTACAGCCGTTCCAGAGAATAGCCCGAACAAACAGACAGACAAAAATTTTAAAAATATATATTTTGGTATGTGTACCGTATATACATTCATATGCATGTAGTAGAAAGCGGTTATTTTAATATTACAAACAGACACTCCAATTTTATTTATTTGTATATAGATGGTAGCTATTTTTGACCTTTTACGAATGAATGATAAAACTTGGGAGAAAACAGATCGTTGATCTTTTGTACAATTTGTGAAGTTTGTCATGCATAAGACCCAAAGTCCAGGACCTGGGTCTTATTTATTTATTCATGGAAAACTTACAGCTAGATATATTAGGTCTTTACCTATGAAATTGCCGTTTTGTATGCAATAAGTGAAAGTACTTATTTTTTCAAACTTTTTTATTTCTGTTATTCGAAGTAATCACCCATGCAATCGACGCACCTTTGCCGACGCATTGGCAGTTTATTGATGCCCTTCTTGTAAAAATCAGCTGGACGGGAGGCAACAAACTCTTCAAAGACATTTTGTACTGCCTCTCGGGAATTGAATTTTTTACCCACTAAAAAGTTGTCTAAATTTTGGAAAAAGTAATAGTCGGTAGGTGCAAGGTCTGGTGAGTATGGCGGATGAGGGAGAGCTTCCAACCCCAGCTCTTGCAGCTTGGAGACTGTCTGTTGCGCAGTATGGGGTCGCGCGTTGTCGTGAAGGAGCAGTGGGGACGACCGATTGACCAAAGCTGGTTGCAGATGTGCAAGCTTCTCCATCATTCTCTCCAGTTCTTCACAGTACACATCTGCATTAATGCTCATGCCGTTTTGTAAAAAGCTGTGGTGAATCACACCCGCACTAGACCACCAAACAGTGACCATCACCTTTTTAGGGGTCATTTTTGGTTTAGGGCATTGCTTTGGTGCTGAACCAGGGTCTAACCAACTTGCTGAGCGATGTTTATCCTTTACGAACCTGCTTGAAATCTAATGCCAACTTCATTTCCGAAGTGTATGTGTAGGGGGGCAAAGTTGCTCGCGTCCGTAGGATTTACCACCTTTCCTTAGGCCCACCCTACACGTGTCCCCCGGGTGGTGCTAAATGAGCAGCAACGCCGAGCAATGGGCGGCGGTAAATAACCTATATCCCAGGCAATCACTGGCCTAGAGGATCTAAATAACCTCTAAAAAGTAGTGACGGTAGAGTCGTGGGAAAGCCCTACTTCGTCCATATTCCCAAACACCCCTTTTATGAAATGTCGGATAATAAGAATGAGATTTTGTCATGCGATCCGGCTAACCCCCGGCGCCCTCTGGTATCCGGGCCAGATGGTGTGAAATTGGCTACCGAAGACCCCACGAGAGTCGGCGACCAGGCTCTCGAGGTGGTTCATGCTACTGGCAGCAAAAAATATATTCAACAGGCTTTCCACCCAAGCCTTTTTACTTCAAGGCCCAGAAGTGACTCTTTGGGTAGTAACAGACCCTCGCAATGTAGTGATACTTACAAGACCAAATTAAAGACTTCTAAGGTTCACACCCATAAAAATACATCAGAACAACTGGAGAGCGATCAATCGGTGATCATGGAACTGGAGGATGACACTTCATCTAAAGAACCTGCCGTGCTGTATCCTTCTCCACCACCATGGCAACTTGTTCCATCTCCACGCCATAGTAAAAAGAGGAAGATGAGTGACTCACCATCACAACCTGCTACAAAAACAAGCAATAGGTTCCAAAACTTGCCTCTAGACCCAGTTGATAACTCCGAGCTTATGAGCCCTAGAAAGCCAAATAAACCTCCACCAATCATCCTTCATGGTATACAGGATATCAGGGAACTGTCGAAGTTAATTGAAACCGTCAGCAGTAAAGAGGAGTTTAAGTTAAAAATTGTTAACAAAAGAGTACTACATGTTCTATCAGGATCTGTGGAAGAATACAAAAAAAAATTAAATGTTATTAGGTTAAACGGCCTAATTGGCTATACATTTACACCAAAAGAGACTAAAAGCTTCCGCATAGTGATCAAAAATCTTCACCATACTACTCCCCAATCCCCATACTGCTGTCACTGACGCCTTAGAGGCCACGGGCAATAAAATCAGAGGTGAAATCATTAACGCTCGCTATGGACCTGAAAAGAAGCCCACCTCCACTTTCTTCGTTAATCTAGAGCCAGGTAACGCTAACCAAGCTGTTAAAAATATATTGTATATATATAACCAAAAAGTCAAAATAGAGGATCCCCGAAAGGCAAAAACTATTATACAGTGTCAGCGCTGTCAAGAGTATGGGCACTCAAAGAACAACTGCATGAGACCATTCAGATGTGTCAATTGCGGTGAAGGTCATAAAACCTCAGAATGCAACAAAAAAGATCGATACTCTCCTGCTAAATGTGCCTTGTGCTCGTGCGATCACCCAGCCAACCACAAAGGTTGCCAAATATATAAAGAACTTTTGTCTCGGCGCACAGTGGGGCAGAAAGGGGGTAAACCTGGCAACAAATCGGTACTAAGTAATTATATTTTGTATTCAGTTCTAAGGGAAACAAATAGACATTAAATGATTAAATAACATATATAAATGGGTTTGCATCTCATTTTACAACTTTTTATTTAATTTTCAAACTTTTTGTTCAGTTATAAATCGTAATATTTTTACAAATATTTCGCTTATTATGTAACTCTTTTACGAGATTCTTTAACTACTAATCACTATCAAATTGTAATGTACGACCTATTTTTACAATGAATTTTATTTGAACTTGAACCCCTCAAGCACCAAAACTGAAGCAATATAATTATGAAAAACACTTGAGAAAATAGACCTTAGTACCTAATTACTAGACAAAATCATGCTTCACGTTTATATTTTACACTTCTTCCTCCTCCTAATCCTCTTCATCATCATCACTATATTCAATAAGCAAACTTTGAGTTTTTGATCTTCTTTCTCTTGTTCTTTTCGGCCACTGCCACGGGTCAGACTACTGCCTTCACTGAGGGCATTTGGTGGAGACAAATTAGATTCTCCTTTAAACCATTCACTATTCACTCTTATGAAAGTATTTAAAGTACGGCCGGATTAGCTCCATCTTATTCTGAATTGACACTTGCTTGAAATTCTTGAATATTGTCTTGCCTTCTGAACTTTCATTGATGATGGGTAATTCCGTTTGCAAATGATTGAATTGTTCTTCTATTTTATTTTTTTAGTTTTGTTTCATAATGTGAAAAAACTCATTACGAGTAAATGACATCGTGATTTAGCAAAAAGGAAAAAAAAATAGTAACCAAAAAATAATAAACTGAAGTTTAAGTAGGTACCCATAATGTACGTGGAAAAGGTATTATTTTCCTTTGTAGAAATTTATCTATTACCAAGGTAATATGTTAATCAATCAGCAAAAATTCACCTCACCTAAGTTAAGAAAATTATTAATATCTCCTACATCGGCAACCATGTGCAAAAATCCTTTTAGGTACAAGAAGTGAACCCTTTAGTCTCTTCATAAAACAAATTAGGTCACTAACCCAGGCCTAGCTTGTAACTTATGGTCTATTTTCTCAAAAAAAATGCAGATTTTTGGAAGACCCAGTTTGAAACATCAAGTTCTCTGAACGTCAATGGTATAAGAATATTTAAAAATCGTAAATAGTTTATTTATTATGTCTACTTAAACAATTAATTCAAAACATTGCTTCAAAACCATCGAATCTTAACAAAATAAATCAATACATTTTGATTGACATCTGATACGAGAGAGATACGCGCTTAGCAAAACTGTAGAAGTACGCTTGTAACTTAACAGGGACTCATTAAAGAGGGGTCATTGTGGTACCAAAATGTCAGGAATATTGTTTTCTACATATATTATAACAAATAAACCCTAAATTTTAAACTTTTTTTTCCGAATTGTTGCCATGTTTTTCCTCATTCTGCCCCACTGTGCGGCGGTTTAAAAACTTTAATTCTAAAGCAAGACAGCTCGCCCAATCAGTTAACATACCCACTAGTACAGCCGACATGATTACTTCACTTCCTTCAACTGCAAATAACTACCATAAATCCTATGCCCAAGCTCTGTCTTCAAAATACGCGAATACAGAAACACCAATATTGAAGGCCAATACTAATGTCCAAGCCAACCTTGAAACAATTCTCATGAAACAATGTGAAAAAATAGATTTTCTACTACAACAAATAAGCTCCATGCTGGGACTTATAACTACACTCGTCTCCAAGTTATCTAAATGATTTCACTACATGTGGCAACTTGGAACATCAATGGTCTTGCACCGAACTCCCAGGAATTAGAAACATTTCTCAACTCTAATAAGCTGGATGTTTGCCTCATATCGGAGTCTCACACAACTTCTAGAAGCCGAGTATGTATCCCTGGGTACTGCTTATATTATACTTCGCACCCTGATGGTGGTTCACATGCTGGTTCTGCAATTGCCATCAAATCTTGTATTAAACATTACCTTCTGCAACCATTTTCAACCAACTATCTGCAAGCCACCACAATAAGAGTGGAAGATCACTCGGGCTACATTGACCTCTCGGCTGTTTATTGCCCACCGCGTCACTCTATAAAAGAATCAATGTTTACGGATTTCTTTAAAACCTTGGGTACCCGATTTATAGCAGGCGGGGACTGGAATGCAAAGCATACCTACTGGGGAGCAAGGACGACAGTAACCAGAGGGCGTGAATTGAAGAAAAGTGTGGACGCAATTCGGCTAATTCCGCTGTCAACCGGCGAACCGACATACTGGCCCATGGACAATAATAAACTTCCAGATCTTCTGGATTTCTTCATTACCAAAAATATGGGTCACCTGTACACTCATGTTCAGTCGAGCCTCGATGGCTCTTCGGATCACACGCCGGTGATACTTATGTTAAGCACTACCATCATGCTCAACGACGGAAGTAGGGACAACCTGTACAATCTGAAAACCGATTGGAACAACTTCAGGGATTACCTCGAATCCAACATTAACTTAAATGTCTCAATGAAAAGTCCAGACGACATTGAAAACGCTTGCTTAAAAATCACTAATCTCATCCAAGTCGCAGCATGGACTAGCACTCCTGAGCTGAACCAACCTTTGCGTGGTGTGCCTGTTCCCGTCATGATTCGAGAGAAGATAGCTGAAAAACGACGTTTACGCAGAATCTGGCACCTCTCTCGCAATAAAGATGATAAATGTAGACTGAACCGTGCAATTTTTGACCTAAAAGATGCCCTTGCTGAGTTGGCCAGTGAAACCCTCAAAAGGAAATTGGAAATGTCGTCACCCAATAGTAGTGGCCGTCATTCACTGTGGAAGGCTACAAAATCCTTGGCTCGACCTCAGCAATGCCACCCTCCTATCAGAGGAAACAATTCTTGGGCTCGTACCGATTTCGAAAAATCGGAAATGTTTGCAACTCATTTGGCAGATGTATTTAAACCCAATGAAACGGGAGACCCAGATGACCCAGAAATTGATGCCATTCTGAATCAGGACTTCCAGTTGAGTGTGCCCATCAGGCCAACGTCTCCACGTGAATTGAGTAGTGAGATTTCAAATTTAGCATTGAATAAAGACCCCGGATTCGATTTGATCTCACCAAGAATATTGAAGGAACTCCCTAGGAAGTGTCTTGTTTTTCTTACAATTCTTTTTAATGCTATCCTGCGAACATCATACTTTCCTACATTGTGGAAAGTATCACAGATAATAATGTAGGAGAGCTGGCACCAATTTTTGGGTAGGTATTTGAGGCAAGCTGAAAACTTGTCAGATACCTCTCCTATTATATCCCAACTCGGGACTGCAGACCTGGCTGGTGAGTAGCGGGGCTAAATCAAACTCCACATTTAAAAAAAAATTTTTTTTCTTCCCCAAAAATATATTTGAGGCACTACGCAATTTATATATGTTGCAGTGTAATACTTAATGAATACGAAAAAAATAAGCCAGATAATTTAATCGGGGTTTTAACATTGCCAGACGCGTGCAAAAATATTTTGCAAAAAATTATACAAAATGTTTTTGAGGCAGCTTGAAATTTCAATGGAGTGTTATTTATAACTAAAAAATAAGATTCCCAAAATGACAGATCATTTCGGTGGGGCTTTCTACCTGCCAGGTGATCAAACAAATAATGAAAACACCGTATTCATTAAGTATTACACTGCAACATATATAAATTGCGTAGTGCCTCAAATATATTTTTGGGGAAGAAAAAAAATTTTTTTTTTAAATGTAGGGGTTGATTTAGCCCCGCTACTCACCAGCCAGGTCTGCAGTCCCGAGTTGGGATATAATAGGAGAGGTATCTGACAAGTTTTCAACTTGCCTCAAATACCTACCCAAAAATTGGTGCCAGCTCTCGGACCATAATGATTCACAAGCCTGGTAAACCAATCAACGAAGTGACGTCGTATCGACCAATTAGTCTTACCCCAATGCTGTCGAAGCTCTGGGAGAGAGTCCTTTTAACAAGACTTAAAAGGCACCTGGATGAGGATCATATCATTCCCGATCATCAATTTGGATTTCGCAAGGACCACTCCACTCTGGAACAAGTACACAGGGTTTATAACACAATACGAAACTGCTTGGAAAAGAAGGAGTACTGCTCAGCGGCCTTTCTAGATGTCCAGCAAGCCTTTGACCGCGTCTGGCATAAGGGTTTGCTGTGTAAAATAAAACAGACACTCCCACACCCATACTATCTCTTATTGGCCTTGATGATAGATTGTTCCAGGTTAAGTTGGGGAGTGCCAGATCCTCTCTTTACACTTGCCGTGCTGGAGTGCCTCAGGGATCGGTCCTCGGTCCAGTTTTATATAATATATTTACGTATGATCTCCCTCAAGCTCCAAATGTAACAGTTGCAACCTTTGCCGACGATACTGCGTTCCTCACGTCTAGCTGCGACCCCGATGAGGCTAGTAGGAAATTACAAACGCAACTTAACTTGACCTCAGCCTGGTTAAACAAATGGCACGTTAGAGCAAGCGCCAATAAATCGCACCATATAACTTTCACACTTAGACAGAAACGGTGCCCAAAGGTCAACCTAAGCCTGGACCCATTACCTCAAGCAACATGTGTCAAATACCTAGGATTCCATCTGGATCAACGTATGACATGGAAAGATCACATCAAACACAAACGGGACGAAATTAATAACAGATTCAGGAACCTCCTGTGGTTACTTGGAAGACAATCCAACCTCTCTCTGAGCAACAAACTCAGAGTCTACTGCTCAATCATAAAACCAATATGGACTTATGGTATCCAGCTGTGGTCGTCAGCCAGCAAATCGAATATTCTCTGCCTACAAAGAACTCAAAACAACATCCTGAGGACCATTTGTGATGCACCTTGGTTTACTCGTAACTCTGAGATTCATGAGTATCTTGGCATGGAGACTGTTGCTCAGGAGGCTAAAACACGTTCTGAAAAATATTCACAGCGCCTGGAAGGGCATCCCAACTCCCTGACAAATTTCCTTTTGATTCCGAATCGAATAAATCGCCTGAAAAGAGCCAATGTGCTATTCTAAGTTAAGGGGTGTTGGGGCACTGGCCCATACTACCCGAAAAGCCCTCTTCGCTCAGCACATCTGCTTATAGTTATTAGACTGATCGCAGATACTATTAAAAAAAAATATATATATATATATATTTCCGAAGTGTATTTTAGACTCTCCAAACGGTGCAAAGCGTTGTGCGTTCACGTTTGGTCATAAATAAAACGAGTAAATCACATGTAAATTCTTTATTTACCAGAATAAAATGAAAATAAAATTAGTTTTTGTTTATTAAAGTATCACTATTACAATACTTCAATTATACTGAATGTTTGCTTTGGGTGTCTATATACGACCAAAAAGTGAACAAAAAATGAAAATGTTATCTACAAAATTGAAGATGAATACAATTGAGATACATTCAACACCTATGTTTGTATCCGTGTCTTTTGTAATTTCCTCTGTGACCATATTTGAATGACTGGTTTTCTGAAAGGTATTTATTTCTAATTACATAAGATGAAGTCAGACAATTCATGTCAATATAATCACATAGAATAAAAAAACATGTTCGATATCAGATATAATATCTAATGGTCTTTGAGATCAAAAACTAACCCTTTGAACAGCATATTTATATTAATTATCAAAATTATCTAAATATTTTAATAGTATTTAAAGCTTGTACTACACACTTATTAGGATCATTCATATTACTTGGACTAATAACAAATGGTTACATATTGTTAATTTGTATCATATTTTGCAAAGTTCACTTCAAAAAAGAAGTTTCATCATCACATTAACAGACTTTAACAGTCCACTGCTGGACATAAGGCTATTCTAATGCCCGGTTCCTATATTAACCTCTCGGGTGCGGCAACACGGATCCATGTTTGTCCCGTCGGTGCGGCACACACGGATCCATGTTTTTCGCAGTTAACTTGCATTTTAATTAATTTTGGGTATTAAAGTTATTATAACGAAGTCTAGAAAGGTTTGTTATGCATTTGCTTTATACGAACAACATTTTAAAACATTCGTTTGTCAAGTGCGCTTCAAGAGCCGTAAAAAAAACGAGTTCCAATTTCAAAGTTGACGATGACGCAACGCGATCTGTCAAGTGCCTCTTAAAACTGATTTTTTGCCGATAAGGTGATTTTGAAGGTAGTTTGTTGTTATATTTTACTTTTTATACTTATTTTAGGAACCACTATCAATACGAATTGAGGCATAAATCATGCGTAATTTTGAATAGTGTTACTCAAAAAGTTACCGAGTCTATTACCTATTGAAAAGGGCTTACTCATTTGAAGGTTTTTACGCATTTATTCTTATGTTTTTATTGATAAAATGATATAATTGCGATGAGAATCTTATATAGAATATAGAATAGCAACAAAAATGTGTTAGAAAAGCTAAATATTTAAATAAACACTAATTTTTTGCCTGACGAGCGAAATTAGACGCATACATACAAAGGGCTCCCACGCCATTACTGTTCTACATCATCATCAGCGTATCGTAGTCCACTGCTGGACATAGGCCTCTCCAATAGCACGCCACTTAAAATTGTATATCACCGTTGATTCGTGTTTGCACGCAGCCTAGCGGGAAGTCCCGGAACTATTAACACCCACACATACACAGTAGCGACGGACAATGAACAAGACGTAAACTGATCTTTGTTTATGTTTTACTAAATTATTTTGTATTGACCATAGACTTTGTGTGTCACATAATGGAACGATCAGTTTGTTCTCTTTAGCATTCAGTCATTTTCATAGAGTTTAGAGAATTCTCAGAACTTAAAAATAATAAATGAAAACTGGTCTAGCAAACGAGTCCTTTTTTTAAATAACTTGATAAATAGGTTGTTTTTTTATGTATTGTTCCTGTCTTTTGCACTAGTTAACTAAAAAAATTAATTATTTAACTAAAAAACACTATTTCTTCATATAAATACTACGTAATTTGGTGTTCGGCGCAAATAATAGTTTGATTGTAAAGTACCAAAATGGCGAATATCTCGACAGCGAAATGTGATTTTTACAAATATGTTTCTCAATGAATTTTTACTGCAGTTATAGTGTTTTTTATATCAGTAGATAGCTTAGTTATCGAACTTTATGAGGATAATAAGTAAAATGAATAATAAACCACATAAAATATTAAAATCATGTTTATTAACACAATAGGTGCGTAAATTAATACTTGGCTCAATTGTGAGTAAATAATAAAGCGATAACATTAGTTTAGTAATAAAATATGGCATAACCATGTACGCTTGTTATCCATCTTTTGAAAAATAATCACTTTTATAACCACCGAGCATTGTTTTTGAAAAGATTTGATCATTTTCGTACACCATGCACCGTGCTGCAAAATTTTGCAATTTCGCCGCACGGTGCATGGAACCGGAAGTACCCGTTCGCGCATCCGAGGGATTAAACGAATCGTCATCGTGTAAAAATTTTCTACAACCGACTACGAGTCGTAAATACCGTTCCTCAATTTTTTGAAGTGAAACTTCTTTATCGGGGTTGTCAAAAAATTAAGTGTAACATTTTTTCGTTACGCGTAACATTTATCCGTTACGCTATCTTTTTGAAGTGAAACTTCTTTATCGGGGTTAAAATAAAATGTTTTATCATTATTGAGAGTAGTTATATACAATCCTTCAAAAAAAATTTATAAAATAAAACAAAAAACATTTCCAACACAAACAGGACCAAATTAGTACTGCAATGAAATATCACATTACAAACAATATTATTTTATTTAGTCCACAATGTAAATAACTACACACATCACATTCCACAAACTTACTTCATTCACACCAAAGATCGCGAAATATTTACTCAGGTCTCGCTCCTTAACTTTTATTGCACTTGAAATAAGAATTGTCACGAATATTGCTGGTTTATAAGTATTTTGTCGTTATACCTTACGTCGACATATGATATTTATTTTTTGAAAAATAACGTCATAAAGAAGTTTCACTTCTTACGAGTGTACGCTAGTACACGCAACTTCTTTTTTATAGGAACGATTTTAGCTTACGCCCCGTATAATATACTACTATTCGTACCTAGAACGGATCGTTTTTCAAATATAGGAACTGGGCATTAGATATGAAGTTTTCCTCCTCATTGCAATGGTGTTGTCCTATGTAGTTTGCTCCCTTAGTCGCCTCTCACGACACTCATGGGATGAGTACAGGAGTGATTTTTAGCACTGCTAAATCCGGTCATTGTATTTAATATGATGACAACACTGTAGGTCTTGAATATATCCTTCAAAGTGCTTGTGATGTCATATACATACATAGAGCAAAACGGTAGGGAGTAGACATACGCAGTTGTTCCTGTGTCAATGTATAAGCCCAAATGAGCCTATGATTTACACTGTTATGACACAGAATGTATTTAGGTGTATGTGAAATTCAGATTTATGTTATAATTGTCTTGTGTAAATTCGTAGTGACAAGCGATTGTTTTTGTATGTGAGTCTAAAAGGTGTATGCGTCTAAGGAGTCCCCTCTGCAAAAAATGCTATACTGTTTGGTATCGTATAATACCTTATGGTTACTATCCTCCATTCGGGACTAGTGTTGCTCTATGTATACATACTTAACACATATATATACGTTTCTGATTTTGCATGTCATGAAGTTAATGCATTTAGTAAAGAAAGTTTTCACATAGCTGGAGATTATACAGTATCTTAGCTTTGTTAAATTGAATGTTACAACTTATATATTTAAAGAAGCATATGTTTAATTGAATATTATTCTTTACAATTTAATATGTAAATTTCATAATAATATTTTTAATGTGGTAACTTAAAATTATATATAAATAATGGAAAGAAATGAAAACACATATACAGCGTGATCTCCAAACACAGACGCAAGCTCGCTATTGTCATTCACTTATAAGTACTAAATGCGACGTTAAAATATTATAGAACTACTATAGTATAAATATAAAATAACAATGACACTAGTGGTGCGGCTATCTGAATATGTCCCTGAGGCCGAGGAGCAGGCTCTGTACCACGGGCGAGTCGGGCGAGTACTGCGCTGAGTGAAGATGGTGGCGAGCACTCGATATGTACTGCGGGGTTATTTTACATATTAATAACTTAAATAAATCTCTTAGTTGAACACCTACAAAGTAGTGCTGAAGTTTTTTTTTAATCTTTATAGATTGACTGGCTTTCGACTACGGATCCGCCCGCATGCATGTCGGTAAAGATTAGCCTATATATATCCTTCTTCAAGTATCTTTATGTCAAAATTCATTAAAATTGTTGAAGCGGTTTAGTCGTGAAGGCATAAAAGACAGTTAAAATGTTAAACACAATAAATTTTGCAAGCAAATAATACTTTTAAAACTTCATTTAAATATTAAGACCTAAATATCGACAAATATTGTCATACGACACAATACGTACACGTTGTAAGTTATGGATCGTGTAAATTCGCGCCATAACATTCAAGGTGAACCTATTTTGTAGTTTCTATGTTAACTAACATACTAATTTGACAATATATAAATGGCCTGACCAACATGAATATAGGCAGAGCTCTACTTAGGAAGGAGGTCTTGGTCCACTGTGGCCTATCAATTGAAATCTTTTAGAATGTCTCACCTTTTCTAAATAAGTAATCCCGGCTTGCGGACACTTATCGTGGAGCATGTCTACCGAGAGGTGGTGGGCCCCCGCCCCCGCCACGAGGATGGAGCGCAACTCTCGCAGGAACGCCGGCAGAGACTCGCCCGTGATGTCCGGGAGCAGCTTCACGCTGATCTGGTAGCCCACTGGGACGTCACCACTCTCACCTTCTTCTACACGAATACATCTGCACAACAATATAAATTCTATTGTTTCGCTACTAATCTCTAAAAGAATAACTCTAATTACAACAACGACTTTATGGTTTTTTAAATACAGACGTCTTTATTTAATGAAAATAATGAATTTATAATTAAAAAAATATATTCTCATTACCGGTACTGTGAGGCTGTCCTGCCGGTGGGCCAGTGTTGTGACGTGATGAAGCCCAGGAACGGCACCTTCCACTCCAGCGCCTGCTGCAGGCTGCGCTGGGACTGCAGGTCCTGGGCTGAGGGTGAGGCGGGGAAGTGCGGGTGGGAGTGGTGCCAGCCACATACCACGTGGGACTGCCGGAGGGACTCCGCGGCTCGTGATTGAGACACTACACAAACAACATTGTAGAATGTATGAATAAAGAATAGGTGCAAGGGGTTTTAGGAGACCATGTGGATAAAACACTATTCGTATTCGATGGATTTTGAATTTAAAATTGTATGTAATGAGTGAAACTTGATAGTTTAGTTCACAAGTATTTACAATATTCGAAGGGTCTCTACACACCATGCCACCCGCACATCAAATTGCGGGTATAGCGTGAAGGAGGCTCGATGTCAAATATTAAGCCTAAATAAATCTTTTCTTTAATGAAGATAAGATCCAGATGTTGATTTGGATCTCAGTTCTCCCTGGTCGAGGAGATATCGTTTCCTTACCAGGATCCATGTCACAGTGAGTGCTGCCGGCGGCTGCTTTGGCAGTTCTGTAGGCCGTGAGCGTGAGCACGAGCCGGCCGCCAGCCCCGGTGACGTCACCGTGCGTGACGTCACCGCCGAGCAGCCCCATGACCTCTGCGCGCGACGTGTGCGCGTGCGCGTCCAGCAGGAGCAGCGTGGACACGTGCACGCGGACTTCGAACGGTGCCTGGACGTTTCAAAAAAATAACATAATATCACCATCTGTCTCTCTCCATCACTATTTTATTTGGAGCAGTATGTATATTCTTTCATTTTACACTATCGTTATTGACTTCAGCTCACTGGCAGAAAGCAGATGATACAAGAAGTAGCTTAGGCAATTTTTTTAGACTAGCTTCGCCCCTCTTTTTTACCGACGGTTGTTTTTGTACTGCGTGTAACACCGCGGGGCTCAGCTAGTATACGATATTTGTTAAGACAGTATTTGAATTCAGTACTCACTGGTTTGTCCGCGTTATAAACCCTACAATGTAACAACTGCACATGTTGTTTCTTAGGCGCTCGCTCCCGGCGAGGTTCAGCACCCACCGCGAATAAGTCACCCTGCTCTGTATGCATTATTGTGTAGCCGCCACCACCGTCCTGGAAATGAATATTTGTAAGCTGTTGCATTTTCATAATAGCCACCGTACAAAAGAAAAGCAATAAAGTGGATAAATGGGTTGGTTGTGCATTGATTTATATGTTTTGTATTCTCATTGCTATTACACAGTGTACAACTGTTTATTATTCCAAATAAAATAAAAGTAAAGTGTGTTCAATCGTAATTTCGTCTTCTGGAAATGTTAGTAGTAGTTATTAGCAGATTTTTCAGCTTAGCTGTTAATCTGCTATTACATTGAGATATTTCGTATTAGAATTTAGTATTAGAAAATTAAAAACGTAATTTGATGCCATTGGTGGTAATAGGGAATATGCATGTTTTTAAATTTTTTAGGACTATTGGCGTCTCTATAACATAGAAAACATATAAATAGGCTTGAAAATAGTCAAACTAATTTTCAGAGTAAAATTTATAACACTTGCTAAATTTGAGCAATTCACACGCACGCTTTTGACAGGGCCTATGACGTCATTGTCATTTCGTGTTTGTTTACTATTCAATGTTTCAGTAAGTTTATAAGGAACTAAATACAATGACAGCTGAGATGTGAGATATCTAAAAATGGACTGTAAGCAGATGAGATTAAAGTATGTAATCCAACAACAAATTATAGTGAATTTTAGTTTATTGGTGACCACAACAAAATTACCAACATTGTCTTACAAGTGTATGCTAATTCCACCAAAACCCTTTTGATAGATGAGATGTATCTTAATCCACTAGATATTTTAAAGTACTGTTCAATGACCCTTACCAGGTTGATTTTCTTCTGCCGTTTAGGCATAGGTTCGAATTTGCTGAGTGGAACAGCAATAGGCGCTTCTTCCTTAGCAATTTGACTACTGATCTCTTTCTTTGGTGAGATCTTGTTTGAGGTCTTTTCGCTGTCGCTATCCACGTCCACCTCAATGTCGCTCTCTGGATCCGAGTCCTTTTTCTTTTCTATTTTTATCTGGAAAAGTTTATCTTGTTTTATTTACATTTCATAGAATATAGACATAGATATAGGTATATCTTGAAATAAAGTTGTGATTAAAAAAAAAACCTTCATTAGTTTATTGAATTTACACCCACATATTTGTAGCAATAGAATATAGACTGTCACAATAGTACAGAAAAAGGAAATTTTTAGTTTACATTGTGGCGACTACAGCGCCATCTACCGATGATACACTTCACTACGAAGTAACGCACTACGCGGAGTAACTACAAACCCTGAAACGCGCAATAAATAGTTCTCGGGCCGATTATCATATATACAACATCCCAACATCAACTGTAGGGCAGTAGCCCGCCAGGCATGATCATCTTGCCTGGTCGGAGGATCCTCCCGTGTTGGTGGAACATGATACCCGTTCCTCCACAACATTATATGTATAATGGATTTCTTATGAAATAAGGAATACAATTAAAGAGTTGGGTCTTGCCAAACAACATTATCATTAAAGCTTATTTTCACCTGTGTGATAATGGCACTGTTAATAATCTAATTAGAAGAGAGCTGAAGATTACTAGATAGACTCATTGTTCTTCGGAACGACTGGATGGATGCATGTGAATGAGCAGACAAGCAAAGAGGTTCTCCATCAGATAATAACAAAAACCGACAAAAGACTCACCACTTGTTCTCCTTCTGACAGCGGCAAAGCTTGACCAGACCCTAAAACTATTTGCATCTTGCGACTCTTCACACTATCGTCTGATAAGCTGGAGTCCACTCTCTGCCTCCCTGGAGGTGACTTCAACAATTCCTTACTTCTAATCCTACTCTTATCGTAATTCCTTGATACTTTTCTCCTGTGGTTCCCAATTTTCTTCTCAGTCCTGACTTTCGCTTGGTACTTAACAATATTTTTAGACACAACATCAGTTAAATCTAAATCAGAACCAACAGATTCTGTGGAGCCTATTATTAAATCATCTTCATATAATATCTCCGATGGGTTTATGACAATGAACTCAGGCTGTTTTTCTAACAAAATGTTTGGCTTGAGTAAACTGTTAGTGTTCTTCTTTCTGAATGGTTTCTTTGGCAGTTTAATTGTGGGTGAACCTGTAGCGACCATGCTTAAAACACTGTGCATTGGAGTGACATCATCTGTAACTATTTCTTCCTGGACTACTGCCGGCACATCATCTCGGTCCTCATGTTTTTCAAGCCCGAATGTTGGTGTCTCCAAGTTTACACCATATTCTGCCTCAATCAAAGTTTGAATGTCTGCTTCAGTCTTTGTTTTCAATGTTTGTGATATTTTGCGTATATTCCTGCCATACTTTGCCTGAAACCATATAAAAGGATTCATATTTTTTTATTTCACCAACTTTTCAATGACTTATTAATATCCTAACACAGCACACACAATCAGCCATCTAATTCTAATTTTCAACTAGGCAAAGGCTGCTGATATACATACTATTTATATAAATTTTTTTATAGTAATATTATACTAATATTATAAAGCTGAAGAGTTTGTTTTTTTGAACGCGCTCATCTCATGAACCGCTAGTCCGATTTGAAAAATTCTGTCTGTCTTGGATAGTCCATCATCCATATCGGAGAAGGCTATGGGCCTCATCACACTAAGACCAATAGGAGCGGAAACCAACGTTTAAAAAACGGGGGAAAATTATTACGCTACAGACAATGGCAGACGTAAAGGAGGTTGCGAGGGTCAGCTATTATAGATAAAATACATTCAGGTACCAAACAAAATGATTGTGATTATCACACAAACATTTATCGTAGGTGGGAATCAAACAGATGACCTGGCTTAATAATAATCAAGACCACTATCCCATCGACCAACATGAGCATCATAAGAATGGTTTTTACCCTTAATTGTAATCGTTGTAATGATGAGTTTATGATGAGATGTAATGATAAGTAATTAATTAATAATTAATTTATCATGACAAACACATTTAAGAAATAATTTTTCCATTATAATAGCTGTTTGCTTTGTAAACAACTGCGTGATAACATTCTGTGTTGGTCTTAACATATTTATCTTTTAGAATATTTATATTTTTGTAATTCAGAATGATGAAGAACTTCCCTACATGGCTGAAATGCTCTTTGACACATTGAAAAGTGCATTTCACCAATTTAATTTCTTGAAATGTGATTTATAATGCAGAGATGCCTATCTTATCTTATTCATTAAAAAGACATTTAAAAATGGGAGTGTTTGTGAAAATGTATGAATGTTTCCTACACTTCATGCTAAAATTTTAATGGATTATAATAGTATTAGCAAGATAATCTATACTTATATTATAAAGAGGAAAGATTTGTACTTATTTTTGTATGTTTGTAATGAATAGGCTCAAAAACTACTGGACCGATTTTAAAAAGTCTTTCACCATTCGAAAGCTTCATTATCCACGAGTAACATAGGCTATATTTTATTTTGGAAAAAAATAGGGTTCCGTAAGATATTTGGGTTTTTCGGATACAAGGTGTAAAAATCAACCAGAAAAGTTATTTATTTTGCGAAAATTTTCATGCTACGGGCTATATAAGACGCAAACGAGGTTGCGTGGGTCAGCTAGTGACTGATAAAGACTTTGACTGCCTCGGTGGCACAGCGGGGTGTATGTGACTGCTGTGCTTGAGGTCAGGTTCGATTCCTGGGTCGGATCAAATGTTTGTATAATCTGTAAATATTTGTTTCGAAGTTTGGGTGTTTCCTATGTATAATATGTATATATTTACAAAAAAAAGTATTTATGTATTTATATCAGTTGTCTAGTATCCAAAATACTAGCTCCGCTTAGTTTGGGACTAGACAGCCCTGTGTGTTAGATGTCCGGTATATTTATTTAATGGTATTCTAACTCACCATCTCCTTGACAAGCACTTCTCTTTCTGATTGGGTCCAAGGTGTATGTGAACTGTACACCAGATTATTGCTAGTGCCATGTGACTTGTTGCCATACAACTTCTTTGGCGACCCTTCCTTTAGCCTAAAATCACAAAAAATATTTATGAGTTCCAAAACATACAGTTAAGTTAAACTTGTTGGTTTTGTAGCAGCCCAAGATACAAATGTAGCTTAGTTTATTTTTGTATATGTGAGGTACTACCTCTACTTAAATAAGTAATTAGTAAGATACAATTGTTTAGTTTACAATATATTATTGACGCAATAACTACTGTTATTTCAGTAATTAAAACTGATACTGTGAATACACCAAGTTGAAAATAAAATCTCATCATAATGGTACAGTCAGTGAAGTTCTAATAAAGTTGCAAAATCATACTTTTTGTTTATATCTATTTTAAAAGAGACAAAGAAAAACAGCTCAGTGGTGGAGCATGTTACATTTTATTTTAGAAAATTCTTGTATGTGTTGTACCCTTACCTGCTATTCTGCTTGTCATACCAATTCGTTTCAGTTGAATCGAGTAGCCACTGTGGGTGTACAGTATCTTCACGACTGGAACACGAAGGTCTAAACATAGAAATTTCGAACAATTACAAACAAATGAAAACCTAACCCACTACCTACCTAAGTACACTTACAAATGGATAAAAATAGAATAAAGGTTTGAAAGGTTTAGAGAAAAATAATAATGTAATAAAGTAAATAATAATATTAATAATAGGTAGCTCTTACTTAGTAAAAAGTAACATTAGTGAACCACAAAATAAAATACGCAATTATTAACTTTGGTATGGGCCATTTTCAGTTTTAATGTAAATATATTGTTAAATTTATAAAAGTGTACAATTAAAGTTAACTATATTCTAATTAGTAATCTGAAACAACAGTTATTGTGACGACTTGTGTGGTAAATTGTTGTTAAAAAACAAAATCATTTATTAAACGCACACATTGCGTAACCGCTAAACAGTTACGAAAACTTATGATCAACACTTCACTTACATGCCCTGATTGTTTTGAGCAAAACAGGAATTAAACGAAAAATCCCCTAAAATGTCAATTTCGTCGTCGTCCGCCATTGTTTTGAGATTGTTTGTAATTGGTTTGGTGAGGACTTGAGCAGTCGGAGTTTTGACACTTTCTGCCTTTGACAGTAAAATTTTGACAAACATCAATTGATACATTTCGTTTTTGCCTTCATTTGCAATATGAGTTACATATTTCATCTAATTAGTTTACGTTAATTACGAAAGAAAACATTTTTGCTATTTAAATCTATTTACAAGCAAACGTCAACGTCTCTTTTTACGTCTGCTCGTTTGCCCACTATATAATAATAAAAAATAAAAAAGCGTAAAACATTAGAATGTATGCAAAGTAAATAGTTTGCCTCATTTCTTATTGGACTTATTAACCCAGTGTAAGTGAGTCAGGTATGTCATACTAATCTTGTTGAATGGATACTATTATTAATTTCTCTGAAGCAAAAATACTAATTTCCTATATTTTTTGGATATCTCCTACCCGCCTCATAGATGGGCAACAATTTCTCACCTCATTCACGCCGGGTTAATATTTTGTTCACAAGTAAAGAACAATGCTTTTTGTTCAACTGTCCAAAATGTATTGTATAGTAGTTATTCGTTTTATACATTCGTTAAAAAAAATGATTAGTAAAAATTAAAGAATAAGAATACTTAGAACCTGTCTTAGTGAGACAGTTTAAAATTGTCCTTTCAGATCTTCTATTGGTAAGTTTTAGAAATACCGTGTCTCTCGAAACACTTGACATTGACGGAATCTCTGCGTTGACTCTACACACGAGATAGAGTCCATTAACAACTAATAATAAGTTATATAGTATAGTCTGTAAATTGCGATTAGGAAATTCCTAGCAACACTTTTCTGACCGATGTTGTCATGTCAGTTGTTGTTGACTGTTGTTGAAACTGACTTGACAGCAGCCTATCATCTAAATGTACATCAAAATTAATCATAATATTTTAAATAATATCGTACATGTTGAGCAGTTTTGTTCGATACTGCTATTGTGATACGGTAACGTGGAGGATATCCGTCATTAATGAGTTGACGCTGATTGCGAAGTCGGCTTATTTATTCTTTAATTATGAATACTTTACGGAAACTCACCTCTGTTACGAGTTCAAATTTTCGCAAGTTTTCCGTCTCGACCTCGCATAATGCTACTTATTCGTAAGTAAATAAAATAAAAATTCGTAAAAAAAATATTTTTATTTAAAAATACTTGTGTACACTACACAAGTATTTTTTATATGAATTTCTTTTTTACTTTTACTTATAACATTTTTTTGTATTATATGTAGATCTGATTATTACTCTCAACTGTCGACACTTGGTGTAATAAAAATACATTATTCAGTATTTAATTTACTTTTAATTTTATTTACTATAATTAACTTAAACTAAACCTGACGGATTTTGCCTAAGGACATTATCTAAGGTTATATTATGCAGTTGATTAAATGTACAAGTTAATTTAATTTCAAGAATGTATATGTTAATATATTTTATGGAAAAGTAATTTACAGAATTAAACAAAAAGCATAGTCAAATGTTTATTGTTTTGCAGGAGTAGTAGTTCTTGTCTTAAGATAAGAACATACATGTTTTTATAAGATATAGTGGTACCACTGTTCTTATCAAAGTTATTTATGTTTGAAGGAAAAACTATTTCTATATAAATATATATAAAATCCATAGTATGACGTTGCATTGAGGTTCTATTAAAATTAGCTCAAGCTTGCCTTAGAACAAATAATTGATTATACATAAAATAAATATAAATAATGTCACGGTCACCAATCACCACCAACAGCCTTAAGAATTCTTCTTAGAAAGGAGGTTTAGTAAGAAAACCAACCAAACCAACTGTGTTTCACTGAGTGAGGATACCGGAGTCCCATCCTCCAACCCCACCTCCCATGGTGATGCACTTGAAACATACCTTGTTACCATTACCATCTCGAGACCTGCTTTCTTTGATCTCGCCTGGTCCGAGGATCCTTCCTTTGTGTTGGTGGGACATGACAGCCCACACTTATATATTTCTAAATACATACGTTACTTGCTTTGCTTTTCTTGACCAAGATGCAGATATCATCTCCAGCGGACACATCCTACCTCACTTACCTATGGACTTGAACATCAGAGACAATATCAGTTTTCGTCAATCTCTCTCAATCAATCAATCTCTCCAGCTTATAGCTCCATGTAGACAGCGACAACCATCCCCACATCTGCCTGCCTCTATAGGTCGCATAGTGGTGATGCCAAAACAGACTGACTCATTGAGCATATCCAGATGGCTACAGACTTCGTGCAGCAGCAGATCCCCTCTGCAGACATTATCGTTCTTGGCGATTTTAACGCCCACTACGCTGACAGGCTTAGTTCCAGTAAAACAGCTCATGTGGGGAGATGTGTTCCCGACTTCGCCCTGGCATAGCGAGTCCCAGATGTGGAGGGCTGGCATTCTTCATGATTCAGGCCGTGCGAATGAGAAGTCGGCAGAAGGTCCAACAACCTTCAGCTGACTTCGGACGGTTACCATGTATCGGTAAACGCTTCACTTGGCTCCTCAGTACCATTGCCTAGTCCGGAGAGTGGTGCCTCTCACATGCTCGCCGCGATCGCGAGTTGCACGCAGCTGCCGTGTGGGGGACTGCATGTCACCAGATTGGGATGGGATGCGGTCCTTCTTTGCGTTATCCTTGGAGACGGTGGTGCTCAGTGTTGCTTCTCGCCGGATAATCCAAACTCCGCTGTTGATTCTGTCGCTGATGTTGTGCAGCAGGGTATGGAGCTTATCATTCCATCCTCTATGGTCCTCAATGATGGCAAGTGTCGGCCAAGGGTTTGGTCCATCTTTCAAAAATACTTCTCGCAGGAAGCAGGACTCTTACTAAACCTGGGCTGACGCGGTCTCAATACGAGGTCAAAATACCAGCAGCGTTTTGCAAAAAGGAGTACAACTTTGCCTCCAGGTCCTTCAAAAGTGACATTGCAAGGGCGAAGTCGGAGCACATCGCCAGGATCGGTGACCAACCGCTTGAGCGTCTCCATTTGGGAACTCGGGCGTTCTGATCTCTTGCCAAGGCAATCGAAGGAAATTTCTGTAAGTCATCCTTTCCTCCTCTGCACATAGGAAATAATTCGTTTTCGTATGACGCAAAGGAGAAAGCCGATCTTTTGGCAAAACACTTTTTGCAAGTCTGTTTAGAATTTTTCTGACTGTCAAATGATTTTCTGATTTCCCTATCCTCATGCGAGTTTTCCATTCTAGTAATTTATTTCAGTATGTGATGTCTATTAGGGTGTTGCATTCTTGAGACTCGTGACAATCTCATGCAATTTTAAAGTTTTCTATGTTTTACTGACAATATCTAAACAAGAGAGTGGTATTTTGTTCCTAAGATTAAATTATTAATTCATCTCTACTTTTTTCCACAGATGTAAACTGCTTGTGGTAGGTGGAGGTAGCGGTGGAATAACAATAGCATCAAAATTTGTGAAACGGCTTCCAGCAAAGGATTCAGTTATAGTTTTAGAACCAAGCAAGGTGAGTCCCTTTCTATACTTTTTTTTTTCTTTACTATTGTCCTCACGTGTGTGAGACATTGCCTCGTAACTCGAGGAAGTTTATTGGTCACAAACAATGATGCAATATTTTATTGCATATTAAGTTGTCATGCTTGTGGTTATATATATGCTCTATTATGCTTAGATCATTCACTGCGTCTTTTAAAGTGCAGTATATTTTATAATAAATTCAGAATGAAATCGTTTTCTAAGACTTAGATGCTACATTGAACTTCCAATTCTTTGATGATATTTTTTGCCTATAATTTTGTAGTTCAAGCCAAAAACATACGTAATAGTTATATTACAGATCAATATTATGTATTTCTAACAAATACGCTATATGGCCAAATACTGGCATTAGTATTCTTTTCAACACACTTTTATTAGCTTCACCTTTATATTTATTTGTTTGTGTGTAACCTAACTTTTGTAAGCGTGTTTTTTTAGTTTTTTTTTATCTATGTTTATTCTCTGTAAGCTGGTAACTTAGTTCGACGTTGAATTCCGTTCCGATTCTATAAACCACTACAAAAAGCGCGATCTGGAACTCACTACCAGCGCACTTGCTTCCCTCTTCCCCCGTCGCCTCCTCGCGGGGCGTGAAAAGGCATCTAACTAGGTCGCTAAAGTGTGGGTTGACGTGCTGCATTCTCTGCAATTGCCAGTGCCCCGACTCTTGGATTCCACTCTTTCTTTCCATCAGGCAGAGTAGAGTCACTTTGACAGGCTTGAATAAAAATAATAATCGTAAATTAGTCTCATTTGAGTTGCGTTAAATCGTTTGAGTGATATAAATCCTGTTCTGTTTACTTTGTATTCAAAGAAGCCAGCTACTTAACAACTCGGGCGAGTACAGCTATTTTGTAATACTACGTAATCTACAGTTATCGCCCGATTAATTTTATGACACATTGA
Organism: Spilarctia lutea; assembly: GCA_916048165.1. NCBI lineage: Eukaryota > Metazoa > Arthropoda > Insecta > Lepidoptera > Erebidae > Spilarctia > Spilarctia lutea. Next base: position 3,994,773 of record OU696479.1, on the reverse strand, counting down.
TAGTGTCTGCTCCAGTGGTGATAGCAACTTCTCTTTTATTTATTTATCATATTTCTACTAGCTTTTGTCTGCCGGTCTACCTGTCCATATGTTGGTTATTATCGTAAATAGTGTTTTGTCATATAAATTTCTATTTTTGTGATACTATTTCATCATGTTTCACTGATCTGTGCAGCTTAACGTCTTCAACAAATATCGTTATATTTTAGCCAAAAGCGCTTTAAAGCGCATTTTTTTTTTAAATAGCCTCCCTCCACTCTGAGCGATAAACAGCTGGCTCGAGAAATCAGAAAAAATCATGATGTTAGTCTATGTGATGAACTTAGAAGAAAAACTATAGCGACTTGGCTAACTTTGTTAGTCAGGAGTTATAGAAGCCTAAATTGTAAAATTGGTTTACTTGGAAAACTTCGTACAAAAATAACGTGACAGTGAGTAAACATTATTTATAGAAATATATATCAACCACTCCTTCTAAATCTAAGTGCCATTATGTGGGTGACTACGGAACCCTATTCTATGCGTGGCCAGACACGCACTTGGCCGGTTTTTTGAAATCCCCATAGTTAACCGGAGTTAGTAAACCTCACTTTATACAGAGTATAGTTATTATCAAAACACTCAAGCAAAACAAATACTTATGTTATATGTATATAATCCCATTAGGTATGGATGACGTCACGATTGGCTCTCTAGCGCACGCCTGTAATGGTTAATTATACTAAGATAAACGTATTTACTTTTTTTTTTTTTTATTATATAGGGGGCAAACGAGCAGACGTATCACCTGATGGTAAGCGATTACCGCCGCCCATGGACACCCGCAACACCAGAGGCGTCACAAGCGCGTTGCCGGCCTTTTAGGAAGGAGTACGCTCTTTTCTTGAAGGTTTGAAGGTTTTACTGCATTGAATGTATGAATAATAAGTTTTTTTACCAGCTCACGCCGTCTTTTTTACACACATACAGACTATGGACTGTACGATTGGCCTAGTCGTTTAAGCGGTCGCCACGCCGCTTTCTACTGCTCCAAGTGTTCTGGGTTGAAATCCCACATAGAACAACAATTTATGTGATCCGCTAATTGTTGTTCTCAGTCTGGGTGTTCTTTGTATCTGTGTCATGTATGTTTGTAAAGTCTTCTGCACAGGATGTATATTTATAATAAGGAGGTTTTTTGAAAAAAAGATAAGACTAAATTGTTAACGCTACTTTTATGTATAAGCAGTTGTAGGGTTTTGCTCCCCTTTAAATATTAAATTACTAAACCATAGCTGGATGATTGGTTAAGGTTTTGCAGAAACACATCGGTGATCTTCTAATTAACGTATCGCGTTTCTATTTCTATCTATTTATATCTTTATTGTATACATCAAAAATTAAAAAAAAACATAACAGATGAGTTACAATGTTTTAGAAGTAACAATTGGCGGTCTTATCGCTCACGGCGATTTCTTCCAGACAACCTTAAGATGGATTTTAGGTATTTAAAATTTTCAGGCAGTTAATCCAACAGTAACAACATACCGTCACGTAAATTTTCCAAATTCTTAAATAATAGATAAAAATGAAAAACAAAACAACAAAATGCATACGTACACACATATACATACATACATACACACATACATACATACATACATACACACATACATACATACATATATAGGCACATATATAGACTACAACATTTACTACGTATAATCAAACCAAGAGCATTCATAAGGACAGATAATAATCCTTCACCAGGTTTTTGAAAACAGGCAAGGTTTTCGCCTTTCGGATAGTCTCCGGCAAGCTGTTCCAAAGTCTTACTGCTTGCACAGTAAAAGACTTGTCTGCAAAGTGGGTGGTGTGTTGTGGCATTTTTAAAATTAAATTCTCCGATGACCTCAGGTCCCTGCAATGTGTATTGTGCAAGAACTGAAAACGTTCTTTGAGATAAGAGGGTGTGTGAGGATTAAACAGAACACTGTATAAAAGAGAAAGTATATGAAGATTCCGGCGAAAGCGTTGTGAGTTATTTCACACTTCACAGTCATAATGTACATTTCCATGACAACACAGATAACTGTTGTTATAAGGAGTAACTTAGGCTAAAATACAAGTTTATTTTAGAAAAAAACAAAGCTAAAATCAATAGAGAGCAATATTCAATTCTAGCTGGTCTAGTTGTCTATAGTCTGATTTTAGTATCCTGTAATATAAACAGGAGTAAAAGAATATTATCGAATTAATGTTTGTAAGCAAGTCATATTTGTTACTTACTTGCTGAACCTCGCGGTGTTACCTGCAGTTATTAGTTTACATATTGTTATTTTTATTTTTGTTTTTTTTTTTCTTACAATTAAAATAGCCTATATTAATCAGTGATAATGTAGCATTCAAATGGAAGAATTTTTAAAATCCGTCCAGTACTTTTTGAGCCAATTCGTTACAAACATACTTACATACAAACCTTTCCTCTTTATAATATTACTATCTGAACCCCGCGGTGCTACCCGCGGTGCTACCCGCGGTACGACAATAATCACAGGCAACGTCGCGAGACGAAGCTAGTATCTTTATAAATTATAGCCTTCGTGTTATTCTGATGTATAAGCTATATTATAGTAAATCGTAAAATAAGTAACTTTTCTGGTTGATTTTTTACACCTTGTTTCTTGAAAACCGCAAATATCTTACGGAATCCTATTTTTTTCCAAAATAAAATATAGCCTATGTTACTCGTGGATAATGTAGCTTTCGAATGGTGAAAGAATTTTTAAAATCGGTCCAGTAGTTTATGAGTTTATTCGTTACATACAAAAAATACAAATCTTTCCTCTTTATAATATTAGTGTAGATTAGTATTAGTAAATTAGTATTAGTACCTATAGATAAATTATCTAAACAAAATTTATTTGTATTGTGTTCACTCTAATTTATATCATACTAGCTGACCCACGTAACCTCGTTTGCGTCTTCTATTGCCCGTAGCGTAAAAAAAATCCCTCGTTTTTGAAACATTCTTCATTGATGCTCCGCTCCTATTAATACTCGTATTAGCGTGATGATATATAGCCCTCCTCGACAAATGGACTATCCAATACTGAAATAATTTTTCAAATCGGACCACCGGTTCCTGAGATTAGCGCGTTCAAACAAACAAACAAACTCTTCAGCTTTATAATACGAGTATTAGTATAGATAGAAATGAATCCTCTATTTTCTAGCTTGTCTTAAATATTTATACATCTTTAACAGAAGCTAGAAATACCGTTGGGCTTGTAATGCATCTTGTTGAAATCGTCATGTGGACGAATGAAACATTACCTATCGAAATTATTCAAGGTTAGCAGAATGATTGCATAATGATAGCTCACTATTCGTGTTCGTATACCTATAACATAATAATAATAAACAAATAAATATTCTAGACATCTAACACACAACGCCATCTAGTCCCAAGCTAAGCAGAGCTTGTGTTATGGGTACTAGACAACTGATATAAATACTTATATACTTTTTTTTTGTAAATACATACATATTATACATAGAAAACACCCAAACTCCGAAAGAAATATTTGCAGATTATACAAACATTTGGTCCGACCCGGGAATCGAACCCGAGACCTCAAGCTTAGCAGTCGCATACGCTACCACTACGCCACCGAGGCAGTGTGGCAATAATGCAATAATGTACCTATAAAAAAGATTAACAAGATTCAACGTTTAGATGTAGTTGTTAGAGTTCGCTTCCTTTGATAGTGTCGAGTTATTTATAACCACACCTGCGTATTCCTTGTAGCCTATAGGTATTTACATAGTCGTACATGTCATTTTACAGCGTATGTCTGCCTTTTTAACCGACTTCAAAAAAGGAGGAGGTTCTCAATTCGACTGTTTTTGTTATTTACCTCATAACTTTCGACGGGGTGAACCGATTTTGATGATTCTTTTTTTATTTGAAATCTGGTATTTCCGGTGTGGTCCCATTTCAATTTGATCCAGTTCTTGAAGTCGGTTTATTTTGTTGTTAAAATTTGTGATTATCCTTCGTAAAACTACAACAGTGATGTTATAACTCAATAATCAACTAGTTATAATGACTTGTGAAGATATCTACAAAAAAATATTATGGAATACAAGCATTATAAACCATATCATTACATCGTCGCTTCCTTATGTTTTATCAACATGACCTGACCGAGTCACGTTTGTTGTATTTTGAACTTTTCAATGTTTACCTGGTTGTATAATATTATTAGGAAACTTTACTTACACACACATATGTATTTTTTATTATTATTAACAAAAAGTCTCAGTCTGAAAACAGGAGAAGGTTCTTAACTCGATTCTTTTTTATATTGTTACGAAGAAAGATTATTCGCGGACAATGTTCGAGAATATTCTAAATTATTTGCGAACAACGATCGAGAAAGTTGTTTTTTTAGGCACGGAATAACGAACCTTATACCTAAAGACGTCGAATATCGATTGCTTGTTGCGCAATTTTTACAACAAGTTCGTCGGCGGGCGTATCCTTGGTACGGGGAACGCCCTCGTATATTCGAGACGTTTCTCGAAAGCGCTAGTAAAATGTAAAAATCCATAAAAACACGAAACTTCGCAGGCCGCAGTCAGTTCAGTTTGTGCTACAGTGCGATAAGACATGAGTGATCAACCAAGCGACCTCGGCGACCATTAAGAACTGTTATCGGATTAATATTGTGATTGTAATAGTGTAGTTAATAAAGTCTCTTTGTACGTCAGAAGGTTTATTTCCCAAACCCATCGAACCCTAACTCGTAACATTATGTATTTACCGATTAATCGAGGTAATATAAGGCTGAATTTGGCAAAGATCCCCAAGTAATCGACAGAACTCTTCTAGTTTAACAGCACACAGTGATTTGGTATAATTTTTATGTACATTTACTTGTGCCTTTACTTTTTGGAAAGAACGATTTAGTGAATTGGAACTGATGTTTAAAGATATATGTCCATTGGAATTACTAAATAATTAATACAATATAATCATAGGTTTGCATTCGATAACTTGAATAGTTCTATCTTCGAATTCAGTTCACCCTCAATATTGCGGAGGTCTGATGCCATTCGCTCCGTGGAAAAACTGATATTCAGGTAAAACCGGTTGAACTAGTAGCTGACCCCATATAATCTTGAGAATAATAAAGGCTAGGAAGATAAAGATGCGACTCTTAACTAAAAACCTGAGAAAAATAATGTGTTTTATAAAATACTGCACATCCGAAATATATCACTACTATCACATAGACTAGTATTGTAGGTACCTATTTATATTATTTGCGATATTGTTGCTACATAAAATATATAGTGTAGTTAAAGAAACGTAAAGCGGAGAATAGAATTAACGATCTTCACACGTTCATATGTTGCACACGTCACCCCGTATAGTTACAATTGCATACATACACACGGCCCATTGTGCAAAGCATTGATCGATTGAATAAGATAAATGCAAGGACAACTATAAGTCGTTTAACCGACTCAAAATGGTCAGGTTCTAATATTGACTGTATTTTTATAAATTTTACCTTTGACATCCGTCATTAAAGAACTGATTAAATATTACCTATATATTCTTGTTTAATTGATAGGGATAACTTTACATTTGGTCCCATTTTGTTTTGTACAAAATCTAAATCCACAAGAATGAGAATGCATGCTACTGCATATTGCCACTATACCTATAGGTGCATGGAAATCAGTTAATTGTACTTTCTGTAACAAAACATCTATTTCTGGCGCCTCGATTTTATATTGTAATGAAGATATCGTTATTATTATTAGCCTATTGTAGTCATTTAACATAGACCTCTACCATTTCTTCACCGATCTGATCCATGTAGGACTTCTTGCAGCCAGCTCAATGCCAGCCGTTTCGCGCAAGTCAAATTATCAAGTCAATTGCAATGTAGGTATATTTCATAAAAAGGATTGACCATTGGTTTGTTTACAGGATTTTTTCTAACGAGGCTATTTCAATAATTTTGAAACTGTCTTCGGTACATAGGGCCGAGGCCAAACAGCCATTTTAAACAGATTATTTTTCAATGCAATCGGTGCTCTTGGCTGAGTGAGGTTACCCAAGGTCATATAGGGAAGATCCTCTTTGACTTGTCTGCTCATTTAAAAATAATTTTCAAAGTTTTGAAGGGGCACATTTGCTCGAAAGAATCGATTGGTCACGGTTCATTACGTTTTTGCCGTTTTCAGGACCACTACTACCAACCTCTGTTCACGCTGGTAGGTGCCGGAGTCTGCGACTTGAAGCAGGCTTATCGTCGTGAACAAGACTTGATGCCAGCGGGTGCCAAGTGGGTACAAGACTATGCCGCCAACATCAATCCTAAAGAGAATTATGTAACGACAAAGGAAGGACATAGAATTAATTATGAATACATCGTCGTTGCTGTGGGATTAAAGATGGAGTATGATGAGGTAAGGGCTTGACTATGGAGGGTAGAGGTAAGGAGTATCATCTGTGTACATGAAAAGTGTCCGTTGAAATGCATTAAATTAGGGTGGCGCCACATTAGCATCAGAGTAAACTTCTTAAAATCAATACACACACTTTTTCATAAAATTGAATGATAAAAAATCAATAAAAGTACTATTCACAGTTCAGAAAATAAAATATATTTACTACATTATTTTGTAATACGCAAGTAGTGACAATAATGTTAAATTGTTTAACTCGGCGTACTTCAATTCGTTCACAATTGCTACATTCATACCATACCCTGTGTCTACACCAGCGCCATTCTGGAAGGTTTTTGAACTGTTATTTACAGCTTATGCTGGACACTTTTTTCAATTTTCTACCATATGAGATAACACTCCTTATCTCTACCCTCCATAGGCTTGACATAAAGAAAGTGATTAAAAAAAAAAAATTACCACAGTCCAAATATAAAACAAATTTTGACAGCTGTCTAGACCGTGACAGCTGTCAAAAATTGTAAAAAGCATAGAGAACAGAATAAAAAGCGACTGGTTCAGTCGCTTTATTTTAATTAATAAGGTCAATTGATAAGCTCTTACATGTAAACTAAATCAATTGGTTTACAATAAAGTTAATTCTGTTCTATTATAATTATAGGGGATTGGCGCGTGGTTGTGTCCAGCCAGTCCTCGCACTCCTCACATATAATATTCTATAGAATTGGCCAAAGAAAACAGGATGAGTTGTTATGATGAATACTGGTTAATTAACTTCACTTTACAATAAATTTCTAATTAAAATCATTTTGCCAAGTTTCGTGTGCGTAGATGCGTCGGTGTTGTCAGCGTAAAAGTGTTGTCACATGATAATCTGGTGGTGCGTTTCGAAACTGAACGCCGACCCATAATAATGTGCTATTCTATTTAATCATACATTTGTTTTTTTAATACAACAAACGAAAAAGAAGACAAGATGTTGGATTTCTGATCGAGACATTACGTGTTTGAATTTCGAATCAAGTTTTAAAATATGTGTCTCAGAAGCCATAGTCAGATCACGAATAGGTCTGCATTTAGAAGACCGACGCATCCTCTTTTGCGTCTTTTATTTATTTATTTATTTATTAAAACTTCCTGCAAACATGTTGCACAAGGCGGACTAATGCCACAGGCATTTTCTTCCAGACAAACCTTTGGGTGTTGCGAAGTTATTTGTGGCAGGTGTGTGTTTATACGACACGAGAGACTAAATAAAATTATTTTATGAAATACAATGATTCGTACAGATAAATAGGTGCTAGATATACATACATTGAATATAATTTATACATATACAATATAAATATAAAAAATAAATAAAAGTAAATATATATATAATATATATATTACATATATAATAGACACTTTTAAGTGTTATTCTGATGCCTCCGTCAGCAGGTCCCTAAAGTGCTTACGTACTTTGAATTTAAAAGATAATCGGCTAGTAGCCGTCCTTTTATTGCCCGTAGCGAAAAATTTTCCCCCGTATAGTGTGTCGCGGACTTTTTTGTAGATATTTATAAGATTAATTAGAACATTTTATGGTTCTATCTTTTATATTTTACGCAGCGTACGCAAAATAAGTAACTTTTCTGGTTGATTTTTTACACCTTGTGTCCGAAAAACTTACGGAACCCTATTTTTTTCCAAAATAAAATATAGCCTATGTTACTCGTGGATAATGTAGCTTTCGAATGGTGAAAGAATTTTTAAAATCGGTCCAGTAGTTTTTGAGCCTATTCATTACAAACAAACAAACATACAAACATACAAACAAAGTTTTCCTCTTTATAATATTAGTATAGATAGGCTGACCTATATTTTAATTAATTTTTATTACCTTTGTGGTATCATAGAGAATTTATATTTCATTACAGACAATGTTGTGTACCTCTGGTTAACAAATTCTAAAATATTTTAGAGAATCATTTAGAGTATTACTGTTTTAATAACACTAGTTTACAAAATATAAAAAAATTCATGTCCTTCCAGTAAATTTCATATCGTTTTATTTAGTGACAATAACTAAACGCAAACATATATTTGTTTTATTTTTATCACGTCAAAGAATCTAGTTATCGATATAAATATTAAGTTTTATATTAATACAACGATAACAGTTAAAGTTTTAATGAACGTTACTTCAATTGAATTTAATCTACTTATATAAATTAATAAAATTGACTTTTCACTAAATGCATACATACAACAAAAAAAAACAATTTTAATATTGTCGTCTGTCTGTATATTCCGGCTAATCTCCGGAACAGCTGGACCGATTTTGATGAGACTTTCACTAGCAGATAGCTGATGATATAACGGGTAACTTAGGCTTCTTTTTAAATTATCTTCGACCCGCAGGTAAAGGTACTAGAACAACCGCAACCAACGCTGACCTATAGCTGTTTCTGTATATTTTTAATTAATATTTAATCTATACAGATACCTGGCATGTCGGAGGCTCTCAGGGATGTTAAAAGCGGTGTCTCGACGATATACACACCAGACTACTGCCAGAAGACCTGGCACGATTTGCAGAACTTCAAAGGTGGTGATGCCATCTTTACATTCCCGAATTGCCCGATCAAATGTCCCGGTGCGCCGCAAAAGATTGCTTATTTAACGGACACTTATTTAACCAAGGTAATTAATTACATATATTATTTTTTAAATGTATGGTACTGCCCAAATGACTCTACTCTACCTATGGAAAGCATAAGCAGAATCCAGGAGTGGTGGTCACGTACTCATTGCTCATTGCGAATGCAGACAATGTAACCCACACAATAAACTATGATAACTGCACGTTTGGCCTTGTGGTTAAGCGGTCGCCACGCCGTTCCCTACTTCGCCAAGTGTTGTGGGTTCAAAACCTGGAACAACACTTTGTGTGTACATCGTTTTTTTGAGTCTGGGTGTTCTTTGTGTCCGTTTCATGTATGTTTGTAAAGTCCCCCGCGACACAGGAATTATTTCTAGGGATACTTTTGCATCATTGGACTTCCGGTATCGCACTCATCAACGAAACGAAACACGACAGCACGAATGCTGTCATTTTAGATTGGTATTCTGTAAGAGGGTAGTACTACCCCGGTTGAACCGGCCGAACAGTACTGAGAGTGGCTCTACTACTTATATTTAATTCAATATCGTAATTAACTCTGTAATTAACTATTAATAAAATAACGACCTTACTTTTCCTCATGCCTTCAAGGCATTAATTTACACTGCACATAATAGATCCCCTAAAGACATTTATTTAAACTAATATATTTATTGCTCTTAATTTTAAACTCTCTGTTTGTTTAACAGAAAAATATCCGATCAAAATCGAACATATCGTACGTGACTTCCGCGCCGGCAATATTCGGTGTACAGAAGTACGCGAAAGCACTCGTGAAGGTGGCTGAACGGAAGAACATCCACGTGGACTACAAGCTGATACTGAAAGAGATACGCCCCGAAAAGAAGGAGGCTGTGTTCTACGCGAGTGATGACGAGAATAATGTAAGATACTAAGTATTTCTGCGTATTCGTCGTATCGCGTATCACGAGACGATGAAAATACTTGATATCTAAATACCTAGTATTTATATTGTGTTATTAATACAGTAATACAGATAACAAGTATTTTTATAATACACTTTTCTCACCCGTTGGAGATGAGAGTGCTTCTATAAAAAAAAAACGTTATAATTATACGATTAATGAATTGACTGAAAAATTATTTTCATCTATCTCGTAGGGTCAGCTAGAGTTTGTATGTGCACAATGTAAGCGCAAATATTGTGTATATTTACGACGTTAGAAAACTCTAAAATTATTACAGTGTTTCTCTACTATATTATATGACAGCGCACACATTTATTTAGTGGGTAGATTTTGAACGAACAATTGACATAAAAGCGAGACAGAGAGCAGCACATCACCATTCTTTAATTCATTAGCCATAATGTAAACGCGGGTAGTTGGGCGAAGAGACCATTATGTGTTAGTCACTAAAATACTTGGAAATATAATCAACACTCGCTTAATGAATAACAAAATCAATCTACAACACTCTTAACCTTAAAAGATTACACTGATCTGATCGGATTTAAAACAGTGCACCAGAACACGTGGGTGCGTGCGCTCTCTCTCATAACTCGATTCACAATGGCCGCTTTTCCAGCGCTCGGTGTTATGTCATCTGTGAACTGTCAATTGTTCGTTCAAAATCTACCCACTAAATAAATGTGTGCGTCGTCATATACATGTATTAAACGTATAAACCTTCCTTTTGAATCACTGTCTGTTAACCGCAACAAAATCCGTTGCGTAGTTTTAAAGATTCAAGCATCTATAGGGACGGACAGACAGCGGCAGCGACTTTGTTTTATACTATACTAGCGACCCGCCCCGGCTTCGCACGGGTGCAATGCTGATACTAAATTAAATACACTACAGAAAAACTATGAACGTTGTATATAAAAACATAGCGGCTCGCTCCGACTTTGCACGGGCATAAAATAGAAACCTCTAAAATTAGCAATGTTGCCTTAGTATATGATGCATGTATTATACATATAAACCTTCCTCTTGAATCACTCTATCTATTGGAAAAAACCGCATCAAAATCCGTTGCGTAGTTTTAAAGATTTAAGTGCCCATAGGGATATAGGGACAGAAAAGGCGACTTTGTTTTATACTATGTAGTGATAGTGAATTCACTTAGATACTGTATTTTCCAATGTTTATTTGCCCTAAATTATTATTGAAAATAAGATGAATTTTCTTTACTTGAAAGACGACAACGAAACATTACGATCTGCTCCACGTGGTGCCGAACCAGCGCGCGCCCGAAGTCGTCCGAAGCAACAAGTTGATCGCCGACCCCCAGGGGTACCTCGACGTGGACATGTACACTCTGCAACACAACAAGTTCCCCAACATGTACGGTATAGGCGACTGCACCAGCACGCCTAATAGCAAGACTGCAGCTGCCATCGGTAAGTACCTGATTGTCGATGAGTGTGATAACACTTGACGTACTTTTGTGTATAGCTTTCCCGATCATGAAGGCAATAAATTATTGGAATTTTCAAGCAGGCTAGGAGATAGATGTGTATGGTTGGAGGCTGTATATGTGCTTGTCGACGTGAGAACAATTCACATCGCGATACAGGATTAACAGTTACTAGGTAGTTTGGTGTGTCTCCGTTAGATGGCACTGACCAATTGGCAGTAACTCGAATTGGTAAGTGTCGAAATTATTGTCTGTCAATGTCGCTCGTGCGCAGGAGTGTATCGAGTACCTACCTACAGATACAGAACAATGTTAGGCTACATTTTTTTCATATTTTTAAATGTTTGTTGTTTTTTATTTGCTTCACTTGTATGTTTGTATATATGTTTGTTTATAACCGACTCCTTTGGACTTGATTTTGACCCACTTCAAGCCATCAGATTTTAATGACAATACAATAATTTGAAAAAAGAAATATAAAAAAAACGTAAAAAGAATTTAAAATAAATAAATTAATTAACCAAACTAAGTAGAAAAAATAATTTCAACGGAAAAAAGCGTGGGGCGAAGTTATTAAAATATTTTCATTAGCAAAAACATATATATTAAATTATAGCGAAGCAATGCTACGTCTTGGAGCACAATCTGCTCAGCACCATGAAGAAGGACTCTCCCAAAGAGAAGTACGACGGGTACGGCGCGTGTCCCCTCGTCACTTCCTTCAACAGCTGTATACTCGCCGAGTTCACTTATGGTGGCGTGCCACGCGAAACTATGCCTTATGATCAGGTATGTATTTCATAACAAAATCACTTTTTTATTATACACCCAACGCCATCTAGTCCTAAACTAAGCAGAGCTTGTACTATGGGTACTAGACGACTGATATAAATACATACATACTTTTTTATTAGTACATATATATTTTACATAGAAAACACTCAGATTCCGAAGCAAATATTTTGCAGATCATACATTTGGTATGACCCAGGAATCGAACCCGAGACCTCAAGCACAACAGTCGCATACACTCCCACTGCGCCATCGAGGCATGTTTATGTTATTACTCATCAAATCCAATTTTTACCATATCTAATTATAACTTTTGTTTCAGTCAAAAGAAAGTGTTACGGCATTCTACATGAAGAGACACCTATTTCCTTTCCTGTACTGGCAATTTATGCTCAAAGGTTACTACCATGGACCTGAATTTGTTAGAAAAATTGTAAACCCCATGGGCTGGTAACACAAAATTATTTTTTAATCTTGCAACCCTTAACGGTACGTGACCGGAGTCTAATACGCATGTTTTGGTGTACAATTTAAAAAAGACGAGTCAATTAAGGCAAGCAAAGTTGTATCATATAAACATGTTGACATATTAATGTTATGTATGTACATATGTATTTAATTAATTTTAATTTCTAATCATTGAAGTTTTATGTCTTTTTTAATAATTAATTCCTTGAAACATCACCTAAGGATGTAGTATATTATTTTATTTTATACTAAGCATATCAATCATGTTAAGTTTAAGTGAAGCATCACAAATTTTTCCTATATTGGGAAATCCTTGTAAATGAATGGTTTAACTGTATAAAATTGGTTTGACTTTATTATACTTATACCTAATTGTAGGTGAAACGGTAAAGAAACTAAACGAATTGAGTTTATAAATGTTATATATTTTACCAACACCAACATAATAATGATTTTTAACTGTTATATTGTGTGATGAAGGTTTATCTTTTGTTTTATATTTCTTGTTTCTTTTTTATACATTTGCATTGTTATTTATTTTATATTTTTTTTACTGTCACTGAAAACAAAATAGTTGCCATAAGCAATTTAATTATTTATTATATGCCAAGTATATTGAATTGTGTTACATAATAAATATCTGTTTTAAATTGTATTTTTGTAATATGAGAATAAATTCATATCAATATAAGGAAGTTGGTAGTGATATTTTACAACAATTGTTTTTATGAATGTTAATAAATGAAGATTATTAGTAATAATTATTGTTTGTTTTGATTCATACCTTACGGTATACCGTACCTATCTATACATAGAAAGGCTAACGCTCAAACAAAAAAACCGACCAAGTGCGAGTCGAACTTGCGCATCGTGGGTTCCGTGAAACTGTAGGTATATAAGTAAAATTTATGCTTTTCCCAATTTTTCCTTTATCAGTGTTATAAGACGTTGCTTCGTACCAAATTTCAAAATTCTCAGTTGACGTAAAGTACCCTGCTGGTTTTGATTCCCTTGCGAGTGTCGAAAATTTGCGGCATAAACGGCTGTACCTTTTGATTGCGTTGGCTTAGAAGTTTGATTTTTCACAGCTTTAGGCCTACTGTAGATCTCAGTATTTGATGAATGAATTTTAGCTTGATACCACTACTCGTTCCTGAGAAAATGTCCTACCCTAAACATGTACCAGACACACGTTCTCTTACAAAAATAACGTCAATTAGTCAACTGCACTTAAAATAGTACATAGTCACGTCTTGTATTCAAGAATAAACTAATAAACGCCCACACAACGCAGTATAGTCCCAAACTAGGCAGACCTTGTACTGTGGGTACTAGACAACTGATATGAATACATAATATAGCGATCTTATATCTAACTAGCTGATCCACGCAACCTCGTTTCTCCCGTTTTTGAAACATTCTTCATTGGTGCTCCGCTCTTATTAGTAGTATGATATATAGCCAGCCTTCCTCGATAAATGGACTATTCAACACCGAAAGAATTTTCCAAATCGGACCAGAGGTCCCTGAGATTAGCGCGTTCAAACAAACAAACTCTTCAGCTTTATTATTAGTATAGATATAGATAAAAAACACCCAAACTAATACTTACAGATCATTCAAACATTCGAAACCTCAAGCACAAGAGTCGCATTCGCTAGCACTACACCGCTGCACTGAGGTGGTCAATAAATCAACATGCTTATTCAACTTCGAAATTAATACAGAATTCAACCTCCATCGAGTTGTCCCATAATACTCGTAATACACACTAGTGAGCGCTCAGTGGTCGAAATCCGATCATAATTCATTTTTAATTTCTCAAATTTTCTATATTTCTGGATGTAGGTAAACTATGCATAACTTTTGTAAAAAGGGGTACAAAGTTTTACTATACATGTTAATGTATCAGACCAGAGTAATCAAAATGTGAACTCTAAGGTAAACTGTAAAGTTCTAAAAGGTAGAGAGATTGGTAGAGAGCAAAATTACCAGTGTAGAAGACGTCACTGCATTGGGCGACATAATCACTTCGTGACTAAGCTCTCATTAAACAAATAAAGAAAAAAAAAAGATGTCACTGGAGATATCAGAACTTGACAGTCGAGAGGTAATTTTGACGCAGTTTGAGGTATACAGATCGTTTCAAGACGACATCAAGCCGAAAGATTATTGAGCCGATTAGCAAAGGAAGCTAATGCGGCTTCGCCTGGGATAGGGCCCGGTAACAAACATTATGACAACATGAAATCTAAATAATTACACATTACTTTGATTCTTGAGAAAGAACAACTCGTTATTGCGATAACAGAAATACACACGAGCTTAGGTACCCGCGGTTAAAAGCCAGTATAATATCGGCAAGACTGCCTACAGCATACACATGTCAATTTTTGGAATCAAATAATAAAGAAGATCCATATAGACAAAAGATCTCACAAAAAGCCATACATTTGTAGAGATTTACTTAAAATACTCAAATTTTCTGATCAAATAATCTGTAGCTATTATGTTTATGTAGGTTTGGATGTTGGCTAATGAACCGTTAATGAGAACTTTCTAACAATCACTTTACCTAAAGAGAAAACTAATAAACTTACACACTAATGAGAACCTCCATTGAAAACTGACTGAATGTAGATCCTCCTTATTTTTGACAAGTTTGTTAAAAAGCATGACCATACTGATGTGATATATGATTTGATCATTGTTGTCGTTGTCACAATTGAAATTGACAGCAGTATATCATTTATGTAAATAAGAATCAAACAAACCTCTTATTATAATTGTTATTCGCTTTGAGCAGTCCTATTGCTGCTGTTGTCATACACAGACGTAGTGGATATCCTTTATCAATGAGCTGATGCTGACTGCGAAGACAGTTGATTTTTTATTTTACAATGAATACTTTGCAAAAACTCACTTCTGTTACGACTTCGAACTTTCGAAAGTTTTCAGTCTCTGCTTCGCATAATGCTACTTATTCGTTAGTATACATACTGGAATCATTATCATCATCAGTCTATCGCAGTCCACTGCTGTACATAGACGCCTCCAATGACGCTCCAAATGCTAGAATAGTTGATGTATAACTATCTGCTTAAATGAAACTATTTTTTATCGAATTTGAGTGTTGCAGGATCGGACCCTTATTAAAAATATAAATTTTAGTGACACTCACATTCATAAAAGTATAACTGTGTAGTATAAACAGTTTAATAGTTCATCTCAATACTTTTTACAGATGTAAACTGCTTGTGGTAGGCGGAGGTAGTGGTGGAATAACGATAGCATCAAAATTTGTGAGGAGGCTCCCAGCAAAGGAGTCGGTTATAGTCTTAGAACCCAGCAAAGTGAGTGCTTCTATTTTGTTGCGCTTGTGTCAAAGCGTAGTATCTAATAAAACACTATCATCAACGGGTTAACGATCGTAGATCCAACTACTCTAATAGTTGCCACTCTAAAATATACCTTATGTATAAGTCATAAGACTCACACACACGTAATCACATAATAGTTACGTAGTACGAAAACAGTAGGTATTACCGGAAGGAATCACGCGAAAGAGTAAAAGGGAAGTTATTCTTTATTTTCTAATTTCAAACATAACTGGACTTAGTGGACTTAATTAGTGGGTTAGTGTGGCGTAGTGACATATTGTCATATCCACCCTGTATATATCTGTCTGATCCTAACGACAGCACAGCGCTCTAGTGTTGTCTCTAGCCATGTTTTATTACATTTTTATAATGTTCTCAGGATCACTACTACCAACCTCTGTTCACGTTGATAGCTGCGGGTATCTGTAACCTAAAGCAAGCTCATCGACGTGAACAAGACCTGATACCAGCGGGCGCCAAGTGGATACAAGACTATGCTGCCGAAATCAATCCAAAAGACAATTGTGTGACGACAAAGGAAGGACACAAAATCAATTATGAATACATCGTCGTCGCTGTAGGACTAAAGATGGAATATGAGGAGGTAAGGGCATATGTGAGAAAGACAGTCAGAACATACTAAAAAATAATAACAGGATGTTGAAAAGAATTGATACAGATATTCTTTGAAATACGTCTTTGAAATTCGAATTAAGTCATAATTATTTGTGTCAGAAGCTATAGCCGGAATATTGATGCCATTGTTAATAAAAGAACTAGGAAATACAATTGTTGTTCCTTAGTCTCACTAAAACTTAGGAATAGCTGGAACATTTTAGCTAATTTTGGTCTTCAAAGATTTGTAGAAATCCAGGAATATTTCAAATGGTAAGAAAATATGAATAAAACGTTTCAAAATAGTAAAAATGTTCCTTTTAAGAGACGCAGACAGTTGCGCAGGTCAGCTAGTATTGAATATACTTATTGCAACAGATACCTGGCATGCTAGAAGCTCTCAAGGACCATAACAGCGGTGTATCGACGGTATACACGCCAGAGTATTGCCAAAAGACTTGGAAGAATTTGCAGAGTTTCAAAGGTGGTGATGCTATCTTCACGATTCCAAATTGCCCAATCAAATGTGCCGGTGCGCCACAGAAGATTGCTTATTTAACAGACTCTTATTTAACTAAGGTAATTGCACAAATTACCAAATGTTTCATTTACTATTCCATTAGGTACTAAAGGTCTCGCCTTGGCTGACGAATTATGCACTTTAAATATCTAATTTCACCAAGTTCTTAAACTTGATGAATCAGAAAAAGAGTTGCTATTTATTTGATTTTTTTTTAATGATAAATAATGAATTGCACTTTTGGCCTAGTGGTTAAGCGGTCACCACGCCGTTCCCTACTTCGCCAAGTATTGTGGGTTTAAATTCCACATGGAATAACACTTTGTGTGATCCGCAAATGGCTGTTCTAAGTCAGGGTGTTCTTTGTGTCCGTTTCATGTATGTTTGTAAAGTCCCCCTCGACACAGGAAATAATTCCTCTTAATTTTCTTTTTTTCTTTCTTTCTTTTAAAGATTTCTGTTTTTTAAAAGAAAACTTTTCTTTAAAAAAAAGAAATCAATTCTGTGATGTTTTAGCCTTAGAAAAGCCTTACAAAAGCTGTTATTTTTATACCCTTTGTCATTTAGTAAAGTCTAATTTTGTTGAACAGAAAAATATCAGATCCAAAGCTAATATATCATACTTAAGTTGCACGCCGGTAATATTCGGCGTTCAGAAGTACGCGAACGAACTCGTGAAGGTGGCTGCGCGGAAAAACGTCCACGTGGACTATAAACTGATATTGAAAGAGATACGCCCTGAGAAGAAAGAAGCTGTGTTTTGCGCGTGCGATGACGAAAACAATGTAAGCTAAAAAGTACCTTAACGTGATACAATTAAAGTACTTGACATACAGATTTCAACCATTTTTATCGTAAGATATTTTCGCCTCTGACGGCCTCCGCGAGATGAAGGTGCTCCCACTTAAAACCGTTATGATTTTCTCCTAGCCGATTACGGCCACGGCGGCCAGTCTCAACAGAGACCAGCCAACTATGCAGGAGACATTATAGTGCACAAGTGTTAGCGTAAACACAGGTGCACTCTTTGTTCCCTCTCTCTCATAATCCGATGGGACGGTTAACTAACACGACCAGGGAGAGATCAGGCGCAGGACCAACAGCTTTACGTGCTCTCCGAGGCACAGGGGTTCAGACCCCAACTTTCAAACTCCGAGCTGTTATTAAGTATTTCTATAATCAGAAAAACTCAATAACACTTTTGGCCCGATCAGGCGCTTACGTCAAAGGCAAGATCAATGAGGCAGTTAAATCGTTATAGGTAGATAATAAATAGTATACCTACTTAGCGCAAATACTGAAAAAGAAAAATATGTCTTATTTATCATACCTGTTTCTATTTTTTTTTTAGTTTTTACGTTAACATCCAAAAATATGTGTTTTTATTTACAAATAAAAAACTATCAATTAGGAAATTGGAAGGAATTATTTAAAATAAATCGAATGCACCTTACCTTAAAGACGACAACGAAACATTACGAGCTGCTCCACGTTGTGCCGAACCAGCGCGCGCCCGAAGTCGTCCGAAGCAACAAGTTGATCGCCGACCCCCAGGGGTACCTCGACGTGGACATGTACACTCTGCAACACAACAAGTACCCCAACATGTACGGTATAGGCGACTGCACCAGCACGCCTAATAGCAAGACTTCAGCTGCCATCGGTAAGTACCTGATAGGTTGTCGATGAGTATGGCAACACTTGACGGTTTTCTTCTAGTGGCCTTCGCAATCATTGGACTTGGGAGTAAGGCGTGTCATATCCCTCCAGCACTAAGAGAGGATCCTCCAAGCAATATAGGTGATCATGCCTGTCAGATCCGGACCCAATTGTGGATAATCGGGATGTGAAAATATTGAGAAATCTTTACATCTCGAAGATGGGTCAGCAGTTATTCCATGGTTCGGTGTTTCTTGTTCGATGAAACTAAAAAATCGGTACTAACTAGAATTTGTTAGTGCCGATAACACTTGTATTTAGCTCTTTGAACATTGCTATGTCTGTGCTTTACGATGTAGGTATGTCATACTACAATAATTTCACACTTCTCAGGTCAAGGTTTTATAAATACCTTATTTGCGTCTTCTATAGCCCGTAGCGTGAAAATTTCCCCCCGTTTTTGAAACATTCTTCATTGGTGCTTCGCTCCTATTAGTATTAGCGTGATGATATATAGCCTATAGCCTTCCTCGATAAATGGTCTATCAAACACTGCAAGAATTTTTCAAATCTGACCAGCGGTTCCTGAGATTAGCGCGTTCAAACAAACAAACAAACAAACTCTTCAATTTTATAATATTAGTATACATGTACTTTTATACATCTACATGAATTTTCCATTGCAGCCAAGCAATGCTATGTCTTAGAGCATAATCTACTTAGCACTATGAAAAAGGATTCTCCCAGAGAAAAGTACAATGGATACGGCGCGTGCCCCCTCGTCACTTCTTACAACACTTGTATACTCGCCGAGTTCATCTACGGTAGTGTGCCTCATGAAACTTTCCCGTTCAATCAGGTACACAATGTGTTTGTATTTTAATTGAATTGCTGCCTAAAAAGACAGAATCAGTAATAGTTTATTTTCTATTAAACACAATAAAAAAACGAAATTCTGTGTCCTTCGATTGACATAATCCGTTCTGAGTAAGAATATTTCGGGCAATTCTCGGTTGCTAGGAGGGAGTTGAGTCCCGCCTGCAACCACTGTAAATCCAGTGAGACTCGGCCCAGCACTCGCTGGCGCTTTACTCCGGGTGACGCACCGTTACATCTCAGAAGATCTCTCGCTACCGGTTGTATTCTTCTGCAAAGACGTCATCTCGCAGAAGTAGGTAGGGGAGAAGGTCCTGAAGGATGATCTCCAATCAGATCCAATCCATCGCCGACGACCTCAGTTCGTTCATGATCTACTACGCCTACGGGTGGACGGGACAACTTTTCTCCCTTCACCCGCTACAGTGGCCAGCTGTAAGGAGGATACGTTTGCCTATGGCCATACGTTGTCTAACTAGAGAATGCACTCGAAGGTGGGTCCCCACTAGCAGGCAAGCGCTAGTAGAGGTCTGAATGACGTTATAACGGCAGTTCGCGGGTCCCTCCTATCTCAGGCGCGGAGTGGCACACTATGTAGTATTAAAGTAGCACACACCACCCCGTCGTAAGCACCGGTTGGGTGATGGTCCGAGAGAGTTTCCTCACGTTAAAAAAATCATAAGCATATTTATTGCTGAAAAAAAATTAAGACACATTACTAAATACAGGTATTTTGTGTATGACTATAATTTACACAGAGAGGACTATGGTCTTACTTATCGAAATCGGACGTAACTAATTAAAACTTTTGATTTCAGTCAAAAGAAAGTGTTACGGCGTTCTACATGAAGAGACACCTATTTCCTTTCCTGTACTGGCAATTTATGCTCAAAGGTTACTACCATGGGCCTGAATTTGTTAGAAAAATTGTGAATCCCATGGGCTGGTAACAACAAACGTTTTTTTTAATCTTGCAACCCTTAAAGGTACGTCATCTATATCGGAGCGGCGGCCAGTACGCATGTTTTGTATGCAACGTTTGTCACTTTTAGCAAACAAAGTTGTACATATGTATAAACATGTTAACGAGTTAATGTTATTTATGTACTTACGCAGAAATATATTTTACTTTTACTTCGAGTTCTTAAGTCCTCAAAAGATCATCTAAGCCAATCGAATATTTTTTTTTAAATAAGCAAATTATGCGATCTCTGTTAGTTTTTCACACGCAAAAGATTTCCAATTTTGGGAAGTCAACGTAAAAGTATATAAAATATAATTGAGCATATTCGCCATCAAAATTTAACTAATAATTATACTTATACCAAGATGTAAGTGGAAATTTAACAATAGTATAGTCCATTCGTTTAGATAGTGTCAGTACATCCGCACGTAATTGTGGTTATTGTTCTGAAATACGAATATATTAATTTATACAAGTTCGGTGCTTGCCTAGGTTGTGAAGACAAATTATATAAAAATAAAACTATCTATCTTCCAAGCCTTTATTAAAACATTTTCAGTTTATAGGTTAGAAGAGTCAGAAAACACAACCATTCACTACATTGCACGATTGCACGGAACCCACATGAGACAACACTTTGTGTGGTTCACAAATGTTGTTCTGAGTCTGGGTGTGCTTTTTGCCAGTTACATACCACACAGGATATATATTCCTAAACCGGAAAATGTTTTTTTAAAGAAAAAGCAGTGCTTCAGCGTAAAGTGACAAATCATATTTTACTTGTGGGTGTACGTGGCAGGCGGCTCCTTTGATTTTGCTTTGTGACTGTATCTAAGAGAATGAACTTTAAACGATTATAGTTTTTGTAAACTGGGTAACAAGTGTCAGTCTAAACAGGTTTTTTATAACTAATCTAACTTGTAAATATCTTTTTAAATATGTTTTATATTATTTTGTTACAACTAATTGGCATATTTGCTGTCTATTTTTATTTACTTTTACTGTTTTTCTATATTTTTTACTGTCAAATAAAATTAGGTAACTTAAAGATTTTTTTCTAATGGCAACTGTCAACAAAATCGGTCATTTCAAAGATTTATTTACTCGGTGATTTCGGTGAGTTAATAACTGAACACATATTTAAGTCAGCCATCGTTTAATATCTTTGGAAAATAATAAACTGTTTCAACTTGTATGTTTGTTGTACCTTACAAACATAAATATTCGTATGTTATATAAAATTAGTTTAATATGCATTGAGTTTTAAGTAAAAGTAAAGTATTATTCAGTGAAATTAATAAACTATAACATGCGAATAAATAGGTATACGTTATTCAGTAAATATATATCATTGATATATAAAGCTGGTGGTTGAACAGATTTAATATGTTTCATGACGGATAGTATTTATTTACAACAGTTATATTTAGAAATCTTAATAAATACCTTCTAATTATCAATATTATTTGTTTCATTTTATTGAACATCTTGTGGTGTACCAATAAACGATTTTTAAACCATGAAAAGTATTACATATTGATTGTCAGATACTGAATGATTCGACATGACATACTAATAAATAATAATAAATAATAATCTCACAGTTACATAACTGTGAGATTGTAAGCTGTAGAAAGATAGTGAACTGCAAACTGCAACATACTGCTTCCAATTTAACGTATTATTTTTAGTTGGATTATAATATATCGAAGTAAAATATTGTGAAACGGCATGCGACGGATCGCATTTCGTGCGCTGATTGGTTGAGCAGCATATGTCCCGGTGCTGCCATATTTGTTTGTCACTTCGATACATTATAATTATGGAGGGTAGAGACAAGGAGTGTTATCTTATATGGAAGAAAATTGAAAAAAGTGTCCAGCATAAGCTGTAAATAACAGTTCAAAAACCTTCCAGAATGGCGCTGGTGTAGACACAGGTTATGGTATGAATGTAGCAATTGTGAACGAATTGAAGTACGCCGAGGTAAAAAATTTAACATTATTGTCACTACGCAAGTAGTTATACAAAATAATGTAGTAAATATATTTTATTTTCTGAACTGTGAATGCTCGATGAAAAGAAACCGAGACGTGGTACAATTTAGCGGTTTTTAATTAAAATGAAAAGTGCGAAGCCGGCACCAGCCTGTTCATTAAACTGAGGAAATTTCTACACTTCATTTATTTGAAATCTGTTGTTGTGTTTTCAATACGTTTATTGATTTTTTATCATTCAATTTTATGAAAAAGTGTGTGTATTGAATGAAATATGTTTATGAAATTCGAGTTTGGCATAGGGATTGATCAAAAGCGACTAAATCCATCGTCGATATTTTTATTCGATTCGATTTCTAGTTTTCAAAGTCGATATTATTGCAAATGAAGTTAAGTTGACTGATTTAAGTAGGTACTGTACAGCTGCAGCCTATCTAAATCTAGTAGGTCACTACTATTTGTACACTAACTATTATTTACATTTATTTACCTATATTATATTTTGTTTTTTACCTATGGTTTAAATTCGTAAGATAAATGAGTGTAGTGTTTAATAATCTCAATGTATTTATCAAAACTGCAGGACGGCGGTGCTCAAGAACATGTACGAATAAAGATACGTTCAGGTAAGCATATGATATTTATTATCTGATGTCCACCACGCAACCACGGTAACTCTTGTACCCCAGAATCAACAGTGACTCACGAACAGACCGATTTATGACACTCGGGAATTTCAGAAAAAAATAAACTGTCTTGGAACCCGCAACGTTATTAATCAAAAGAAAACTATAGTGAACGAGGATACAAAGCGAGAGACAAAATAAAATGAATAATTGACAGACAACTTATTAAAACAGGGAAGAATCACGGACATAAAAATATTGTGGGTCCTAAGTGAGTTATATTTGATGATCTTTAGAATGCTTTGGTTGAGAGGTCTGACTCTGTTGTATATCTGATGGATTGCATGTTTACCCTATTCCTCTGTTCTGTTTCAAGTTCTCACTAAATAGACGAGTTTCGTTTTCTTTGTTGTGAAAAAGTCAGAGGTTCTTTTCACAACAGATCTTTTATAAAGAAAATATCCGATGAAAAGCTTCGCGAAACATAAAAAGGCATTATCAAGTCTTGTAAAGGGCTATACTATGTGCATCTTTACACACCTATATTTGGTTTCAAACGAAGAAATCATAAATCGATAGCAATGGAATCGTTTCATCATCCCTACATTGCCTATATCATACATTTACAACTACTTCCACTATATAATTTATACTTTTACCGTGGTAGAGCCATGTTTCGGCATGAATGAGCCGGTTCGACCGTAGTGATACCACGGCCTTACAGAAAACCGGTGTGAAATAGCGTTTGCACTGTGTTTTACTGAGTGAGTGAGGATACCGGAGGCCCATACCCCAACTTCTTCCCCCTCCCCCTTCCCAAAGGCCAGCAACGCACTTGTGACACCTCTGGTGTTGCGAGTGTCCATGGGCGGCGGTAATGGCTTACACGGTCATCAGGCGATACGTCTAAAAAAAAATACAAAGTATCTGAATCTGAGCTTTGCTCGGTATTTTTATTTTTGCAAATTTTCTAAAAAAAATAATACTAGATAGGTAAATTTATGGCTCTGAAAGCCCCTGCATACTAAATTTCATGGAAATCTATTTATATATTCTGAATTATTTGCGGCAAATTTACGAAACGCTTATATTAATCCGCGAATAAGGACAACTGTACTGTATTATTGTACTTAATAAGGAGCATATGCCTATCTTTTAACATTTTTAAAAAAATTGGTGATTTGTAACACAGGCATTATATGCCTATCACAGACACCAGCCCCTCACATTTCTAAAAAAAAAAAAATTTGTAAAATGACTAGTTGTAAGTGTACCATTGTGAGGAGAAATAAAGTATTATTATTATTTGTTCAATATAAACTTTTGTATCATAAACAAATTAGTTCCGTCTGTATACTCGTATCATCACGCCACGAGTATTAGGAAATGCAGACGAGGTTGCATGGGTCAGCTAGTGTTCCTATAAAAGCGAGTAATGACAACTTTAACAAGGAGTTTTTAGTAGTTATTTTTGTTTAACTAGCCTTTACTGTAAGAATTGTGTTCGTTGCAGTTCTGAATTAGGTATATTTATTTAAAAGATATGTATTTGAAATTAAGGATACAAAAGACAGCACACATTTCACCGTTGCACTAGACGAGTACTATCGTACACGAAACATATGCCTACAAGATTTTTTACTGCGTTATAGCTTTTATGATTGAATTAGATGCAAGTTGTTGGTGGTCGGTGGAGGTACTGGCGGCTGCAATATTGCGTGGCGTTTCAGTAGAAAGATCAAGGACATCATCTTGTTAGAACCCTCCAATGTAAGTATATTGATGTATTACTAATACTTTTAGTGTATGGTTTATAATAGTTAACTTAAAAACCCATGGTTTGGACCGACTTAGACAGAGACACAAAGCAATTTTTTCGTTGATTGTCACCAACCCTTTATAGATGGCGTAGTGGTGAAGCGGTCGCCAAAACTCAAAATTGGACAACACTTTGTGTGATCTACAATGTAAAAATAAATAAATAACAATGATTAAAAGTATTTTTTCTTTGTGTTAAAGTGTAATAGTTGTCATACGGGACTTTCCTTTTTTATTAAAAAGACTAGCTGAACCCCGCGGTACGACAATAACTGCGGGCAACGCCGCGAGGTGAAGCTAGTATCTTTATAAATTGTAACCTATGTGTTATTCTGATGAATAAGCTATATTATTGTAAAGTTTCATCAAAATCCATTCAGTAGTTTTTTGCGTGAAAGAGCAACAAATATCCTCACATACATACTCACAAACTTTCGCGTTTATAATATTAGTAGGAAAAACAAAAGTAAATCTTTGGGTGACTTACTCCTCCCTTAACTTCAGGACGAGGAAGAGGGGAGACGGAGACACCCAAAGGAGCGTGATAGTATGTACTTGGTAATAATACAACACTTTGTGTAATACTTCCATATTTTATCGATAGGTTCACTACTATCAACCAGGATTCACTCTTGTGGCAGCTGGTATAAGGCAGATAAAGGACATCCAAAGACCTCTAGAGTCGGTGTTACCTCCTAATATTAAATGGATTCAGGATTCTGCTGAATGCTTCGATCCTGCGCAAAATACCGTATACACCAATAACGGAGCTACAATAGTCTACGATTTCATGGTAGTCGCTGTAGGTTTGCAGAATGACTACGATAAGGTAATTTGAGTTTTTCTTTCTTTCATCATTAGTGGTCAAGATGATATGATGACATTTGACACGTGGCTTGCGGATTTCATGCTAACCAAAGAACCAAATTGCCTATAACTGGCTGATTCACTATCTGGAATCATTCAAAACAATATCCGTCTTACGTTCATAGAGAAGGTACTGATCGATAGTTGCTCATATCTCATATTCGTGTATTCATTATGTAACCTTTGTGCACCACCTACCTTACTAGATCTCTATACCACCCTAAGGTTCACTGGAAGAGAAAGCCTTGGGCATTAAGTCCGCCAATGTACAAATGTGCTTGAAGTTTTTAAATTAAAAAAAGAAATTAAATATCGGGATAATACAGGTTTCGGAAATCTATCTTTCAAATGCAGGCTACTTTAAATAAATAACTAATAAATTGAATAATAATCAAAATTTCTCCACGCGTTTTAACATTAATGTATATTGTTATCAGCCGAATACAGTTGGGTAGATAATTACTATTTCTTTTGACTAGATCTTAGGACTAAAACAAGCGCTCGACGACCCGAGCAGCAAAGTATCAACAATCTATTCCAAGGATTACTGCACGAAAACCTGGAACATTATTAAGCAGTACAAAGGCGGCCATTCTGTCTTCACGTACCCGGAGACGGGCGGAAAGTGTTCAGGCGCAACATTAAAGATCATGTTTTTAGCTCATGACTACTGGCGACGGGTCAGTGATATTTTGTGTTATTAAGCTAGTAGAGGGTGTATATGACTCAAATCCTAATAGTTTGAATTACAAACTAGAAAGAGTGGTTAATTTTGTTGCATCCAAAATCCTCTGGAAATATCGGTTTGATAAGAGACTGTCTTTGTGTGGAAGATATTGATTGATATTTAGTTCCGTAGAGAGGTGTAGACTAAGAGAAAATGTAGAGGTGGAGAGGACTAGAAAATAGAAATAATTTACTTAATCGACCATTTTTAGCAAGGCACGCTTAAACAATATCTTATAACACCCATCTTAGATATAGGTTCAAAAAGTAAAGCTTTTAATTTACATTTAATTAAAAGTCAGAAAATCTTTAAGTGAAGATGCTACAATTACCCGTCGGAAATATCTGCGCACCCGTTTGGAATGCGCTTCACCTCTCGCTTTCCCACGCTAGTACCGTTGCCAATGCAAGCGCAGACGTACGTGTATTATTCTTGCTTTTCTAACCTCATTCTTGTTTATTGTTTCTCTGTTCAGTGAAATATTAACTCTCTAGTTGGCATGACGTCATTAAGCCAGGTTCGCAGATATTTCCGACGGTTTATAATTGTTTTCATGATCAAGACATGTATTTCATTAATTCCCGCCTAATAGTAGTACTATTTACAGCACAAGATCCGTGAGAGAGCTAGTATAGCGCTCAACACGGCTAAAGACTCAGTATTTGTTGTAAAGAAGTACGCCACCGCGATAACGAACCTGGCGCTGAATCGTGATATTATTATCAACTACTGCACTGATTTGGTAGAAGTCAGGCCTTCGGGAGCGCTATTTCAAGGAGGAGGTGGTCAGGTAGTTTCTATATTATATTAAAATTGCTACTACTGGCTCCTTTAACGTCTTTCGTTCTTGTTTTTTTATCAACGGTTTCCTATACGGAAAAGTGTGACCTCATTGTGGATTGCTACCGAAACAAAGTAAATGTATCTATAACTTCCCAGATACATATTCCCCATGACTCATTATAGTAGTTTCATTTGCTAGTGTTATGGGTCAGATAGGGTAATCCTGACTGCGCGAGTCAGAGACGTCACAAGTGCGTTGCCGGCCTTTTAAGAAGGTGTATGCTCTTTTCTTGAAGGTAGTATTTGTCCGAGAATACCGCACGCGATAGTTCATTCCACAGTTTGTTGCAAAACTGTGGAATGAGCTGTCGCCTGCGGTGTTCCCGGACCAATACGACCTTCAAACCTTCAAGAAAAGAGCGTACTCCTTCCTAAAAGGCAGGCAACGCACTTGTAACGTCTTACGTTTACTTTGTTCCGGTGTTGCGGGTGTCCATGGGCGGCGGTAATCGCTTACCACCAGGCGATACGTCTGCTCGTTTGCCCCCTATATAGTGAAAAAAAAAAAAGTTTTATTGTGCGAGGCAAAAAAATCTAGAAAATCTAGAAATGGTGGGAATGAAACTGACGGTGGCGGAAAGTAGTTATTATATTCATTTACTTAATGATTAGATCATTTGTTTCCCGTACAACATGCTGCACGTAACTCCGCCGATGTCGCCTCCTGCCTGTCTCCGCATATGCCAGCCCTTGGTCAACGAAGAAGGATACCTTGCAGTCAATATGTACACTCTCCAACACAAAACGTTCTACAACGTGTTTGGATTAGGCGACTGTATTGGCACGACTAATAGCAAAACTGCCGCTGCTATAGGTAAGCGACATTCATTTCAACTTAAAGAGGACCTAGTGTGAGTATATTTTACATCTAAGGAAGCAAGGAATGTTACAATTACTCCACAATGACTGTGGCGTAGTGGCAGCGTATGCGACTGCCAAATGTTTGTATGATCTGCAAATATTTGTTTCGGAGTTTGAGTGTTTTCTATGTATAATATGTATGTATTTACAAAAAAAAGCAGTTGTCTAGTACCTATAACACAAGCTCTGCTTAACTTGTAACTAGATGGCGTTGTGTGTCAGATGTCCGGAATATTTATTAATTTATTTATAATATTATGCACCTAAATTGATTTTGTTGTTCTTTTAAAATCACTAAATTGAATTCTCTTTAAAATCATTGTTAAATTATGTGTAGACCTTAAATTGTTTTAAACAATTAAAGAAGGAAGGAACTTCTTATTAAAATACTTATATATGTTACCCAAAAGGGCCCCAAAGTTATGTAGTGGAGCGTAACTTGTCTAAGGCCATGGCGGGGCAGGCGCTAAAGGCGAAATACAACGGCTACGGGGCTTGTCCTCTAATTACCTCGTACAAGAGAGGTATACTCGCTGAATACCTGTATGACAAGGAAGCTTACCAGACTTTTCCTATTGATCAGGTGAGACTTTGAATTTTGCTTAATGATCTTGGGTAGGTGACATTTCGTTCTCTGTAGAACTAAGTTATAATTAATTTAGTTTTTTTTAGGAAGTTAGGGTCAGGTAGGTATTTATCACGATTTCATATAATTATAAGAATTTAAAAACTGCTAAAATAATTTAAAAAGTTTCTTTTCAAAAAGTTTTTACAATTGCAATAACAAAACGCACCTACCTACCTTTCTACGGTTTAGAAACAGAAAACCGGTGTTATCTCCTACTAACCGCAATGCGGTACAAAGTTCCCATACACGCCTGCCCTTGTCCTTTGCAACAATAAATGTAGAACTTTCTTAAAATGTAGTAGAAATCAGTTATGTAAATTCTAGTGACTTTGAACTTTTATCAATCGCCGCTTTCCCCTTGGATGAACTCAATTAGAAACATTTATTCACAGAGTAAAGAGAATCGTCTATTCTACCGCATGCAAGTAAACGTAATGCCTTCCGTGTACTGGCGTTACTTGCTTCGAGGCAAGTTCAACGGGCCTGGTACTCTTGGAAGGATTCTGAACCCTTGTAAAAAACGATAATACGAAGTATGTGTTATTATATACATTAAAACCCTGCAAGTCTATTTCTTTGGTCTACCGCTGCTTGTCTTTAGATATGTGCCTGTTGAAGTTGAAAAATTACACCACTTTTTTCTAAAAACATTTTTATTATATAACTTACTATATACTTATAATGTACATTTACATTTCATTTTAGTTATCATTAAATAAAATTAAAAAAATAACTTGAGAAAATTACGCTGAAATCATAAAGTGTTTCTTAATAAATCTATTCTTTATTATAACTTTGTGTAAAGGAAAAATTAAATAGCTGTTATTTTGTAATTCTAAATAGTATTTAACTTTCAATTAACCGTGTTTAACGTTTAATTAGTCCACTGAACGTCTATTTCCCGGAACGCGAACAATACAATATGGACAACATTACTATTTTATTTGTCCAAAATATGTTTATTCTTAGTATTCCCTTACTTTAATCATTTATATAAGTCCTCAATATGTAATTTATGGACTAGAAGCATATTTTTAAAATACATAATATTTTACACTACTCTATATAAAATAAATTTGGTATTGCTTTGGAAATTTGTACAAAAAACTACTGCTTTGGCGTCGGTAACTATACCTACATTGGAATACGTTACAACTTAACTAGTGTGATATTGTAAACTCAACAACTACACATTATGTAACAAATATTAGAAAATACGTAATACTAAAATAACAGTAAAGGTACCTATTCTTCTTTTTATACAAAAATCATAATCACATTTATTTTTGTAAGCTGGCAGCACTCGCAGATACATATCGAAATATATTGACATTCAGTCTTTAAAAATCGATTATGTGAAGGGAAGAATCGTTTTTTTTTGCTATATTGATGAAAATTTAGTGGCAACTGTAACAATTTATTTCAAACAGGATGCATGGGATGCTGGGCTGTTTCACTCCAGGTCTAAATTTAATGAATTTATACTGCCAACTTACAATCCAATATTTTACTCCCCATGAATTGTCGGAACATTTAAACCTTATTCAGAGTAGAGAACTGTTCTTTATTTCCGTTGTTCATATCTACAGCACTCTGTCTTTTCCTTTTCATGGCGGCCTGTCGAACTTTGTATTTCTTGCGAGTCTTTACGAGATAAATGAATAATGCTAAGGTAATCAATAAACCAACTATGATACAGCTACTTAAGATAATGGTGAGGCGGTTGACTTTGAACCCTGGCTCTGTTGAGGGTTGCAACTGAAAAAAAAGGATTCTTTTTTTATTTGGCAACATTTAACTTTTGAATCTGTCATTCTACTACTATGCTTTTAAAGACCTTTTTATTTCGTAATGTAGTCTTATATAGTCCTTAGGACTGTGCAAAAATCAACTATGCCATTTAAATCACTTTTAGATCATGTATTATGCTGTTCATTTGATAATGTTCAGTGGCTGGCTTGGTAACAGTTATAATGTAAAAAAGCTAAAGTTGGACTCACCATATAATTGCCTTGCCTGCCGTCCCTGGAGAACACGTCGCTACACATCGCCTGCTCCGTCCAGTTGTACCAGTGCACCAGCCGGAGACCTTCGAACCCTCGCGGTGAACCGCATCTACGAGAAAACAGTATATTGAGTAAATATATATATATATCTCCCAGCCCATATTGATTCCAGATTATTTGGGGTCGGCTGCTAGTTCAACCGGTTTTAAGCACGCAAACACCGCTACAGTTTCAAACTCCGGGCTGTGTTTAAGAATTTCTTGTGAGATAAATATAAATCCAATATTTACGGCCCGACCCGGGAATCAAACCCGAGACCTCTTGATCGAAAGTCTGAGTAATTATGTTAATTTTATTTATTATTTTTATTATATTAAGGTCAATTTTGTTTATTAATGTAAATCCGTACAACTTGCACTTTGGGTATATTTCAGAAAATTATTATAAGTAAGTTTAAAAAAACTATATGAATACTTAGTTATTTAAATCGTATAACAGCAAGCGAACATGATTAGACGAATAATTTGATACATTATATTATATACATAATATTATTTGTACATCTATATAAGTAATTAAAAAAAAACACTTTACGGAAACGTCAATAATATCTTATTTATCGTTTAACATAATCTAACCTCAGTTCCGCCAAAAGTCTAGAGTTGCCAGTTGCGTACGTCTGCGGCAGTAGCTCGTCCACAACCCATTGCATGTCACAAGAACAGTGCCAGGGGTTAAACTGAAGGTTCACGCCTTCGCTGATGGCAGACCAGTCCAATAATTTCTTCGGCAAGAAAGTAAGGTTGTTCTTGCTAATGTCAAGCTGTAATTGACATATTATAATTGTTAATATTAGCTTTTGAAAGTGTTGCCAGTTAGGAAACATGGAATCCACATCCATCATCAATTCAATTTCGTCACATCACACTATCACGAAAACAAACACATGTTAAGGTTAAAAGTTTTCATCTTGGTAAAATAGAAGTTATTGAAATTAAATTAGTGGCAAGTCCCGAAAAGAATTATGCGCGTTTGAGGTGCATCTTGACTTGAGCACCCGCATTCGTCAACTAAGAGCAGAAGCACAACTGAGATCACTAAGTCAGGGTATTTTGCAGAAATATATGAAAGAAAGATGGGTTTTAAACTCAAAATACAAATTTATGGAGTACTTACATAAAGTACTTACCGTACACAGAGTAGTTCCGTCGAAAGCACCCGGTCGGATCTCGCTTAGAGATGGACAGTTAGATAAATAAAGAGCGAAACCATTCAGCTCATTATCCGTCTCATTCGTAGGCCTTCCTATCACGTTACTAAACGCTTTCTCATCAACGACTTTCAGCGTCTTTATTTCGTTCATATGCAAATTTTTGACAGCAATTATGTTTTTAAAATATATAGATTCCAAAGGGTTACCATCAAGATGAAGTTCTTCCAAATTCGGAAAATACTGTGTACTGATAGATTTTGGTATGTCAGTTATAGAATTGTAAGATAAATCTAAGATGTATAAACTGGGTAGTTTATTTTCTATATTTAGTTCCTTTATTTGGTTTCCTCCAATAATCAAAACCTGAAATATTAGACATATTTATCATTTGAATGCTTTTTAAATAGTTACTTACGTGTCCCAATAATAATATTACGAACTTAAATAATGAGTATATGGCGACTCACATACAGCGCAACAAGAAAACATACTACAGCGCCATCTATCGGATATACACCAAAACGACGGAGTACGTACTGTACGAAGGAACTAGAAATCCTGCATCGCGCAATAGAAGATCTCGCAAATAATAACATACCAACATCAACCGTTGGGCAGTGGCCCCTCAGGCATGATCACCTCCTGGCCTGGTCGGAGGATCCTTCCTTTGTGTTGGAGGGACATCCCACCCGTTACTTCCACAAATATTACTTTAATGATACGGAGTGGTAACTTACCTCTAGATTATCAAAATTCGATGAGGCTTCATCATATAGGTCTGTCAATCTGTTGTACGACAGATCAATATACTTTATCCCACTGGGAAACTTTGGCCAATGGTACAAAGTGTTAATTTTGAGTATGGCAATCTGCAGCGACGGTGGCAGTGCGAACACAAATGTTATATTATTCTGGGCTAGGTTCAATTCTCTTAAATTATTGCAAGAGAGGAACGCATTCTCTTCAACAATTTCTATTATATTGTTTGACAGGTCCAACAGTTCCCTGAAAAAATGTTGCAAAATGTTTTAAAAGAGATACCATCGTGATTAGAACAGCTGGTTTGTGTTAGTTAGTTACTATATAAAAAAAAAATATGCGAAAATTATAATTTTAGTTCTAAAACAAATGAAAATCTTAACTTAAATATATGTATTGTCAATTTTAATAATTTTAGTTGTTCGTCAACGTATAATTACACTAGTTGTGCCCACGACTTCGTCCGCGTAGAATAGTGACTTTGGGTAGCATTTATGCAACCTTTCAATCCCTTACAACCATTTTTTTCCATTAAAAAGTAGCCTATGCCCTACCTCAGGCTCTAGACTATCTGTGTACTCAATTTCATTTAAATCGGTTCAGTAGTTTTGGCCTGAAATTGCGACAGACAGACAGAGTTACTTTCGAATTTTTAATATTAGTAAGATTTATAAATCCTTATTTAGGTTCATCAGGTACCAGGTTTGATAAAAGCAATGGTTGCCATATATTCATAACTACAAGATTTAATTATAAGAAAATATTAGACATCTCTCAAACAGGTTTCTTGGAAACGACGGAGAACTGATAAAGCACGTTAATTATTCTCATAAATGAAATCAATTCATGGAATTTATTTCTAATTGTCAACCCAAACACACGACCCATCCACTCACCCGTGTGACGGTGATTAAGAAAAGAGAGTGTCATCATCCCTATTCATCCTATGGGTGTCGTAACAGGTGACTAAGGAAACAAACTACAAAAGAAAGAAACTACCAACGCGTCTAGCCAGCGTGGTATAAAAGACCAAATCCTCCTTTCCAAGGAGAGGCTTATGTCCAGCAGTAGACAACAACAGTTGATGATGATGTCACCCATGATAAGCTAAAAGGATGGTGAAAGATAGAAAGAAAGTTAAATAGAAAAGCTCAAAGTAGGTATTTAATACGGAAGCATTGTTAATGGGGTTAGAGCCTTCATTAGGCCAATATGGTTCTAGGTCCTGGGTTGGGTTTTACCGAGTGATTGTAGACCAGGGTAAATGAGCTCAAAGACCAATCAATGATCCCCTTTTCTTATTTTTTTTCCATGCGGAAACCCCCTCGGATACCACATCCTGGTGGCATGTGTCTCGGGTACTAGAAGCCGTAGAATCAGGTGCAACGTAGAAAGGAAAACCCTGGAACCCCGACGTACCTCGGGTCACCTACGGTTTGTAGATGGCCCCTTACAATGTATATGGCCCCCTACTGAATCGTATGATACCCTCATTCTCTGATAAGACAAAACTGGCAGACAATGAAGTCGGTTAAAAAGAATGAGAAATTTAAGGACGGCTAGATCCTTGATGATAAATACTGCGCCAAACTTTAGTTTCTCTTACTCTCACGTATTAAATTCTCCTTAGATATTCCCGCCAGCCCCTATTATTTATTCTGTGCCCGTAAACAATCAAACTAATTTCTAGCACTAACCTTGGCAAGCTGACGTGAGAATAATAACTGTGAGTAAGTACTTATTGTATTGTTAAAGGTGTAGGTGGATAACTGGACAGCATGATCCCTAATATGCTGTCATTTCTTATTGCATAGTGGCCTCTTTGTGCGCAGAGATGATTAATGATTGAATTTGCACAAGGTAAATAGACTGTTTCAGTACTTCCAAGATATTAGGTAAACATTCAGATCAAAGTGATTTAATGAATAAAAACCATTTTGAGAGTCAGGAGGAGGATAACTAACCGATAGAAACACATTAATCATTTAAATTAACCCTGTTTCAGTAAACCTGTATGGTTTAAGTGTTCAACAGAAAATGTCACGCAGATATTCATGGGTGTGTGTGTCACCACACGATTACTGTGGTGACACTTGTGGGACAGATTAAGAACACGAAGTGTCACCACCTCTTATTCTTTCCACGTGACCATAAAATAAAACAAAACTACTCTACTCTTTCTCTCCTAAAATTATTGAAATGCTGTTATCTCGATGAAGAGGTAAAAAACTCACAATTTAGCTACCTATAATTTGAGTAAAAACTATTTACTAAAAGTTCAGTACACTACACTTGGTGATACTCTAGTTATCTAGCAGCTAGTTACTTGTAGATATGTTTGAAGACGTGAGGATTGAGAGACCAATTTTAATAATATACGAGTATGTCTCCAAAGGAGGTCCATATTTTTCTCCATTTCATCATCATCATCATCATCAGCCTATCGCAGTCCACTGCTGGACATAGGCCTCTCCAATTGCACGCCACTTAGTTCGATCCTCGACTTCTCGCATCCAGCTCCTGCCAGCCGTCTTGCGCAAATCATTACCCCACCTGGCCTGTTCATTTATTTTTTACAAATTGTTTTAAGACTCTTACTAAAACTTGATGTATAAAAAGCAAGATTTTATGCATTTGGTCCGGTAACATTGACTCAAAAATTTATCTCTAGTGTATGGACTGAGAGACCACAGTTTAGTCGTAATTTTCTTTTTACTTTAAAACGTAAACTAGAATATAAATATCTTGTGTACTAAATAATAAACTATTTAGTATATATTTACAATTTTTTTACTAAACGTCTATAGTCACAATACTCGTACCTTAATTTTTCAAATAGTTTCCGAGATCTGTCAGATGGTCTGTGAGGACCACACTTTAAGGACTGTAGTTTTTAATATTTCTTTTTACAAATTCTCATATTCGTTGCCCCCCAGAGATTTTTAAACCTACTAAATAAAAGTACTAGACTTATAATATTAAACAATTTCACTTACAGGCTGTTATCAGGAGGAAACGTATCCTTCAGAATGGACCGTATCCTGTTCTCGTTCAAATTCAACCGCTTTAACCGGATCAGGTTTTCTACATCACTCCTTTGAAGTACCAAGTCAAATATCCCATTCTTACTCAAATCCAAGTCTTCAAGTGAAACCAGAGGTTGAAAGGCTTCGAGGGGAATTTTCTTCAGGTTGTTGCTTTGAAGGCTTAACTTTTTAATGTGACGTAGATGTTTGAAGTCTAACTTTGTGAATTCAGATAGCTTGTTGTAAGACAAGTCTAAATCTTCTAAAGCTTCTATGTTGGTGAACAAGTCGGGAGTGAGTTCTGCGAGCTCATTGTGGGAGAAAGAGAGCACCTTCAGGTTAGGAACGTCGCTCAAAGGGTCGGGCCAGTACGTCTTTATGGCGTTGTTCGTGAACTTTAAAGTTTCCACTTGTGAGTTTGGTGGCAATCTGAAACATAAGACATACATAAGTATTGATGAAAGTTATGTAGCTCCTCTGGGATGAATTACAAAAATAATTAAATATAAAATTGTTATCTAACTCTGTTCATTCCTATTTACGTTAGTTTAAATAAAATGCGAGAACTATGTATATATAATAAATTCATGCTTCAAAACTACTGGATCGACTTAAATCATTTTTTCAGTAAATGACATAGGCTAGATATATTTTATACCCGTGCGAAACCGGAGCGGGCCGCTATGTTTTTATATTCAACGTTCACAATTTTTCTGTAGTGTATTTAGTATCAGCATTGCACCCGTGCGAAGCCGGGGCGGGTCGCTAGTATATAATGAATGCGAAAGTAACTCTTTCTGTCTGTCCTGCTTTCACGGCCATACCGCTGCACCGATTTCAATAAAATTTGGCATGGAGATACTTTGATTCTTGAGGAAGGACATAGGCTACTCTTTACTGCGTTATAACCGACAAACCGACAAAATGCGGACGGAGCCGCGCGCAAAAGCTAGTATCTACATAATTGCAAAGAAACAACCTAGAATAACCGATGATGTCCTATTCTATATCCTAATCGTTTCGCTGAGGATTACAGTATAAATGTATTAAGACTTTATTGTTATTTATTTTACCAGTGAATGACGATGCCAAATAAAGTTAGCTATGAGCAGAAACGGTAGTTGTTTGAGGCACTTGTCTACAAAAAGAGTTTCACAGAACATTCTATAGGTATTACGTGATGTTAGTAACAACTTACACTATGTGTGTTATCTAACGCACAATGTTAGCCTAGGAATTATTGTAAGTATAGTTCCGCAAATAAAACTTAAACCAAAAAGTATATGTACACAGATAACCACAAAATTTATAAAAATTTAAGTGTACAGTAGTTGCAGCCTCTAGAATAAGTATTCTAGAGGCTGCAACTACTTCACGAACGACGACATGTTGTAAACACATTGCCTAGGAAGTCCTAGGCAATGTGTTTACAACATTTCGGCATTGCAAAGAATATGAACTACATTGGAACTGTTGAGTAGTAGTAATTAGGTAATTAAAGCTCTAAAAAGACGACAATTGACGACGACAACTGACGACGATAACGGCTTCAATATCGCCTCGTATGTACTTGGGTTATTCAGGTGTGATGACTGTCGCTCTATGTTAAACTTAGACATCAAAGTTCGTATTAGACGTAAAGCCAACCCAACCAAGTTGTAGTTGTTGAGTTGGGAAAAAGATTTAAAGAAGATTACGACTGTTAAGTACTAACGAAAAGGCAATGAGTAAATTGAGTAACTGAATAGTTTACATCAATTAAATGTACCGTGTATAGAGGGAAACATGCAACAGCTAATTACGGGATTTAGCAGTTAGCTAATGTTGTTCATCTCATTAGGATCTAAAAAAAATCTATTCTGAGTTACAGTGGATTTCCTCTCAAGCTTTTTTTATCCGTGACCAAATTCCTCTTTCTTTAAAAAGAAGAAGAAGAAGAGAAAAGCGATAACCCTGGTTGCTTCTGAGTATAAAAAGAAAATCTTCTTCGGGACAAACAAAATACAAATAAGTTTTATTATACTCGTAATCTGTAAATCTGTCTGTAAATAAAAAAATCTTAGGATTAAATGGCTTCTGCAGTTCATTTTAGTTCAGAAACTAATACTGTCGAGGTCACCTTACAATAAATGTCTAAAGT
This sequence comes from Spilarctia lutea, assembly GCA_916048165.1. Lineage (NCBI taxonomy): Eukaryota > Metazoa > Arthropoda > Insecta > Lepidoptera > Erebidae > Spilarctia > Spilarctia lutea. The sequence continues at coordinate 3,956,473 of OU696479.1, read as the reverse complement.
AATACGAGTCTGAATTTATTCTCGCATCGAAAAATCGTAGTGTTTCGATAAAACGGTACTGTTTATACATAAATTGTATTATTTAAAAAAAAAATTATATTGTTTATAGAAAAATCTGTCGATTTACAGTAGGTATTTTCTTTTTTAAATAGAATTTACTTCTTTTAATGAAATGGCAACCAGCCGGATCACTCGGATCAGCTATTTCTAGTCTTCAATTATAAGTCTTCGAGTCTTCAAGTCGTCGTCGTGATGAAATAAATGATAAAAAATATATAAAATGTGGATAACATGAAATGGGGATCGTCTTTCGAAAAAACAAAAAACGATCTCCAATATAACTTAAAGAGAGATTTTCAATTTGACATTTGACAGAACATCATTTATGTTTCAAAAGTTTAATTTGAAACTCTTTTTAATTTGACCATTCCTGATCTTCCCTAGTCTATTGAAATCAGTGATACTTTAAAAATTATTATTGTTCTAATTCTACTTCGATATCACTAGTACACTATCACTTGGATTGTAAAGATCTTAGCCAAGACGCTAGAGTTTCGCGTCGAATCTCTTTCTATAATCGCTAACGCCTCCATTCTCTTTTGTTATTGGCTAATATTTTGTTTTGACCACGTGACTTAGCGTTGACATATAGGGGTCTAATGACAGTCGTCGCATTTAAAAAATTAAAAGGTCAGACATATCGTAATAGACTTAAGGCCAACATCAACTTTTTGAAAAAGACGATCCACAGACAAAAATGTTACTATTTTAGTTGCTACTCAGTTAGCACCAAGTTTGCATATAAAATGAGATAATTAGAAGGCGGGTAAACTAGACTATCACATGCGATATCGCAAGTCGGCCACTTCCTCGCACACCGTCATGATTTGCAGAGTAAACTTAGCTTGACACGGTTTTCCTACTTGATTGATGTGATAACCAGACTGGATAATGACCTTTCACTACCTATTAAATGAATTGAGATACAGTAATAAGGATTAAAAAATCTATCACCAGATGTGCTAAGATATTTTTCTCTGAAAATGAACTATGTAATCAGATATCGATATCATACCCCATCTTTAGACGTAGACCTCCTCTCCTAAGTTCTACTTCTCCCGATCATGTACTATCTCTATCGCAGGTCTCTATCCGAAATTTTCTGTCACGCACATCAAAACTGTGAATGAGCTGTCGCCTGCGGTGTTCCCGGACCAATACGACCTTCAAACCTTCAAGAAAAGAGCGTACTCCTTCCTAAAAGGCCGGCAACGCACTTGTGACGGCTCCAGCGTTGCGGGGGTCCATGGGCGGCGGTAATCGCTTACCATCAGGCGATACGTCTGCTCGTTTGCCCCCTATATAATAAAAAAAAAGGTACTGGAGTCTCCACTCAACCTTTCAAATAGTAGAGTAGATATACATACATACGTACATACCCTTCAACCTTATATTCTGTAGTCTAGTCTAGTAACGTAGAGCAGAGTAAAAAAATATAATCTATACTAGTTATAAAATCATAACTCAGATTAAATAAAAAAGGTAGATAGCGCACGGCCTTTGTTCTTACTGAAGTCAAATAACTCAGCTACTTAAAAGTAAACACACGCATTAACGCACACACATGCAACCAACTACGATGGTTCTCGTTTTTTTTTTTTTTTTTTAATCTGTTTTTGTTTTGGAACTTTTACGCATAGCGTATGCCAGTTCCATCGTATCCTGAACAAGTTACTACATACTTATCGTCTAAGAACAATCGACATGAATCTGAACAGAGTCTTCGCATCATCGCTATTTGGTTCCGATAGGATTCTGTGAAACATTCCTACGTCGGCTCCATTCAAATTCAAGTTGGACACTAATCTCTTTCTACTAGACTCATCTGACACACTCCATCAATAAATGGTGTAAGTCTTCCACAACTTCACACTCCTCACAAGCAGGCGAATCGGTTTTCTTCATCATATAACTAAATTTATTGCATGGGATGTGTCAAGATCTGAGTCTATGGGCAACAACAATTAGTTGTCTGTTTAACTTACTGTTCATGCACCAGGGCACATGAAGAGGCTGACACTGTATGGTTTTATATGATTCTCGTTAGTATCGTACAAGTTGTCATGCAGTAAGTTTACCTACAAAATGCCGTCTTGTGCAATTCAATGGTGTAAGAACTACATAAAAGTAAACAAAAATTGACAAAGAATAACAATTCACACGTAAGTACACGCAAAAGACGTACTGGGAGATTGTTGCCTTTTTTAAACACGTGTTACCCATTTTAATACGAATTCCAGGGACATATTTTTTTTAAAGTGGCAATACTTTAGTCACTAACACATATTTATAAAAATGGCATCACATTCCTATTCTACAATGGGTTAACTACCTTTTTTGATTTGATCTGTAATTCATAGTTTATCTATTGCAGTGTTTTTGTCCATTTTCTCAATTATTATTATCTATTAAAAAAATGATTGCACCTACTCAGGTATTTCTTCACCACCCAAAGATAGACTGGATGAAAAATGCCCTAGGCATTAAGTACGCGTATGTATAATTGTTGTTTAAACACAATGTATTGAGTATATATATAAAAAATAGCTCTCTGTTCTATTTTTACAAAAACAAATGTGGCTATTACGTCACCAATTCTGGTTTTCCTTTAGGTATTCGTGCTTAACTCTCCTTATTCTTCAAATCAGCAAGGCGTAAAACTCGTAAAAGACCGGAACCCATTCAAAATGTCGGATTCCCTTTCTGAATTAGGTCAGTGGGTAAATATGTCCTGTCAGACATTTGGTTAATGACCATCTTCAATTCATAGCTCGTTAAATTGAAGACTTTAGGGCTTGATATATTTTTGTATTATATGTATATGCACATAGAATGTTATTATGTGTGAAGTTGGACCTTGAAGTTCAAGATTTTTGTAGAAATTCCTCTAAGTTGAGGGTTTGTAACGACATTTATGACATACTCAATTCACAATGTCGCACGATTAAATTTATCGCGCTGCAACGGTTACGTGTTACAACAGATAAATAAGACAGTGTCATCCACATTATACTTTGCATTCAGACCTTGTTAAAAGTATACAATATAATTTAGGCTTGAGTCTTGTGAAGCAGTTTATAGCTGAGCTACTAAGACTAGTTTAAGACTTTGTAACCTCACACGTCACAAAAAAGAAAGAAATTAGTTTTCTTTAGTTCTATTTGTGAGACATCTTAGTATAATAGTCCTCCAAGAGATTTATTGATAACTAGCTGAACCCCGCGGTGCTACCCGCGGTACGATGATAACTGCGGGCAACGCCGCGAGGCGAAGCTATATCTTTATAAATAGTAGCCTATGTGTTATTCTGATGTATAAGCTATATTGTGGTAAAGTTTCATTCAAATCCATTCAGTAGTTTTTACGTGAAAGAGTAACAAACATCCATACATACATACATCCATACTTACAAACTTTCGCCTTTATAATAGTAGTAGGATGACCCTCGCAACCTCGTTCACGTCTACTTATTGTCCGTAGCGTAACAATTTTCCAACGTTTTTTAAACATTCTTCTTTGGGGCTCCGCTCCTATTGGCAACGTGATGATATATAGCCTATAGCCTAACTCGATAAATGGACTATACAACACTGAAAGAATTTTTCAAATCGGACTAGCGGTTCCTAAGATTAGCGCTTTCAAATAAACAAATTCTTCAGATTTATAATATTAGTATAGATTTCTATTTTCATTGTTCCTCTCCTGCAACTTGTGAAGTGTACCGTGTGGTGAGCAACATTACTTTTATTTGACATCTGATATTTCAGATTAAACATGAATAAATTTGTAATCGTATTTATATCTAAACTCTAACAGGACAGTCGATAAGGCCTCTCAGGTAATATGAATCACAATAATGAGTGTTATCGCAAGATATCGTTTTCTGCTGAAGTACGGTCAATATTGCAATGGCATCGATAAGGGTCGGTATTTAGTTGGAAATTGTGAAATCATTGTGTACGTAACGATTGCTTTGAAGATGAACATGAATCGAACATTGTTTAAAAATATTAACAATAAATTGAGGAAACGCTATGTGTTTTCTTTTTATCCGACTACGACAAAGCGATAAGGAAGGATAATAATTTTGGCAGGCTATGTTTGTTCCACCGTGGCTCCTAAACCGTTATTAATAAATGAGGCGTTAACAGATTTGTAATAATTGCCTGGGTAACGTAGACTATAAAAAAATTATGAACAGTTTTTCCGTAGTAAGGTAGCATTTTTTAAACTTTTTCTTGTTTAAAGACATTTTGTCACAACTAGTTGTCAGTATAGGCACTAACTTCCCAATAACGATTGCCACAGATGTTCATGACAATCGAGACCGACAGCTTAACTCACTCTCCGAGGTACGGGCGGAAAAATCCCGCCATCTTCCATACTCCGGGCCGTTATTAAGAATTTCTTGTAAGAAAAACCCAACAGCAGTCCGACCCGGGAATCAAACTCGAGACCTCTTGATCGGCAGTTGAAGGAACTGAGAGTACGTCTGTGTTTGCGCACACACTAGTGCACTATAATATCTCCTGCGTAGTTGGCTGGTCTCCGTTGATACTGGCCGCCGTGGCCGTACCTAATCGGTTTGGAGAATATCATTTAAACTATCATAACTTGTTAGTCTCATTACGTTCATGGGCAAGATTTAAATCACTCTTTTACTGCAGACAATGTGTAATGGACTTTGAAGGATTCTGTTTTTGTAATCTAACCTTCTCAAAGAATGCAGAATGATAAATTATGACGTGATTTTACAAGACGTCCAATCAGAAGGCCGCTTTCTATTTTAATCTTTAACATATTTTTGAAATTAGAAAACTATTTTTTTCTTACCATGATTTAAATACGAGTGCCAAAATCTTGAGTCAGAATCAGCTTAATAATTTTTCTTACTAAAATTCAATATATACAGGTTTTCCCCACGAGAGCTCGAACTAACAAAGATTACGATGATACTGCGTGTAAACAAACTTTCAATGCCCTTAAAAATGTCGTGTAAAATACCTTGTTATAATTACATGAAGAGATAAGCTGTCAAGGTGAATATGAAACATTGGAAACTGAGCTATACGACCCAGGAGTTTGGTTTAAAAACGCACTATTTTATTTCGCCTTTTTAATAAAACTTCTTCTTCTTTTGATGATATGGCAACCAGCCGAATCACTCGAATCAGCTATTACCGACAAACATACATAAATGCTAAAATTCATTGTTTTGGGTTCTATTGTGTTCATCAAGCCTGATAAAATAGTATTTCTTATATATCTTCCTTATACAGACAGGGACTAGTTACGATTTTGTTATATGTGTTGATTAACTGTTAATTTTCTGTTTGTCCGTTTGGTACTCAAAGTTCACTTTTATAGATTTTTTTTTAAAGAAATCAGCTATGGGGAGGTGATTAGGTAAATTAAACCCATTGCTACGATATCCGAATACTCATGCTTAAATAGTGGCTATTGCGAGAAGAGTAATGCGTACCTTTTTTCTACCTTTGCGGTTTATGTAAATCTAGAGGTATATAAAAATAAAATTGAAGGGTCTGTTAGTAATTTCAAATTAAAAGCTTTTCAATTCATACTAATAATAAAGCTGAAGAGTTTGTTTGTTTGAACGCGCTAATCTCAGGAACCGCTGGTCCGATTTGAAAAATTATTTCGGTGTTGGATAGTCCATTTATCGAGGAAGGCTATAGGCTATATATCATCACGCTACCACTAATAGGAGCGGAGCACCAATGAAGAATGTTTCAAAAACGGGGGAAAATTTTCACGCTACGGGCAATATAAGACGCAAACGAGGTTGCGTGGGTCAGCTAGTGAATGTATACCTAAAGATCAGGAAAAAAATAGTTTTTATTATTTTTTTCTTTCTGTCTGTTTGTTTCGGCTTATCTGTTCAACGGCAAGACCGATTTTGACAGGACTTGCAGATAGCTGATGATTTAAGGATAAACTTAGGCTACTTTTATTTTAATCTAGCTTCGCGACGCGGTTGTTATTGCGAAGGCACAACAATTATATCATTTGTTTAGCGTTGCCACGTATTAGGCGAGTCTAAGCAGTTTCTGAGTATACTTTAAGGCGCGTAAGTATTTTTTACTAACAACAATATTCTCTCTATTCGTCTACATTGTTATAATCTTGTTAGCACTTCATTATGTATTTAGACACGTTGCCAATTCTTAATTGTTTGTTTACAGTACGGTTACAACTATTAAAAAATGCTGTATTCCAAAGACAAATAAAAAAGTTGTTATGATTTGAAAAACCCGTTTTACAATAATCAGCTTCTTGTGCAAGTGTAGGTACGGCTTCAGTCAATTCAATTGCACACGAGTGTAAAATGCTCCTAAATAGCGAATTTATTTCTAGTGTTTCCAAATTGTTATGTGTTTTTAACAAGATAAGAGAACACCTCCAATTCATTTTGGAGTTAATCTACAGACATACAATATTCAAACTTTGATTACAAATGGGTGTGTCAAGATACGACATTTGTAAAGAGAATCATATAGTAATTAAGTAAAGTATTTCAAAAATATGTTAATATCACTAAATGAACGATTAGTTTTCTATATAAACTGGGTACTTACTTGCCAAGCGTAGAAAGTCCTAATCCATCGAAGGTCGCGGATATCTTCAACCCGTTTGGATTAGGAGGCCAGCTGATCTTGTCCAAGTCGGATACATTTTCTATTCTGTCAAATTCCGAGCACTGAATGTACAACACTATATGAGTCCCATCAATATCGGGAATTTCACTGCACGTACATTCGTCACATAACTTTATCAATTTATAAACTTTTTCGTATAATATGTCCTCGTAAACGTCCTGGCTACTGCCATTAGCAATAAAAAAAAATAGAAAAGTCAAAAGATAAAGGGCGCGCATGTTTTTTTTTTTCGTAGCGATGACACCAGCCTATCTGTGTTCGGCTCGACAATCGCGGTGGAATGATAAAGTTACCCTATCGCTCTCTTATCGGCGTTTGCTGTGTGTGTACATATTGTACGTTGCTGAAAATAACGCACACACTTAGATTAACTCGAAAGTGATTCACAGATTTTGATAGTAAGATATGATTAGGCACAGTAATAGTTAAAACAATTTCTTCACCTATATTGCAAATTACTTAGAGTAATTCAAATAAATGCACGTAATTAGATCCAGGCCTAAATACGTCTATTATTCACGACATGCGTGTCGCTCTCAATTCTCATTTTTGAAGGTCTTATTTATATCACAATTAACAAGTACTATACGGTCGACGTATCTTGGCGAGTCTGAACATAGACCCTGTTAGCGCATGTACGAGTATACTCGTGAAGAAAACTATTATTGTTTTTAAGGCAACGTCTAATAAATCGATGAACGCCGGCTGCACGCACGAAAAAGGATGACTCATTGTCCCGTTACGCGCATTGTCCCGTTGCACTCATTGTATGATTAAATTTTATTCATAAAAGTATGCAATCATTTCATCAATATTTTATTATGACGTTGTCACGTTAAACCATTGCCTGTACACCGACTTTACAGACAACCAATTTTTCTTTTATATACCAATTGTACAAATTAAATAAATATTAAAACCCTATCAAAAAGGTATTGCGCAACCTTCTGCGCGAAGTTTTGACTCGCCAAGATACGCGATTGCTGTGCATGAGGGCTCGGATTCGATACCCGGGTCGGACCAAATGTTTGTATGATATACAAATATTTGTTTCCGAGTTTGGGGGTTTTCTATGTATATTATATTTACAAAAAAAAGGAAACGCTAGATGGCGTTTTGTGTGAAATATTCGAAATATTTAGTTATTAATTAAATTAAAGTAGATTTAAAATTAAAAATATATTTGTACTAAAATTTACAAAATAGTGCCTTGAAAAATCAACAACAAATCATGTGGTTTCTTCATTAGTTCACATATTACACAAATTTAAATTCACATAAAGATCATTCTAATTTGGTAATGAGGCAAAACCTCGTGAGATCACAATAAACCTTAGGGGCCATCCATTAATTACGTCACACGCCAAGGGCCTCACCTTGGCGACAGTTGGTGAAAATATGACAAGTGGTTTAAAACTTTATAAACTTATCGAAGAGGTTACACTTCAATAAATGTTTACACCGTATTAAAAAAAACTATTATTCTTATTCATTTCAATGCCTTGGTGTCAGTGGTAGCGTATGTAACTGCTGTGCTTGAGATCTCGGGGTTCAATTCCCGGGTCGAAGCAAATGTTTGTATGATCTGTAATAATTTGTTTCGGAGTTTGGGTGTTTTAGATATAAAATATGTATGTATTTACGAAAAAAGTATGTTTGTATTTATATCAGTTGTCTAGTACCCATAGTGCAAGCTCTGCTTAGTTTGGGACTAGATGGCGTGGTGTTCTAGATGTCCGAAAAAATAAAAAAATGTATTAGTTTAGTCACAGAACCAAAACAAATCATGTGATCCCTTAATGGTTTTCTGTTAGAGTATACTTTGTTCTCTATCCCTGTGGTGACGGAGAGACGTCAGTAAATAGGCAGAAGTTACAACGATTTTTGTGAATGTAGTTCTTAGAAGAGCCTCCTCATAAAAAAGTGTAAAACGTGAGCTTTGGCAAGTCTATCTCCTACTACCTACCTAATGAGCATTGCTACCTTAAATGTATAAAAACTAAGTACCTACCGTAGACACCGAACCTATATAAAAATCACATGCAGAAGTATTCTTGAGAAGATATATTTATATCTTATATTGATACATTTACTAGCCATTAATGTCCAATCATATTATATTGTATCGTATCTAATGACGAAGCTAATAACCTATTAAATTATTAATATAAAATAAAAATATGAGTTCAGTTGCGTATGTTTCTAGAATAACCGACTCGCAGTGGTCTGCATAGATTGAAAACATCTTTCTGTCTGTATAATAAAATCTGTGTGTTTGATAGCGGGTTTTATGATATATCAGGATATAACTAATCCTGTAACATTATATAATAAGGCAAACATTAGATCATAGTGCCTAAAATCTCATAAAAATTCGGTCAAAATCTATCTTTAACTATATTATAGATAATTGTATATATCAATTATAATTATGTACATTATTGAAATTAGGCATTTTTTTCAAAAACAGAATTACATTTTTAGACACTTGAAATTGACTTGAACAGATACAAAATCCAAAGACAATTGTATAAACACCTCATTTCCCGCGAAAATACCGTCGAACGACAATTTTTTTATTTATTTTCTATTAAACAAATGGAATCACCAAACAAAATTGTACTTAAACTCCGAATACGGCACTCACTATAAACAATGACGTCACGTATGTAGGTATTTACAATCTTTGAAATACTTTAAATACTATTAAAAACACAGAGTTCAATCAACTTTAAGGCAAACTGCTGGTAAAATACTGCGACTAGTCATAATAATGTAAGACTAGAGCTAAGTCGTGACGATATACGTAGTTGATAGCCATGTAATGGAATAATGTTAGACGTAGGCAGTAACGCGAGACATAGCGACCGCAGCCCGCGCCAACAGATCGCACAATATAATAACTGACACCGTGTAATGTCTTGCTCCTTCACTTTATTCATTAATCAATATGTACCTTTGATAACCTTTGCGAATAGATGCCGATATTTTGAAAATATAACCTTTTATTGTTTTTTTAAAAACTGAGTATTATCGCTAATACCTGTGCCTTCAAATCTTTAGAACGCCAGTAGTTAAAGAAGTCTCGAGATGGGTTATTCTAGTAATAAAATCCTATACACCGAATTTGAGACTCAACAACTTAGTCACTCAGATACCACTTGTATTGACATATTGTACCGAGAATTAAGTAATAAAAAATATGTATACAATGGAACATAAAACCTCCTACTAAGTAGTACTCCTCAGTTTAGAATTTGAATACTCGCATCTCTTCCTATTTTTCTTGAAAGATGATGGGAAGAGAGCGTGTCATAAGTTTAAGGACATCACACACACACACACACATCACAGGTTTTATGAGAGCCTACCGAAGTGAGTTTACTCTGCCTGATGGAAAGCATGAGCAGAATCCAAGAGTAGTGGTCACCATACTCATTGCAAATGCAGACAATGCAACTGTGGCGACTTCCACTTACAGCGCAACAGCAACATACAATAGCGCCATCTACCGCAGATACACCGAACTACGGAGCAACGTACAACACGAAGAAACTACCAATCCTGAATCGCGCAGTAGAAATTCTCGCGCTGATTACCGTATATACAACATCCCAACATCAACTGTGCAGGCATGATCACCTCGCCTGGTCGGAGGATCCTCCCTTTGTGTTGGAGGGACATGACACCCGTTCCCCCACCAAACAATGCGGCATGGTGAGAGCACATAATCTTTTCTCTCTATTAGGTTCTCATAAAAAAAGAAAATTTACCATTTTAATAAATATTTTTAATAAAATATAACATTCTCAATAAAGTATAACAAAATTGCATTCTTAACCTTACAAGTTGCTACAGTCTGTATATGTACTAACTTGTGAATTAAAACTTGTTTGTGACAAAACACATCAACATAAATGTTGATCGGAAAAGTAATTAAGAGCAATATCACTTAATTACTGTATTAAACATTTGTATAATAAAACTACTACAAATATACAATCTTAAGGCCCTGTATCATCGCTTACAGATAAATTTAGGATACCTTTTCTGACAAATAACTTGATGTGCCTTCCATGTTAATTATGCCAATCCATCTGTCAGGTAAGCTATCCGGAATTTATCTGTAACCGGTGAAATAAAGCTTAAATCTTAAAAAACTATGTAAGAAAACTTAATCCTTAAATGACACTATAACAGTACTTAAGTAACAATCAATTTATTGTCCACATTATAGTTATTTGAATGTTTCATTATTATTTGTATTATTATATATATATTAGTATTTGTTCTTATTTTTTGTTTTTTTTTATTTAGGGGGCAAACGACCAGGTGTATCGCCTGATGGTAAGCGATTATCGCCGACTATGGACACTCGCAACACCAGAGGCGTTACAAGTGCCTTGCCGGCCTTTTAGGAAGGAGTAGGTACGCTCTTTTGTTGAAGGTTTGAAGGCCTTATTGGTCCGGCAACATCGCAGGCGACAGCTCATTCCACAGTTTTGTTGTTCCTTGATCTGTTTATGTTTGTAATATTTTTACTAACCATTGAATTTTAAGTAATATTGTATCTAACAAAATGGATAAAAAGCGGTCTATATAAATGGATTATTATTATTATAACTTGCAACAGCTTATATGCAAGACTGTGTATATTTATTATGTAACCTGACGAAATTATTCTTGCATAAAAAAATAACAAAAAATTACATCTGTTCTTATTTTGACATTGTTATGAAACTGGCTCATTAATTTACGAAAGCAAATAATATATTTTATAAAGTTATGAAATTGGGTCTTATTGTCGTAACGTTTGTATGTTCTTTGTACTTGAAATGATTGAATACAATAATATTAAGTTAGGTTACTGATCTTGATTGATATACTAGACCGTAGCATATTCGATTATTACCAACTTCAAATAACTATACAATTATAATATGTCGTTATGCATCTGCGTGCTATTTACTTGCTAAAACTACGTTTATGACTCTACTCTGCCCGATGGAAAGCATAAACAGAATCCAAGGTGGTCACAATACTCATTGCTCGTGCAGACAATGGCCACCACAGCGGATTAGTGATGCTTCTTCATCATTGGGTCTTCGGTCACGTACTCACCAACGAAACACGACAGCACGAACGCGAATTAGATGTCTTAATTATTATTATGCTGTTGCTACAATCCATTACATACTCTCCATATAGACTATTTATTATGCATTAATTATTGCTTTATTGTTTTACAAAGTGGTCAACACCAAGCGTCTTAAGTAAAATTAAGCTCTAGAAGGTATTTGAAAGTAAATAATAATAATAAAAAAGGGACAGAGGCATATAAAATTTGATACAGTTAATAATAAATAATAATACATATTTCGGACAAACACACAACGCCCTCTAGTCCCAAGCTAAACAGAATTTGTGTTATGGCTACTAAATTGTGTTATGGCTCTGTTTAGCTTGGGACTAGATGACGTCGTTAGATATACGAAATATTTATTATTACTACCTAATATTAGTTATTTTAGTACATATTTCACAATATCCCTCGCACTGATTGCACTTTTTTTTTAAGATAAACTATCGTTAGTTTCCATTGCATCGCAAAAATTGTACCAGGTACATATATATATATTATTTTTTTCTTTTATAAATTTCATCCAATATGTTAATTAAAATGGAATGTCAAAAAGTTCCACTGTGCAAACATTTATTACACTAGTTTAATTTTAATAATCATAACAACAAAAATAAAACGATTTCAAAAACTGGACCAAATTGAAGAATCATCAAAATCGGTTCGGTCGAAAGTTTATTACCTCATAACTTTCGACTCAACCGATTTTGATTATTACCAAACATTAAAAAAAAACAGTCCAATTGAGAACCTCCTCCTTTTTTGAAGTCGGTTAAACATAAGTACTAACGGTTTAAAGATTAGCTTCTCTGAACGACTAGTTACATTCAGTCTGACTTAATATCGAGAATGCCATACATATTTCGCTTGTTATTCTCGAACATTGTAAGTACATAAATGAGTTGTTCTAGAATATCTATGCTTAACAATATGTGTAGATTGACCTGTTCCAAAAAAAAAAAATAAAAACGATTGGAAATAAAAAAAAAAATTAATATCTACCTTCTATAAATGTTGTGTCCGAGGAAATTGTTTAGACAGACACACACAATTATATTTTACTATCTGTTGGCCGCGGCTCCGCCCGCGTTTATGTCGTGTTTTTTCGCGGTCGCGGATATGTGACTGATGCAAAAATTAGATAAAATCAATTCTTGATGCGGATTATATATCATTCTAAAATTTCAGCTCGATCGGTGCAGAACTTTTTGAGTTTTTGAAGCGTACACAAATTTTGATTGATGATAAGTTTACAAAATGTTTCAGTAATTACGTATTATGCGTTCTTAAAACAATTATAATGTACTAACCGATGTGATGTAAGAAAGAATAAAACATAAGAGTTATGACTAAAAAATACATCTAAAACCGTTTGCAGTTTACCATTTTTTAATGCAGTAGTACTCGCAAAATAACAAGAATTTTCTTACTACCTTCAATATAACACGAAACCTTACTCTCTGCTTTTCGGTTAAAGAATGTTGAATTTATTTACACAGATAGAAATATATCGCATCAAATAAACTTAAGATTAAAAAAAATTGCTTATGGTTTATAATAAGAATTATTAGGAGTAAAACAGAATTATACGTTATTTATTTAACTCTTTGACAACTCAGATTAAATAAAAAAGGTAGGTAATGCACGGCCTTTGTTCTTATTGAAGCCAAAAAACTCAGCTACTTCCAAGTGAACACGCACACATATGCAACAAACTACGCTACTACTCGTTAGTATCGTACAAGTTGTTGTGCAGTAAGTTTACCTACAAAATGGCGTCTTGTGCAATTAAATGGTTTTAAAACTGCACAAATGTAACGAAAAATTTTGTAAGAATAACATTTTACACGTAAGTATACACAAAAGACGTACTGGGAAAGTGTTGCCAGGAGTTCGTATTCCTAATAGCCTATAATTGTGGGTAAGTAATTTGTAGGTAAATTCATAGTCAAATAATGAAATAGAGAGTGAGACAAAAGTATTACTTAATTTTTTGAAACGTACTTAATTTTTTACATATTTAACAATAAAAAATTATTGTTAAATGTGTAAAATTTAATTGTACAAATAGATTATTTTGTATATTATCTATTTTAATGCAATTGCACATGACCAGAAATGTACTGGATATCAAAACAAAATCCCGAGAACGAGGAAGACCCCGAATTACATGGATGTCCGTAGTAAATAAGAACCTCAAACCAGCCCAAGTCAACAAAGAGACGACACAGGACCAAGTTGCCTGGCGACGCATGATACGGAGGGCCGACCCCAAATAAAATGGGAAAGGGCCAGGCAAAGAAGAATCTATTTTAATGCAATTTTCAGGGACATTTTTTTTAAAGTGGCAACACTCATTCTTTCACATAGCTTTACTTTTATATTTTACGTGCATTATCTACCTTTTTTTATTTGATCTGAGTTTGTCACTTAGAACAAGATGTAGATATATACCTATTACTAACAATGAAAGTACCTACATTGGATAAAACAATACATTAACAGTCATTTAAGTGGTGAAAATTCCCTAACCTATTTAAAAGGAAATAAAATAGGTTTTAAAGTCTTCTTCAAATGTATTAAACGTATCTCTAAAAAAATTAAAATTTAACCAAAAGATAGTTAAATCGTACTTGTTTCAAATAATTTCGTTCAATTTAAAGTGGTCAATCGTTTCGAATCGATACTTTTGGAATATAGAAAAATCGAATTCGAATCGATTTAAGACAAAACCGTTAAAAAATAAAACGGACTGATTATATTTGTGAACAAAAATATACATTACATTCCGTTAAGTTATAAAGTGACTTGAACTCTGATTCGGATTAAGTCAAGATTATCGACGAATTCATACAGAGATGCCGATTGATTTATTACGGCACCTTTCAATATATTTAAAAATCAAGTCTTTATTTCTAGGGGATGCTACCCTTCGTGTGGTGGTGGTGGGGGGTAGGCTAGATCGAGGTGGTGACCCTGGGCGATAGTCACAGGGCATCGTGTTCGCGCAGCAGGTAGTGCCCGACCAGGCGCTTCTGAATGTCCGTCACCCCTCCGTAGATTTGAGTGCCTCTCGCATCCCTGAGGAGTTACAGAAGAATAGTTACAATTAGCTAGCTTTAGCTAACGTAAAAAAAAATAATAGCTAAACGTAATTAACCTCCGTTAATATTTGTACAAATAACAAGTGGGTATAATAAATTGTAAAAAGTAGAAAGAAATTTAAAACAAAAAATACTAACAATTTTTTTTTGTTTTTTTTTTTTTATATTTAATTTACTGTTAAATTATTTTATTAAACAAGTAATTAATTATTTATTTAAAAAAAAAACCGACTGTTTATTAAATCCAGGTTGTCTTATTGTTTTTTTTTAAATTTTATTTTGATGTACCCAGTGTCACTCTCACGACTGAGATGAATCTATTGACACAATTCACATAAAAATACGACAAGCCGTTTAGGCTCTAGAGCGTGCCAAAAAAAACATAACCTTCCTTTCGCAGTCGGATAAAAATAAGAAATTACAAAAAAATGTATTAAAAATTCCAAATAAAAAAAACATATAAAATAACTACAAAAGTAAACGATTGTATTCATTGGGAATAGCATCCTACACAAAAAATCTAAAATACCTCTTGCTTATAGCTAACAAAGCTGATCACATGATTTAAGAGCCGAATAATAATGTGTTAACTAGAACTAAAGTTCTAGTTAACACATTATTATTCGGCTGCTAGCGTCAGGAACATTGTAAACATACATGAAACGTACACAAAGAACAACCAGACTCAGAATAACAATTTGTAAATCACATGACAAGTGTTTTCCCATGTGGGACATGTGGTTTGAAACCACAACACTTGGCGCAGTAGAAAGAGGCATGGCGACCGCTAAAACCACTAGGCCAATCGTGCAGTCGTGTATAAATATTCTATTAGTCCATCTAGCTGTCAAAGAATATAATAGTTTGAAGCCAGATGGCGTTGTGTGTCAGACGTCTGAAATATTGTATTAATATAATGACCTGTAGTGCCGTTCGGCGTCATAGTTGGTGGAGAGTCCCCGCCCGCCCAGGATCTGCACGCAGTGGTCTGCTACTGCGGCGGCGTTCCTCCCGGCGATGTACTTGGCCATGGCGCTGTTCTTGGTGCTCACGTCGGTGGCCGCGCGGTACGTGGCCAGCCGAGCCGTCTCCACTAAGATGCACATGTCTGTTAACCGATCCTGGAACAATGATAACGAATTTTCAAGTTATGAAATAGGCCTGATGGTAAGCGATTACCGCCGCCCATGGACACCCGCAACACCAGTGGCGTTACAAGTGCGTTGCCGGCCTTTAGGGGATGGGAAGAGGGATAGGGGAGGGCTTGAGATGGCTCACCGGTATCCTCATTCACTCGGTGAAATACAGCGCAAGCGCAATTTTACACCGGTTTTCATGGTATCACTACGATCGAGCCGGCCCATTCATACCGAAGCAACATGGCCACTCGCGATATCCTAGGTAAAATATAACACGGAATAAAGTCTGCTCGTTTGCACTCTAGTCACTGCTGTTAATCCTGGTGTACAGGAGTTGCAGTGTTAGACATGTGGCCGAGAGTAGTCATAGAAGGGATAATTCAATATTAAATGAATGTATCATTGAAACGTACCTTAACAGACGGCAGTCTTGTCAGCGACTTTCCAAAAGCAACTCTTTCTTTGGCGTAGTTAATTGCTGTGTCGAGGGCGGACTGAGCGATACCTGAATAACATCAATCACTGTTAACAAGATTTATCCATATCTTTAAAAAAATAACACTGAATATTGACGATAATTTAAACGTGGCAACACCCGATGATTTAAAAAAATATGATCTATAATCTATGCTAATGATCGTTCTCTATCCCATTTCTGGTTATACAAGCGTTTAAAAACATATGTATTTTAAGATACACACACATTTATATATCTGAAATTGGTTTTTAAAATGAAAGACTTGTTTGTGAAAAAAAAAAGGAGAGTATTTGTACGTGTTGTCCTAGAGCGATCGTGCCAGTCGAGCCGCGAACCCAACCCTTCATGTTGCGTAGTTATATATCTGCTAATTGGCGAGAGAACTTTCATATATCAAGACAAGATTAACAGTTACTCCGTAGTTCGGGATATCGTCGGTAGATGGCACTGTAATTTTTTTTTTAATTAACAAATGGCAGATGTAGTTTATAAACATTCTTCATGAAGGTGTCAGGCCCATTAAAGTTAGTATTTTTTTTTAAAGTTATTTGATATATGAATTTATAAATATACATGTCTTACCAACAGCGTGCGCGGCAATTCCAATCCGACCCTGGTCTAACTGTTCCATGGCGATTTTGAAGCCAGTCCCCTCCTCACCAACCATGTAGCTCCTCGGGATCCGAACATCTTCCAAGGTCACAGGACATGACGTCACGGCCCTAGGAGAATAGCTTCACTTCTATTTTATAAGCTCCTTTTGTTTGGTGGGTAATTTTCTATGCCATTTCTATTGAATAGTGTACCTACTCTATTAGTTTAGTTCAGAGGCGGTAATCCCTCCGGACTACCCGCTGGTGGTTATGTCGGACTCGAACCGACCAAAAACCGCACGCATCTCTAGTAACCGAGAAACCAGGTGCACCCTAGAAATACTTCCGAGGCCCTAGTTCGAGATTTTTCACAACTAGACAACTCGACTCTTGACAGCGAGTGCGTTTAGCGATTGTGATTGGTGGAGATTTTAGCAGAGGGCAATCGAACCTATGTCTTATTTTATAACCTTACAAGCTGAACCCCGCGGTGCTACCCGCGGTACGACAATAACCGCGGGCAACGCCGTGAGGCGAAGCTAGTATCTTTATAAATTGTAGCCTATGTGCTATTCTGATGTATAAGCTACATAATTGTAAAGTTTCATCAAAATCCATTCAGTAGTTTTTGCGTGAAAGAGCAACAAACATACATACTCACAAACTTTCTCGTTTATTAATATTAGTTGGGTTTCAAATGGATTAATGGTGCCAATAATTGGCAGTAATTTTATGTCAAATGAACGGTGTTATGCAGAAATATTAATTCGCTCGCTCACTGCTGAACGTAAGAATATGTTATATTATATGTACAACCATTTTTCAATAGACAATTTGAAACAAAAACAAGAATATTAATCTGTGTTGTGTTACCCATAAGGCCTTTACTTAGTTTTCTGTTGGTATAATTTTTTTTTTTAAATTTCTGAACGATTTATTTACGAAAGTCATACTACTGAAGACAAAATCTGACTAAATAGGGGTCAATTTAAACATGCTTAGAGTGGGTCCAAATGATTGTTGACAGTCTCGGACACGAAATATAGATGCCCACATCCATATACAAATTGTTACAGCTATTTTCGTGATTCGTGTTTATATTTGTCAAACTTTTTTTTTTTTTAAACGTCAACTCCCGCATTAGGAATATATGTATATTGTCGCGGGGGACCTTACAAACATACACGTAACGGACACAAAGAACACCCAGACTCAGGTCAACACTTTGTGGATCACACAAAGTGATGTCCCACGTGGGATTTGAACCCACGACACTTGGCGCAGTAGCAAACGGCGTAGTGACCGCTTAAACCACTAGGCCAACCGTGCAGTCAACTGTCCAGAGCCAAAAGTTTTTTTTAATTTTCGTCTTTTTAATAATCATCCCTTCACCTTGTTAATACTTTACCACCTTATTTGACTACTTTCAATACTCATGACCCCTCACAATCAACTCAATATAATGAGAATGCATGCAGTGTTAATATAAAATATCAAAATATTTCCATAACATACCTTACACTCATGATTTTTTCTTTGTTTCCTTTGAACAAGCCATCTGTATCAGTAGGTACAAGGAAACCTAAAAAAAAATATTTACATAATATACTACTTTAGCATACTAAACACATAATCTGTGTATGTTGTGTCAATGCTGCGTTATGGCTTAGTAATGTGGGCCCAAAATACTGAAGTGGGTTGAGCATTCATTTGTATACTGCAAATGGACGAATCTATACTAATATTATAAAGCTGAAGAGTTTGTTTGAATGCGCTAATCTCAGGAAACGATAGTCCGATTTGAAAAATTCTTTCAGTGTTGGATAGTCCATTGATCAAGGAAGGCTATAGGCTATATATCATCACGCTAATACTAATAGGAGAGGAGCCCCAATGAATAATGTTGAAAAAACGGGGGAAAATTATTACGCTACGGGCAATAGTAGGCGTAAATGAGGTTGCGAGGGTCAGCTAGTCATTTATATAATAATAAATAAATAAAATAAATATTTCGGACATCTAACACACAACGCCATCTAGTCCCAAGCTAAGCAGAGCTTGTGTTATGGGTACTAGACAACTGATATAAATACATATATACTTTTTTTTGTAAATACATGCATATTATACATAGAAAATACCCAAACTCCGAAACAAATATATGTAAATTACACAAACATTTGGTCCGACCCAGGATTTGAACCCGAGACCTCAAGCACAGCAGTCGCATTCATTACCACTGCGCCACCGAGGCAGTAATCATATACATGCTTTAAGAACCTTGGTTTGTTACCATTACCTTCCTTTTACGAAACTTGCATGTTCATTAGAAAGAACTTAAATTTATTTACCACCGCAATTGATAGAAATCAAAGCAATCGGAGCTCCATGTAGATTAATATTATATATGAGATCCCCCGATCAACTTAATACTACAAAAACAACTAAACAATTGTGCGTTCACATCTATAATAAATGTTCATTAGTATTTAGTCCGTGAAGTTATGGATCATGTCCATTTCAAAACATTTAAAAATAAACTTACATGCTATTCCTTTGTGCTTCAGTTCAGGGTTAATGGTTGCAAAAACTGCAATAGCTGAACCTTCAACAGCTGAAGTGACCCAGCTCTTTTTACCGTTCAGTACCCAGTGATCGCCGTCTAGTGTCGCTCTAGTCCTGATGCTAGCTACATCTGTGCCGGCGCCTGAAAATAACCCTTACGGCTATATACTTTGAACACTAAATTGAAGTGGGCGTTATGCGAACGCGAAATAGTCAAACGATTAATAAGTCAGAGACGAGAAAGTCTCTTTTCTGGTATCCTTTTGAGTCTGCCAAAGTCACTATATTCTGTGTGATGTCAAGCATGAGCAGAAACTAACAGTAATGGTCACCACACTCAAAGCGAATACAGACCTGTAACAAGGCAGCATGGTGACCCATTAAAAGGCTATCGTCATCATATCTTTAGAATATAAACTCTACAAGAGCGTTGAAGGTCATCTAGCTTGTATTAGTTATATGTATTTCTATTTAAAAGTAACATATTTCCATTTATATTATTAGTTTAAGAGATAAGATAAAATCGAATCTGATATAACGGTCTGACAGTCAAATATTTTCATTTGAAGAAGCTTATACGTCCAACTGAATATCACGTGGAAGCCGAAGCTCGACCGGAATGATACTACGGCCTCAAAGAAAACCGGTGTGAAATAGCGCCTGTGCTGTGTTTCACTGAGTGAGTGAGAATACCGAAGGCACATACCCCATCCCCCTTCCCAATCCCCCAAAAGCCGGCCACGCACTTGTGACGCCTCTAGTGTTGTGGCTGTCCATGGGCGGCGGTAATCGCTCACCATCAGACGTCAGGTACTTTGCCACATATGCCATAAAAAAGACCGACAACTGGTCAGCGTTGTGCTGTAGGCATAAACCTCCTTGCTAAGATGAGGACTGTGTGTAGCAGTGGACTATTGTAGGATTTTAGTGATGAAGAAGATTACGTACTTACAGACAAACCTATTATCATCAGGTTATAGTTTAGTTAGTATTATTTGATGTTAGTAGAACATATATACCTGGTTCACTCAAACCGAAGCATCCGATAGAACCTCGCATAAAATCATTCAAGAACAACTTCTTCTGCTCTGGTGTCCCTCTCTCGTTCACCAGGTTGACGTATAAGAAGTTGTGGATGGAAAGTATCATGCCAGTGCTGGCACAGCCCCGGGAGATCTCCTCGACAGCAATAGCTAAGGAAAGATAATCCAAGCCAAGACCGCCATTTTTTTCAGACACGCAAGCTCCCATCAGACCTAAGTCCGTCAGTTTCTGTATCTGAAATAGAAAATGTAACAGTAAGTATTTAATCTGGAAATGTAATTGGATAAGTGGAGTGGTTGAGAACAACTAAAAATAAATTGCAATTAAATCTAGTTCTGTGTTTTCATACATAAAGTGTGTTTGATAAGAACCTGAATTTTGGAACACAATTTACAAAAATAAATATTAGGCTATATAGAATAATCCTTTGCCTAAAATGCATTGTAAAAAACATAAGTTTTCCCTCCAGTTTTTCTTGTTAAAAATATTATTTTTTTACATTGAGTGCCGCGTACGCTTCCCGCTTTGAAGCTGTGTTTCTCTGTACTCATCCGAAAGGACCCAAAATGTTCTGCGACCAAGTCACCTATTATATGACTAAGTCCAAGGCCTTCGTGAGCAAGGGGGTGAAGAGATATTCACAAAAAAAACGTCGATGGCTTACCAGATCGTGACAAATAAAAAAAAACGTTTGTCCGACCGATTACTCGACTCGAATTTGGACTACGACTGACAATAAACTGTACGGAACCGTAAAACATTCTTTAACGGTGCATGTTTGTGGATGCTACTCAAAAAAGGTATTCGGAAATTTGCACTTGGTACTTTGGATGCTGAGAAAATGACGAAAATTTACGAAAAAGCATTAAAGCCGTCGGCTAAGAAGATGTTTCAAGACCAAAATGATTTCTGAATTATGCAAGAGGATGATGATCCTAAACACCGAAGTCGGCTATGCACCACTTGGAAAGCAGAACATGGTATTAACGTGTTGAATTGACCCTCATAGTCCCCTGATGTCAATCCAATTGAAACTGTTTAGGCGTGGGTGAAGCTTAAACTAAAGGCAAAAAATGTAGTGACCATGCTGACCTTAATAGTGAACTGAAGTCAGCTATGCTGAAAAATTGGCGAAAAGTATGCCACGAAGATGCCACGTGATTATGGTCAATAATGGAGATGTGACGCCGTATGAATATAAAGCATCAAACAGCAATAAAATACTTAATTGATTACAATTTATCATTTGAGATTTCAAAGAATTTCATAAAATTTTCCCAGTCACGCTCTTTTCGTACACAGTTTAACTAGCTGACCTAGCAAACGTTGTTTTTTCATAAAACTAAAATTTTGGGGTCGGTCACCATCCATATTAGATAATAATATTTTTGGACCTCTTACACACAACGTCCTCTTGTCCCAAACTAAGCAGAGCTTGTACGAGTATCATGAGTATTAAACAACTGATCTAAATACTTAAATACTTTTTTTTGTAAATACATAAACATTTAGTCTGACCCGAAAATCGAACCCCAGACCTAAAGCACAGCAGTCGCATACACTACCACTACGCCACCGTGGCAATCTGGGTGATATTGAAGTAATAATAATAATCGCTTTTTTGTACACCAGATTACTCACAAAGGTAACTTAAAGCTAAGAGGTACACTTGGCGACCTTATCGCCCGAAGCCAATCTCTTACAGGCAACCATTATGAAGTATGTTTTTCGGAGGAAGTATTGAATTTTCGTGTGGTTATGGATTAAGAATATGGAGAGCCACCATCCATATTCATCGCGTGGGTATTGTAACAGCCGATTAAAGAAGCAATCCACGCAGATCAACAGCAGTAAAGAGAGAACGATTTTTTTTTTCTTTTATTATATAGGGGGCAAACGACCAGACGTATCGCCTACACCACCCGCAACACCAGAGGCGTTACAAGTGCGTTGCTCTTGTTACGCTTGTTGTGTTTTTTTTTTTTTACCTGGGGGGATACCCTCGGGCCGTCACCCCGTCGGGGTTTGCGGCGGGGCGGTGTGTCGGCATCGAACTAAAGCCACACGGTGTGCCACTCTGCGCCTGAGAAGGGAAGGGTCTGGGAACTGCAGTTATTAACACGACCGGACCCATGTAAAACAAATCCTATAGCAACCCATCTGACCAGCGTGATATTGTAGGCCAAAGCCTCATTTTAAAGAGAGCCCTATGTCTATCAGTGGTCTACTAAGAACTAATGCTTATACATAATTGAATTTTAAGTAGGTTACAAGTTTAAAAATACGAGTATTACTCGCTACGAAACGTATTCTTACAAGTGCAGTAACATTGATATAAAAACTATTGAAGTGCCAATAAATATCGATCCCATATTGGCATCTATACTGATATATAAATCTGAAGAGTTTGTTTGCTTGAACGCGCGTGGCCGCTGCAAACGACCCGGGAAGGTGACACCGCATTGCGGCCGGGGATGTCGTCTTGGGCGGGTCGTTGTTCCGCCTCTTACTGCCTAAAACGGTGTGAGGCGTGACAGCGTACCGCCCTGGGGGTGACACAGGTCACAGTCATAGGGTACGGCAGAGGGGACTCCAGAAGCCGCCGATGTGTTCCTGGAGCTCCCCTTGACTGCCGAGGTAGGCTGCCGCGGGGTTTAGTGGGTAGACCGGTCTTCCGGGAGTCACACACACGCCTTTCGTCTCCCCATAGGCTATATATCATCACGCTAAGGCCAATAGGAGCGGAGCACCAATGGAGAATGTTACAAAAACGGGGGAAAATTATTACGCTACGGGCAATAGGAGACGTAAATGAGGTTGCCTCGCCGCGTTGGTCAGCTACTAGAAGATAAAACGCATTTTGACAGAGTTCTTACTGCGACAGATAAGCGTTACCATAATATATTTGCAGGTTTAATGGTGATATGGGGAATTATTTATTGACAGATAGCAACAACATATGCTATATTAAAGATAACTTTTATCATACTGTGTTATACAATTTATTTTTCAATATTATCAATATCGGGTATAATAAATTTATAACAATGTTGTTATAATATGACCTATCCTTCTGAAAAATTGCAATCACTGAAGTTTGTATGTTATACTACTCTTCCCTTTTCCGCTTATTCTCTACTAGCTGACCCACGCAACCTCGTTTGCGTCTTCTATTGCCCATAGCGTGAACATTTCTCCCAGTTTTTGAAAGATTATTCATTGGTGCTCCGCTCCTATTAGTATTAGCGTGATGATATGTAGCCTATAGCCTTCCTCGATAAATGGACTATCCAACACTGAAATAATTTTTCAAATCGGACCAACGGTTCCTGAGATTAACGCGTCTAAACAAAGAAACAAACAAACTCATCAGCTGTATAATATCAGTATAGATTTCTGATTCCCAAGATTCTCATTAAACTTCATCTTCTGTCTTTCCAAGATGTAAGATCTGTAAAGTTCTAAACTATATCCGAGCTTCTTTTAATAAAGATTTTAGAAATCGTAAAATCACTGAAGTACGTCTACCTTCTCTTTTAAAAATAGACACCAAAAAGGAGATAGTCATCCAATGCGTTTTCTGGCCTGAAGCTTCTAAAGGGATTTCAAAACCTTCTTTGCAGTTAAGGACGATCACATTAAAATCTCACTAGACCGTCATAGTGTGGGTGAATATGCCGCATTGTCCGCCTTTACAATGAGGATAGTGAGTACCACTCTTGGATCCTACTCATGCCTTCAATTAGATTTTAGAAATTGATAAATTATATAAGTATTTCCCTTTACCTAATGTCAGTTCACTAAAAACTTTAATTTACAATGAATACCCAAAGCCGAGGTCGTCTATATAATTAACAGTGCAATACATATTCATTATTCTACTTGGTTTAATTTAAAAGCAGTTGTTTCGTAATCGGCACTTGGGTTAGACGGAGTTATGAAATTATCGGTATACGAGTATGATCAAAATAAACTGTACTCTGTTTGGGTTTCTTTGGGGATGGGGGAAGGGGGACTCTAGGCAAACAGCTGCATAATTTCATTTTCACGCTTTCATTTTATTTGAAAACTATATGCACACGTGTACAACGGCGGGCTTAATGCCCAAGGCATTCTCTACCAGCCAACCTTTGGGAGATGTGGAATGTTTGTGAGGTAGGTGCATTGTGGTGAAAGTCAAAGGTCATAATTGCATATGGAACTGACATATGCCTACTAACATAATACAATTAACTGCCTCGGTGGCGCAGTGGTAGTGAATGCGACTGCTGTACTTGAGGTCTCGGGTTCAAATCCTGAGTCGGACCAAGTGTTTGTGTTATCTACAAATATTTGTTTCGGAGTTTGGGTGTTTTATATATATAATATGTATGTATTTACAAAAAAAGTATATATGTAATCATATCAGTTGTCTAGTACCCATAACACAAGCTCTGCTTAACTTGGGTCTAGATGGCGTTGGGTAAAAAAAAAAAAAATAATAAAAAAAAAAATTACACATATACATTGGGCAGCATTCACCAACGAAACACGACAGCACGAAACCCGCTGTGCAAAACTTGCTCAGAAATGATATAGGTAGGTACTTATTTTATCTAAAGGTTAAGTTACTGATTTGCTTTCAAATATTTCTATCGTCATATCTACGTGATGGTTATATACTTAAAGCATCCTCCTAATATAGAAGCAATACTGTTAACAATAACAAAACACTGTTTTATCTCGTCCACTCGAGATAAATTATAGCGTTGTAAGCTGGTTAACTGATAATGAGAACAATAAATAGTTACGTCATATATTTTTCCTTATCTTGAGCTAAAAGATTAGGTTTTAAAACCAATATTTTTTGGAGATATTTTTATACTAACGTCCCAGCCTGGCTTCACAATAAAGTGTATGAAATTTTAGAATTTCCTCCACTATAATATGCATGTTTTACATTTCCCTCTATTGCTATAAGCTGCATTAAAACCCGTCAAGTAGTTTAAAAGATTAAAGCGAACAGACAGCGAAAACGACTTCGTTTTATTATGTTCTCCTAGCCGATAACGGCGGCCAGTCTCAACGGACCAGCCACCTACGCAGGGGATATTATATTGTGCGTAAACACAGGTGCACTCTCTGTTCCCTCTCTCTCATAATCCGATGGGACGGCTAACCGACACGATCGGCGAGAGATCAGACGCAGGACCGACAGCTTTACCTGATCTTCGAGGCACGGTGGGTTCAGACCTCTACTTCCAAACTCCAAGCTGTTATTAAGTATTCCTATAATCAGAAAACCTCAGTAATACTTTTTGGCCAGACCCGGGATTCGAACCCGAGGCCTCTCAATTGGCAGTGCATATACGTGAACCACAAGACCAACGAGGCTGACCTCAGTGCCAGATATTGGCAAAGGGTTAAGGTTTTGCAAAATTATACTAAAATTCGAAAAGAAAATGGAAGTTGTAAGTTAAGTAAGTAGGAATATTTGAAAATATTTAAAAAAGTTTTTTGTTTGGTAATTGGAATTTGGGCATAAAATAAGCAATGTACTTGAAAGTTACATTATTATAATAACAAATTAATTTAATGACGTACGTACCTACGTATAAATATTTACATAGAAGTGAGCGCCATTAATTTTATTATATGCTGTTTGTAATAGTTCAATATATTGCAAAAATGTTATTGATTACGATGTAAATAATTTGATAAAATATACGAAACTAACTTGTGCCCGCGGCTCCGCTAACGTGTATGTCGGTTATTGCGGTAAAGAGCTGCCTATGTCCTTTCTCTAAGCTAAAATTTAAGCAGCGGTTTAGGCGCGATAGCGACAAACAGATTTTGTAGAATCTATGATTTGTATAGATTAGCATAGATAGACGATTAGCATGTCTATGCTAATCTATAGAAATCTTATATAGACAAGACAAGACTGTCGCACAAGAGTAAGGATTTTAGAAGGCGAAATCAAAGGAATGTAATATCTACAATAGTTATTACCTTCCAATAAAAAAAAAAAATATAGTAGTTCTTTTAGCAAAAACTAGCTCGTCGTATGCAGTCGCCTTGGGAGCGTATGCGATTGCTGTGCTTCAAGTCTCGGGTTGGATTCCCGGGTCGGGCCAAATGTTTGTATGATCTGCAAATATGTGTTTCGGAGTTTGGGTATTTTCTATGTATAATATGACACATATTTACAAAAAAAGTACGTAAGTTTTCTATTAGTCAATCTAGCTATCATAATACAAACACTGCTTAGTTTGAATATACAGGGTCTGTCGTAAATAATGGATAAGTCGTAAACTGGAGTTGGTCCGGCTATGAGACTATTAGAAAATCGTATCTTTTTGCCAGGATTTCTAACCGTATGGAAATGGCGTAGACTTTTATGTTTTTTTATAAATTTCGCTACTCTTTGCATTCATTCCGTTGCCATTTCGTTAAATTTAGGTATTTCTGTGTCATTTTTTTTGTATTATAGTCTTGAAGATGTGTATTATTTAGTTTTAGTACTGTTTTAGGCGTTTTTAACGTTGGTCATTTTCAAAATTGTCATTTTAAGATTTTTTATGTTTTTGTTTTACTTAGGGTCAACTTTTGATCATTTACTGTGTAAAAAAAAAGTACGGCGCTATAGCTGCCCATGATCTTAATAAATTATCTAGTATGTGTAGATTCTAAAAAGGTATAACAATGCATACTTCACAAGTAATATTAAGCTACATGAGCGAGATCAATATCAAGGTGAGAAAATATTTTTTTCATGTAATGTTGTAAATGGTTATAAAACTTCGTCATAATGATTTATTTCTGCCAAGATTCTTTACACAAACACTATGGGGTCACTATTAAGGATATTCAAAAGAAAACTAGGTTGTTTTAGTACGTAAAAATATTTATTCAACAACTTAAACTAAATGTTCGAAGTGTCCTCCGCCGGCAGCTATGCACGCTCTACATCGCCTAATAAACGATCGCTTAATCCGGCGCACATAACCGGCTTCTTCAATTTTTCTCGCTGCTACTTGAATGCGCGCACGCAACTCTTCTACAGAACTTATTGTTTCACTGTATACTTTTTCTTTTATACAGCCCCAGTAAAAGAAGTCCAAGGGGTTCAGGTCTGGCGAACGTGGAGGCCATAAAATTGGCCCCAATCGCCCTATCCATCTATCTGGATAAGTATTATTTAAATGTTCCCTGACACGAACAGCGTAATGTGCTGGACACCCATCATTTTGTAGCCACATCTCATTTCTTATCTCTTGTGGGACGTCTTGCAGTAAACTAGGTAAAGTATTTGCTAAAAAATTCAAATACATATCCGCATTTAATATTGCCGGCAATTCGAATGGACCAATGATTTTGCCATTAATAATGCCAGTCCATAAATTAATTTTAAATTGATATTGCGATCGGTCTTCTCGGATAAGTCTTGGGTTTTCGAGTTGCCAGCTGTGTATGTTGTGAAGATTCAAAAAACCATCTTTTCGACACGTTGACTCGTCACTCCATAAAATTTTATTAAAAAAACTTTGGTCTTCCCTCATCTTTCGCAGCATTATGCGACAAAATGTTATTCTCGCAGCAGCGTCCCTTGGCATTAATGTTTGGACCCTTTGATAATGATAGGGATATAATTCATGCCTTTTTAAAATCCTGTGTACAGATTTTTGAGGTATACCGGTGCGCCTTGAAATTACACTTATGGACGTACCAGGGTCTTCTGCAACTATTTCCAGTACTTCGGCTGCACTGTGGCGTTGTGGTCGTCCTTCACTCGCCCCGCCTACGCCGGTCCCAGGAAATCGTCCTTCCAAAAATGTGTTGTGCACTCTTATGAAGACACGATAGTCAGGATGCCGGGCATTTGGATATTTTTCCCGATAAACTCTAGCAGCTCTATTGGCGTTGCCATCACATAAACCATAAATGTAATGCATGTTTACGTATTCGGCCGGCGTGTATTGTTGAGGCATGATATACAAAATTTTCCAAAATAACACGTGCAATCGATAGCACAACACGATGCCCATAAATGAGAGCTGAGTTGTCAATATCACCAGGTTAACAAGTCCAAATCACAAAGAAAATCTAAGTCCGATATTAGAAAGCAGTAACAAATTGACGACAGTAATGAAAACGAGAGCACATGCGATGGTCAAAATCACACTGAGAGATGTATCAGGAGTGCGCCCTAGCTAAACGCATGCTAACCTTTTCACACATCGTGAGTGTGAAAGGGACGGTGCATCATGCAGTGTGCCTAGTAACAATGTCCTTTTCACGCGGGGAGACCCTTTGTATTGCTGTCTTTGTTCATTTTTTTACCTGATGATCCTTTTTACGAATAAACTTGTAACATGTTTGTCGCATGTAACTATTAGAGCACATCAATTTTAAAATTAAACACCTTTATGAAATGAGGAGGCATGAAATTTTTTTGACAAAAAACTACCTAGTTTTCTTTGAATATCCTTAATAGTGGCCCCATAGTGTTTGTGTAAAGAATCTTGGCAGAAATAAATCATTCTGACGAAGTTTTATAACCATTTACAACATTACATGAAAAAAATATTTTCTCACCTTGATATTGATCTCGCTCATGTAGCTTAATATTACTTGTGAAGTATGCATTGTTATACCTTTTTAGAATCTACACATACTAGATAATTTATTAAGATCATGGGCAGCTATAGCGCCGTACTTTTTTTTTACACAGTAAATGATCAAAAGTTGACCCTAAGTAAAACAAAAACATAAAAAATCTTAAAATGACAATTTTGAAAATGACCAACGTTAAAAACGCCTAAAACAGTACTAAAACTAAATAATACACATCTTCAAAACTATAATACAAAAAAAATGACACAGAAATACCTAAATTTAACGAAATGGCAACGGAATGAATGCAAAGAGTAGCGAAATTTATAAAAAAACATAAAAGTCTACGCCATTTCCATACGGTTAGAAACCCTGGCAAAAAGATACGATTTTCTAATAGTCTCATAGCCGGACCAACTCCAGTTTACGACTTATCCATTATTTACGACAGACCCTGTAGATGGCGTTGTGTGAGAAATATCCGAAATATTTATTATGTATTTTAAATTGTGTAAGAATTCTGACTGAATCTATTCAAATCTTGACAAAAAATTCGATAGGCGTTAGTGATGTTGGAATAATCAATGTTCCAATTACCGGTATACAGCTAAGACTAGACCCTTACAAATGAGGAATAATGCAGGATAAACAAATTAATCACATATATGAATAGTTGTACTTACATATTTAAATGGGAACAGTGCCTCAGAGTCAAGCTTAGCTGCGTTAGGTTTCAGATGCTCATTGGCAAAGTTTCTGGTCAACTCTTGTACAGCTGTTTGTTGTTCTGTCAGCTGACTTGTAAATGTGCGACATTGCAATGACAATGCTTTTAGAGTTTGCAGCGAAGAAACTGAAAAGAGACATTGTGTTAGTACTTAATGACTCCAACAAAATAAATAGTATCCAGTTTCTATATATAAGTTTTTTGAACAGTAATCAGGCGTGCACACAGTATGGTATATGTACATGTCAATACACCTGCATATACTTTCACCCATCCTTTCAGTCTAACTTTGTGGCTAGAAATAGGCAATTATATTCTAGCTAGGTATATATTTAAATACCAGTTTCTGTTTAGATGTACTTGCAATATGTCAGGAGATATTTATTTATTATTTATAAAATTAAACAGGAAAGTGACTCAGTTTCAAAAAGGTTTATATATAGTCCATTAGTTTAGATAGTGTTGCTGCACTCGCACTCAATTGTATTTATTGTTGTGAAATACGAATATAGTAATTCATACAATGATGTAAACTAACAAATCATATTTGCTTTTGGGTGTACGCCGCCGGGCACTTTGATTTGTGGCGGCAGATTATCTAAGCGAATGGACTATACCATACTACATATTGCTGCTAAAAGTGCAAACCTACATAAATGTAACTTTAAATAAGAGAATTATTTAAACATATTATCTTAAAAAAAAATTGGTGCCTTAAGAAGTTCTGGATTTCCTAAACTTATGAAAATTTTTATAATTGCAAATATTCTGAATATTTGCAATTAAAAAAAATACAATATTTTGTCTTTTCTTATATTTAAAGTATACTTCAGTTTATATAAACAAAAATGAAAAATTTTCAAGTCATTTCAAACACATTGGAAACAAAATTTATTATATAGAAGAAATATAGATATATAGCAGATCAAAAGGTTTAAGGAGAGTTGTTCAACTGTGCACAGGCTGTTGACGAAATTGAGTGTATGAAAGTGGAAATAAGGTGTTTAAGAAGAATGGAAAAGAAAACTCATTGCACCAAACTCAAATAAGTTTCAATGGGAATTCAAATTATAATAAACTAGCTTTTGTTCGCGGCTACGCCCGCGTACATGTCGGTTATCGCTATTAAAAGTTGCCTATGTCCTTCTTCAGGAATCAAAGTATCTCCATGTCAAACTGCATTGAAATCTGTGCAGTGGTTTAGCCGTGAAAGTGAGACAGACAGAGTTACTTTCGCATTTGTAATATTAGTAAGGATTACAACCAATTTTAAGACCTTTACATTCTTAACAAAAAGCTGTATTAGTAGAAAAAAAAAACAAGTTTGTGAGAAAATTTATTTAATCAGTTTTAGTTTTAATTTAGTAAAAGAATGTGGGTTAATCTCTTAAGTAATCAAGTAATTAAATAACCAGTCACTCAGCGATTTTTTATCTCATCTAATATAATCTTTTTGTATTAATTTTGATAAATTTTAGGTGTACGTCGTAAGTTTAACTTACCACTTAACTTGGAGTACTTAAGAAGAGCGCCCGTAGCCATTTTCAGGTTAAATAATTAATGAATTATATATCAGTAGAAAAAAGCAAAATCGTAATAAAATTCACTTGACACTCGAATTGTGATATATTTTGTAATGATAAGCAAACAGCAAGGTCACGCGAACATAAGGAGTTACCTCCAAAAAACCGGTCACTGCAAGAGTGTCACATTTGTCAATTTTGGCTACTGTAGCAGTACAGAATGAGTTTATTATATATTTGAAGAAGCAAATAGATAAACAGAGATCGATGAATTATTATTGTTGATTTTTTGTTAAAGTTTGTACAAACACAAATTGACAAAAACACAATGATAATGATATGCAAATTTAGACTATATTTTTAAGGCGTTAAAGTCTGTAACATTAAATCAACTGCTGAGACAATGATAGCTAATGTTACCAATGTTTGAACGTTTGATATTTGACGTACGGAATTCTCTGAAGTTTAACAGCTTGGATAAACTACCTGTAGAGCTAGTAAGAATGTCAAAAAAAAAAATAGTAATTTTCACGGCACCATCCAGTCACCTGTCAGCAGATGAATGGGGGAATTGGGATGGTCTGTGCTTTTTGGCCTTAAGCAGTGAACGGCTAAAGTAGTTTGTAATTTGTTATTAACACGACCGGACTCCTCCCAGCCTTCCATTACTAATCCTGTTTCAACCCAACAGAACCACAAAGTACATTATACAGATTAATCACCAAAAGTTGACCACAGATTGTAACAAATTACTGTATTGGATTAATTGGATTTGACATTTGTATACTTGTCAAAACACTTAGAAGCATAACATTGCAAAATATTACATACGTTTTCGAGGAAAAATTGATTATAATATAACTCATTAGCCAGTAGAACAGTTATTACCTAGTTTTAGTTGTAAAGTATTTTTTTCGGAGGACAGAACGTGTATTACTCATTAAAACAAAATAATAATTTGTTAGGGCCATGGCTTCGTTATTAGATCAGTACGAGCAGGCCTCACAAAGCTCGCAGCGGCCCAAACCTGTAACGGAACCGATGGTGTCCTCAGGATACATAAATATGCAACTAGAAGACTATACCCCTATGTTTTCAAAGAAGAGAATGATGCTGAAGAATCTAACAGGAGTGATAACTCACGCCGCTGTAGCCAATGATTCCATAGTACTGGCTATGCATAAAGAAGACGAGAAAAAGAAATTATTTCGCCTTGATCTGAAGAACAGTAACGACCATGGAGAAGGTATAACTTTTTATTGCTGCCAACTTCACTACCTAGTTCTTATTTGGTGTAAAGAGACGCAAGTCTTATATTATAATATGATGAAGCACCAAGCAATATGATTTTAATGTTTTTTTTATATCTTATAGTTGTTATGGAACTTGCCAGCTTTTCATACATTCTTATGTTTCAATTTACAACTAATAAATATCAATGTTGTGTGTACCTGTAATGGGCATGCATACTGGATAATATTTTTGTAAAATATTTTTAAAAGTGTGTCATATGTGTGCTGTGTTATTTATATGGTATACCATTCCATATAAATAAATTGAAATGTTTTGATGTGCTTGTTTATTTCTCTTGCTGTCATGCAATTGATGTGTGCAATAAAAACGTAGGGATGGGTCGCCTTTATATTTCAACCAATAATAATATCTTATTTCTACACATTTCAGAAATTGAATACATGTCATATGTTCAACCAAATTCCAAACTAAATGCTGTGTTCCTTGATCCACTCGGATGTCACTTGTTGATGGCATTTGTTCCTAGAAGCAAAGACACGCCTGGCTATCCTGAATTGATATATTTACACCAGAATAGTAAGAAGTTCAAACAGGTGACAAAGTCCAAGAACTTAGAAGTGACTGAGGTGGGATGGAATTGGGATAACACATCTCGCGTGTCAACTGGCCCTATCCTGCTGGGGACATCACAGGGTCATTTGTTTGAGACTGAGTTGGAGACGGACAGTGATAAGATGTACACTGCCAGTAATCAGTACTGGAGAGAGGTAAATTTTAATTTCATTTACGTGTTTGTCCCTAAAATTTTTCTGTAATACTAGTTTTGGCAAATGAATAAAACATAGGTCAGCCTATATTTAAATATAGGCTGACCTATGTTTTAATTAATTTTTATTACCTTTGTGGAATTTATATTTTATTACTGACAATGTTGTGTACTTCTAGTTAACAAAAAACTAAAATATTTTTTAGAATCATTTAGAGTATTACTGTTTTAATACTCAGTATATTTAAAAAACTATGCCTTTCTAATATCTAATAAAACAACTGTCTAGTTGTTTTATTAGGAAGACAGTTGTTTTCTTAATAAAACATATGAAAGTAATTGTGGTCTACAATTATTAAAATACAACATTTTGGTCATTATTTGCTGACCACCATTTTGTATGACCAATCTTTTATATGTTTGCCAAAATAAAAATACTATACTAACCATGAAAATGATATCACTTTACTGATTTAATCTTTTCGTGATACATGTGATTTATTTTATAATTTTTCCTTTTTTTGTGCAAGCTGCCCAATTATCTTCCTCTATATGGAAGCAAGGAAATTGATAGTTTGGTAAAATATAACATTTATTTTCTATACTTTTTTTTTTAAATTTGTAGAAGGCTAGTAAACAGTGGCTTGCTAGAAGCCACCAATGCCAGTAGAAAATAGAAAAAATATGTCTTTATCTATGGTTTCTGATATTAGCTCTACTTGTTTTGCATGCACCAAATGAAATAGTAGCTCATGTTTTCACGAAATATGGATCCGTTTTGTTTGATACAATGCATGCCTAAAAAACTATGTTTGTCAGAGTCACTATGAGTACCAGTTTTCTTACTTTGACCGCAATCATGGTAGCCCTTATAATGATAATAATAAGCCTTTTTATTTCCAACAGCCACCAGCTTAGTTCATGTTTTTCTGTTTTTTGCTTATTTCATTAATCCATCTGTTCCTTGTTACCTCTTTTTCTTTCTCCTCTTGGTCCTTTCCATGTTGCTGCTTCTAGTGTCCATCTGTTGTCCTGACACCTCGCCTCGGTAGCCCTTACCATCAGGTGATTTGTGTGCTAGTTTGGTCTTTGGACTGCAAAAATAAAATTTAAACTCATTTATTTATTCTTTCAAATGTTCAAATGAATGAATGGATGATTTTGTCTGTTTGTTTTCCTAACATATTCAGAGACATAACATACTTTTAAATTTTCTGATTTAAAAAACATCTGTATAAAAATAATCGTATTTTCATTTTACAACAATTTTTCTCCAGATATTCGACATCGGAAGAGGAACAGATATGCCCATAACAGGCATACAATTTCAAAGGGTTAATAAGACGAGAAAATACTTTATTTTCATCACAACTCGGACCAGACTATACCAATTCATTGGTGATGCTATTATGCAGGATGACAAGCCATCCTTGCAGTCAGTCTTTTACCCGTACTTGACGAGGCCAGAGACAGATTTTCAAGCAATACCTTCGAACTTGAAGTATTCAAAGTTGCAATTCTTTTTTGACAGAGACGAAACACCTAAGACTTTTGCTTGGTTAACGGAACCGGGTATTTTCTATGGACAGGTAAGTTGAATGGTGTGAGATATAATGCTATTAAGTAATATAAATTGTCCATTACACAGATGTATTAACACTTCTTATATGTATTATGAATATCAAAAATCACACTACAGTTTTAACTTCTGGTATGACTAGGATTTATAAATGGACCATAAATGTTTTTAACATAACAAAAAATACCTATATTGGATACATTGACATTTTCCTCATAAAACTTAGTAATCGTACTAATATTATTAGTATATTTACCGTGGGAGAGCCACGCTTCGCCATGAATGGACCGGCTCGATCGGAGTAATACCACGGCCTCGCAGAAAACTGGTGGTGTTAATTTAAAAGTTTTTTTTTATAAATATGGCCCTGACAAAATGACTCTACTCTGCCTGATGGAAAGCATTAGCAGAATCCAAGAGTGGTGGTACAGACAGACAATGCAGCATGGTGACCCACACCATGGCGTTGCTTAGTGATAGATTTGCATCATCGGGCCTCCGGTCTCGCACTCACCAACGAAACACGACAGCATGAACGCTGTCATTTTACGTTAGTTTTTTTTTGCGACTGTAGATCCGCCCCGTTCGTGCTGAAATCAGCGTAGCTCTATTACCTGTAAATTTAAAAGGAATGTTTGTATTTTGGGGTTTCTTTTCTTTGCAGTTAGACCCAAGTACTCAACAAAATTCAAATTCATTATTTACACAAAGTACTCTGATCACGTATCCAACAAACGGCGAAGAGAAAGAAACTGCACCTCTTTCATTTGCTCTGACAGAATTTCACGCACTCCTCATGTACTCCGATAGAGTGAAAGTCATCTCTCTTCTGAGCCAGGAACTGGTCTATGAAGATATTTACACAGAAGCACATGGAAAACTGAGGAGTGTCATCAGAGATAGCAAGAGAAGGACAATCTGGGCTGTTACAGATATATCTGTATTCAGGTACAAAGTGATCCGAGAAGAACGCAACTTGTGGAGAATATACTGTGATAAAGAAGAATTTGACCTAGCCAAGGACTACTGTTTTAATAATCCCGCTTTCATAGATATTATTAACGTAAAACAAGCCGAATTGTTATTCAGTAAAGGTGACTACGAAAAAAGCGCTGAGGTTTATGCTGAAACTCAGAGCAGTTTCGAAACGATATGCTTGAAGTTCCTAGAATTAGAACAGACCAATGCCTTAAAAATCTACTTGGCAAAAAGACTGGATTCTTTGAAGGAAGATGATAAAACATTAATATCCATGCTAGTGATTTGGATGGCCGAGTTGTACTTGTCTCAATTAGGTTTACTTCGCCGCACTGGAAAGCAGGAGTCCAATCAATATCTGCAGATACAAAGTGACTTCGAGGTGTTTTTGCTGCATTCGAAAGTTTCCAAATGCATGCCCCATGTGAAGTCCGTCGTCTATGATCTGATGGCGTCTCATGGCGATAAACATAACTTAATCAAGCTGATGATCATTAACGAGGATTATGAGAATGTTATCGCTCAGTATATTGACAAAAAATCCTACTTGGAAGCTATTCAGACTCTTCAGACGCTGAAGAAACCTGAGCTTTTCTATCAGTTTGCTCCGTCACTGATCGAGAATTGTCCAAAGTATATGGTGACTGCGCTGATGTCTCAAGGAACTAGATTGTCTCCATCGAGGTTGTTGCCTGCATTCCTTTCTTGTCAGAATGATGAACAGCATATATCAGAGATAATAAGATACTTGGAATTCATCCTGCAGCATTTCAACGTTAAAGACAAGGCGATACACAATTATTTGTTGACTTTGTATGTTGAACATGATCATGAGATGCTGTCACGGTACTTAGCGAGGCAGGGGCAGGATGTCACTTTGGTCAACTATGATGTGCACTATGCATTAAGGTAAGAGTCTTGTTGTTGACCCTATTACTTTACCTACCTTATTGACTACCATAAGGCTCCTCTATTTCTAGTTCTGTATTGGCATCATCTACAATGAGCACTACATTACACTCGGGTTTCATACTAAGTGTCAAATAATTTCCCTTCCCTTCTTCTTCTACTTCTACTTCCCTCTAATTTAGAGGGCCGTCTGGTTGTGTGTCCCTATTCTTTATATATTTATATACTAATATTATAAAGCTGAAGAGTTTGTTTGTTTATTTGAACGCGCTAATCTCAGAAACCGCCGGTCCGATTTGAAAAGTTCTTTCAGTGTTGGATAGTCTATTTATCGAGGAAGGCTATAGGCTATATA
The DNA here is from genome assembly GCA_916048165.1 of Spilarctia lutea. Lineage (NCBI taxonomy): Eukaryota > Metazoa > Arthropoda > Insecta > Lepidoptera > Erebidae > Spilarctia > Spilarctia lutea. Next base: position 3,918,987 of record OU696479.1, on the reverse strand, counting down.
TATCACGCTAATACTAATAGGAGCGGAGCACCAATTAAGAATGTTTCAAAAACCGGGGAAATTTTTCGTGATACGGGCAATTGAAGACGCAAACGAGGTTGCGTGGGTCAGCTAGTATCCTACTACTATTATAAAGGCGAAAGTTTGTAAGTATGGATGTATGTATGTATGGATGTTTGTTACTCTTTCACGTAAAAACTACTGAATGGATTTGAATGAAACTTTACCACAATATAGCTTATACAGCAGAATAACACATAGGCTACTATTTATAAAAATACAGCTTCGCCTCGCGGCGTTGCCCGCAGTTATCATCGTACCGCGGGGTTCAGCTAGTATTATATAAAGAACGTAGCGATTGTAAATACCTAATATTTTATTTTCCAGGTTATGTCGTGAGAAAAATCTGTCTGTTGCTTGTGTGAACCTTTCTGCATTGCTGGGACTTTGGGAGTCCGCAGTTGAATTAGCATTACAAGTGGATCTACAACTTGCCAAGAACATTGCCAATATGCCAGAAGAATCTGAACTGCAAAGACAGTTATGGCTTAATATTGGTATGTATTGCTTTTCATTGGGTAAAATTTTATTTTAAATTTTAATGTGTCAATAATATAACCACGCAACTTCGTCTGCGCCTCATTTCAATCATGCTTGGCTCCTATTGGCCTAGGTGCGATAATAACTATTCTATCTTAGGCAGGTCAGCAAAACACACATTTAAAAAAGATGAAAATCGTTTAGGTTGTTTCGGAGTTCATTTGTAAGCAACAACGTGACACGAGTATTATTGCTAAATGTGTTGCCAAGCTAAAAAATTGGGGAACCATTCGACCAATTTCATTTTTTTTTTAAATATTTTCCTTTATGTTTACGGAGAGAAGAACATAAAAATTGCGAGGTAAATAGTAAATACAAGACCTATTTATTTTTTCTATTGGAATGCGATAGACTGTGGCGACCTCCACATACAGCGCCGTCTACTGAAGATACACTGAACTACGAAGCAACGTACAACACGAATAAACTACCAATCCTGAATCGCGCAGTAGACGTTCTCACGTCGATTATCATATATACAACAACGTCAACTGTTGGGCAGTAGCCCGCCAGGCATGATCACCTCGCCTGGTCGGAGGATCCTCCCTTTGTGTTGGTGGAACATAAAACCCGTTCCCCCACAAGACCAATAACTTTTGAAAAAAATGTCTGGCGGGAAAGCAGTATATAGATGTATTACGGGAAGTAACTCACTTACGATAGGCATTCCTGATGGTGTCGAAAGACTCTGAGTAAGCGTCTGACCAGGCAACCACCAACCATAGATCTAGGTATTAATACCTACCTGAGAGCGTTACCTCTCGTAACACATGCATAATTATTTATACAGCTTTATTGAACACCACAAAAAGAAATAAAAATTTACAGACATAACTATATGAAAAAACTACATTGGGTAATAACAATAGGCGGTCTTATCACTCACGGCGATCTCTTCCAGACAACCTTTTGACGGATATTGTGTAATTTGGATTTTGGGTAGTCCAAAGTGTATCTTAGTTCAAAATAATCTGATAAATAATTACTTGAACTTGAACTTGAAGCTCGCGGGCCGGGTCTCCGCAACTCGACGTCTTCATTGCGCCTATTTTGCGTGATGGGATGGTTTCACACGTGCCACCCCAGTTCCTCCAAGAAGCCTAGCAGACCCTTCACGTTGCCGACGACTTCTGGAAGTGACCTCGGTGATCCGAGGTGTCTCGCCCGGTATTCTGCCACCACAGGGCATGTCATAATGACATGGGCGGCCGTCTCCTCCTCCTCCATGCAAGCCCTGCACAGAGGACTGTCTGTTACACCTAAAGTGAAAAGATGTTTGTTTAGTAATGCATGACCAGTTATTGCTCCTATTAAAAGTCGGAGCAGCGGCCTCTTAAGTTGCAACAGCTTCCGCGACCATCTGGGGTTGATCGTCGGGAGGGCCTCCTTGGTCTGCCTGCAGGTACCAAGGTTGGACCAATACATTTGGTGTTCCACCTTGGTGTTCTGTTGCAGTGACCTTCGCAGCCAGGCAGGTGGCAGAGGCAGTATAGGTTCAGGGCCTATTGCCCTTGTTTCCGATCCACCTCTTGCCAGTGCGTCGGCTGCATCGTTCCCGCGTGAGTTACTATGCCCCTTTATCCACTGCAGAGTTATACCATTATTGGCACATATCTCTGTCAGGGCTTTGTGGCATTCGTAAACTAGCCCTGATGTTGTCGAGTGACTTTGTAGGGCTTGTAAGACTGATCGGCTGTCGGAAATTATGCGGATGGGGTAATCCGCTACTCTCCTGGAAGCGATCGCATATGCAGCCGTTATTATGCCCATACACTCTGCCTGGAAGACTGTGTTGTGGGCTCCTAGTGGTGTTGAGATGTGTATGTTTAGGTCCTCGGAGAATACTCCCGAGCCAGTGCCTGACCTTGTTTTGGATCCATCCGTGAAGACACTCAACTCTTTCGGGTGAAGCACTTCTGGGGGGTCCTCATGTAGTTGTATTTTGTACTTTTTGTCAAATACGAATTGCCTGGGTATCGCATCGGTCACCGCCTCCATGAGTGGTTCTCTACCAATAGCCTCATAGAGGATTTCGGTGTGCGGTACCCTAGGCGGTCTCCAGAGATTTTGCTTCTTTAGCCGCGCTGCTGTTGCTAAAGCCTCCTGCCTTATAAAGAGGTGGAGAGGTGGCAAACCTATGATGGCTTCCAGAGCCGCAGTCGGTGTGGTCCTCATACAGCCCGTGGTCGCCAGACAGGCCAATCTCTGGAGTCGTTGTAGTTTAGCTTCGACTGTGGATAATTTGGTTCGTGGCCACCATACTATCGCGCCGTAGCTTACCATAGGTCGAATTACTGTCTCGTAGAGCCACAGAGTGATTTTGGGGCTTAATCCCCAAGTTTTACCTACCATTCTGCGGCACTGCCAGAATACGACTGTTGCTTTTTCAATTTTATTGTCAAGGTGGGCGCTCCAGTTCAGTCTGTGGTCGAATATCACTCCTAGATACCTTACCTCGGACGAGAGTTGGAGCTCTGTATTGAACAGCCTGGGAAGTCGGTATTTTCCCAGATTCCGTTTGTTAGTGAACATTACCATTTCAGTCTTCCTTGGGTTGACTGAAAGCTCGTTGTCAACGCACCAGCGTTCCACTACCGCCAGTGCTGAGCGGGTGACGTCGCATACTATACCTGCGTGCATACCGCTTGTTAATATCACTATGTCATCAGCGTATCCGATGGTGTAATGGTGATTTTTGTTCAGAGTGGTGATGAGGTCATTCACCACTAAGTTCCATAGTAGTGGTGAAAGGACGCCTCCCTGGGGGCAGCCCTTCGCCACTAGTGCTTGTTTAGTTACATCTGCTTCGAGTCTGATGACTCTCTGGCTTAGCATCTTGTTTATCCATTCAGTCATAACTGCGTGCACTCCATGTCTCATCAGTGCTACTGTTATGCTGGTGAATTTAGTCTTGTCGAAGGCTCCCTCTATATCTATGAAGGTGCCTAGGCACATAGTCTTGTTCTTGATCGCCACTTCAATCTTGGTTGTAACCGCGTGAAGTGCCGATTCCGTGGACTTACCTGGGCTGTAGGCATGTTGGTTCGGTTGCAATGGTGCATGTACTAGCACCGTCTCTCTCAGGTACCTGTCGCACAGCCTCTCTAGTGTCTTCAGGAGGAAAGAGGTTAGGCTTATAGGTCTGAAAGATTTGGGATCCGAGTAGTCAGATTTACCTGGTTTTGGTATGAAAATTACTTTGACGTTTCTCCACTGTTTTGGCACGGGACAGCCTTTGGGTGAGTACCTTCCCTCCCCATTTAAGCAGGGCCGGGAAGATCCCGTCTGGGCCTGGAGATTTGAATGAGTCAAAGCTGTCGATTGCCCATTGTGTTTTGAATGGGTCAATTACCTTATTGGCCATCTGCCATTCCTCCTCCGTTGGAATGGTTTCTTCTTCTGGCCATCCTCCTGGACTGGTTATTTCACAGCCCGGGAAGTGTGTCTCTACCAGTACACGTTCTGCCTCTTCCGCCGAGTTGGTGAGGGAGTTGTCTGGTTTTCGTAAGGACCCCAGTGATAAGTTTGAGTTATTGGAGAGAACTTTTCTTACCCTGTTGGCTTGTGTCGTTGTTTCAATGTTTGTACAGAAGTTCCGCCATGAGTTGCTACTCCTGTATCTGAGTCGTTTTTTGTACCTGGACTTGGCGGCCTTATAATTATCCCAGTCCTGGTCTGTCCCAGCGTTCATCGCTCTGTTGAGTTGCCTCCTCATCCTATGCCTAAGTCTCTCCAGCTCAGGCCCCCACCAGCTCTTTTTATTTGTTCGGCCTTCTGGTGGGATGGTTAAGGGGCATGTCTGATGGAAGCAGTCCATCATAGTGTTAGTAAGGAGATTTACTTGTTTTTCAATTTCAACAGCACCTACGATCCTAGGTGGATTATCCTCCTGACGCAGGGTCTGACCGATCCGCACAGAATAGCTATCGCGATCGGTTTTTTTAGGATTCCGCCTGGGTGGTGCCTTGAATTTGCTTACCTGAAGGTCGAATCGTATCCATCTATGGTCCGAGCACGATAAATCGTTAGATACGTGCCAGTTTGAGATGTGTTTCGCTACTTCTTCTGTTGCCAAGGTCAAGTCAATGATTGTCTTGCTTCGTCTGTTGACAAATGTTGGTACGGAGCCTGTGTTCACTATGTTTAAGTTTGTCGTAAACAAGTAGTCTACCAGCTTCCTACCTCTGTCGTTTCCTGTAGGCATGCCCCATAAGGCATGATGCGCGTTGGAGTCGGTTCCCACGATTAGCTCGAGTCCTGACTCCTCGCAGTATTGGACCAGCCGTGTGAAGTCGTGCGGTGGTGGGTCGTCGGCTTCTGGCATGTAGACCGATGCCATGACCACCTGCGCGAGGCCGGTGTCCTGGGCTCCCTGCACCTTTATGGCACATAGGTCTCTGGAACAGAAACTCGTTAGGGCCTGTGTATTTATATCATTTGTTGTGTATATGCATGTGCGGGGATTTTCTAGTCCCGCGTATACTGTCAACTTACCTCCCATATTTCGGAGTCCGCAGACCTTGCCTTTATTGACCCACGGCTCCTGGATCAATATGATGGCTGTTTTGTTAATCTCCAACCACTTCCGGATCTGAGCCGTCGCGGTTAGACTGTGGTGGAGATTAGCCTGGAGGATGTTGCTATTAGAGGAAGGAGACAGCGCCATTGGAGTCAGTTGTCTCCTCTGCTCCGCTCTCACTTCCTTCTACACCCATCCTTTGCTCCTCCGCGCAGTCATCCCCATCGTCCGTGCGGTCACGAGGAAGGTGAACTTCCTCCCGCGCGTCGGAGGCGGGGACAAATTGCGCCGGAGCTTGGGGTTCAGGTGCCACGACTTCGTCGGTGTCATCCTTTGGCCCCTCCGTAGTGTCCATAGGTTGGGTGGTGTCTTCCGCATTCCTTGAGTCGGTTTCGGCTGGTGGATGCTCCACAAACTTGCCGCTGGGACCCAAGAACTTCACGTACACCGTTCCCAGCATGAAGCTGAGTCGGCGTCCGCGTTCGATCAGGGGTTTCACCACCGTCTCCGGGATGCTTACGATAGCGAATGTGTCTGTTGCTTGCCTGTCCATTTTCAGCAGGAGCCATCTTTCAATGTCTGCCCACCTATTCTGGAAGCGCAGCATGTGTGCCACCTTTTTGTGGTCGTCTTGGGCACCCGGGAGCAAGATGCCGCAGCGAACCCGCTTTGTCACCTCGCCCAGGCGCTTTACCACTAACTTGTCTCCATTGGAGAGGGTTATAGTGGCCACGCTTTGTTTAAGCCAATCTAGCGTTGGCTGGTTTTCGCACCAGAGTCTCAGGCATCCGTCGGTCAATAACGGTCTTCCCCGAAACGCTGGGCCTTCTGAGGTACTGTTGCTCGGCTTCTTCGACTCCTCGAACAACAGCTCCTCGATTCTCTTTATGACCTCGTCAGACTGATTCTGGCTGAGGTTTTCCATATTGGCGGTAGTTATTGCCGCCAACAGGTCTGCCTTCAGTGCACCAGCGTAGTCCGCGTGAGTGGCTTCTCCTGGTGGTCCGGTCCTCCGCCTCTTTGGTTCGCCTCTCGGAGATATAGTCTCGTCGAGACGCGCCCTTTTGGCGGAGTACCGGCCCCCCTGGGTACTACCACCCTGAGGTCGTGTATGTGTCCCTTTGTCCTTGGGAGGGGGCGGACGACGCAGCGCTGGGGTTTCAGCGCTCCTGCCATCTTCTTCCCGCGGACGTGTACCCTGCCCTTCGGTGGGTACCGGGGACGCGCCTGCTAAAGCAGTTAGTCGCTTCTTCCTCTCCCTGCGACGCTGCTTTTTGTTTCTCTTGTGCGGCTTGCTTTGAGCCACACAAGAGGAGGAAGTTGGGGGTTGGGGCGTCGACGTTAGGTCTTTCGCCTTTTTCCCCTTGCTCTTCCTCGATTTTGCGACTTGCCAGCCAGACAGACTAGGGTCCGTGGCTGGGTCGCTGTATTGGGAACCCGTCCCCGCAGTCTGCCCCAGGTTGGCGGTTGCCTTGTCCGGAACGACTGTGGGTACTGTCTGGGTACGGCCCGAGCTCGTAGAGCCCGTAAAAGCCTGTACCTGGCCAGTGGGTGTTTTCGCAGTGGGCGTCCTGGCCACTGGTCTCCCAGTGTCCATTCTGCCCCCTGCTGTCATTTTTGTCTTCGGTGTCGGTACCGTGGTGGTGCCAACACGAGACTGCTTACACTTTGCCCCAAGGGTTGCCGAAGCTACCCTGGAGGCTCGTGATGAGGAAGGAGGTCCTGCCGGACTCCTTCCTTGGGTTTCAGGTCCGGCAGATGCCGTACCGTCCACCATTGGGTTAGGGGATCTTTTTTTATCCATAACTTGGTTTTTTGTATCTTTCACCTCTCGAGCTTCCCACCCTCCGTGGAGCCCGCACCTTTGGGGATGTCGTTAAGGACACCAGGAATACCCGAGAGGTATAGGTTCGTTGGGTTGGGACTCATGCGCGACATCGGGAACTGCAGACTTGCGGCTGGGGAGAACGATCCACATTCATCCCCAGTTGTTCCACCGGCCCTTGTTCCGTCAGCATGGCCAAGCCCCCGTGTTCTCCCGGAGAACACACCCCCCGAACCTCGCCTGCGAACCGTACCACCTCGACCGTACGGGACGCGTGTCCATTACCCTATAGTGGCTAGCTACAGGGCTACCGTTTCGCCAGAATTCCAGACCAAAGAGGGCGTGTTGCTTCCCGGAGGTATCTAACCCGACCCCGTTCAGCTCAACCCTCCAGGATTCCTTCATCCCGGCTTACGGCGCTCAACTGCGCAGGACTAACGCAGGCAGGCGTAATAGTCTCCTGGGGTCGCCTGCTGGCCCCGGAGAACCGTGTGAAATGAGGTGAGAGATGAATATGATGGTGAATGAATGATTGATTTGATGAGCGAACCAATGAGTAATGAGTGAGTGATGCAATAGGATTGGGAATTGGGAATTTGACAGGATTATGCTAGGAGGGTTGGGGAAGGATTAGGTTGCAAGGGGGTAGCTTGGAAAACGGGATAGTAGGTGGGTTATACTCGGCTGGTGGTATTGGCCAGTCGGGCAAGCCCTTCTCACTTGGCTACAGGAGATGCGGGGTGTGGTGATGCGGCGCCCGTGCAAATCTCCTGTATTACCAGGGTGCACGACCTACTCCATATAGAAGCAGGTTCTTCCCTGCTCCGTGTCGGCAGATACAGGGTCGACGTGGACGTGTGAGAAGCACTTGGGTGTCCGTGCCGGTATCTCAGCGCTACACCTGAGCGTACACGTACACCCCACGCACCCCTGATAAATAATTAATATATAAACTTAATATATGTATTTAACATAAATACATACATATATACGTATAAAATACACATAAATGTCATGAATTATTTGTATATAACATTTGGACATCTGACACACAACGCCATCCAATCCCAAGCCAAGCAGAGCTTGTCTCATGGGTATAAGGCAACTGATATAAATACTTATATACTTTTCTTTGCAATTACATACATTCCACACATAGAAGACAATGAATACACTGCATACCTCTCACCATCAGCAATCAATAATTATGTATGTTAATATACTTGCTTACGAATACTGCACATGTTCGCGCACGTGATTAAAAAAAAAGTCAAACGATATTTGACTTTAAGATTTGATCTTCACACAAAATGTATTCAAAACCGCATTCAGAAAATTGGCATTCTGAACACGCTACCCTTACAACAATTGTAACGTATTTAATGGAACGACAGCAGCATATTTTTTTTTTTTTTTTTTTTTATTTTTTTTTTTTTTTTAAAAGACAACTCCCACATTAGGAATAAACATCCTGTGTCGTGGGGGACTTTACAAACATACATGAAACGGACACAAAGAACATCCAGACTCGGGACAACAATTCGTGGAACACACAAAGTGTTGTAGGTACCGCGTGGGATTTGAACCCACGACACTTGGCGCAGTAGCAAGCGGCATGGCGACCTCTGACACCACTCGGCCAACCGTGCAGTCAATATTAATTAATGATTAATGACAGATGCACATAAAGCCCGCTCATTGAAATTGCAATTGTCTAGTGCAATGATTTATTATTTATGAGCCATTAAACGATCGCGATAACGAAGTGTGTTCATCACATCAATTAATTCTTTGTATAAGATCAACTCAAGTGTAGTCAGACATATTTTCGTACAGCTTTTTACAAATCTTATTTCTATACTAATATTATAAAGCTGAAGAGTTTGTTTGTTTGTTTGTTTGAACACGCTAATCTCAGGAACCGCTGGTCCGATTTGAAAAATTCTTTCAGTGTTGGATATCTAGTCCATTTATCGAGGAAGTCTATATATCATCACGCTAAGACTAATAGGAGCGGAGCCCCAATGAAGAATGTTTAAAAAACGGGGGAAAATTATAACGCTACGGGCAATAGTAGACGTAAACGAAGTTGCGAGGGTCAGCTAGTATAAAATAAAATATCATTTTATGGCTGGAACTGGAACGAACCAACCAACACTGCACGGTTGGCCTAGTGGTTTAAACGTTCACTACTGCGCCAAGTGCCGTGGGTTCAAATCCCACGTGGGACATCACTTTGTGTGATCCACAAAATGTTTTCCTGAGTCTGGGTGTTATTTGTGTCCGTTACATGTATGTTTGTAAAGTCCCCCGCGACACAGGATGTATATTCCTAATGCGGGAGTTGTCTTTTTAAAAAAAAAAAAAAACAACAATTAGTATTTCTAAAAGTTATGAAATTTAACCTAAGCTCAGTTTAAAAAATAATAGTTTAATTTATGACAAAACAATCTGAATTAAAATCTGCGATGCTAAATAAATAAATAAAATAAATAAATATTCCGGACATCTACCACACAACGCCATCTAGTCCCAAGCTAAGCATAGCTTGTGTTATGGGTACTAGACAACTGATATAAATACTTATATACTTTTTTTTTTTAAATACATACATATTATACATAGAAAACACCCAAACTCCGAAACAAATATTTGCAGATCATACAAAAATTTGGTCCGACCCGGGAATCGAACCCGAGACCTCAAGCTTGGCAGTCGCATACGCTACCACTACGCAACCTAGGCAGTCAAATTCAATATTTATTTAATTTTCATCATTTCTTCAATGATACCTAAATATTCTTCACTTTATTTTTTAAATTAAGCTATTGCTTATTTAGTAAAAGCTTACACATATTTTAAAAACAACCGAACTGTAATCACAGCTCGGAGTTATGGTGCAAACAGTTATAATATAAGGCATGGCCATTTTCTGCACAATGTGGTCCAAATTACAATTACTTATACATGTCTATTAGTATGTCTGTCAAAACATCATTAATATAACTTTAAAATCTTTCCTACCAGCCGAGCATGTTATAACGAAGAACCAAGACATGCAAGAGGCGATGAACTTCTTGAAAGAGTGTTCGCTTATCAAGATAGAAGACATACTGCCATTCTTCAGCGATGTAATAACGATAGACCACTTCAGACAACCCATCTGCGAATCTTTGCAGGTAAAGTTATTAAAAATTCATTACATCTATACAAATAAATATATTTTTCTACTAAATACGAAAACATGTTTTTAAATTTTTGACTGTTTGTTCCGGCTAATCTCTACAACGGCTGGACAGATTTTGACGGGACTTTCACTGATAGGTAGTTGATGATGATGAAGTAGTAACTTAGGCTACTTTTTTTAGACTACCTTCGCCCTGCGGCGTTACCTGCGGTATGACAAAAACCGCGGGAAACTAGAAAATAATTTGCTCATTTGCTTGCCACAGCATGATATGAGAACTTAAACTATATTGTTTATTTATTTGCAGGAGTACAATCAGGAAATAGAAGGTATGAAAACTGAAATGGAGGAAGCGACAGTAGCGGCTGAATGTGTAAGTGTCAAAAGAACAGTAGGTATATATATCCATAATTAAAGTATATAATTTAACAACAAATTTTAGTTTAGTGATGATAACAACAGAATCACCACCATTGTTTTCACAATGTACTTAAAAGGTATTTTTTAATTTAGTGTTTATTTGAACCCAGAAAATATAAAATAAAAAGTGCAAATTAAAGCAGGGAAATTCAAATTTACAAACTCGTCACTATTGGTCGAAACGAAATGTGACGTGATGTTCACTTCATCGAAACTATCGGCGTCAAAATTCATACTGTGTTATTAGTGTTTGTGAGAAAAAATAACTTCTTACATGATTTTACAGCAATAAAAACTGTAAATAAGTATAATGTAACTGAAACACAGAATAGTAAACAAACACGAAATGACAATGACGTTGGCCGTGTCAAAAGCGCGCGCAAAATGGCGGCGTTTAAATAGTTAAAATTTATATATATTATAGAGACGTAAATAAATGATCAGATTAAGAAATAAAAAAAACATGCATATTCCCTATTTAGCTAAGAGTAAAAAATACATTTTCTGCTTTTTTTTTTTTATTTATTGAATAGGGAGCAAACGAGCAGACGTATCGCCTGATGGTAAGCGATTACCGCCGCCCATAGACACCCGCAACACCAGAGGCGTCACAAGTGCGTTGCCGGCCTTTAGGGGAAGGGGACGGGGATAAGGTAGGGGTTAGGGTGTGGGCCTCCGGAATCCTCACTCACTCGGTGAAACACAGTGCAAGTGTAAAAATCAGTATAAATCTGCTGCAGTCTAAAAGCTATTTAGACTGACAAAATGACGTCTATAGACTAAACTAATATTAAGTAATTTAAATTACTATTCGGGTAATTGAAAGAAAATAATCAATACATTAAATGTACGAGTATTATAACATTGTTACTTGAAGGCTTCTAATCAAGCAACTATTTATATGTTATTTATATTCTCTACTTGCAGGTTCGAGCTGAGATCCAGTCGTTCCGCAACCGCAGCGTGACCGTGCTGGTGTCAGACGCGTGCTGCCTGTGCGACATCACGCTGCTACTTCGCCCCTTCTACCTGTTCCCTTGCGGACACAAGTTCCACAGCGACTGTCTAACAGCGGAGACACTGCCTATACTCAGTAAGTGTTTATATCGTAGATCTTCAAATGAATATAAAAAGAAACCAACTTCAAGAACTGGACTAAACTTAAATGGGACCACACGGGAAGCATTAGCTTTCAAATTAAATCATCAAAATCGGTTCTGAAGTAACAAACATAAATAATATACAGTTGAATTGAGAACATCCTCCTTTTTTGCAGTAGGTTAAAAAGAGACGGGTTATACACCTACCTTACTAGATCTCTACACCCCCCAAAGGTTGGCTGGTAGAGAATGCCCTTGGCATTAAGTCCGCCGATGTACATGTGCATGAAGTTATAAATAAATAAATACTGCTGATGTGACGATTCGACTTATGAGCATTACTATACTATATATTTGTTTCATATAGGTATAATACAAATGTGTATAAATCATCATCCACTTTAATACCTTTAATGAAATCAATCAAAATTCATTTATTTTATTTATTTTTTAGTTAAACCACTGCACTGCACTTTTTTAAAGTTATATACAGGGTGTAAAAAGACAACTACCGAAAACGAAAGGGGCTGATCCAGCACCCCAAAACTTATAATAAAAACCAAACAGTTGTACTTAAAAAAAATTGTAGTCGGAAAAAACAATGTGTCAAGATTTTTAATAATTTCACAAGCCAGTAATGTATTATTGCGTGCACCGCGTAGCTACTTGAATACCTGCGCCCGGCCAAGGTCATTGCACTCACCCGACCAGCTGTTTTGTTTATCAAAATACATTGCTGTTTTATTGATTTTATTTGTTTTTCTAAATGAGATAATTAGATAGTTTGGGTCCTATTATGTTGTACTATGTGTATGTAAGCAGAAAAAAACATAAAAGGACTTAGATAAATTATATTTTTTTTTTGCGTTTTTTTTTTGCTAAACCTATTCAGTATCATGGTCTGATTGCAACCCCCAAGTTTTCGGTAGTAGTCTTTTTACACCCTGTATATTATATGTTTTATGTTAAAATATGTATTATTATATTCAGCTCCAACCCGCCGCAACAAGCTCACAGACTTGCAACGCCAACTCTCCGTGCTCCCCAACTTAGAGCTGTCTTCTGTCACATCGAGCGGTTTGCCTCTGAGGGAAATCTTAAAAAACGAGATAGACGACATTGTCGCCAGTGAGTGTATATTCTGTGGCGAGTATATGATCAAGTGTATTGATAAGCCGTTCATTGCTGATGAGGACTGGGATAGAGTTATGAAGGAGTGGGAATGAAGATACTGTGACTGGTGTAAATTGAAAGCGATTCTTGTGTACCTTTTCTTAGAAGGTTTGCAGGAACTGTAGATATCAACTACTTTTGTCAAAGTTTATAAATCCATTAGCATTAGTATCTAGTCTTTATTAGGTAAATGATTACGAATTAGCCTATAAATGTTATATTTTCTATTATTTTAATTATCTTTTGTGTAACGACGACCTATATTTAAAGCTTTGAATGTTTATCACATGTGTTTGCAGATTTATAGATTTCACAAACTATGTAAGGAATATAGAGCGATTCCTTCATATTAAATAATAAGGTGCAATCATGCAAGATCTATAGAATAATACGTGAAACAAAAACTTTGTACCAATCTTTACGAGAATTATGCGAATTGAGGAGAAAATAAACTTGGTACAGTTAAGTTAAAATGTTAAGATATTCCTTTAGTCAAGTGTCTATCCCAGACACAGGCGAATATTAAAAATGCAGAATACTTCATACTAGCAACCCGGTTCGCAAGGAACTCTTTGAAATTCTCGGATTTCCTCCACTATAATATGCACGTATTACATATAAGTCTATACGGAGGAGTCGGAAAGCTACAACAAAATTAATTATGGTCGAATTTCGGCTACTGGGCGATTATTACTTTGTTTAAATTTTGTTACAGAAATACCGTAGGCCTTATGTGTTCATGTCCAAAATTGCGTATTTCTTTTATTTTACAGTTAACTTCTGTTAAATAAAAAAATGTTGCAATATTATTAGTTATCTTAAGATAGATATAATTAAATCTTTCCTTTCTAAGTTGGTCTAAAAATACTTATCTCGCAGTTACTTAAAACGAAAATTATTTTCAAAGTTTTTGAACGTCAGTTTTGATTCAAACTATAAAATGTTTTATGAACCACGTATTTAGACATGTTGCTTAATACCATTGAGATGTAAGATATATGTGTTTCCTTTTTAAACTTGTATCACAATAAAATCTATTAATTTTTATGCGTACGTTCATCTAAGTTTCTAGCTTTGTCTATCAAATAAACTCCAATTTTTACATGTCATTTCTCGGTATGTTAGTGTTTTTGAGTTATTGATCTTTGGAACTTATAAATTTCGTTATAGGCTAAATGAAAGCAAAAGTAACACAAAATATCAGCCACATAACTAAAATCTAGACATGTTTTAAAATTATGTAATCATTACATGAATCTAGGTATAATATACTATGTATTGTGTAATCATTGTCAATATTTGAGCATGATGGTATTATCTGTTACGCCTGAGATGTTAGAAGTATTTAAGTGGACTGATTACATAACTCTGCTATACATTTAAGATGCTGTGTATATCATATATTTTCTGTGATAATCATATTTTATTAATATAAGTATAGTTGATTTGATTTTAAATAATATTTAGTGCATTATAGTTTATTATTGTTTGCATTTTGTGTAATATAATAAAATAAAAACACTTACAAATGAATTCATTATTTATTTATTGAGAAAGTTGTGTTATCGAGTAATGATAAACAATAAATTAATTAAATATTAGGACGAGGAGACAGTTCAAATCCTGAAGGATAACAAATATCATTACACATTTGTTTAATATTAAAAACGTAAAATGTACAAACATAAACAAGACAATGTCAACACCTGTGTTATTTATGCACAAACACGAATATTAGGGAAGGCAAATGCTTAGGCCCCGTGCATGGTTAAAAATGTGTTTCTAATGCGACAATTCACTAACGCGAACTAAATTTATTGACTAGTAGCACCATCTACTTCCATTGTCTGTGGCTCCAACTTGTCGCCTTTATCATCTACATTAATTGTATCTATTTTCTCGTTTTTCTCATCCACTTGTTTCTGTTCCTTATTGCTATCCTCTTTTTCTTGCTTACTACTATCGATAGGTACATCTTTCTTATTATCTTTACTCTTATTGCGTTTCTTCACAACTTTCTTTTCTTCTTTTTCTTCCTGTTTGGAATTTTCAATCGGCTGCTCTGCAGCTTTCTCGTCAGGTCGTGTATCTGCCACTTGTGTTTCGACGATTTCTTTATTCTCAACTGGAGCTTCAGGTTTTAATTCGACCTTTTCTTCAAGAGTTTGTTCCATTGCATTTGTTTGCTCCTCCATAGTATTTGTTTCCTCCTGGGTTTGTAGCTCCGTCTTTGTCTCCTCTTTTGCTGCTTCTGCTGGCTGTTCTGTTTGCGCAGCGCTCTGTTCTTGCTCTTTGGTTGCCTCTTTTATTTCAACTTCACCATTAGCAGTGACTGGTTCACTTGTCTCCGTATTCTCTTTCATTTCCACATCTGCTGTCTGAGCCTCATTCTTAGCAGCATTATTGCTTTCTGCTTTGGCTTCTAAAACAGCTATACATTTTTCAATACACTTGATAGCTTCTTTTCTAGCTTGTCGGATATTCTCCTTGCCCTCTGTCTCAATATTGTCTAGTTTGATAAGGTTTCTTGTCAACATTTCATCTAAAAACAAGTACTGCTTATCTTTTTTTCCTGTGCCTGTAAAGTTTTCGACTTGTGTCATAAGATTCAGTACATCAGTTTGAATACTGAGAATCGTCGTAATAGGATCGTTAACTGGTGTCGGCTGTTTAGGTTGCGGAGGCGTCTGTTCCCGAGACGGGGCCTGTTGCTGGGGCGAGGGTTGTCTATGTTGTTGGGGAGGCTGATGCTGCTTGGGTGGCTGTGGCTGCGGCGGCGGTTGTTTCTGTTGTGGTGGCGCTTGCCGCGGTTGCGTTCTGGACGGAGGTTCAGTCTTAGCTGTGTTCTGCTCATGGTGTACTGGTACTTTCATGTAATGCTCATCAGGGTGTGGCTGAGGTTTAGGTGACTGAGATCTGTGCGGTGAAGCCCCTCGTGTATAAGCCGTCTGCGGATATACCTTCTGCTGCACAAAAGGCTGGGGACCTTGCCTAAATCCTTTATTGAAAGGCGTACCAAATGCCCTTGAGAAGTTAGGTGCGTGATGGAAGCCGACAGGTCCATCGTCCGCAAAATACTGTTCTCTATCAATATGCGCCTGTTGCTGCGGGGGCGACTGATAAGCAGGTTTCGTTTCTCCATAATGTGGGCCATGGTCGACTGATCTATTTATCACGGGTTCATCTCTGCCCTCTACGAATATTGGGATATGTCGGACGTTTGAATGCTGCTCTGAGTGCTGAGCATGTTCCTGGTGGTTCTGTCCACTCATTTTAAAGCTTTGGTTTGGAGGTGCGTTACTATTTGGCGGAGCTGACATAGACCTCTGAGTTCTGTCGTCCGCATCGACCAGGCTAGGGTCGGCGGGGCTCTTTTGGCCGAGATCAACTGTGTTCCTTAAGCCGTATTGTGGTAAGTGTGTTGACTGTTCGTGTTCCTGTTGCTCGGGGTTCTGTTCAGTCTGTGTAGCGGTTGTCTGTTGCTGTGCCGGCGGCGATTGCGGCGCAGCTTGTGTTGGTTGTTCTTGGTGCGGATGGTCTTCGCGAGATCCAAATCTGCGGTTCCAATGTGACGGGAAGTGTTCTCTGAACTCTTGTGGGATGTCGTCGAAGGGAAATCTGTCGAAGCCTCCAAAACCGTCGCCAAAATCTGGAATTATGAAACGCTTTGTTATGAAACCTGTAAAGAACAAGATCCAAGTTAGATGAATCTCGCTTTATATTGCAGTCATGAAGTGACCTGTATAATGGCTATCGGTTTAATACATGGCACATCTTTAGTAATTACTTGAAAAACGTACCGTCAGTGGCGTCCTGGCTGGACGGTCGCCGCTTTCTAGTCCAGGTGGCTGGGCGCTGCCGCAGCCGCGCTGCTATGTCGGGGTGACGCGCCGCTAGTTCGCTCCACGCGCCTGACCCCTCGTCTTCGTCAAACGGAAAACCACGCTATAGACAAAATGAAAAAAAATGTTAGTTTAATTTTAACCATAGAATACATTTCTTTTTACATCTAACATCAATAATAATTCATTCCAAAAGTTTCAACTACAAACTATATTGCTTACACATTGAATCGACTGAACATCTGCTTGAGTTACCCTATTTATCCTTATCTTTTCACTTATAGTATATTGGCATTGAAATTCTGTATTTGAGCTTACTATAAGAAGTTGCATGGCCGACTGGCTAGTATATTGTGATCGTTAGATATATAATACTAATTTTATATTATGTAATAATAATAAATACGATTAGTGAAAATTATAAAATCCACCTTTGAAATTTCATATAATTTAAGTAGAAGGTTTGCAGCCTTCAGTTTTGCAAGGAACTGGATGGCCAATGTATTTTAGTTGCGACTACCCACATGCAACACCACCACGGAAGCACTTCTGTCAGCTAAATGTGTGACAGAGATGGAAGACCTCACGTCAAAACAGAAAAGGTACATACATAGTAGTCACATTTACGTCGCCTGATACAACCATATATGGCAAGGACGGCCGAGGAAGTGACCTTACCGTCGAGACTTTCGTATATCAATACTAAGGTATTAAGATATGGTCAACGTTCGAATGATTTAAATTGCTCAAATAAATATTTATAACCCTGATAAGTCAACACCGGTAGCTTCATGGACATAAAAAGCGATCAATTAACATAACTTCATTGTTTTATGTATTTCTTAACTTTCGAGCAATTTCGCTGTTACTTCAATGGCGGAGATACATTTTATACTTATTATCTTCCTACAATTGTTTTCTTTATATGGCTACATTTGAAAGTATAATCTGTACAAGGACTAAAGTTTCAAAATCGATAAGAAGGTCGTATTAACTTTCTACATGAAATCTCTAGTGTCAAAGTAAATATAAGTATGAAAAAAGTATTTTGCAAAAGAAAGCAAAGCCGCCAAGGACGACAAAATTGAACATTACATATTATTGTTATTCGCCAAATCCAACAAATGTTGATTTATTATGTTTACTCGTGGTTCGAAACCCCACTTTCATGTACAAAAGCGACTAGATGATTGTGCTTGGTGACATCACCGTGTGGGCAGTCAACAAAAAACGATGAACAGCGTTGCGTCATGCGATCGACGACGATTAGTCGGAAAACGCAAAGGTGCGAGCAAGAGTGCTGTGCCGACACGTGTCCGTCCTCGTGATGTTCTCTACAATTATAGTAATTGTGAAAAACACTGCACTATTCATATTACACTCAGATCAAGTCTCAATTTTTAAATAGTGACTTATTTATTGTTCCAAATTCATCTAGAATAGGTTACCTAAACCATTAATATAAGAAATAGACAGTTAAAAAGAACTGTTTAATAACATTACAAGACACAGATAGGGGCGGTCGGTATAAGGATGTCGTTGACCCTCAATCAAAGCTCCTAATGTTACCAAGACAGTTATAACTTGAAAAAATTGCAAAAAAAGCATTGTCTCAAGCAGGATACAGTTACAAGATAAAATTACTAATAACGTGTAGAGAAACAAATCTGGAATTAATTTAGCTGCACATGTAAATATTATGTAAAATTGCACCAATAAAGATAAAATCAGTAATCATAATGATGACCCAGATACTATCCATAACGAGCGCTATATGATTCAGAACGTGGGATGTATACGCAGTCTACTTAAGGTATTAAATAAAAGGTGATTATTTTTCTACTAATATGTACAAACGAACCGATTTCGACTCAATCCGAATATGCGCTAATCTCAGTGGGCGATAATGACGCACTACCACGAGACAACACGTTAAGTCAGCTTATGTGCGAGTATGTATACGACACATTTTACCTCCTTAGATATGTAAATACACTGACATCATCGTCTTGATTTAGTTGAATTTTATTTACAAAGATAATTCAATCACTTGCAAACCGGTTACCCGTGAACTTGAGAAAACCTTTTCGCGTGTGAATGTTTATTCACTTTAAACAAACAAGTATGTTCTATGTAGAAAAAATGTCATCCCAACTCTTGCGAGCCTTTGCCCCAATCCAGGTTGGGCTCGGCTTTAAATATAGTACGACAAGGGTGAACTTATCACCAAATTAGATTTTTTTATTTTTTTTTGTTTTTATTGAATAGTGGGCAAACGAGCAGACGTATCACCTGATGTTTGATGATGATGAATTTTCAAACTGAGCAATAATAATGATCAAGACGATGCAATAGTTAAATGTACGATAAAAACTAAGGTTCTAATGGTAATAATCATTAAATCAAGTTCGCATATTTTATATTCAGCCCATAGCCATGGAGTCGGAACACTTAAGGAACAATATTACAAAGTGAAGAGGAAGGGAACTATTATTGGAGCATATTTAGACCGAGCACTTACAGATAAACTAAACAGAAGGGGTTTAGTTTCGTAAGCCCGAAAGGTAACTGAACTTTGAGGGATCGATTGCTCACGAATGCACCGATCAAAAACAACGACCGAATGATGTATTAATCTCGTGACTATTTTAATAACCGTTTGTTTTAAATATTATTAACCGACACAGACGATTTACGGTTATTGAGATCATTTGTTTTAAACCGCAAGTTTAAGTAGAACTGCGACTCAAATAGTGTTCTTACGCATAATGTTCAGTGATATCGCAGTGTAAAAAATGCATTTCGTAAGGCGAACCTAAATATGGAGCTTGAGTTTCGAAAAAATATCTTGGCTGTGACTCACGAGACTTCGACGCGTGACGTTCAAATGTTTACACTGAGGCGGTCTTAGTTGTGTTTTTAAACAATTTGAACAAAAAGTCTACTGTTATATAGGTTTCTTTGTTTAAATGAAAATAATTGCATTCAACATTGAGTTAATGCAAACTCTAGAAAAGTTCAAGTTTAAAAAAAAACATTAAACAAAGTTGCAGCTAACGAAATGTAAACAAAATATTCCTTGATGTTGAATAAGCTTCTCTCTGTCTTCTTAATAACATAAGAACCAGGTAGGTACATCTGGAGGAGAGGCCTACAGATAGCTACATTAACTAATTATAATCAAATTACTATGAAAGATACCAAATTAAACGTTAGATAATAATAGGTACATAATTTTAAATTAATCGAAACAAAATAAATAAACGGAACCGAAGGCAACACCTGTTTTCCAGACAGTCTCTGACCATGCCACCACCTGGCCAGTTTCCAAAATCGAAATGCGAACAAGGAAACAGTCCTATTTGATATTTGACTTTCCTATTTATTGTCCATTTGTTAGATCACTAATCAATATTTATTAAAGCATTTCATTTACATAAAGTCATAAATTTAGTTTTATGTAAGAATGATTAAATAATAAGATACTTTGATTCAAAATTTGAAAAATCTACCATTGTTTCGATGATTGTATCACAAAATCTGTTTAAAAAAAGTTCATAATAAAATTTCAGTAAATTTTAATTTCAACAAACATTGTTTTGTAAGTAGAATGTGATAACAACATCAACTTACTTCGTTGCCATGATACTCCGGCGGTTTATCCACTACAACAGGTGATTCCATTTCCTTATTACAAACACTGGAATGTATCACAAAAGTCACTTCACTAGTTAAATATCGCGAAAGTTAGGAATAAAACGATGTAACGTTCGTTACCTTGTCTCGATTTATACTGCGACCGTGGCTGCTTCAATGATTGTATTTATACGTCGTTTGGGACCGAGGCGTCGAGAGTTCGCGAACCGTTCAGAGTGTTCGAGAAACGACTGCAGCGCCGCCGTCGTACCAAAGTGTGGAGAGCGCTCTCAACTGAATATTTTCATTGGACAAAATACATGTCCGAGTCAGGTCGCACGTGAATACTCGAGCCAATGTAAAACGAGTAACGTAAATATTGACTACAATTTCCATAAAGTCGACTTTGGCGCACTTTGACGCATGCGTTGTGGTCGTCTAGAAAGTTCTAAGGGTGGTAAAATGCATTATGGGTGAAGGAATGGTGTAGAGATATTTAGATTTTTCTAGAATTAACGATAAGTCCAAGCCTACGCTAATTGTTTAAGGAAAAATGAGGTAGTAATCGTGGCTTACAATGTGGGTACCAAATTAGTGTGCAGTCAATATGGCTAAAAACAACGAGCCTTATAATTTTGAGGCCTTCATTGTAAATCATTGTGGGCATAAAGATACGTTACAATTACAATAACCACTTTTATGAATTTATTCAATTTATGCCCTCGCTATACCTTATAAAACATCTGATTAATTGTTTGGATGCTATATTCATGCAACGGACAGTACATTCATTCGCTTTTCATTGTCCTTTATCGAATGTAGCTGGCGAAGGACTTTTGATGTACGCTGACAATCAAAGAGTCAACTGTGTTTAAATTTATTATTGTCGATTAAACTACCATTCTTGAAAGAATTGAATGGATCGCGAAATTATTTGAATTTAATTTTATTTTATAGTGCGTAAAGATTGCCAGGCAAAATTATTACACGGTATAAAATTAAGTCGCTTCAGCTGTCTGTTTATCTAAATCTTTTATACTTCTCATCGGACTTTAATGCAGTTTTCAGCAAAAGATAGAGTGATTAAAGTGTAAGGTTTATATGTGCTATACATGCATATTATGGTAAAGGCAATGCGAAAATTTCAAAGATTCCGGCCCGGGTCGCTAGTTGAAATAGATAAGTTTTTATATATGACATGTAATATAGGGATATATGTATATATTATACTAGAAAAGAAAAACAGATGATATATTTTGTTATAAATAGATATATCTAGTTTGATTCGAGAAAGCAAGATGTTTATTATTAAAAACATTAATCATTAGTTCTACAATCACATTGGAATATTTATACACCGTTAAATATACCTCAAGGCTTACTCATTAACAATAACAAGCTATTTCTCTCTTATATAATTCTAATCTGCATATGTATTCGTATATGTACTAACTCTATGTACTCCGTTTTAATAAATAACTTATTTGTAGAAGATGTAAAAGCCTGTAAAAACGAACATAAAAAGCTAGTGTTGCAGTATATGTACGTTGACCTGTCGTGGTACGTAAAATCATTGTCTCGCTACCCTTTTCTCAACTTTTTATCATGGGTCGATGCAATGATGACCAGTTCAGAACTTACTCCCTTCCTGGCCATATCCTCTTCCACACATCCATTCTTTAGTCGTCCTCTACTCTTATATCGTAGACAACCGTGGTATGTAAAATATATGTTTAAAATCAATCAACAACTGCGAATCATTTTTGTCAGAGGCAGGTACAGACTGCTAGTGACGATACTTTCCACGATCCTGACGTTTTCCACACTCATGAAGCTTACGGGTGCTTTTAACAATTCCCTTCTTCAGATTTACTGTCGATCGAGTCAGGTTGAGAGTATTATCAGATCAAGAAACTAATCATTTTTTAATTTGGTAAAATATTTACGCTTACTTGACAATAAAAAATATTTTAACACTTCTTCGGAATTTCAACATAAATTAATGTAGATTTTAAAATCGAAAAGAACTACTTAGCACAATTAATTAATTATGAAAACATTAAAACCTTTTATGAAGTGTTGGTCCATCCGAATTAATTCATGACGTATTATCATATTTTTGACTTTATTCAATGTTGCAACAAATTACGTTTCACACAATACAAGAATACATTAAGTTAAATTTCAAAAGTTTGCTACCTTAAAGAGAGTATGCTAATAAATAATAATAAAGTTAGACACCGATAATATGTACTAGCAAGAAACGAATAGGAGCACGCCAAAGAAAAAGGTGTATGTTTTTTTAGTAACGTTTTAGAAAAATACCGGGATACACATTGCCACGACAAGAACATTTGAGATAGATAGAGAGAGAGATAGATAGAGAGAGAGATAGATAGATAGATAGATAGATAGAGAGAGAGAGAGAAACATCACGAACGTTCTAGAGTTACTGAGGGGTAAAATAAGAGAGAGGTAAAACATTAGATATGTAGTGGTCGTGTTTACCTGTAATTGATTGTTACAGTTGAATTAATTGTATACTATTTACCATTAATGTTATGTTGTATTTACGAATGTTGGTAAACCAAATACATAAATAAATTAATTTTTTTTTTTAAATTAGAAACATGATAAGAAATAACGACAGCTATTATAGAATAAAAGCAATAACTGGTTTCACAAAGAACAGTTTAAACTTCGAAAAGACACACAATACCTTCATAATTTGTCCTTCACGGCAAATACAGCTCACATGTGAGTTATTGAGACATAATTGTTTCATCATTAAGTAAATCAGGTAAGTTTACATTTTTTGACATATAATAGGTCTTTACCTATGAAATTGCGTTTCTTCAGTACTGGTCATTTCAAATAAAAAAAAGTTTGTAATGGCTCTGTATTCTAAATTCAAATTAATTTTATTTTAAAACCATGACATTCTATTTACAAACTCAGTCTTTTGTTTTTTGATTAGCGTTGTATTTTCATTACATTTGAACATTTTTCGTCATAATGGATACTTTAAAAATTCGTGTAATTATGGAATATGAGTTCCGTCGTGGCACCAACGCGACACAAACGGCACGTAACATCAAAAACGTTTACGGAGAGAACTGTACAAACGAACGCACAACCCTTTATTGGTTTTCCCGGTCCCGTTCTGGAAATTTTGACTTGAAAAATGAAGCTCGTGGTCGTCCGGAGACTTTGGTTAACAAATTATTGTTAACCAAAGTCTCCGGACGACTAGAATTAAAGGCGATTGTGGAAGCTGACGAAACTCAATCTACAGCTGAGCTAGCAGCAGCTTTTAATGTAAGCATCAAAACAATATTGATCCATTTGCGACAAATTGGCAAGGTAAAAAAGCTTGATAGATGGGTGCCCCACGACCTTAACGATCGCCAGCGCAACGTACGCGTCGAGACCTGCCTTTCGCTGCTCAACAGGCAAAGAAATGAAGGAATTTTGAAACGAATAGTTACGTGCGACGAAAAATGGATTCTGTTCGACAATCGAAAGCGCTCAGCAAGTTGGTTAGACCCTGGTTCAGCACCAAAGCAATGCCCTAAACCAAAAATGACCCCTAAAAAGGTGATGGTCACTGTTTGGTGGTCTAGTGCGGGTGTGATTCACCACAGCGTTTTACAAAACGGCATGAGCATTAATGCAGATGTGTACGGTGAAGAACTGGAGAGAATAATGGAGAAGCTTGCACATCTGCAACCAGCTTTGGTCAATCGGTCGTCCCCACTGCTCCTTCACGACAACGCGCGACCCCATACTGCGCAACAGACAGTCTCCAAGCTGCAAGAGCTGGGGTTGGAAGCTCTCCCTCATCCGCCATACTCACCAGACCTTGCACCTACCGACTATTACTTTTTACAAAATTTAGACAACTTTTTAGTGGGTAAAAAATTCAATTCCCGAGAGGCAGTACAAAATGCCTTTGAAGAGTTTGTTGCCTCCCGTCCAGCTGATTTTTACAAGAAGGGCATCAATAAACTGCCAATGCGTTGGCAAAGATACGTCGATTGCATGGGTGATTACTTCGAATAACAGAAATAAAAAAGTTTGAAAAAATAAGTACTTTCACTTATTGCATACAAAACGACAATTTCATAGGTAAAGACCTAATATTATTAAATTACCTAAGTTTTTCAGAACTGAACATTACATGGGAAGAACAGGTAGGTGTACAACACGTTAGTACGTTTTTGTTATTTCAATCTCTCATGATGATTTTATAGATTTCTTATGAGTACGAGTATTTAATTTGCATTTCAAACTAACGGTCGCCCTTGTTAATAGCCTATCAGTAGTTGAAACTGGAGATAGTTTATTTATTTTTTTATTATTGATTCAAAACTTTCATTAATATGCAGAATCAATTTTTTGTCAAATTTTAGTCGTCAAAAAGGAACAAAATACTCTTTTATAAGGAGAATTCAGATCGTTTTCAATAACCTATATCTATGTAGATTGTAGATAAAACTGGAGATTGGTTATTGAAAACAGTCGTGTGTAGAACTAATAGAATAGACAAGAAATGAAATATTATTAAATTTAATTCGCATATGGCTACAAGTATTTTGGCTACATACTCTGTCGTCGTCATTTCCGGCCTCTTATTTGTCTGTTGGACCGATTTTACTCTGTGGACTGCCACTCACAAAAAATACTTTCATTGCAGGTATATATTGTAATAAGAGAAGACCCTATTGGTTAAAATCCTACCAAATAATCCTGTAGACAAAAGGATTACTTCGGTAACTTCCTGCATATAACGGATTATTTACCAGCTGACTTCTATTTGGCAATCCACGCATGGTCGTTGACCGACCATTGGTACACACATGGTGTTGGAAATGCATGTGGAATAATAAAATTCGTTCATTCATTCATTTTTTTTATAGGTGTGATTGATAGGAGGTGCATTTCGCAGAATTAAATAAAATAGAAATTTAGAAACTTTAATATTGATTTTAAGTTGATAAATGAGTGAAATCGAAATGTGAAGTGATGAGGTGCGTATATGTTAATAATTCATTTGGAAAGCTAGCTTTTAGGTTAAGCAGTTCTGAGTGCCGACTCTAACGATTATATTAGCACTAGCTATGTAAAAGGCATGCCAGCAGTGTCTATATTTACATCTTGCAGGAAGCAGTTGGGAGCCAACCGAGGTTGAATTGAATAGATTGACACTTAATGATTACACAAATGAAAATACACTAGTGATTAGTCAATTAATGCACCAAACCTTTATGAGGTAAGAATACTTTAAAAGTGAACGTGTTTACTATAACTAACTAGAAATAATTCGAGGCTAAGTCGAATAATATCAACATTGAACTGGAACGGCTACTGACGTAGGAGGGACATTCGCTCCAAATTCCTATCTATTCATATTTAAATGTGTTGCAATATAACAACAATCCGACCCCTGGGAACGTTGTAAGGACAAAGCTGTATTTAAATAAAACATCAGCACACGATTATCACTGTAAGAAATGCAATGCAATACAGATAATATTTTACGTCTTTATAATGCTATAAAATCTATAACAGCGTTAATAATTAAAGTAAAGTGTGTAAACAAAACATTATACCGTTGGCAGCACTGCATGATTGGCGTTACCAACAAGTACAATATTTGAGGCTATTTATAATGCGTATGAATGTGCCACAGTTCTAATACTTGTCTGTATACTCACGTTTCTCTTCATACTGCACTGTCGTGGAAAAGACAATCTCACGATATAAAACTTTTAATAATAACCGTTTAAATGTTAAAATCTACACTGAATTGTATCCTTCTCTGCACCACTAACTCGTTCACGTCTGTGCGTCGCTTTGCATGCTGTGGTGGGTGCCGCGAAACACCAAAATAGAACTTTTGGAATAACACTACACAAATTATATTCCTTGCGTCACCGGTAACCTGACAAGATCAAGAGCGTACATACAGACAGCTTATTACCGACACACTTGTCGCAAAAATATCTATATTTCTAGCTACAAATATTCATGTATTGTTTAAATATAAATGTTTGTTGGAAGTCTATCGCTGCGACCGCAATTATAGCAGTATAATCCGTTGTAAGAAATAAAATCTATCTGCCAAATAGTTCTGTACTGTTACGATACAGCCGTTCGCTTTCAGTCTCGTAAAGATTTACGCAATATAATGTACTGAGAGCATACAGTAACATGCTCTGTGTTATATTGAAGTAAATTTAGGGAAACCCAAGTAGGTCGCTCGATCAACCCAAATAGTTTAGTACATTGCTATATTTCACACTTATCGTCCGCCCGTCTTCGTGTCAGAATAACCATTTTAATATGTCTACTTAGGAATTTTCCTTTTTTTTAACACGACTTTTTCAATTCAAGATCCTTTGATTTTTTTAAATTGAGATATTAATATATTATTACGTGCGTTATTGAATGGTAATTTAAAAGTTGTGCCAATATGGTTAATGAATATGCATATATTATGGCCTTTAATTCGTCGTTATCGATTTATTTCTCTGTAAATCTGGGGAGCTTCTTTAACGAAGTTTAGCATACTATTTAAAGAGACTAACAGCAGTATAAGAAATATATACTGCAATTTTAATTATGTTTGATATGATTTCACACGTATGGTATGGGTTGGCCGGAAATATCCCATGGATTTACCGAAAAACTGTGAAAAAATAAGCGAGCATCACTCTTCTCACAAGCCAGTATTTTAATCTTTTTAAGAAAGTGTACAAAAATATAACCCGACTACGTAAAAAGTTTGATAAAATTTATCTAGCCTATCATCCAATTCGTTGGGCGATACGGAACGTACATATACTTCTAAAACTATTACCTTTCCTTTGACTTCTCCTCACCCCCTTCTGTGTGGTTTTAAAAAAAAGTTTAAGTGATAATGAATATTAATGATTTTTATACGTAAGCACTACATGTGTTCGGATCTCTTCCTCCGTAGATGCAGTAAAAGGTAAGTCCTTGAACACCCACCAGTGTTCTGATTCATTATCACCCACGCGCCACAAATTGCATGTTATTTCTCGATAGAATACAGCTGCATGACAGAGTGATTTGCGGTTAGGGTTCACTATATAGATAATTACAAATGCCTGATCAATACTTCAAGAATTGCATACTGCACTATACTTTTAGTATGATTTTCATGAAATTTAATTACTTAATATTTTTACATCGTTGTTTCACAAAAAATCCATATCTTGTAGAGTTAAATATTAATATATAATACGAGTATAACTAGCAAACCGGCCCAACTTCGCACGGAAGTCTTTGAAATTCCCGGTATTACTGTACTAGTATGCGCATATTACAATAGAGTAAATCTCACTCAAATTCCACATAATAAGCATATCTCTCGCATCACTCTATTTATTACTGAAAATTGCATTCGAAATTCGAATCCGTTGAGTAGGTACTTTAGGGCCCCCGCAGACTGCAGACTTTTTATCGGCCGATAGTTTGGTCGGCTTCTTAATCAGTATGGAGAGGAATGCATATGCGCACACTACAGCGATTCAGTATCGGCCGATAAAAAAGTTTGATGGGCTACCCGATTACATTCAAACTAATCTGTCGGCCAACTATCGGCCGACTGTTTAATCAGTATTGGCGTATACACGCCTGCGCATACATGACGATTGTTTAGTCGGCCGATAGTTCAGTTCGCTCTGTGATTTGGCGTCATGTGCGTATATTTTGAATATGGCGTCGCCCAAATCACTATTGTTGATTGTAGAAAGTTCCGTCCAAAAGTTGATTGAAGAAGTCGAGAAAAGACCTGCGCTTTATAAAAAGTTCATTGAAGCTGGTAATGCTCATTCGATAATAGGCGAAAATTTTTTTCGGGTAATCAAGTAATGTGAAATGCATAGTGTAAAATTTTCCACTAACTAATCTATGACTGAGAATGGGATGCACCCAATACTCTCGGAATCTCTTCTTGATTTTCCTCCTCCGAAGGATGATGAGAGCATTAACTTTTCTGGACAATATTTTCATTGTGCGACTGCTTCAACAGTCAGTTACAAACTAGTTCGAGAATAGTCGGCCGGCTGTTGGATAGTCTGCGCCCTGTTCACCAACCAAACTGTTTAGTTGGCTCGGTGTGCGCACTTTCAGCCCAACCCGACTAAACTATCGGCCGATAAAAAGTCTGCAGTCTGCGGGGGCCCTAAAAGATCTGAGCGGAGAGCGGAAGCGACTTAGTTTTATATTATATACAGATATATTAATGTTAGTTTGACCGTCAAATGATGAAAACTGATAGATGATACTTGCTTCTATGTGTGTTTATTATTTACCACTAACAGTATAAATATTACATACAGGTCTAGGTGTATATATTCATTGATTAATCAAATAATACTTCTCAGTTGTAATTACAGCCGAGAAGCCACCCCAAGTAAAGTACCATTCCCACAAGAATATATCGAGTGTCGTCGACTACATGAAACTGACACCTAGACTCAGGAAAGCAATAGGGAATAGGCATATTTTTTTATTTATTTCTTATTCTGATCATTTACGTCTCCATAACATTAAAAAAAAATAGGCTTTAAAATAGTCAAACTAATTTTCAAAGTGAAATATAAAACACTGACTAAATTTGAGCCATTCAAATGCCGCCATTATGCGCGCGCTTTTGAAACGGCCAACGTCATTGTCACTTTGTGATTGTTTACTATTTGTACAGTGTTTCAGTTACTTTATACTTACTTACAGTTTTATTGCTATAAAATCATGTAAGAAGTTAGTTTTTCTCAAAAACACTAATAACACAGTATGAATTTTGACGCCGATAGTTTCGATGAAGTGAATATCAACGTCACATTTCGTTTCGACCAATAGTGACGCGTTTTGTAAGTTTGAATTACCCTCCCTTAAATTTTTACATTTTATTTAATATTTTCTGGGTTTAAATAATCACTAAATAAAAAAATACCCTTTAAGCATATTGTAAAGACAATAAAGAATCTAGAAAAAAGTGCGTGTGACAAATATTTTTTTATGCATATTGTCTATTTTCAGAAAGCAAGGCGACTACTACGCCTTCAGTGCATATAAACAAGATAGATTTAAGTTTAGGTAGTAAGTAGTTTTTTGATTTTCTAGTTCTAGTTAAGATGAGGTGTTACAACCCTATGGAACATGAGGACTGGAACTAGCTAACGATGATAAATAGATGCGACATTTTATATCTCATTCCGCTCACTTAAATCATTGTCTTGGCTTCTGTAACGAAATTGTCGTTGTTAGTCATGTAAATATGCACTAATACGAAAATAATTGCTCAAATCAAGTATTACGCTTCATTTTCTAACCAACTACAAAAAAATATGATGGTTCGTTTGTTTTTTTAGTTTACCTCAGACATTCGTTACTTATAAACTCCTCTTTGGTGCCACATGTTGATAGGGAGAAAACTTTTTTAAAATGTCCTTTAATGAGCGTTATTCTCATTATAGTTTGGTTATTAGTAGGTAATCAAGGTTGATGGACGTATTAGCAGACACAATACCGCATTGACGACTTAATTAATCAGTTCATTTACACGCAGCTTTATATCTTATCGTATAATACTCGTATCATAATGGCGCTACATAATGAAAGCTATGAGCTATTACGATTATGTGAATGCAAATGTTGGTAAACGTTTTTGACAAATTCTTTCAATAACGATCCAATACTTTCTATTACTTGGCTTGTTAGAATAAATACTTAATATTTTATATAGCTAGTGGCTGTAGTTAACACCAAGTACAGTAATGCTACATCGGGACCCATCGTCTAAAACAACATTATTTCATCCCAATAAGAGGTTCTAGTCATCGGCATAAAATAGCGTATGCAAACTTTGAATAACATGCAACTGCACAATTAGGAATTCTAAAGGCTTACTATTTCTCATTAAAATTACTGCTAGCATTACGTACGAGTACGTCAAAGAACTTACTTTTAATTGCGAATTCACGCTCATGACGTACATTGGTGTTACCTCAATAAACAGAATACAGCACGAAAGTTTTGAAGTGATATTTTCTACATTAGATCATAATTATAATACGTGGTGTAATAAAAAAATATTTTCGACCCATTTCAATACTCCCGAATTCTTCGCCGCACATTAAAGTGGTCATAATTCTTACGTAATCTAGATCTGTCAATGTTTCGGATACAGTACGTCGCACACGCTACACTGGTGTATACAAGCGTTCAAATTGAAATGCGGTCTTGGCTAAATGTAACTATTTACGTCGTGTTCAATGGAAAAGTATCAAACAGTACAGTAAGAAACTTTCTCCAGACGGCTCGAGTTAAATTTATATACATATGTTACTTGGGGACCTATGAAAAGATGTTACCTCAATAGCCAGACAGTTTTAATGGTTTTTACATCTTGCCAGACACATCGAAAGTCTGCTAAGTGCGAGCGCGAGGTAACAACTGTTCAAGCGGGTGCGAGTGAGATAGGACGCTTAGTCGACTGCAAGAACAAGTACTTAAGTGCAGGTACAACCACGTTTTATAATAGAAATTTGTTTTTTTTTTCTTTTTTTATAATATTAAAATTATATTTTTTACTTATAACATGGCTATGAATGTGATAAAATTATTTTTTAATTGGATATCTTAAATGATCGCTTTCGACTAAGCACTCGCACTTGCACTTACAGCGGACTTTCGATGTGTCTGGCAAGATGTAAAAACCATTAAAACTGTCTGGCTATTGAGGTAACATCTTTTCATAGGTCCCCAAGTAACATATATAAAATTTAGCTTTTATACTATAACGAAAGTAGAATTATAATTTATTAAAGTTTAGGGGTATCTGGCAGGGGGTAGCAACTGTCATAAGTGTCTGGCAATGGATGACGAGATTTCTAAAGTTATCTTTAAGAAAATATAAAAAAATTGAGCTTTATACTTTAACGAATTTAAGGTACTATTTTATACACCTTTACTACCGGTTACCTGCTCAAGTAACCACAACCCAAACTTCATAGTCTCTGGTCGTTCTTACCTGTATAGGGGACATCCGCAGATAAACTTTCAGCTTTTATAAAATAAGGCAGGTCTGGCCCTCGTGGGCTCTTAGTCTATTATGTTTTATGAAGACACACGTAAACTTCATTGTCAACAAAGATTAAACACTACCGATCGTCAAAAATTTTAAAAGAAAATGTAACCGTTTTGGATACTTCTAGTAAAATATGTTAAGATATTCTTTAGATATAAAGCTTATGGAATCAATGAGCACGTGTAAGAATAGGTAATTATCCAATGATTAAAAGAAACAGATTAGGTTAGTCTTCATTTACAGCAATTTATCAATCAAATAGTCGTTACTAAAGAGCATGACATTAGTTGAATTATCATCAGATCCATGTCCAATCAATCAGTCAACGTCGGTCACGTATAAACGACTCGTGTGATTGTCATTTATTACCCTTGAACTTACGAATTGGATAGACCAAGTTATTTGGCTAATAGCTTTCCTACATTTATTAGATTGACCACTAGGGTGTACTGGAGGGTTTGGTAGCATGTCGGAATAATATTCGTTATTAATCTCTCGAAAAATTAAAGTTCATTCGTTCTTTATAAATGCTAAGTATGATTTGTTTAATTTAATGTATATAACGTAGTCACGAAAGGTTGTTCGTGTCGAAAGTTTTAATATTCGGTTATGTCGAATACGAAATGGTACTAGTTGTTCATGAAGCGGGTTTTTATTTATTGAAAAATAATCTTAAAACTTGATTCTTTTACATTACTACCTTATTCAGTAATGATTTATTCATTTAATTACTTTTGGAGACTGACAATATGTAATAGAGCCTTGGGGAAGCCTATTTACGAGGAATATGACTAACCTTTTTGGTATCTGTTTATTTTTTAGATCGTTACCCGTTTTTAGAGGCGAAGAAGGCCATAATTTCTTGGAATACGATATATTGTTTCAATAATTTTCCTTTGCATAAAGTGGAACATTTACTCTTTAGGATAATTAGAAAAGTAGTCATCCACAGATTTCTAGAATAGAGACCGCATCTCAATTCTACGACCGACGAAAACGTAGGACGCCCACCGCGTGGAGTGACGACTTGCGCTCGATGACTGGCAGAAGCTGGATGCGAATAGCCCTATCATAGTGGCTTGTAATGGGAGAGGCCTATGTCCAGCAGTGAACTGCCATAGGATAATGATGAGTCATCTACAATTGCGTCATGGACGCTGTGGGCTAAATTTTATATTTTCAGCTTATCGTCCAACAATAAGTTAGGTATAATTGATAACAGAAAGCACAATGCGTCACTTATCATAAAGTATGGGAGTTTAGTGATTATCGTTAATTTTTTAATTGGAATAGCTCATAATTTGGTGATTTTTTGTCTCGGGAATGATTTAGCAAGAATGTTGAAGGATCGGTAGATGCTGCTGTAAAGGTTTCAAGGGGAAATATCATTTTTACTTTGGTTGCTACATATATATTTAGATCACTATTATATTTATATACCAGCTACCTGCCTGGCTTCGCATGGTTGCAGCGTATATCGCATGACTGCGTTGTATCGTATACCTACATATGCTTCCAAAATTGAAATTTAATACGTATCGTATCTCAAACCGACCGAGTTAACCTATAATTATGTATAACGGGATTAAATACATCTATTACACAGCAGTATAGGAAAAAATATTTCAATGATTTATATCAAAATTATTCAAAGTAATCAAGCAATCCAGACAAGTTTTCGAACTTATACTCATGAGCTGTATACTGGCAAAAACAATAAGAAAATCTGTATTGCTTTATCGAGTTCGTCTCATTCAGACACACACGTACAAGACGATTCGGGTGTTATTGCGCAGTAACTTCTAATAACAATAAAACGCCTCGACTTAAATACTTTTACATTATGTGCATATGTGTGGTGGTTTTTGGCTATAGATAATGCTAATTAATAAATCAGCATCTTCATCTCCCTAGCCTTTATTATTCCCAAGATT
The DNA here is from genome assembly GCA_916048165.1 of Spilarctia lutea. NCBI lineage: Eukaryota > Metazoa > Arthropoda > Insecta > Lepidoptera > Erebidae > Spilarctia > Spilarctia lutea. Next base: position 3,885,632 of record OU696479.1, on the reverse strand, counting down.
ATTTGGGGTCGGCTACTAGTTCAACCTGTTTTACCTCAATATCAGTTTTTCCACGGAGCGACTGGCATCGGACCTCCGCAACCTGAGGGTGAACTGAATTCGTAGATTGAACTAGTTGTCAGTATATTTGATGGCACTGACTTCCCAATACCAGTCGTCGTACATGTTCATGACAACCGGGACCGACGGCTTAACGTGCTCTACCGTTCTCCAGGTTGCTATTAAGAAATTGTTTGTAAGAAAAAACCAGCAGCAGGCCGACCCGGGAATTGAACCTGAGACCTCATGATGGGCAATCGCTTACACTAACAACTGTACCAATGAGGTTAATTAATAAATATGTCATGCATAAGATGACATTTCCAATACTGGTCGACTTGCTTTTTTTTTTCAAAAAAGTTAATAATATTTAAGTCTTTGGGATACGTAAAGCTTCATTGAAATAAATAGGGTTAAGTGATTTTATTATTAATTGTAGTGTAAAAAAATTGAATATTCATCGAATGCTTTTCCTGATACATTACTATTGCATATATTACATAAGATAAACATGTTTTTCGTATCACGTCAGCTACATCTTGTGAACGATTATTTTAATTAGCACGTCTTATGTAACGTAGTACATTGTGTTTAGTCACGGTATGACCGGATTTCTGGCGAACCTTTTCGAGGATTTATGATACTCAGAAATCTTCAGTTCTGTGATTTTATTAGATATTTATATATTAAAAAATGCCGTCCACTACTGAACGAAGGTCTCCGGCAAGGAGCGCCAATAATCTCGGTCTTGGGCAGTCCGCCACTACCCTTGATTTTATTATCATTGTTTAATAATAATAAGCTAACACATCTCACATAAGGTTTTCCTTTTAAAAATTAAGCAGGGCTTGTGCTATGGTAACTAGACGGTTGATTAAAATACTTAAATATTTTTCGATCCCACGACCTGCGGCTTAGCAGTCAGGGTTAGAGCAATGAGCCCATCGATTATCTTCATTACCCCATTCTACCTTTTATATACTAAAAACGTCGTATTATATAAACACTACATAATAATTTACTAATATGACGTACATAAAAAACTCACAATTGACTATAATAATACGGTTTTTTCATGCGTGCAAATTAACTCTTTAAAGTAACCCTGATTCCAGTGTAATTAAGGCTTAATAACTAACACATTGAAATAGATAAGACTTAAAACTAAAATTATGAACATTTCGTGGAATCTTATAAAACTGAAGTTTTGTTTTGTTGGGTTGAATGCGATTTAAAAATATAATTCAGTGTAAGGTAACCCAGTTATCGAGGAAAGCCATAGGCTATATAACATCACGCTATGAGTAATAATAAATATTCCGGACATCTAAACACACAACGCCATCTAGTCCCAAGCTAAGCAGAGCTTGTGTTATGGATACTAGACAACTAATAGGAGTGGAGTATCAATGTAGTAAAATGTTGCAGTTCTAAAAAAAGGCGCAATGTCTATATTTGAAGGTTGGCTCACTATAAACCTTTATTATGGTAAACAAATTTTTTCAAGCTGTATAACATCACGCTACGGGGAATAAGAGGTTGATAGCCGGATTATAAACAACAGAGTTACTAGTTCTTAATTTGAATCTTTACAATTTAAACGCCCAGACGGTGCTAAAATGATGTACAAATTGTATACCACTTAAATTATTACGCGTATATACACGTATTAATAGTTATTTTAAACAGTGTATATTATGTTTAACACAATGGATGTTTTCAAATGTCACCACATAGTGGCCGCCGTGAGATGACACGCTTCACGCTTTGATGGTCCTTCTCATTGTTCTCGATATTGTACATCTGTGTAATACTTATAATGTGCAAATTTCCTACAACTTGTGATTCATAAAGCGATACCATATTGTTGAATGGTCAATTAATATTTACAAGTACTGTATTGTTAATTCATAAAACAGTTCAAGATTAGGGCTATTGTTAACTGTCATGAAGAGTCAAGCGAATAAATCATTCCTGCAACATTTATCTTATGGAGCCTTGGAGATTAAAAAAGCCAAGTCAAGGCAAAAAGCAAATGGGCGCAGATTCGATATTTTCGTTTTTTCTATCATACATCATTTTGAACGAGAGAAAGAGAGATCAATGAATAAAGATTACTCCATTTAAAGTTAAACTGTAATAAATTTGAAACATAAATAATATCGTAAAAGAGATATGGAAAGTCTCTTACAAGTAATGCAAGATGGAACTACGGTATGATGACTCTCAAAGTTTGTTGAGTAAATTCACTTTACGGTGAGCAATGCGCCAGATAAGTTTGCGCAAACAAACTGGCGCCATGCGACCACAGAGCGTGTAAATACTAACATTTATTATGATTTGCCTTTGTTTAACTCCACAGGGGGATTACCAAACGGATGGAGAATGATGGATATCTCGAAGATCGCAATGTGTGTTATTTATGTTGAACTTTCTGGAAATATCTTTTTGATGATTACCTAGCATTTTAACATTATGTATCAGTCTCACTTTTAATAAAGGGACTGTTAAAGTTAAGAATTCGTATAAACCTTGAGGAATGGTATACAAAGAGGGCTAAAAAATTAAGAAATGGTACAATAGTATATGTTCGTGTATATGCATGTGTGTTTGTAATACTTAATTAAAATACCGTCATCATTATTATTCTCGTGTCACGTTGTTGCTGACTATAAACTCCGAACTCTCTATCCGATTTTCACGTTTTTTATGTATTTTGTGCCGGCGGATCCAAGTTAGGATAAATAATACCACGCTTAGAGCAATAGGACCCGAGCATGATTGAAAAGAGATGCAAACAAAGATGCCTGGGTCAGCTTATACGAGTACGTACATATATCAAAAACAAGTTTCTGTAAAAATCTCAACGCTTACTGAAAATGGATTCTGGTTCTTAGGTTACGATAAGTTTTAGTGCTAATTGACTTAAGCTGTTAATTAATCCAATCTACATAATCATGAAATAAGTTGGTCCATTTTCAAATTATCCGTCTCATGATTGACGTATAGTAACAGGTAAGTGTGACTAATGCTAATGTGTGCCAAGTCCAAATTTACGCATTAGTCGTAAGTACTTTAAAAACCAACACACCAAAAAACTATGTTTTCAAGATGCTTTTGCCAAATAAATAAAAAAATATTTCACAATTATGTTTTATATATATGTCAAACTAGATAAGAGTACGATAATTTATGTAAATACAAACAATAGTAGTAAATAGAATTAAAAAAGAACTTGAATAATTTCTCGGGTTTGAACTCGAAGACTGAGCATCACTATCAATAAAATTTATGTTATAGTACACCTTGATCATAACATAAAATCACGCCTATTTCTCAGATGGGTAGGCAAGGACAACTGTTCACCATTTAATACGGTCCTAGCACACCTCTTTTGCTTCATCCACATTCATAAATCGTTGCATGCATGCTGGGTACTTCCTGGTGCTTTTCACATGACCCTTCTTCAGAACATTACCAATTTGGACGGTAAATGTTCGTCGTGGACGACTTTTACTGATACTTCAACACAATAGTCATTCAAACACAGTATTTAGAGGTGAATTAAACATCTACATTAACCGACAAGAGGCAAATCTCTTACTCTCCATTCGGCAGTTCAGATGAAAAAATTAGAAAAAGTATGAATAATAGCTAGTGCAAGTCAGGGTTGCACATCCAAACTCGAACTCAAAAATTCCGAATACTATACCTACCCTTTTTATCGTATTAAAAGTTATGGCAAAGAAACATTGCCACAAATGATTATATAATTTGGTAACCACTCTTACGATAGTTAAAACAATGCGATACAGTATAATGAATTACAATAAAACGATAAGTATCGATGTAGTATGACTCATCGGGTCATTATTCATTAATTGTTTACAATTACAAAACAACGTCTGGGAAAGCGAATCAATAATGTAAGTTTCAACATTTCTTAAAATATACATCTTATTGGAGTCGAAAACCTCAGGTCAAGTTATTCAGAAGGATAATATTTGTAATAAACAGCAATGAAATCTGAAGAACAATATCCGTGTGTTGTTCTTTAACGTGGGTGTTTCAATTCTGAAGCCGTAAAAGTCGAGTTGAGTTTAGCAGAAGCAATTTGTATTTAGATTTCATATACGTTATTTACGCGAACAGTGTGCATGCACCTTGCGAAAATGACGCGAATAAATTTCAACTTGAAAGGGAATGCAACTGTATTCTTAGCTTTCAGAGATGCCTGAAAACATCAAACAGACTATGCAATTTAGATCTTCGTTTACAAACAGATACCTTACTTAAGCGATCCTTTTCTGAAGGGCAGATACTATAACAAATACGGGGTTTACATTTTAAGATAATACGTTTTATAAGAACTACACAGCAAAACAAAGCATCTTGTTGGTGTGCAAACATTAAATCGTGCACTTTACAAATATACCTATGCATAGTACCTATAAATAAATAAATATAATTATGATATTATATAGTAACTATGTAGACTATAACTGTCTATCACACAATAATCCATTTTAATATCATAAATTCGAAACTAACCCTGTCTTTTACGCTTTCATTGCTAAACCGATTTGGATGACACTCGGTATATGGGTAGTGTTCCGTCCAGTCACCTAGCGGCGGAAGTTGGTGTACTCAATTGTACTTGTCAGGACGAAGTGAATTCCGTGCTAATGGCATAGATGGCGCTATTCGTTTTTTCGTGGACTCTTTCGTTCCCTTTCTTGACATAATTGTTTATCTATAGTAGGAACTGTTAACTGGAACGGTGAACTTTATGTTAAAATCACTCCTGTCAAATCTCTCTTGGATAAAGAACGTGGAGATCAACGCGCGTGAAATTTGCTTTTGGTGTGTTTGAGACAGTTTGTAGCCTGAAAGGCCCTCTCAACACCATAAATTTGGAACAAAACCGACTGCCAAAACATGGCAGTCAGTTTTGTGAGCACGGTATATACGACTCGAGTTAAATTGTAATATTATGTCGCAATGGACGTCTTGTTTTCCACGTGGAACGCCGATTTGGATGCGAAGAACTGTTAAATTGGTAACAATTCTGGTGTATTCCTTGACCATTAACCGCCGTTTGTAGTGAAATATGGGCACAAGGGGCCTTGTGAAATACCTTTGTAAAAATAGACCATTGTGATAAAAAAAAAAGTGAAGACGCGCTGACACCGTGTTAGAGGGCAGACGAAAGAGTACGGAAGGTTACAGGTTACTGTAGACTAGATTCTGCGCAGTATTTTAGTTCTTATTGTATCTTGTAACTCTAACGTGATTAATTTTAACGTAACGGTATATATGTCGACTAAGATCTGACCTAAGGCCCAAGAACAGCTTCCACTGTAAAACTTAACAGCCACGGTGGTCAGTTCTGAAAGGGGTGTGATGAAGAACTCGTTTACCGATATACAAGTGGGCGAAGAAATGGACAAATGCTACAGTATGTTATATAATCAAGCCCAGACGACAATACTACATGGACAACTATAAATGATATAAAGCCAAGACTTATTATCGTCTAAAAAAAATTACGATAGTCCTAAGAAGTCATTGGACCAAATAAGACGCTGATATTACAAACAAAGCGAGTAATAAAATATTGGCACATTGATGTATAGCTGAAGCATCACAACACCTACTAAAACGCCTACAGTACGATTAGAGCCAAAAAAAGTTACGAATAGCACTGTATCATGCAGTAGTCAAGGGGACTTATGACATCTGATGATCTTTCATTCATATTGTAATAAAAATACACATTCGTTATTAATACCTGCAATTACTGATGGAATATACGATGCTATCAATATTTATTCGATAAAATTATTACTTTAACCTTTCTTTCAGGCGTTAACAACAGTTGGGTATATCACTTATAAAAGTTTATTGTGTTAAAAATTGCCTGCGTTACAGAGGGTAATAATAACTTACAGAGATAAATGCTTGCGCTGACGTAAAACTTTGTACGCAGACTTTTTTTATGTGAAAGGAAATGACGGACTGAAAGCAACGTAGATGTATTTCCATACAATAACCGGACCAATGTCTGTCGGAACAGCAGGCTTTTGTGAACTCTTCAAAAGGTTATTTACACAAAATTCTACCGTGGGAGAGCTATGCTTCGGCATGAATGGGTCGGCTCGATCGGAGTGATACCACGGCCTCACAGAAAATCGGTGTGAAATAGCGTTTGCGCTGTGTTTCACCGAGTGAGTGAGGATATCGGAGGCCCATACCCCAACCCCTCCCCTCATCCCCTTTCCCATCCCCCAAAGGTCGGCAACGCACTTGTGACGCCTTTGGTGTTGCGGGTGTCCATGGGCGGCGGTAATCGCTTACCATCAGGTGATACGTCTGCTCGTTTGCCCACTATTCAATAAAAAAAAAAGGTTTGCCTTCAAGTTAATTTTACTTTGTTAAAAATTAACTTCTTACGTTTCAAACCCTATCCTACCTTTCGAATAGTGGCGCGGTACTTACTATTTAAATTTTTACGGAGTTAATAAACTATTTACAGTAAGGTACCACCCAATAGTTAATTCTGAGTATATTTAGCACGCATCGTTAAAACTATAAATACACGGTCAGCTAGTTTACGTCTAGCTATAAAACTCCCAGACTAATTCTAAAATTTTAATTTCGTCGTCTCTACCTCACGAAAGGGCATCACTTAGATGAGATAAATTCTTGGGTAATAAAACGATCTTTTACCGTCGAACCAACCGGTTCAATGTTAAACAAGCACGTAAATGGTGCTGTCTGGGCACATACTTACGAAGCTTAGAAGCCTTACACACCCTACAGAATCGACACCGGTTACGAAAATTCTAGAACATCATCGAACATTCTAAAATGTTTAATTTGTTTAAGGACATTCGAATACTAATTTCTCACGAATATTATTAACATTTAACTGTTGCAAAATAAAGCAAGCAAACGAGCTAAACAAACAACACGCGAGGAATGTGTATGACAGAAGCACCTGAGCGTTTCTTAGAAACACAACACTCAAGGTGAGATAAGTATGAGTCTTCAATGGCGCGAATCAGTTGCTGTCGCGGTAACAAATAAACGTAATTAGAACATATATGTATGATTGATAGCTAAGTGGATAGAACACAAAGAGTATGAAACTACATACTGTTCTATAGAAACGAGAAACAAGCGATTTTTTCGTCGTAACCTGTTTGGAAAATCTTTACATGTATATGTGTAGGTATAGGCTTGTGTGGTTTTAATTTCACAAATGAGTGTGAAAGAAAAGACGTTTTAAGCTCAAACAACTTTACTCGACAAACTTAAATATAAAAGAGTGTGTACCAAGGCAAAACCCAGTCCGATAGCAATTTTTAGATTCCCGTGTCTTGGGCGCCGGGCACGGTTGCTTCGGTGAGTGTCTGAATCGAATAGGACTGGAGGTTACAGCACACTGCCATCACTGCGGGGCCGAATGGGACTCCGCTCCCAGCACACACTTGAGGGCTGCCCTGTGTGGGGGAGTCCGAGCGTCGAGTTCCGGTCGGACAGATCGGACGAAACCTGTCACCACCAGTATTGATCGCGGCAATGCTGGCAAGTGGTGAGGGATAGGAAGTCACGGTCTCCTTCTGATACGACATTATCTTCCAGAAGGAATTCCGCAGAGCGATAAGGGCCGAACCCGCTCGAAGTAGGCGACGAAGGGAACGCGGTAGAGGTCGTTAGCTCCCCAATCGTCGCTTAAGGGTCGGTGCGACCACATCTTGGGAAAATGTGATGCCGATGAGTTCCTGGAGCTTTGTCTCCCCACGAAAGGTATGGTGCGAAAAGCATTCCCCGTGGAAAACAAAAGGGTTGAAACCCAATCGTTTTTGTATTTGTTTCTAAAGTACTTTAGCAAGTAGAACGGAGATTTAATTTCACTAAGCATTCTAGTTCATGCAAATATCATAAAAGCGAATGAGATTTTTTGAGTACCTATCTGTTTTCACGGTTTAAGTAGTCAATTGAACGTTCACTTATGTTGTCAGACTATAGAAAACAACTATGTCCTATTCTAAAGTAACTCTGATTTTAGCTCTCATGGCTAAACGAATATCCATAAATTGCCGAAGGGGATAGTTTGATTGTTGAGGAAAGACACACCCTACTCTTTACCGACATACTTGCCGGCGGAAAGCAGCAAGCAGCAGGAAAAAGCTAGTTGTCTTATTTACCAATGCCTATGTTTGAAATCATTTATTAGGTTATGTAATTGCTGTTTAATTTTATATATTCTTTAAAAGGAAAAAGTAGTTTTAAATAATAACTCCTACAAGTATTTTATTTTCGGACACCGTCACATTATGTAACCAAATGATGATAAATTCCTTTACATTACGAAAAAAAATTTCGTAATCGACTTTTGATGTAACTATAATTCTATCTTCTACTCTCTCTTCAATAAATTAATGATGTGGTGACCAATTAGAAACACGGAGTGCGACCATTCCCATGTACCCAAGGGCGTAGCTAGGGGAGGTTTTAAAGGTCACTTTTAATCATTTCTAGAGTACCGTACTCCGTACCAAGACCTTAACAAAAATCCCAGTGGTGGCCGTTGAGCATAAGCCAGTTGAAACTTATATCAAATACTCAGGTCTGTGGTGGTATGCAGAAATAAAAACATCAAACTTTTAAGTCTACGCGATCAAGTAGCTCCGTTTTTGCCGCATATTTTAACACTCGCAAGGGAATCAAAACCTATAGCTATATCCCCGTTTCTTTAAGGTACTACCCGTAAAATTCCCATAAAATTAGACATGGCATGGAAGAAATCCGAAACCGTAAATTTCTGGTTGCATCACAATAAACATGCGATTATAAACTAATTTACAGTTGGTATACTAAACGTGACCTATTTCGATGCATAGGCACAATATTTATTCAATGTCAAAATTAAGTTCGTCACTATTACACTAAAACTTTGTACGGAACTCTGCGCGAGTTCGACTTACACTTGACAGGTTTTTTTATTATCTTGAATCCCAACCCCCCCTCGAACTTAAGCCTGGATACGCCTGTGCATGCACCCCGTTTCTTTCGTGAGACAACTACAGAAGCAAACTATGCAAGACAAAAGCACTGATAAGAGAAGAGAACCATACAGCACGCTAATACCACAGGCATCAGATGTGAAGTGTAGTAATGAAGATGGGTGATACCTAAATGCAAAATCCATTTGTGTGCTCACGACACAATTGTTTATTGCGTGTGAAAAATGTTGGTTAACAACTGGAAAGTATGTTGATTATATTAAGCAATATACAGCTACACCCGGCACCCCTGGTGTCGTGTAGTAATGGGCCTATCCCAGTTTATGGATAACGACAAAAAGTGTAAAAACTTTTTTATGAACCTTTTATATGGAGTTATCGCAGTTCATAGTTCAAAGCTTTTGATGTAATAACTATTTTTAGAGTATTACGACTTTTACATATAGTTTTCGCAATAAAATATTAAAAATTATACAGCTCTTGTTTTTTCAAATGTTTTTATCGTCCTTGGAGGCATTTTTTAGAATCAGAATTCTCTTTCAAGCGTTTAAATATGGGTAGCTCTTTATTATTTTTATTGATAAAAAAGCGCTTCGCACTTAAGTGTCCCTCAAAAAGACCTTGTTCGCTTGTCTGTTTTTTTGAATTAATTTGAATGATATAGTCGTACAGTGTATGTTGTGCCCTATCAAATTGCCAATAAAGAGGTTTAACCTACATATACCCTTGAGTGCAATACAACTTGTACTAAACACAATTAAATGTACCTAATTGGAATGAAGGTAATTACTGTTAAGGTTAAATTTGAAAAGATAACAATAATATGCTGAATTTTTTATTGTGATTTTAGATGTTACTTACCTGGTGGACTTACATTATGTACATATCATGCATACTATTACATACCTACTTTTGTAAATTCGTTCAACAGTGGATTTCTTTCGTCTATGCTAATGACATTTATATCAATAGTTTAGTGAAAAATTTAGGCCTTGTTTGTACTATACACACATACTGTATATGTATACAAACTGTCCTTTCGTGAACATTCCAATTAGCGATCGCCGATTGTCCCGAGTATATTTCCTATTCTGTATTCCGCATCACCTTATGGTAAGCGATTACCTCCGCCCATGGACAACCGCAACACCAAAAGCGTCACAAGTGCGTTGCCGACCTTTGGGGGATTGGGGGAGGGGTTGGGGTATGAGCCTCCGGTATCCTCACTCACTCGGTGAAACACAGCGCAAGCGCTATTTCACACCGGTTTTCTGTGAGGTCGTGGTATCACTCCGATCAAGCCGGCCCATTCATGCCGAAGCATGACTCTCCCACGAAAAATATGTTTTAAAGGTGTACAAAAAGAATAATTGGATTGCATTGCATACCGATAAATATCTATCTGTAGTGTCACAATGCGATGACCCAACCATCTGATCACGAACAGAACATACGCGGATTGGTCATATTATTATTAGTATAGATCAGTATTGTGGGTAGCAACAAATGTCAATCAGTTTAGTCACAGTATCCTATAAATACATTAAGGTGCGCCTTACCGGTGCGTTCCCATAAATGTTGTAACTATTTAAATTATGTATAACGGAGTTTGAATAGATAAATACGAAATAGATTATAAGACTAGAAGAAACGATCATATGGTCTTCTATCACATAGAGAATTCTCTGGTGAATGATACTCAATATGCCGCGATAGATGGGTCACCATGATATACTTTTACATTGTCTGCATTCGATTCTGTTCATGTTTTCAACAGACAGAGTAGAGTCACTCTGGTAGTCTTGTGGCGACTTCCACATACAACACAACAGTAACCTACTACAGCGCCATCTACCGCAGATACACTGAACTACGGAGCAACGTACATCACGAAGAAACTACCAATCCTGAATCGCGCAGTAGAAGTTCTCGCGCCGATTATCATATATACAACATCCCAACATCAACTGTTGGGCAGTGGCCCGCCAGGCATGATCACCTCGACTGGTCGGAGGATCCTACCTTTGTATTGGGTAGAACATGACACTCGTTCCCCCACAGTCTCATACACAAATAACAATGTAAAGTTACATCAAAATGTAGGTATTGTTAATTAATATATTTTGTTTAATTCTATTTTTTTTAGCATTCTGCACTGCTCCTGCATTTAAACTTTAATTGTGCCAAAATTTCATACTTTTCAGTAAAAAGGGGTAAAAAATGTTTGCTTAACGTTTATTATAATTAATATATGTACATACTTTTGTATTAATCTCTAACCAACACCATTTATACGACTATACTATTAAATAACAGCAAAGATAGGTCATTTAGAAGGCCGCACAATAACTGTCGACACAACAATTCCCTACAAGATATCGTAAATTATTTAGACTTGGCACACAAGATTGTGCGACTTACAGCAACTGATTTCGTACACTGCGTTATACTGTAGTTGTACAGATTTCAGTGGTTACTAGGAACCATCTCTTAACTTGGTAAATTCTGATTACTGACCTCTATTATACAAGATACAGGTCAGCGCTCCTGAGCTCTGTATTTCAGAAAAAAAAACTACATATCGTAATGCAGATTAAATTTTTCCTTCATTTTTTACCTTCGTTTTCATTATCTTTTCGTTACTGTCTTTAAATTCTTGTCATGTCAAAATAAGAATGTTACGTGGTACCTTTTGCTCTTATGACTCAAAATATCAAGTCTAAACTGAGTAAACTAATTCGTGAAAGAGCTGAAGTGTGATGTGTCTTAGGACTTTGGTGGAGGAGGCCATTGCTTGGGGCGAGTTTGTATTAGCATTGTCTCTTAACATAGTTTATACCTTTTATTCCCTGCCCTGGAGTTGTATAAAAGAAGGTCTTCGGTAACATAGGGTGCCAATATTCCTTCGTTGAATTGTCGGAGCTTTCATGATGGCTGGGATAGGAGAGAGACGTCGTTCGAGTGGGCAGGGCGGCAGCACGGGACTCTTTCCTTCCGACTGACGCAGGTGCTTTCCGGGCACGGTTGCTTCGGGAAGTACCTGCACTCGGTCGCTAGGAGGGAATTGAGTCCCGCCTGCCACCACTGCGACTGCAGTGAGGACTCGGCCCAGCATACGCTGGAGTTCTGCCCCGCTTGGGCGGAGCAGCGCCGGGCCCTCACTGCAGTCATCGGAGGAGATCTGTCGCTACCGGCCGTCGTACTGTCCATGGCCGGTAGCGACAGCAGTTTTACCGCGGTCGCGACCTTCTGCGAAGACGTAATTTCGCAGAAGGAGGCGGCGGATAAGGCCCGAGAGGACGATATCCACTCGGACCCGATCCGCCGCCGGCGCACGGGGCGGCGGAGGCGCGCCTATCAGCGCCTCATGCCGCCCTGAGTGTGGCCGCGGATGGACGGGATGGGTTTTCCCCTCCATCCGCAATACAGACCAACCGCGAGGGGGCGACGTACGCGTGTGCCGTGCGTCGCCTAAATTGAGATTTTATTTTTGAAGAAGGTGCCCGCTTCAGTGCGGGCAGGCGCTGGGAGGGGTCCGGTAGTGTAATATCTGCAATTCCCGGACCCCTCCCTTCTCAGGCGCAGAGTTGGCACACCGTGTGGTTTTAGTCGGTTCGATTCCGACACACCGTCCCGCCGCAAACCCCGGCGGGGTGACGGCCCGAGGGGGTTTCCACACGTAAAAAAAAAAAAAAAAAAAGGAGAGAGACGTGCGGTGTTCCACAGCGATGACGTCTGGACGACGACGACAGGGCAATTCGGGCGACGGCTAGGGTAGCGCAAGTGGTCGATAGCATCCGGCGGTTTGGCCTGGAGGTAGCTTTGAAGGCGCCACCTCCAGGGTATTGTGGTAGGGGCTTTCACAATCCTATTAAGCGTACGATGAAGTATTTAGGACTCGTTCTCGACAGCCGTTGGGATTTTGGGCCGCACTTTCGGCAGTTAGTCTTCAGGCTTTAAGTACCACTGCGGCGCTTTAACGACTTTTACCAAACTTATGAGGGCCCATTACATCCTGCCGAAAGCTGTATATGGAGATCGTGCGATCGATAGCACTTTACGGGGCACCAATATAAGCAAACGCTCTGACAGCCCGAAATATTGCGCTCTTGTGAAAACCGCAAAGTAAGATATTTTTCGATGCGGCTAGCCTGCTTGTCGGATCTACACCCTAAGATCTGGATGCAGTGCTGCTTGCAATACAGTATCAGTGGCGCAGGGATACTGTAGATCAGGGTAAGCTACCAATGCCTCAAAATGTAGACGAACACCAGGCTGAGCTTCACCAAATCTTGGTGGCTAAGTGAGGGCAACAGCTTGCGAGGTAAAGTGCAGGGCACAAAACCATAGCAGCAGTAAGACCCGTTCTACAAGAGTGGCAATTCCGGATGAAAAGTATGGTCCCTGTAGCCAATGTTAGTAGGGACACTTTATACACATATGGTTGTATAAACAACTATACATCATTATACTTTATTAGCAATTAAGATTACAACACATTACAAAATTCATCCTTTCACATAAACATGCAGAATTGCCATCATCATAGCGTAATATTTATATATAGCCTAAAAATAAAAATACCCCCTTTTTCTTAGAGATTAATGTGTTTGGCTATACTTCAAAGTACAGCATTTAAAATGTGGTATGTTAAAAAAACTTTCCTTTTTTTTATTTCTAATGACAACACTTTCACTTTAAATTTGAACTATACTTTCTAACTACAAATTCATACAGGATCTCAATGTGTGAAATATAATATACAAATAAGCATCTAAGTATAGAGGCAAGTAGGTATTTTTCAAATAAAGCAAGCTCCTGTGGATAAAACACTTAAAATATCAATATATTACATATTTGTTATTACCATCATTATCCCACAGAATTGAGATGTTAAAAAAAATATATGTACCCTCTTTATTAAGTCAATGAATTTTTAATACCAGTGTCACCCTATGTGAATAAAAAATATTAAGTAATATTTTACAAAATTAGCTCAATGATACTAAAAAAAATTATGTTGCATTTGTAAATGGAACCTTCAAAATTGTTGTAATTTCTTATTTAAATAAATATATTGAATGGAACATAATTCCTCCATTCATTTAACTGTATCACAACACTCAGAGCAACAAAAAATAATAAAACAGTACAAAAATATAATGACCAATAAAGTATGAATATTGGTATGTGTAAACAAATACACAACAGAATAATAACTGACCTCAAAAGCAGGCTGTTAGGAGGCACTCGGGAACACTTGTGTTAAAGCAGGCACGCATCAACCGTCCTGTGGAAAACCACCAAATCAGACCTCACGACACCTTCATCCCATAGTAAAATTTAGTGTTAATTAATGTATTAGTTACTACACAGTCAAGGATACTATTGAATCTGGAGGAGCGCCAAAAATGTACTGCAACTGTAAGCAACGAAAACTGAAACTCATCTAAGCAATCGTCACACTACGGAATATCCCATATTATTTAAGTTAATAAGTCATATTATGTACATAAATACAGTCAGTCCATCCCTAAGAATACAGGCTCTAGACGAGACATTTGTTACATACATGCGTGAGGTACAGCTATGTTGCTCACAAGTCACGACATTATCACAAAAATTAAAAAGAAGTTCAATTTCATTGTAACATTCAACTTACGAAACTTCTTCCCCTTAAAGGCATCTCCTGCACTTGAACAAGAAACTATCACTTGGCAATAAATCCTTTCGAAACACTCGTTCAACACACAGTTGTCACTTGATATTCCTCTGACTTCACAGTAAATTAATAGCAACTATAGTCATGCAGACTGCAGATAAAATTTGACAGAAGCCGCAGCGCTGCGCTAGCTTGCGTCCATTCTAGAACAATCAGTCCAATCAGACTCGACTCTCGACCTAACCAACCATAGACTAAAAATATCTAAAAAACAGGTGTTTGGCTTGGTCAAAGAATGTAGCAAATTTTTTTTATTCTTATCAGGCTTTAACGCAGAACACAAGTGTAAACTATATTGCACAACTATAATCTACATATAACAATTTACAATATTTTTTTTAACCCATTAATGAGCAACGAAAGTCAATATATGTATACGATAATTTTCATCAATGGGAAAATCCAAATTTACTCTGTGCAATACCAGAATTGCAAGATCTTGATACTTGCTTTTTTTTTGTTACATGTTTAGTATATAACGTTATAGCGGATAGTTTAGATGTTTTCATATAACTAACTACTATATAATTATTGTATCCTTATTTTATTTTTTAATGGTTTTATAAAGAATTTATTTTATGGAAATAAAACAATACGGAAAGTGAATCACGAATAATGGACTCATTGTTGCTGAAAGTTATTCCAAAATTATTATTAAAACTAATTTGAATTGATTCAGAAATTAATGTGATTACTTTTATCTTGTCACTTCCGTCAATTGGCATCTTGCATTATAAAAGAAACGAAATGAAAATAAAAGATATCTTTAATTCTACTAAACTTAACTTTAATAAAAAAAAACCTTATAGCATTGTCAAATACGTATTTGGCCACAAACAAACTACATATTATATTGCTATATTCTACACTACATTGATATACATAAGTTCATATCTTAATTCCCGCAGAGATGTATATTTAGGGTTTTTACACAACTAAAAGCCACAGCAGGAATGCTTTCGATGCAAAACAGTTCGCAAGTTCTTACGATGCGTCGTGACCAGTCGTGGGGGTCGGGTCACTGTTGTGAATAAGTACATTGCACTCTGTGCTGTGGTACAAGTACTTAATTCTCTTGAGTAAATGGATTCTTTGTCCATAATCAAGTAACCCCACATTAGCATTAACTTCACATACACGCATGCACTCACACCCATACTCATACAAACAAGCACAAAAACTTAAATAAACATTCCATTACGATCATTAAATCATCAAATGTATCAATGCACTTAAGATAACTATAACCATTTACCATCTTCTTTTTGTCAATGGTTAAAATAAAATTTAGATGATCTAGATCTACATAATGTCTATGTTTTTGTTTGAAAGACTGTGTTTACTTTGATCATTAATCAAAAAGTTTACTGATACTTGGTTAAGCAATTTAACATAATAAGTATTTTTTTACCTCAAAGTAATAATATTTTGATCTTGTTTTCATATAATCGAGAACTTTACCATTTGAGTAAGGTTGTTAAAATAAACTTCTCATGTAATTTGCCTACTAGTGGATATTTTTTTCCATTACGTACTTCTTATATTAGAGAAATTAATATTATCGTGGAAATGGAGAGCTTTGGAATTCAAGCGAAGTTAAAATTATTATTCGCAAAAATTGCCGAACCAAATTACGTGATGGACAATTATTATGTTGACGGTCTTATCAACAAACTGTCAAACAGCTCTGATCCCGGTAAGCAATGTCTTTATTTGGTTTACACGCAGAATATACATTACTTTAGGTGGTATTTACACTTACAAGACTTAATATAAAGTTACAGCCTTAATATCAACCTTTAAATCTACTACTAGATTGTAATTTTTTAGAAAAAATGTATTTTAATGACACAACAAGCATCAATGAAAGGAAAACTATTATGAAATGATGATATTTTTGTAAGATTTCAACCAATACTGTTATCTTATCAGCAATTATAGGTATTCCCTTCATTCTAATCACCGATAATAATTAGTATAAATATATTTTGTTTCAGAAACATCATTTCTTGAACTCCCTTTATTGTCAGATTTGATTATTGAGGGATTGAACCATGCAGAAAATGCTCACAATACAGTCAAAGTTTTTCTTATTAGAATGGTTGCCGTTGCGGTGCAAAGAGAATTTCAATTTGCCAGAATATTTAGTATGCATGGCAACAAAATAGCATCTGGCTTTAAAGAAATATGTGCTAATAATGTTAGTCCGAGTATAAAAGTATCTTATATGGAAGTAGCTCTAGCAATAACTAAACACAAATCAGGAATATCATGGATTTTAGACACTGCTGTATGGAAAGAAATATTCAAACTCTGCCAGCACAGGTCAACGGTTTTCATTGTACGGCAAACATACAAGTTTATGGCAGAGTTCCTTTGGGCAGTGAACGATGTAGATGACCAAGGTAACCTCAGATTAGTTTTAGATACACTTGTGCAACCATTGATTCAGATGGACTTTTTAAACAGAAAGCCAATGACAAGTGAGGATGAAACAGACTTGTGCAATGCCATAGAGCCATCAATACAAATATTTTTGAGTGTAGTAAGTAAGGAGCAACGAATAGTGAATACAAGTGCACTCATAAGTATACTGATAAAAGAACATAAGCTTGTTCAACGTTTAATCCTGGCAATTGACTGGATACGCTCAGAAAAAGTCCTACTTGTGATGAAACTATCCTTCTGGTTAATGCTTGGTAAGACTTTTTTGCTAAAGCCAAAATTGCCAGACACAATTTACAGTCCTGATGATTTTCTTGAAGTTATGGCCATGAACTTCAATATGATACAGTCTTTTATCCAACGGCGAAACGCAATCCAACTATTAGAGTATTGTGCCGCAGTTACGATTATATGGAGTAGAATTTGTGACAAAGAACCTAAAATCCGCGTGGAAGAAATAAAAAAGCAAGTGTATATGAAGAATCAAATGCTATTTTTATGTTTGATACCGATTTTAGCGTTTGTGACATATCAGAAGAGTCAGTCACATTTACAGGGTACAAGAATATCAGATTATATATCGAGATTATTAAATTCTTCTTGTGAACACACTGCCAAAGCTGCATATGCTTTACGAGATTTAACTTTACAATTAGATACATTGCCTATCAGTATTCAAAGCGTTAAAACAATTATATATTTAAAGGACCATATGGACCAGGAGCAAGGCAATTTAGTGTTCCAGGCACTCTTCTATGTCCTACAAGATTTTGATCCTATTGATATATATGGTGATGTGAAGCCAGAAGAGGATTTTGAAGAAAGTGAAGGAAAGATTATGGTAGTGACGTATGTTCTGGATGCAATTTTGTTATTGATTACAGAATGTAATGTAAATTGGCATGAAAGTCTAGAAATCATTTGTTTGTATAATATTGTGAGCAATATTTTACGAAAACCGAACTTGACGTGCAAGGTTCGTAATTTATTTATTTTATTTAAATATCATTAAGATAAAAAAAAAAACATATCAAGAGATGAGTAACAAAGTTGTAGAAGTGACCGCGGTTTTAACACTCACTTTCTTCCAGATTTCTTCCAGACAACCTTAGATCTAATCACTAATCTTATATACCAAAATGAATTACTTTTCATTAGTCTCACTATAACTCAGGAAAGGTTGAACTGATTTCACAATTTTGTAAAAACTAACAAAATTAATATTATACAGGTGTCCCAGATATCGAGGTCAAACAATAACCGTGTGACAGTCACTCTTCCTATCTCACTCAAATTAGAATTTTAAAGTTACATCCTAGCCCTGAGTACACTAGAATTATTTTTAAGCATGCAAGAAAAATTTTAAACAAAGTGTGTTTGCAAAAAAAAAGTATGTCTATAATTTAAAAAGTAATGTAACATGTGTCATACCATTTTCGAATCCTTATAATGCTCCAACTTAAGATACTCTCCAAACACGTATAGTACTTTTTTCAGTTAAAGCTGGTTGAAATATTAATTTTCAAATAATAATATTTGGTTGTGCAAAAAGTGACAGAAGTGAAAAGACCGTCTTGTGTCTTTTTTTATTTATCTCTATTTAAATATTTCTGATAACTAAGGCTTGACCTATAACTGATTTCAGCTTAACGTCGAGTTCAAGAAAACCCTGTATAATAAATGTATGAGATACAAAATTCACAAGGACATCTACTAATTGTTAATCATAATGTATGTTTTTTTTATTTTAGTTTGTAGTAAAAGCCTTGAATGTAATTACTGTAACTGTGAAGAAGTTCCTGCAACCAAATCTATCATTGCTGTTGGAATTGCAACCAGGAACACCTATCCATGAACTTGGAAAGCTAATCTATACCAAGATACATGACAGGAATTGGGAGATCAGAGACACAGCACTCGAATTATTGCACATGGTCACTGATATCTCATACATAAGTAAGCTATTATGTTTTTTTCCCTATGGAACCCCTTAAGAACAAATGACACTCTGGAGAACTAGCTATATACAATATACTAATGTTATAAAGCTGAAGAGTTTGTTTGAACGCGCTAATCTCAGGAACTACCTGTCCGATTTGATAAATTCTTTCAGTGTTAGATATCCCATGTATTGAGGAAGTCTATAGGCTATATATCATCACCAAGGTCGCTAAGGCCAATAGGAGCGGAGCACTAATGAAGAATGTTACAAAAACTGGGGCAAAATATTACACTATGGGCAATAAGAGACTTAAACGAGGTTGTTTGGTTCAGCTAGTAATTCATACTTCCATAATAATTTAAAAATTCAAAAGTAACTATCTGTCTGTCTGCTACGCTTTCACTAATACAAGGTGTCTCAAAAGAAATTTCATATTTAGTGGATTGATTAAAAAAAAAGGAAGCGGTATATAGAAAAAATGTTTATTTATTGTTAAAATACACTTTTTGGGAATTCATTTCTTAAAAATAATATCGTCTAAATGTAAACCCTCACGTTGTTGGCACTCATTTAATCTAATAGTAAAATTACTTATGACTGCTCGACAGGTGGAGTGAGGGATGGCTGCCATTTCGTGACGGATATTTTCTTTCAAATGCGCCAGTGAAGTTGGTTTATTGGCGTAAACTTTAGATTTAAGATAACCCCATAGGAAAAAGTCCATAGGGGTTAAATCTGGGCTACGTGGAGGCCAATTTATGTCACCTCTCCGGGAGATCAATTTTCCTGAGAAAATTTCACGAACACGTGGCAGAGATATATTGGACGTGTGTGAAGTTGCTCCGTCCTGTTGAAACCATGTTCTTTGGTTATAGCCAGGAAAGTTTTGCAGTTCAGGTACCAAGAAGTTGTCTAACATCTCCACATAACGCTCTGAATTCACTGTAACTGTACGCCCCATTTCGTCTTCAAAAAAGTAAGGGCCGATAATTCCTCGCGCCGACATGGCAGCCCATACGGTCACTTTAGGCGAGTGTAGGGGTTTCTGATGTTTGCGTTTTGGATTGGCTGAACTCCAGTAGCGGCAGTTTTGCTTATTTACGTGGCCATTAAGATGAAAATGAGCTTCATCCGAAAACAAAATGTTGGTAAACGTTGAAAATCGCTCAATCATCTGATTTACGAAATTAAGCCTCTGACCGGCATCTTGGGGCTTTAATTCTTGCACCAATTGAATTTTGTAGGGGTGCAGCTTTAGATCTTTGTGCATAATGCGATGTAATGATGATCTATGCACATTTAAAGCACTCGCGCGCTTCCGAATTGAAATGCTCGGGTCGTCACGTACAGATTGATTAACACTCTCCACGTTTTCTACCGTTCTTGATGACCTAGGTCGCCCGGATTTTGATTTATCCAGCGTTGATCCAGTCTCTTCAAACTTTTTAACCCAATGTCGAATGAGAGGAAGGCTTGGCGCATCATTTAAGTGGCGAAAACCTCGAATACTGCAGAATTTTCTACGCGCGACAGTTGTCGAATCACCGTTCTTGTAAAACTCTCGCACGCACAACGCGCGGTCTGCTCCCGAGAAACGCTC
The DNA here is from genome assembly GCA_916048165.1 of Spilarctia lutea. NCBI lineage: Eukaryota > Metazoa > Arthropoda > Insecta > Lepidoptera > Erebidae > Spilarctia > Spilarctia lutea. The sequence goes on along the minus strand of OU696479.1, from coordinate 3,864,852 downwards.
CATAGCGACTGAATCCCCAAGAGCCAAGCTACCAATTGACATAACCCCCGCACCCCTCAAGTACGCAGCGTTCACGCAGTAAGCTAAACAAATATAAAATTTCTTTTGAGACACCCTGTATATGGGAAATTTAACATGGAAATACTTTGATTTTTGAGGAAGGACATGGGCTACTTTATACCGCAATAATTGACATACACGCGGGCATAACCGCGCGCAAAAGCTAGTAATAAACATATTTAATTTTATCTTTACAGAATTCCCACCATTTCAGAAGCAAATCTTTGATAATAATTTAATAAATGTTGCCGCTACGATTGCATTCAATGATCACGAGGCTTATGTACGGGTTTCGGCATTGAAATGTGTGGCTTCGGCCAGCCGAATGGGTGTACTATGGGAGAAACTAGAAGAAGAATACCCTGACATACAGGTAATAGTAATTTTATACATTCTTGATAATTCTCGGTCTCAGTGATAATTCTTCTCTCCGTCTCTCTCTTCGACTATTGAATGATGACAGCCTTCACGATTACGAATTACAGTATTCACGATAAAGAAGCTTTTGAGATATGACAAAAAGATACCTATATATAAAGGCGATATTGTTCCTTACAAGGTATCTACTGTCAACCAGAAACGACAGCTTTTGGTGACCGTAAAATGTGGTTATAGAACTGCAAATGCGTTCTCTGTTATAAATTGACTGTAAAGTGTCGATTATAAACTTGTCTAATGCTATAAATTACACTTAATTTCGTGATGCATCAACAACCCATATCGTACCACAGCTGGGCTCGGGTCACTTCTCAGGAGAGGGTTAAGGCCATACGTCTCCACGCTGGCCAAGTGCGGGTTGGGGACTGGCAAGACAACGTTGTGGCTACGTTATCATGCCGTTGGATGTTTTTAAGCCGCCCAAAGGCCTGCAAATAGCTTCACGACTGTTATCCTACGATAACAACCGGGACCGTCTGCTCACGGAGAATTTCGTGATTAATGTCAAATAATTAATTTAAATGCATGTCCTTAAACTGTTAAATAGGACTTTGTTCAGGAAACTTCTCTCTTTTTTTCAGTTGAGATTGTTAAATTTACTACGATACAACGATGAAGGAATTGTGCGTAAAGAAGCTTGCAACGTGCTTTGTGACTTGTATAAAAACATAAGGTTGACTCCCTCTTACAAAGACATGTTATACGAACACATGGTCTCATCAGCTCTGGCAGATTTCCACTGGGAGGTACAAATAAGCGCTCTTAAATTTTGGAAGATTGTTTACCACTCATTTCTTACTGACCAAGGTATGTTAGATGGTGAGTTTCCTCCCGTTACATTCTCCAAGGAATCAAGAAAAATAGTCAAACTCGACGAAATTGAAGTCCAAAAAAGATTGTCGAAGACTTTAGATGAATTAGCTGTTATTGGTTGCTTGACGGTATTTGTTAAATTATTGAGCAATGAAACTGAAGTCGGAATTTTGGATGCAGCTGTATCAACGGCATTAGAATTGTATGAAATTCTAAATAAATACAAATTGCATGAATGTTTAAAATATAACGAAGGGGACATTATGAGTGTTGAAGAGCTGATTAGTAACATAAAGGAGGAGTCAGACGAGGACAACAATGTGGACATGGTAGACGTACAGAACCCAGATAAAGTTATAGACGAGATCCTCAATTCTGACGATATAAACCTACTGTCGAAAATATATGAAAGACACATGACGTTGAATGCTAATAAACCAGAAATGATTCTCAAGCCAAGGATTAAACTGCTTAAATTTGCATCACCATATTTATTTGTTAATCATGTAAAAGATAATGATTTTAGAGTTGCTATAGAGGAAAAAACAAGATGGAATGAAGGTATAAGAAGTGTTTCGTCTTTATTGGACGATATGCTGGGTATATACGAAATGAATAATGAAGAAGTCAATTCATTAGATTGTTACTAAACAATTTAAATCGCTGTATAATTTGAAGATTATAGATCATGTGTTTGTAACACAACTATGCATTTTTGTTTTAAAACTAAACATACCCTACCTAATCGCGATAACAATTACAAACCTCTTGACTTCAACTTCGGTGTACTTTATAAAATTTCTACAGCACTTAAAGGTTGGCTGGTAGAGAATGCAATGACTGCCTCGGAGGCGTAGTGGTAGCGTATGCGACTGCTAAGCTTGAGGTCTGGGGTTCTGCAAATATTTGTTTCGGAGTTTGGGTGTTTTCTATGTATAATATGTTTGTATGTATTGACAAAAAAAAGTATATAAGTATTTATATCAGTTGTCTAGTACCCATAACACAAGCTCTGCTTAGCTTGGGACTAGATGGCGTTGTGTGTTAGATGTCCGGAATATTTATTTATTATTATTGTTAAGTCCGCCGATGTATGTGTGTATGATGTATTTAAATAAATAAAGTTTTCACTAAATTTCGCAAAACTCCGGTCTCTGTAATTCATTTAAAACTAAAAAAGGTTTTATAAATTGTTTTTATCATCGAGATTAAGAGCTAATTTACATATTCTATAAACACACATTTTACATATTTCGTAAGACATATTAATTAATACCTACTAAACTTAACATTTCATCTAACAACCCGTCAAAGCTATTAACACAGTCCGAGTTAAATTTCTTTCTACCCTCTATCACAGAAGAATAATCATTATTTCTAAATGATTCAAGAAACTCATTTGGACCAACTAATGCTTTTCGCGGACAATATCCCGCATCTATATCCATTTTTTCCGTTTTTATTTTATCATAATTGTCATAAAGGCTCATTATAAGGTCTCCCTGATTCTCTTTTAAAATATCATCTATTACTAAATCCCTTTCTTGTTCACTCGTTTTATAGGTAAGGTCCATTGGTTTGTATATATCTTTATCTGTAAATGTTGATGGTGTTTCAACTGGCTGGGATTCTACACTTTGAATCATTTTCTCGAATTTATTTTCATCTAGCTTTTGTATTAATTCTTTGGCTATGGAATAAGCTAGTTCCATAACCTTAGTGTTGTGTAAGACGTTCATACATTCGGAAAGAACTGTGAGACAGCCTATATCAGCCAGGTTGTTCATAATTCCAGTCAATTGTCTTTGTATTTCTCCATTGTTTAGTACTATAATTTTTCTCTTCTCTTTTGAGAATGTTACCGAAGGGAACTTCCCGTCCAGCATTCCTCTGTTAGTGAAATGTTGTTGGATGGCTTCCTTCCAGAAATAAAGAGCGGCGAGTTGAACTTCCCAATGCAGATCGTCTATAGCTACATACATCATGTTTTCGTACAATTTTGTTTGACATCTTGGTTCGAATTTTTGGTTCGCATAAACTGCTGTTAATACTCGTGCAGCTTCCGTCCTCACCATCCCGTCTTCGTGGTTTTTCAGTATGTATACCAGATGGTACTGGAACATTAATATTTAATTAACAAGCTGTTCAGCGACACCTCGGTTGTCTTAAAGTACATTTGGTACAAGCTCTGCTTAGTTTGGGACTAGATGGCGTTGTGTGTTAAATGTCCGAAAATATTTATTATTTTATTTTATTTATTTAATTTACAAGTATATAGATATTTCTAATATACCTTTAAACGACAAATTCTTGTAAATATATTTAAATGATCTGATTCTCGGCACAGGCTCCAACGATTGTCTATGTCGAAATTTAATATGCAGGGCATTTTGGAGGCGATAAATCGATCTAGCTAGGATTAGTTTTTAGTAAAGTTACTAAAATAAATACTGAGTATATATTATAGAAGGCTGGAAAGCCTAGATTGCCTAGTTTAGGCATCAAGTCTCTTTTTTTGCAGATGAACGGTGCATGATCTTTTTATGTACCCATATTATGCCGTCGTTTATCCTATTTTATCTTATTTTTAGAATAATTTCTTTTATAAAGAAGTTATTGACTGTTTCGATTCAATTTGGCTGTGGTGGAGGCACTAGGGATTGAAACATCTCGATTCAATATAGTTGATTTCAAGTCGATTTAAAGTTTCTGTCGCCGAGCGACGTAAACCGGTGGCTATTTGAACTTGATAGTTACTTTATTTGTTTTAGCTAAACCTTGTCATTTGAGCGACTTTATGATATATTTTTTATGTATGGCCCTGCCAAAATGACCACTTGGCCTGATGGAAAGCATAAGCATGATCTAAGAGTAGTGGTCACTGTACCTACTTTTTGCGATGGCATAATTGTATGCCAACAATGCCTGACCCACACTATGGAGGCCTAGTGATGCTTCTCCATCCATTATATAGTTTTAACAGTATTTAAAAACTTTAATAGATATATAATACTGCTTAAAGGAGATAAAAGATACTTACATAAAAATGTGGATCATTAATTAACACTTCCTGCCAAATACAGTTGATCTTAATTGCTGCTACAAGGCACTTGAGAGCAGTACATTGGGGGTAGAACTCCATGTCGGTCAGAGCTGCTTTAGCCGCAATAATGATCAGATTGTTCGCTTTTATTACTTTCTGTAAAGGATTGTATTCTGGAAACACAATAAAATTAAATTCAAAATACGAGTAGGTACAAAGTTTCATAATTGTTACTAATTTTTTTTTTACGTTTGGAAACCCCCTCGGGCCGTCACCTTGCTGGGGTTTGCGGCGGGGTGGTGTGACGGAATCGGACCGACTAAAACCACACGGTGTGCCACTCTGTGCCTGAGAAGGGAGGGTTCCGGGAACTGCTGTTATTAACACGACCGGACTCGTATTTATTACTAACTAGCTGAACCCCGCGGCTCCGCCCGCGTTAATGTCGGTTTTTTGGGTTTTTCGCGGTCGCGGATATGTGACTGATGCAAAAATTAGATAAAAACAATCCTTGATGCGGATTATATATCATTCTAAAATTTCAGCTCGATCGGTGCAGAACTTTTTCAGTTTTTGAAACGTACACAAACCAACATAACATATTTATATATATAGATGTGTTGTTTTGATGTATAAGCTATAATATTGTAATGTTTTATCAAAACCCATTCAGTAGTTTTTGGGTAAAAGAGCAACAAACATATTCACTTACAAACTCACAAACTTTCGCGTTTATAATATTAGTAGAACTAAATAGCTTTGCGGCAAGCATGACACGCCGATTCTTATACAATAAATTTAATCAAAATTACAATTGTATATAAATCACATGGCAGGATTTTATAGCTGAATTAAAATAAGTTCGTAACAAAATGAGTGTGAAAAGTGAAAGTGCTCATAAATATTTTCTTAAAATATATCATTGATTGTATCTACAGCTTTAATATTTTGACACGTGTTTGTGGGATGCTGTAACATTTCCAGTCCCAAATCTAATGATGATTTCATTGGAGATCGTTTTTTGTTTTTTCGAAAGACGGTCCCCAATTCATTTCATCCACATTTTATATATTTTTTATCATTAATTTCATCACGACGAAGACTTGAAGACTCGAAGACTTATAATTGAAGACTATAAATACTTGGCATTGGCAGAAATAGCTGAGCCGAGAGATCCGGCTGGTTGCCATTTCATCAAAAGAAGATTTCATTTTTTTTATTGTACGTCATAAAGGAACTTGACCGTTTCCAGATTCAATAAAATTTTGAAAAGCAATAACAGAATATGAGTGAGTGATAAAATCGTACCTACGACAAGGTCTATTTTTTATAATCTGGTTTAAATTGAAATATCAAGAATTAAAATATTTCTAATTGACGTACCCATAGTTTAAAATAAAGTTTCAAAGTTACTTACTAACAAATGCTATCTCTGTACAACTTTTCAGCAAGTTGAGGGCAGAGTCCCGCACTTCCCAATCTTCATGTTGTGTGTACAACAAGATGACTTTGCCAATTTCGTTGATTGTGTTACTTGGCGTAGAGTTAGTATCGATCAGTAGTGTCATACTTGGTGATAGAAACTTTAGCATACATATATCTAAAATATCTAAAACTTGCGCCACATGCTGTAACAAAGAAAGTGATCGTTATCCCTTTTTTGGATTTTGAATCAACGTTCCAATTGTACTATTTGTTTTTATTATTTTACCTTTGTCGTCAGGAATGTTTGTTTCAGTAAATTTAGTAGATCTGCTTGAATTGAAATAATCTCAATATTCTCATACCATGAAATATTGTACTCCTTTAACATCATTTTCAGCGCGTTCAACAAGTGCGAAAGCATGGTCAAATCTTCGGGATGCGAAGGACTATCGATTAAAACTAGCTGCCCGGCTTCGTCACATGATATAAACACCTCCAACAAGTAATGAAGACTCTGGAATAACGTTCCAGTCTGCGACTGATTTAAATGTCCTTTTAATCGCAGTAACTCCTTTAACGAATGGATTGCTATTTTGTTACTGTAACTTATGCCAGTCTCCTCTAGCAGTGTAGCAAAAGAATAACAAGAAGAATATATGTGGTCAGTTAAAGATTTCCCCATTTTAACTAAAAACTCTTCTATTAGATTCCGTTGGGCATTTTTTCTTACCAAGTAATTCTGCATTATCGGTATCATCAAATGTACTATTGTTTGAAGGGAGAATTCAATTTTTTTCCCATTTTGTACAAATGTGAGAGGAAAGTCAACTTTATTTCCATGCAACTTTTCGATGCTCGACCACATTATGTTGGTCTGGATTATGTAGTCTATGACTACATATGCTTCCCGCTTTTTTAGAGCAAAGACAACATAGTTTCGATGTGCCGCGGTCGCCTTATTACAGAATTCATCTATTTCCTTATCGATTAGTAGATGTCGCGAAACTGTATATGGATATCGACATAAGAAAGTATTCAATAATTTAAGCAGATCTGTGTTTTTAGTTGCTTCAAAAATTCCATATATCATCTGATCTACTAAAAAGTAGTCCCTTAATAAAAACCCAATATTGTTTACTGGAGCATAATTGTCAACTTCGGTTATTACAGCCAATAGTGCGCTCAATTGTGAGTAAATTTTATCAGCAAGCTTTTTGTCACTTTCGGTGTCAAGCACTGGTACATATAAATACTCACTCCTGGCAATTGGTTTTATAGTATGATCGAGCACTTCAACTAATTCCATTTCTAATTTGTATTCATGTAGTTTCCAAACAAGTTTCGCTATAAAATTATAGGTGGCTGCTGAAATTGGTTTTGGTCTACGGTGAACGTCTGTGTATAATATCGATTGCCATACCTTATGCTCCAGAAGAAAGTTAACGCCAGAGCGATGTACAATAAGCATTGTAAATAATTCAATACATGATAAATGTAGAGCAACTGGTGAACTGCTGTTCAAATTATTTAGAAGAAAAAAATTAAGGGAGGAGTTTTGAAAACCTTGAATTAGTATTTTCATAAAGAGTAGTTCACTATTAAAGAGAATTGTTACAAGTTTAATGAAAAATATCTGAGCAGGAGTATCGAGATTGTTTATATTAGCAACAGAATGAAAAATGTAGTCGGAAAAGGCGGGCGTATCCAATAATAACTTTCCAGGACCTGAAAGCAACAAATACAGATTACTTAAGATTTAGAGCTACATTTATTTATCTTTATTGTACACAGATAACAGATAGACGAAAAGGAGTTGTAGTATACAAATGTGACATTTGGCGGTCCTTTAGCTCATGGCGGTCTTATAGCTCATGGCGATCTCTTACAGTCAACCTTTGTACGTATATTAAGGTAAGTGAGATTATTTAGGGTAGCAGTAGTAGGGTGCATAAGTCGAACGATCTCGCGCCTCCATAAGCGCAAGCCTGAGGGTGACAGATGAGGCCATCTGTCACCCTCAGGCTTGCTTGGGGGACAGTAGCAGAAACATTGGGGTTCCCACACAGGAGGGGGCCATCTACAAAGCGTAGGTGGCCCGAGGTACATCGGGGTTCCAGGGTTTTCCTTTCCAGGGTGCACATCTGGTTCCCCGGCATCTAGTACCCGACACGGCGTGCGGTTTTAGTCGGTAGAGTCCGACAAGCCACTGGGAGGTGGTATCCGCACAAAAATAAGGGTGCACAAGTCTTAAATTTACCATGTGAACATAAAAATAAATCACTAAATTCAAAATATTCAGCTTTTACATATAAGTACTTACACATCTAGTCATATTACACGTATAAATATAGATACTTATACATACATACATACATACACTAAAATATATATTATTTATAACAAGTAATTCAAAGGTACATAATGCCGACTGAATAATTTTGTTCGCGTGGTTTAAGATTGTATTGTGACTGCCTTAAAGGGACTAAATTATAGACTTGTAGGTACTTGTCATGATCTGGTCGGCTGTTTTATGTTCGTTTACATTTCATAATATGGCCAGCTTGCAGCTGAAACTGATCACGGCGTTGATAAGTCCACGCTTGATTATTATCAATATGTATAAAGAAATATTTTTCAATTCACATTTGGTGATACTAATAATGAATGTTATATAACATGCTATTTACTATTTTTACCCGACCGCGGCGAAGCCAAACGGAAGGGTAATAGTTTTGGCTGTCTATGTATGTTTATAATTATGTACTACCGTACACTATGACGGACAGGACAAATGAGTCTCAAAGAAATTAAGTGTGCAAAACAGAAATGTACATCCAGTAGCAGCATATCTCTCTAAATCGCATTTAACGGAGTGAATCGTCAGTTGCATGTATAGTTCTACCGTGTGAAAGCCACGCTTCGGCATGAATCGGCCGGCTCGACCGGAGTAATACCACGGCCTCATAGAAAACCGGTGTGAAACAGCACTTGCGTTGTGTTTCACCAAATGAGTGAGGGTACCGGAGGCCCATACTCCAACCACTCCCCATCTCCCAAAGGCCGGCAAAGCACGTGTGACGCCTCTTGTGTTGCGCAGCGGTAATCGCTTACCATCAGGCGATACGTCGGTTCGTTTCCCATAAAAAAAAAATACATTTTAAAGGACGAATTGAATGGTTGACATTAGGCTTATTTTATTTTGAAATTAAGTTTTTATTTGCTATTTACGTGGTGACAGAAGACGTACAGAACTATTGGTCTAAGTAGAAACTCATCTAGTTGAAATTGACTGATGAAATATTTATTTTCAAAATACATACATTTGCATAGAAAATACCCAAGCTCCTGAACAAATATTTGCAGACCATAGAAATAATTAATACGACCCGGGAATCATAATCGAGACCTCAGCACAGCAGTCGCATACACTGCCACAATACCACCGAGATAAATTAAATATACAAGTAGCAAGGAACTAGTATTCGTTATATTTGTCGAATAAAACATATTCTCTCAACAGTAGTCTCAAGGTTACACCTTAAGGTTCTGTGTAGGTAATTGGTGTCCGGTAAAAAAATAACTAGTTAACAACTACTTTGTGATTTTCGTCGTCTATTAAATTAATTATGGAAGCTTTGAATGACTGTTGTTTTATGTTTATTTTGAAAGCAATTGATGTGTATGTGTGTGCCCAAAATCCCTTTTGATCTTAAAGTTTTACTTTCTCGAAACCCAAATCCAAGACCAAAATTGTTTGACTGTTATAAAACCTAGATCCTACACTGAGCCTCTGAGGCTTGTGTCTCGCAGTCAATTTCAATGTTAATATTGACAGATGTTGTCACATCCGTGCAAGCCTGAAATTACTTCCATCGAAGAAGGAACAGGATTTTCCAACTAAACACTTCAATATTAATTATTTTTTTTAATACTAGCTGAACCGGGCTTTTTATTTTTAGTAACATTGGTGTTAATTATAATCTTTAAAAATAGCTTTAAAGTTTATCTACGGTTTTTGTATATAACTGTAAAAAAAAGATTTTATTTATGTATTTATTTTTACGGTGGGTGGGACAAGCTGTGCAGGATCCGTTGTTGTGGACAGCCTTGTGTACGACCGTGGACGTCTTACGGCTAGGGTGAATGATAATGACGAAATTTAAAAATAAAACTAATAAACACTCGTAATATTCGAGCAACATAAAAGGGATTTCGAGATACTGAGATAGCATGTTCTACTTAGAAGATTAAGTTTTTTTTAAAGCCACACGCATATTAATAAGTAAACAAAACATAATACTCACTGGTTTCTTGTCGATCCTTCAGAAAATTAAGTAGTTTTTCCGCATAATATTCGTTTATAACAACTTTGCCTTCCAAAACACATTTTAAAATCAACTCAAACTTCTTGAAGTAAATTGATTCCATGTTCCTAAGTCGCAATGGTTTTCATATAAACATTAAAATGATTCAATCAAAGGTCTTTATCATTATTGCGCAATTATACCGAGATATCATCATATATGTAAGAGGGCGAAGGTGACGTCGCGCTCAGAAATATTGTCCAAAACACTGCGCTCCGACTTTTTATCAGTCTGTAAAAACGCTATCTCCTAGACAACGAGCGAGAGAGCACACATTACGATTGTTGATGTTCTTGTATAAATATTGAAATTCGATATATCGTATTTATTAAACGGTTCTGAGTTAGCTTTAACCGGTTGTCAAAGACATTAGACGAGTTTGCAGTTATTGGTTGTCCGACTGTATTTGATGTTAGTGAGCAATGAAACTAAAGTTGGAATTTTGCATGTGGCAAAATCAACGGTCAAAATTAGAGTTGCATGACATTCTAATATAGTGTACAAATTGCACGAATTTCAAAAATATAACGAAGGGGACACGAGACAACACTTTGTGTGATCTCCAAATTGTTGCCCTGAGTTCGGAATGTTCTTTATGTCCGTTACATGTATGTTTGTAAAGTCCCCACAGGCTGTATATTCCTAATGAGGGAGATGTCTTTAAAAAAAGATCGAGTCAGACGACGACAATAATGTGAACATGGTAGACGTACAGAACCCAGATAAAGTTATAGAAGAGATCCTCAATTCTGACGATATAAACCTACTGTCTGTATGAAAGACATATGACGTTGAATGCTAATAAACCAGAAATGGTTCTCAAGCCAAGCAAAAACGAGATGAAATGGAGGTATAAGAAGTGTTTCGTCTATAATGGACGACATGTTAGGTAAATACGAAATAAATAATGAACAAGTCAATTCATTAGACTGTTACTAGACAATGGAAATCGCTATTTAAAAAAAGACATGTAATTCTAACACAATTAGGCAATTTTAATTTAAAAAATATACATGGCCTATTTGTAAATCGGGACTTAATCGTGATTAAATTTTTATTATTATTATTATTAAACTTTTATGATAAACCTCTTGACTTCAACCTGAGTGCATCTCCTTTGCAAAGTTTCTGTAGCACCCAAAGCTGTACGAGATGTACGAAGTTTTAAATAAGTAAAGCGTTCACCAGCTCTCTGCTAGCCCCAAATAAATTATACCGATTGATACAATTTACTCAAAACTAAAAAGTTGTTTTAGCCTATTATTACAGATTAACAGCCAATTAACATATCTTATATACACATAACATTTCAAATAAATATTAATTAAAGCCTACTAAACTCAAAATTTCATCTAATAGCCCATCAAAACTATTGACACAGTCTGAGTTGAATTTCTTTTTACCCTCTATTACAGAAGAATAATTATTATTTCTAAACAATTCAAGAAATTGATTTGGACCAACTAATGCTTTTCGCGGACAATATCCCGCATCTGTATCCATTTTTTCCGTTTTTATTTTATCATAATTGTCATAAAGGCTCATTATAAGGTCTCCCTGATTCTCTTTTAAAATATCGTCTATTACTAAATCCCTTTCTTGTTCACTCGTTTTATAAGTAAGGTCCATTGGTTTGTATATATCTTTATCTGTAAATGTTGATGGTATTTCAACTGACTGGGATTCTACACTTTCAATCATTTTCTCGAATTTATTTTCATTCAGCTTTTCTGTTAATTCTTTGGCTATGGAATAAGCTAGTTCCATAACCTTAGTGTTGTGTAAGACGTTCATACATTCGGATAGAACTGTGAGACAGCCTATATCAGCCAGTTTGTTCATGATTCCAGTCAATTGTCTTTGTATTTCTCCATTGTTTAGTACTATAATTTTTCTCTTCTCTTTTGAGAATGTTACCGAAGGGAACTTCCCGTCCAGCATTCCTCTGTTAGTGAAATGTTGTTGGATGGCTTCCTTCCAGAAATAAAGAGCGGCGAGTTGAACTTCCCAATGCAGATCGTCTATAGCTACATACATCATATTTTCAAACAATTTTGTTTGACATCTCGGTTCGAATTTTTCGTTCGTGTAAACTGCTGTTAATACTCGTGCAGCTTCCGTCCTCACCATCCCGTCTTCGTGGTTTTTCAGTATGTATACCAGATGGTACTGGAACATTGAAATATCGTTAACTTGTGAATCTTAACGTAGATTTGATCTATAAAATATGGACGTAGTAATAATAATATCACGATACTCGTTGTCTAATTATAGTTATTAAAGTGGATGAAAGCTCCATTAATAATTTATAAATAAATTCAACTGCCTCGGTGGCGTAGTGGTAGCGTATGCGACTGCTAAGCAAGAGGTCTTGGGTTCGATTCCCGGGTCGGACCAAATGTTTGTATGACCTGCAAATATTTGTTTCGGAGTTTGGGTGTTTTCTATGTATAATATGTATGTATTTACAAAAAAAAAAGTATATAAGTACATAGAAAACATCCAAACTCCGAAACAAATATTTGTAGATCATACAAACATTTGGTCCGACCCGGGAATCGAACCCGAAATCTCAAGCACAGCAGTCGCATACACTACCTCTGCGCCAACGAGGCAGTCAATGTACGTATATTTAATGTTCAACCATACTGTGATTACAAGTAAAAAGTGGTAATTTTGTTTGAAAACAATGTAGGAAAAACGTGCTCAATGCGCCATCTATATTATAGAAAGCTAGGTAACTCTAGCTCGCGCGACGTAAGTATTTAAATAAATGAACATAATAGTAACCTTATTTTATAAACCTTCCTAAATCTATTGGCTTTAAAATTCCTCCATCCCATTAAAGGAAGTGATTAAAAATACTTACATAAAAATAGGGATTATTGATTAACACCTCCTGCCAAATACAGTTGATCTTAATTGCTGCTACAAGGCACTTGAGAGCGATACATTGGGGGTAGAACTCCATGTCGGTCAGAGCTGCTTTAGCCGCAATAATGATCAGATTGTTCGCTTTTATTACTTTCTGTAAAGGATTGTATTCTGGAAACACAATAAAATTAAATTCAAAATACAAAGTACCTAAACTTCTTATTTAATAGTAATTTAAAAAGTAACAGGTGACAGTTAGGTCTGTATGATTTCTTTAGAAGCTGAATAGCTAAAAGGAAAGCATAACACACTAACTCGTTCACAATACATTAAATCGAAATTACATTTGCTGCTAAACCACATATATTTGGCCGTTACAGCTGGATAAAAATAGTGAAAATCAGTGCTCAATTTTCTTGAAAAACGCCATTGATTGCGATCGCTTTAAGATAACGGCAAATAGATTCCACGAGCTTGAGTAGAAAATACATAATTTTTTGCTGAATGCCGTAGCATCACCAGCCCCATATCTTAAAGCCGGTCATACACGTAAGCCATAAACGGCCCAAGCATAATTGCACAAACAGCATTTCAGTGATATTTGTGCAAGCGTGCGTACATATAGCAAGCTACTAACTGAAATAGAATTTAGGCGTTTGGTTTTAATTTTCGGTATTATTCAATTAATTTATTACAAACCGCATTTTTTGTCCATGTGGTGGTAGTCTTTACTTTTTATTTGCCAAATACATGGCTAATTTCTGTAAATATTTATAAATTGTTCTATCTTATCACGAACTCTCGGTAGTCTCGTTCATTTTGGCGCACAACGACATGCAAACGTGGGGCTAGAAGAGTACTAAAACTTGAGCGCAATACTTCTATACGCGTTCATGTAAACTTGTGCAAACGCAAGCTTGCACAACTTTGTAATTGAAACTTCGAACTTTTTAAAGAAATTGTGCAAGTAAAAAATTTGCACTATTATTTTCCAACACATGTTACAGTATACTTGCGCAAATACATCATGTTTTCAAAAGTTTGGAATTAAAACTACGGACTTTTTAAAGAAATTGTGCAAGTGAAAAATTTGTATGGCAGCCTTAAGATAATTTTAGTTTTTTTTGTAGGTATGTCGTAAATGAGAAGGTACTTATTTCTAATTGATTAACTTATGGTGTAAAATAAAGTTTCAAAGTTACTTACTAACAAATGCTATCTCTGTACAACTTTTCAGCAAGTTGAGGGCAGAGTCCCGCACTTCCCAATCTTCATGTTGTGTGTACAACAAGATGACTTTGCCAATTTCGTTGATTGTGTTACTTGGCGTAGAGTTAGTATCGATCAGTAGTGTCATACTTGGTGATAGAAACTTTAGCATACATATATCTAAAATATCTAAAACTTGCGCCACATGCTGTAACAAAGAAAGTGATCGCTATCCACTGTTTTGGATTTAGAATCGACGTTCCAATTGTACTATTTGTTTTTATTATTTTACCTTTGTCGTCAGGAATGTTTGTTTCAGTAAATTTAGTAGATCTGCTTGAATTGAAATAATCTCAATATTCTCATACCATGAAATATTGTACTCCTTTAACATCATTTTCAGCGCGTTCAACAAGTGCGAAAGCATGGTCAAATCCTCGGGATGCGAAGGACTATCGATTAAAACTAGCTGCCCGGCTTCGTCACATGATATAAACACCTCCAACAAGTAATGAAGACTCTGGAATAACGTTCCAGTCTGCGACTGATTTAAATGTCCTTTTAATCGCAGTAACTCCTTTAACGAATGAGTTGCGAATTTGTTACTGAAACTTATGCCAGTCTCCTGTAGCAGTGTAGCAAAAGAATAACAAGAAGAATATATGTAGTCAGTTAAAGATTGCCCCATTTTAACTCTAAACTCTTCTATTAGATCCCATTGGGCTTTTTTTCTTACCAAGTAACACTGCATTATCGGTATTATCAAATGTACTATTGTTTGAAGGGAGAATTCATTTTTTTTGCCATTTTGTTCAAATGTTAGAGGAAATTCAACTTTATTACCATGCAACTTTTCGATGCTCGACCACATTATGTTGGTCTGGATTATGTAGTCTATGACAACATATGATTCCCGCTTTTTTAAAGCTAAAACTACATAGTTACGATGTGCCACGGTCGCCTTATTACAGAATTCATCTATTTCCTTGTCAATAAGTAGATGCCGCAAGAGTGCATATGGATAGCGACATAAGAAAGCGTTCATTAATTTAAGTAGCTCTCTGTTTTTGGTTGCTTCAAAAATCCTATATAATATCTGGTCTATTAAAAAGTAATCTCTTAATAACAGCACTACATTGTTCACTGCAGCATAATTGTCAACTTCGCTTATTACAGCCAATAGTGCGCTAAATTGTGAGTAAATTTTATCAGCAAGTTTTTTGTCACTTTCGGTGTCAAGCACTGGTACATATAAATACTCACTCCTGGCAATGGGCTTTATAGCATGATCGAGCACTTCAACTAATTCCATTTCTAATTTGTATTCATGTATTTTCCAAACAAGTTTCGCTATAAAATTATAGGTGGCTGCTGAAATTGGTTTTGGTCTACGGTGAACGTCTGTGTATAATACCGATTGCCATACCTTATGCTCCAGAAGAAAGTTAACGCCAGAGCGATGTACAATAAGCATTGTAAATAATTCTATACATGCTAAATGCAGAGCAACTGGTGAATTGCTATTCAAACTATTTAGAAGAAAAAATTTAAAAGAGGAGTTTTGTAAACCTTGAATTAGTATTTTCATAAAGAGTAGTTCACTTTTGAAGAGAATAGTTGTTAGTTTAATAAAGAATATTTGCGTAGAAGTATTGAGATTGTGTATATTAGTAACAGAGTAAAATACGCAATCTGTGAAGGCGGGCATGTCCCGTAATAACTTTCCAGGACCTGTAAGTAACAAACACAGATTACTTTAAAGCTATATTTATAAATAGAACATGATACAACTTTGATCTAATTAATGGCGAATGAAGAGTTTTTTTCGTGGTTCGTATCGTGTCTAGATAATGAATTTGATCATTCCATGGTTTGTTCGACTGTTTTATGATAGTTCGCATTTCATATACCTACCTAGAGGTTATAGCTAAATCTGATGATAAGATAAGATAAGAGAAGAAAAGTTTACATTTAATAATATTTAAATTTACATTTGGTCATATTATTAGTAGATGTTATCTAACATACAACTATTTTTACCTAACTACGGCGAAACCCAAGAAAAGAACTTTTGGCAGTCTATGTATGTTTGTTTACATCCAGAGATCAAATCCTTATGCAAAGTAGCTTTTTTCAATTTTTTCAATCATCAGTACAATTACGACATGATTTCTGTATTCTGCGTATATAATATCTCAAAAAACAGTTTAGCAATAATACGCCAACATTAAAGCATTCCAATGTCCTTTACACCGTTTTTCCATATTTACGATGTCCCGATGGAAGCGCTCGCTATATTCAATGCTTAAAAGCTCCGCAATTATCCGGCAAGAAGTCCAAGTCAAAATGTAAAAAGTGGATTTTTAAGGACATGTTGCAACCCAAGTTTTGGAATGACAATAACATTGTCGACCAGTTCAGCATAGTTTTGACTACTCCTATTTCCCGAATAGAAGAATATAATATAAGTATTTTGCGAAAAGGCGATCATCAAATCATCCCAGGCTGGTTTTCTCTATCTTCTAGAACGAGTTAAAGTTATCATCTTTAGATAAATATTCTTCGCATTCTGACATTGAAGAAATTGATGGTAAAATAAGTGTGATATCTTCTTTGTCAATGTGAAGAAGTTTCGGAATCATGTGGCAGAGGACGAATAGCCGATGGTAGATTTGAATACACTATGACATTGTTTTTTTTTTAGAAACACCTTGTCTTTTCAAAATAAATGAGTTGTCAGGCAGAAATAACAATTAGTTGCACGATTAAATCGATTCTCGCCACTGCATTGGCACTGCAAACCGAAATGATGTCTTTTGCCACTCAGCCTATTTCTCAAACTTTTGCCCTTTGCTTACTAAATACCACATTGCGTCTTTGCCACAATTGTACCAAAAATTTTCGGGCTTATTTATACATTTTCGGGACATTTTGCTATGGGTAAGATAAATTTGGGAGTGCTCCGAGGAATTGTTCGGATTGATCCCTGCCGTATCTTTCCGCCATCGTCCTACGCGACAGAAATTTCATCCCCATCATCTAGATGGTTGGCAGTCCACAACTGTGCGATTTTCCCGAAATTTTCTGCCACGCACAGCAAAACTGTGGAACGAGCTGTGGCCTGCGGTGTTCCCGGACCAATACGACCTTCAAGAAAACAGCGTACTCCTTCCTAAAAGGCCGGCAACGCACTTGTGACGCCTCTAGTGTTGCGGGTGTCCATGGGCGGCGGTAATCGCTTACCATCAGGCGATATATCTGCTCGTTTGCCCCGTATATTTTTTTTTTTACATTTTTATCCCATAATAATACAGAACAGAGCACTACAACACAAATTTTTAAACATTCGATGCCAGCTCGGTAAATTTAATATCAACATTTACAAGTTCAATAAGGGAAGAATCATTAAATTCAGAAAATGTTACGTTTCACAATAATTTAAACTAATAAATGACTTTAACTTACAAACCTGTATTTATGATGGGTAGATAAGTAAAAATTAGTTAAAACTATTTCGAATACTTTTTCATTGTAGACCAGTGTAATTACCGACCATGTATTAGGTACCTCTGTAGAGTATACTAATGAGTTGCTTATCTTAAAAACAAAATACTTTTTTTTTTATTGAATAGTGGGCAAACGAGCAGACGTATCACCTGATGGTAAGCGATACCGCCGCCCATGGACACCCGCAACACCAAAGGCGTCACAAGTGCGTTACCGACCTTTGGGGGATGGGGAGAGGGATGGGGGAGGAGTTGAGGTATGGACCTCCGGTATCCTCACTCACTTGGTGAAACACAGCGCAAGCGCTATTTCACACCAGTTTTCTGTGAGGCCGTGGTATCACTCCGGTCGAGCCGACCCATTCATGCCGAAGCATGGCTCTCCCACGGTAATAAGGCATAATATTTTCTGTTTGAAAACTATATTGATAAAATAATTATGTAAATGTAGGTATACTTATTTTTATTAATAACATACATATATTATACGTAGAAAATACCTTAAGCTCGAAACAAGTAATTGCACATTTACAAACATTTAATTCGAAACGGGAATTGAACCCACTGCACCGCCGATGTCCTTAATAAAATGTAAATAAGTGGGTTTGGTAGGTGTTGTTTCAAGGTTAATAAACCTTGAGTATTTGTGTAGGTAATTGCAATATGACAAAAAAAAACTATTTAACTATTAGTTCGGTAATCTTTTTTATTAAATATTTGCTCTGAATGTTGTTTTATGTAAATTTTAAAAGGTATTTGATGTGTAGCCCAAAATCTCTTTTGATCTTATAGTTTTACTTTATCATAAGACCCAATGGGAAGGGCTTTGTCCTGCTATGGACTGCAGTAGACTCATGATGACGATAAGACCCAGAAGATAGAAAATTGGTTTACTGTGATAAAACCGAGAAACTAGACTGAACCTCTGAGGCTTGTGTCTCGCACTTAAGTCAATTCGAGATTTTAATTCTAATGATGTTTGATTGCTATGCCAATATTGACAGATGTTCTCGAGTCCATATCAAGTCTAAGATTTAAATGAAGGAAATTGATTATTTAATTACAGACTTAAATATTTATTATGTTATTTAGCATTGCAGTATATTAGTTCATAGCTTTAAATTTGCCATTGTTTATAATTTAGTAATTTTTATTTTAGTTTGTAGATGTAGGCATGTATCATTTTCTTATTTTTATTATTTTTCATTGGAGTTTATATTTAATGAACACAGGCACAACAAATTTAATGTAACAAAAAATGATATGACTTGTAATGATGTAATTTTTATTGGCAGGTTATTTTTACGGTTTTTTTAAAAAAGCCATAAAAACACGTTTACTGTTTTTATTTATTTTTCCGGTTTTCCGTGTTGGTTGTCATGCCATGCAGGATCAGTTGTTGTGGAGAGCCTTGGGGGAGGCTTACGTACAACAGTGGACGTCTTTTGTAATATCAACTGACTTTAGCGTAATAATTAACTAACCGTGTAACCTATAAATAAATAAATATAAATATTTCGGACATCTAACACACAACGTCATCTAGTCCCAAGCTAAGCAGAGCTTGTGTTATGGGGACAACTGATATAAATACTTATATACTTTTTTTGTAAATACATACATACATATAATACATAGAAAACACCCAAACTCCGAAACAAATATTTGCAGATCATACAAACATTTTGTCCGACCCGGGAATCGAACTCGAGATCTCAACCATACGCTACCACTACGTCATTATGACAGTCAAATATAAAACCAATAAATACACGTTTTGTGTAATAATCGAGTAGTAATACAAGGGATTTTCAGATACTGAGATAGCATGTTCTACTTATAAGATTAAAAATTACTTACTGCCTCGCAAATGAATTTAAAGTGGTTTTCAACTTTTTTAAAGCCAGATCTAGGTACGCATCTATTAATAAGTAAATAAAACATAATACTCACTGGTTTCTTGTTGATCCTTTAAAAAAATCAGTAGCTTTTCCGCATAATATTCGTTTATAACAACTTTGCCTTCCAAAGCACATTTTAAAAGTAACTCAAACTTCTTGAAGTATATTGATTCCATGTTCCTAAGTCGCAATGGTTTTTATATAAACATTAATTTGATTTGATCAAAAGTTTAAGGTCCTTATAATTATTGCGCAATTATACTGAGATATCATCATATATGTAAGAGGGCGAAGGTGACGTCGCGCTCAGAAATATTGTCCAAAACACTGCGCTCCGACTTTTTATCAGTCTATAAAAACGCTATCTCCTAGACAACGAGCGAGAGAGCACACATTACGATTGTTGATGTTCTTGTATGAATTGGATTTTCGATGTATCGATTTCTTATACACATCATTAGCCATATTTATACATTCGATGAATGTCGAATTCCGATGTACCGGATATGTTAATAAAACAATTATAAATCACCTATAATTTAATTTAAAATGACAAGCTACACGATAGAAGTAAAATTCCAATCAAGTTCGTATACGAGTTTACTATTTCAGAGGTTCTATACACAGCGACAGTATATTTATATTTATAAAAACAAACAAGAATAAAACAATAAATACCGAGTAATATTGAATAAATAATATCAAAATCTTAATTACAAGTAGGTATCTAAGTCCAAATACGAGTATTAATATCGACAATTCAATGAATCGATATTTCTGTCGTCCAGACCTAATCTTCAGTTATTTTTCGTTTTATCTGTCAGATAAGATTAGAAAAACGATCCATAAAATTATAATAGATAAATACGTAGATGGAGACTTATTATAATGTTAAGAACTGAGATTTTTGAATAAGATACGCTGATTAGGTAATACAAATGACTAAAAGACAATTTATTTAAATTATACTCAGTACATAATTCGCTTTAATTTTTCGCGGTTGTTTACCAGCCTTATCGCAGAAAAGACTTTAGGGGCGCTTGTCAAATTGTGGAAGACATGTTCGTACTATTTTATATAAAATAAAGTAACTAAATAATATATAGAAAGATAATAAATGGTATTTTAGAGTTAGAAAAATGAATGTTATTAAAAACTGGTTTTGGGAGCGTAGACCACAAAGTAAGTTTCCGTCGCCAAACTATGCTGAAAGGAAATAAATTGGGTTTAGCAGAATATATAAGGAATGTAGAAAAAGTAAGAATTAATGGCAATATAAATTAAGTACAAGCCAACATAATTCGGCAACGCCCTATAAAACTAGTTTAAACTTTGTATTAATTTTAATTTATTACAGATCAATAACTATAGGGTTGTCACTGGAGTAAAATACAGTTGCGTTTATAACTAAAGCGTCAAGTGCAAGCATGTTGCTGCTTTATTATAACCATTTAAATTTAATCTTTGATCTAATTTCCAGGCCCCTTTAGGAAAAGATAAAATTTAAACGGACTATTTCTACTTTTATTTTTGAATTTTACAATACAACACATTAACAACTCAATTGTTAAGCAATTGTCAATTGGATGTTTCACTAAGCCTCTCTTGTTGTACATTTCTGCCACGGCAAGCGCTGCGATCGTTTCTTATATCCCCACCTTACACTTAGCACCACTAGAATTTACTCCACATCCCTTGCTACAGATAACACCACGCGTTTCTACTTAATACACCGCAACAATAAATTTATATAAACAATAAATATACATAACTATGAGTTTACACGTACATTCGGTTTGAAGATCCTTTAGGAACGGAAAGGGCAAAACGGGTGTTTAATCCGAATTGTATTGTAACTAAACCGCACTGCAAATCAGAAACGGCTTAGAAATTGATGTCTCCGTGTGAACGTAATCTTATGACGGATTATGTATAGAATATTTAAAAATATTTTATGTAAAGAAAATAGAAATTTAAAAATAAACTTGTATTCAGAAACGAAAATGCCGTGTTGAGAAGAGCTGTTTCGGTACAAATGAGCCTGGTCAACCAGAGGGATACCACAACCTCATAAATAATCTTTTTTATCATAGCTTTTCACTGAGTCTGTGAGGGCCCTCCTCAGTCACCTTTTTCAATGCGATACGAACGGTTTGCCCCTAAACGAGCAGAGCAGACGGATCGCCTAATGTAAGCGAAAGAGGCGTCACAAGTGTGTTGCCGGCCTATAAAGGAGTAGGCTCTTTTCTTGAAGGTTTAAAGGTATTTTTGCCTGATTCTTAGTTGCTTACGTAGTTTGATTTAGTTTATACTTGTTAAAACAGGACAATAACAAGAAGAATATATGTGGTCAGTTAAAGATTTCCCCATTTTAACTAAAAACTCTTCTATTAGATTCCGTTGGGCATTTTTTCTTACCAAGTAATTCTGCATTATCGGTATCATCAAATGTACTATTGTTTGAAGGGAGAATTCAATTTTTTTCCCATTTTGTACAAATGTGAGAGGAAAGTCAACTTTATTTCCATGCAACTTTTCGATGCTCGACCACATTATGTTGGTCTGGATTATGTAGTCTATGACTACATATGCTTCCCGCTTTTTTAGAGCAAAGACAACATAGTTTCGATGTGCCGCGGTCGCCTTATTACAGAATTCATCTATTTCCTTATCGATTAGTAGATGTCGCGAAACTGTATATGGATATCGACATAAGAAAGTATTCAATAATTTAAGCAGATCTGTGTTTTTAGTTGCTTCAAAAATTCCATATATCATCTGATCTACTAAAAAGTAGTCCCTTAATAAAAACCCAATATTGTTTACTGGAGCATAATTGTCAACTTCGGTTATTACAGCCAATAGTGCGCTCAATTGTGAGTAAATTTTATCAGCAAGCTTTTTGTCACTTTCGGTGTCAAGCACTGGTACATATAAATACTCACTCCTGGCAATTGGTTTTATAGTATGATCGAGCACTTCAACTAATTCCATTTCTAATTTGTATTCATGTAGTTTCCAAACAAGTTTCGCTATAAAATTATAGGTGGCTGCTGAAATTGGTTTTGGTCTACGGTGAACGTCTGTGTATAATATCGATTGCCATACCTTATGCTCCAGAAGAAAGTTAACGCCAGAGCGATGTACAATAAGCATTGTAAATAATTCAATACATGATAAATGTAGAGCAACTGGTGAACTGCTGTTCAAATTATTTAGAAGAAAAAAATTAAGGGAGGAGTTTTGAAAACCTTGAATTAGTATTTTCATAAAGAGTAGTTCACTATTAAAGAGAATTGTTACAAGTTTAATGAAAAATATCTGAGCAGGAGTATCGAGATTGTTTATATTAGCAACAGAATGAAAAATGTAGTCGGAAAAGGCGGGCGTATCCAATAATAACTTTCCAGGACCTGAAAGCAACAAATACAGATTACTTAAGATTTAGAGCTACATTTATTTATCTTTATTGTACACAGATAACAGATAGACGAAAAGGAGTTGTAGTATACAAATGTGACATTTGGCGGTCCTTTAGCTCATGGCGGTCTTATAGCTCATGGCGATCTCTTACAGTCAACCTTTGTACGTATATTAAGGTAAGTGAGATTATTTAGGGTAGCAGTAGTAGGGTGCATAAGTCGAACGATCTCGCGCCTCCATAAGCGCAAGCCTGAGGGTGACAGATGAGGCCATCTGTCACCCTCAGGCTTGCTTGGGGGACAGTAGCAGAAACATTGGGGTTCCCACACAGGAGGGGGCCATCTACAAAGCGTAGGTGGCCCGAGGTACATCGGGGTTCCAGGGTTTTCCTTTCCAGGGTGCACATCTGGTTCCCCGGCATCTAGTACCCGACACGGCGTGCGGTTTTAGTCGGTAGAGTCCGACAAGCCACTGGGAGGTGGTATCCGCACAAAAATAAGGGTGCACAAGTCTTAAATTTACCATGTGAACATAAAAATAAATCACTAAATTCAAAATATTCAGCTTTTACATATAAGTACTTACACATCTAGTCATATTACACGTATAAATATAGATACTTATACATACATACATACATACACTAAAATATATATTATTTATAACAAGTAATTCAAAGGTACATAATGCCGACTGAATAATTTTGTTCGCGTGGTTTAAGATTGTATTGTGACTGCCTTAAAGGGACTAAATTATAGACTTGTAGGTACTTGTCATGATCTGGTCGGCTGTTTTATGTTCGTTTACATTTCATAATATGGCCAGCTTGCAGCTGAAACTGATCACGGCGTTGATAAGTCCACGCTTGATTATTATCAATATGTATAAAGAAATATTTTTCAATTCACATTTGGTGATACTAATAATGAATGTTATATAACATGCTATTTACTATTTTTACCCGACCGCGGCGAAGCCAAACGGAAGGGTAATAGTTTTGGCTGTCTATGTATGTTTATAATTATGTACTACCGTACACTATGACGGACAGGACAAATGAGTCTCAAAGAAATTAAGTGTGCAAAACAGAAATGTACATCCAGTAGCAGCATATCTCTCTAAATCGCATTTAACGGAGTGAATCGTCAGTTGCATGTATAGTTCTACCGTGTGAAAGCCACGCTTCGGCATGAATCGGCCGGCTCGACCGGAGTAATACCACGGCCTCATAGAAAACCGGTGTGAAACAGCACTTGCGTTGTGTTTCACCAAATGAGTGAGGGTACCGGAGGCCCATACTCCAACCACTCCCCATCTCCCAAAGGCCGGCAAAGCACGTGTGACGCCTCTTGTGTTGCGCAGCGGTAATCGCTTACCATCAGGCGATACGTCGGTTCGTTTCCCATAAAAAAAAAATACATTTTAAAGGACGAATTGAATGGTTGACATTAGGCTTATTTTATTTTGAAATTAAGTTTTTATTTGCTATTTACGTGGTGACAGAAGACGTACAGAACTATTGGTCTAAGTAGAAACTCATCTAGTTGAAATTGACTGATGAAATATTTATTTTCAAAATACATACATTTGCATAGAAAATACCCAAGCTCCTGAACAAATATTTGCAGACCATAGAAATAATTAATACGACCCGGGAATCATAATCGAGACCTCAGCACAGCAGTCGCATACACTGCCACAATACCACCGAGATAAATTAAATATACAAGTAGCAAGGAACTAGTATTCGTTATATTTGTCGAATAAAACATATTCTCTCAACAGTAGTCTCAAGGTTACACCTTAAGGTTCTGTGTAGGTAATTGGTGTCCGGTAAAAAAATAACTAGTTAACAACTACTTTGTGATTTTCGTCGTCTATTAAATTAATTATGGAAGCTTTGAATGACTGTTGTTTTATGTTTATTTTGAAAGCAATTGATGTGTATGTGTGTGCCCAAAATCCCTTTTGATCTTAAAGTTTTACTTTCTCGAAACCCAAATCCAAGACCAAAATTGTTTGACTGTTATAAAACCTAGATCCTACACTGAGCCTCTGAGGCTTGTGTCTCGCAGTCAATTTCAATGTTAATATTGACAGATGTTGTCACATCCGTGCAAGCCTGAAATTACTTCCATCGAAGAAGGAACAGGATTTTCCAACTAAACACTTCAATATTAATTATTTTTTTTAATACTAGCTGAACCGGGCTTTTTATTTTTAGTAACATTGGTGTTAATTATAATCTTTAAAAATAGCTTTAAAGTTTATCTACGGTTTTTGTATATAACTGTAAAAAAAAGATTTTATTTATGTATTTATTTTTACGGTGGGTGGGACAAGCTGTGCAGGATCCGTTGTTGTGGACAGCCTTGTGTACGACCGTGGACGTCTTACGGCTAGGGTGAATGATAATGACGAAATTTAAAAATAAAACTAATAAACACTCGTAATATTCGAGCAACATAAAAGGGATTTCGAGATACTGAGATAGCATGTTCTACTTAGAAGATTAAGTTTTTTTTAAAGCCACACGCATATTAATAAGTAAACAAAACATAATACTCACTGGTTTCTTGTCGATCCTTCAGAAAATTAAGTAGTTTTTCCGCATAATATTCGTTTATAACAACTTTGCCTTCCAAAACACATTTTAAAATCAACTCAAACTTCTTGAAGTAAATTGATTCCATGTTCCTAAGTCGCAATGGTTTTCATATAAACATTAAAATGATTCAATCAAAGGTCTTTATCATTATTGCGCAATTATACCGAGATATCATCATATATGTAAGAGGGCGAAGGTGACGTCGCGCTCAGAAATATTGTCCAAAACACTGCGCTCCGACTTTTTATCAGTCTGTAAAAACGCTATCTCCTAGACAACGAGCGAGAGAGCACACATTACGATTGTTGATGTTCTTGTATAAATATTGAAATTCGATATATCGTATTTATTAAACGGTTCTGAGTTAGCTTTAACCGGTTGTCAAAGACATTAGACGAGTTTGCAGTTATTGGTTGTCCGACTGTATTTGATGTTAGTGAGCAATGAAACTAAAGTTGGAATTTTGCATGTGGCAAAATCAACGGTCAAAATTAGAGTTGCATGACATTCTAATATAGTGTACAAATTGCACGAATTTCAAAAATATAACGAAGGGGACACGAGACAACACTTTGTGTGATCTCCAAATTGTTGCCCTGAGTTCGGAATGTTCTTTATGTCCGTTACATGTATGTTTGTAAAGTCCCCACAGGCTGTATATTCCTAATGAGGGAGATGTCTTTAAAAAAAGATCGAGTCAGACGACGACAATAATGTGAACATGGTAGACGTACAGAACCCAGATAAAGTTATAGAAGAGATCCTCAATTCTGACGATATAAACCTACTGTCTGTATGAAAGACATATGACGTTGAATGCTAATAAACCAGAAATGGTTCTCAAGCCAAGCAAAAACGAGATGAAATGGAGGTATAAGAAGTGTTTCGTCTATAATGGACGACATGTTAGGTAAATACGAAATAAATAATGAACAAGTCAATTCATTAGACTGTTACTAGACAATGGAAATCGCTATTTAAAAAAAGACATGTAATTCTAACACAATTAGGCAATTTTAATTTAAAAAATATACATGGCCTATTTGTAAATCGGGACTTAATCGTGATTAAATTTTTATTATTATTATTATTAAACTTTTATGATAAACCTCTTGACTTCAACCTGAGTGCATCTCCTTTGCAAAGTTTCTGTAGCACCCAAAGCTGTACGAGATGTACGAAGTTTTAAATAAGTAAAGCGTTCACCAGCTCTCTGCTAGCCCCAAATAAATTATACCGATTGATACAATTTACTCAAAACTAAAAAGTTGTTTTAGCCTATTATTACAGATTAACAGCCAATTAACATATCTTATATACACATAACATTTCAAATAAATATTAATTAAAGCCTACTAAACTCAAAATTTCATCTAATAGCCCATCAAAACTATTGACACAGTCTGAGTTGAATTTCTTTTTACCCTCTATTACAGAAGAATAATTATTATTTCTAAACAATTCAAGAAATTGATTTGGACCAACTAATGCTTTTCGCGGACAATATCCCGCATCTGTATCCATTTTTTCCGTTTTTATTTTATCATAATTGTCATAAAGGCTCATTATAAGGTCTCCCTGATTCTCTTTTAAAATATCGTCTATTACTAAATCCCTTTCTTGTTCACTCGTTTTATAAGTAAGGTCCATTGGTTTGTATATATCTTTATCTGTAAATGTTGATGGTATTTCAACTGACTGGGATTCTACACTTTCAATCATTTTCTCGAATTTATTTTCATTCAGCTTTTCTGTTAATTCTTTGGCTATGGAATAAGCTAGTTCCATAACCTTAGTGTTGTGTAAGACGTTCATACATTCGGATAGAACTGTGAGACAGCCTATATCAGCCAGTTTGTTCATGATTCCAGTCAATTGTCTTTGTATTTCTCCATTGTTTAGTACTATAATTTTTCTCTTCTCTTTTGAGAATGTTACCGAAGGGAACTTCCCGTCCAGCATTCCTCTGTTAGTGAAATGTTGTTGGATGGCTTCCTTCCAGAAATAAAGAGCGGCGAGTTGAACTTCCCAATGCAGATCGTCTATAGCTACATACATCATATTTTCAAACAATTTTGTTTGACATCTCGGTTCGAATTTTTCGTTCGTGTAAACTGCTGTTAATACTCGTGCAGCTTCCGTCCTCACCATCCCGTCTTCGTGGTTTTTCAGTATGTATACCAGATGGTACTGGAACATTGAAATATCGTTAACTTGTGAATCTTAACGTAGATTTGATCTATAAAATATGGACGTAGTAATAATAATATCACGATACTCGTTGTCTAATTATAGTTATTAAAGTGGATGAAAGCTCCATTAATAATTTATAAATAAATTCAACTGCCTCGGTGGCGTAGTGGTAGCGTATGCGACTGCTAAGCAAGAGGTCTTGGGTTCGATTCCCGGGTCGGACCAAATGTTTGTATGACCTGCAAATATTTGTTTCGGAGTTTGGGTGTTTTCTATGTATAATATGTATGTATTTACAAAAAAAAAAGTATATAAGTACATAGAAAACATCCAAACTCCGAAACAAATATTTGTAGATCATACAAACATTTGGTCCGACCCGGGAATCGAACCCGAAATCTCAAGCACAGCAGTCGCATACACTACCTCTGCGCCAACGAGGCAGTCAATGTACGTATATTTAATGTTCAACCATACTGTGATTACAAGTAAAAAGTGGTAATTTTGTTTGAAAACAATGTAGGAAAAACGTGCTCAATGCGCCATCTATATTATAGAAAGCTAGGTAACTCTAGCTCGCGCGACGTAAGTATTTAAATAAATGAACATAATAGTAACCTTATTTTATAAACCTTCCTAAATCTATTGGCTTTAAAATTCCTCCATCCCATTAAAGGAAGTGATTAAAAATACTTACATAAAAATAGGGATTATTGATTAACACCTCCTGCCAAATACAGTTGATCTTAATTGCTGCTACAAGGCACTTGAGAGCGATACATTGGGGGTAGAACTCCATGTCGGTCAGAGCTGCTTTAGCCGCAATAATGATCAGATTGTTCGCTTTTATTACTTTCTGTAAAGGATTGTATTCTGGAAACACAATAAAATTAAATTCAAAATACAAAGTACCTAAACTTCTTATTTAATAGTAATTTAAAAAGTAACAGGTGACAGTTAGGTCTGTATGATTTCTTTAGAAGCTGAATAGCTAAAAGGAAAGCATAACACACTAACTCGTTCACAATACATTAAATCGAAATTACATTTGCTGCTAAACCACATATATTTGGCCGTTACAGCTGGATAAAAATAGTGAAAATCAGTGCTCAATTTTCTTGAAAAACGCCATTGATTGCGATCGCTTTAAGATAACGGCAAATAGATTCCACGAGCTTGAGTAGAAAATACATAATTTTTTGCTGAATGCCGTAGCATCACCAGCCCCATATCTTAAAGCCGGTCATACACGTAAGCCATAAACGGCCCAAGCATAATTGCACAAACAGCATTTCAGTGATATTTGTGCAAGCGTGCGTACATATAGCAAGCTACTAACTGAAATAGAATTTAGGCGTTTGGTTTTAATTTTCGGTATTATTCAATTAATTTATTACAAACCGCATTTTTTGTCCATGTGGTGGTAGTCTTTACTTTTTATTTGCCAAATACATGGCTAATTTCTGTAAATATTTATAAATTGTTCTATCTTATCACGAACTCTCGGTAGTCTCGTTCATTTTGGCGCACAACGACATGCAAACGTGGGGCTAGAAGAGTACTAAAACTTGAGCGCAATACTTCTATACGCGTTCATGTAAACTTGTGCAAACGCAAGCTTGCACAACTTTGTAATTGAAACTTCGAACTTTTTAAAGAAATTGTGCAAGTAAAAAATTTGCACTATTATTTTCCAACACATGTTACAGTATACTTGCGCAAATACATCATGTTTTCAAAAGTTTGGAATTAAAACTACGGACTTTTTAAAGAAATTGTGCAAGTGAAAAATTTGTATGGCAGCCTTAAGATAATTTTAGTTTTTTTTGTAGGTATGTCGTAAATGAGAAGGTACTTATTTCTAATTGATTAACTTATGGTGTAAAATAAAGTTTCAAAGTTACTTACTAACAAATGCTATCTCTGTACAACTTTTCAGCAAGTTGAGGGCAGAGTCCCGCACTTCCCAATCTTCATGTTGTGTGTACAACAAGATGACTTTGCCAATTTCGTTGATTGTGTTACTTGGCGTAGAGTTAGTATCGATCAGTAGTGTCATACTTGGTGATAGAAACTTTAGCATACATATATCTAAAATATCTAAAACTTGCGCCACATGCTGTAACAAAGAAAGTGATCGCTATCCACTGTTTTGGATTTAGAATCGACGTTCCAATTGTACTATTTGTTTTTATTATTTTACCTTTGTCGTCAGGAATGTTTGTTTCAGTAAATTTAGTAGATCTGCTTGAATTGAAATAATCTCAATATTCTCATACCATGAAATATTGTACTCCTTTAACATCATTTTCAGCGCGTTCAACAAGTGCGAAAGCATGGTCAAATCCTCGGGATGCGAAGGACTATCGATTAAAACTAGCTGCCCGGCTTCGTCACATGATATAAACACCTCCAACAAGTAATGAAGACTCTGGAATAACGTTCCAGTCTGCGACTGATTTAAATGTCCTTTTAATCGCAGTAACTCCTTTAACGAATGAGTTGCGAATTTGTTACTGAAACTTATGCCAGTCTCCTGTAGCAGTGTAGCAAAAGAATAACAAGAAGAATATATGTAGTCAGTTAAAGATTGCCCCATTTTAACTCTAAACTCTTCTATTAGATCCCATTGGGCTTTTTTTCTTACCAAGTAACACTGCATTATCGGTATTATCAAATGTACTATTGTTTGAAGGGAGAATTCATTTTTTTTGCCATTTTGTTCAAATGTTAGAGGAAATTCAACTTTATTACCATGCAACTTTTCGATGCTCGACCACATTATGTTGGTCTGGATTATGTAGTCTATGACAACATATGATTCCCGCTTTTTTAAAGCTAAAACTACATAGTTACGATGTGCCACGGTCGCCTTATTACAGAATTCATCTATTTCCTTGTCAATAAGTAGATGCCGCAAGAGTGCATATGGATAGCGACATAAGAAAGCGTTCATTAATTTAAGTAGCTCTCTGTTTTTGGTTGCTTCAAAAATCCTATATAATATCTGGTCTATTAAAAAGTAATCTCTTAATAACAGCACTACATTGTTCACTGCAGCATAATTGTCAACTTCGCTTATTACAGCCAATAGTGCGCTAAATTGTGAGTAAATTTTATCAGCAAGTTTTTTGTCACTTTCGGTGTCAAGCACTGGTACATATAAATACTCACTCCTGGCAATGGGCTTTATAGCATGATCGAGCACTTCAACTAATTCCATTTCTAATTTGTATTCATGTATTTTCCAAACAAGTTTCGCTATAAAATTATAGGTGGCTGCTGAAATTGGTTTTGGTCTACGGTGAACGTCTGTGTATAATACCGATTGCCATACCTTATGCTCCAGAAGAAAGTTAACGCCAGAGCGATGTACAATAAGCATTGTAAATAATTCTATACATGCTAAATGCAGAGCAACTGGTGAATTGCTATTCAAACTATTTAGAAGAAAAAATTTAAAAGAGGAGTTTTGTAAACCTTGAATTAGTATTTTC
This sequence comes from Spilarctia lutea, assembly GCA_916048165.1. Classification (NCBI taxonomy): domain Eukaryota; kingdom Metazoa; phylum Arthropoda; class Insecta; order Lepidoptera; family Erebidae; genus Spilarctia; species Spilarctia lutea. Next base: position 3,833,498 of record OU696479.1, on the reverse strand, counting down.
ATAAAGAGTAGTTCACTTTTGAAGAGAATAGTTGTTAGTTTAATAAAGAATATTTGCGTAGAAGTATTGAGATTGTGTATATTAGTAACAGAGTAAAATACGCAATCTGTGAAGGCGGGCATGTCCCGTAATAACTTTCCAGGACCTGTAAGTAACAAACACAGATTACTTTAAAGCTATATTTATAAATAGAACATGATACAACTTTGATCTAATTAATGGCGAATGAAGAGTTTTTTTCGTGGTTCGTATCGTGTCTAGATAATGAATTTGATCATTCCATGGTTTGTTCGACTGTTTTATGATAGTTCGCATTTCATATACCTACCTAGAGGTTATAGCTAAATCTGATGATAAGATAAGATAAGAGAAGAAAAGTTTACATTTAATAATATTTAAATTTACATTTGGTCATATTATTAGTAGATGTTATCTAACATACAACTATTTTTACCTAACTACGGCGAAACCCAAGAAAAGAACTTTTGGCAGTCTATGTATGTTTGTTTACATCCAGAGATCAAATCCTTATGCAAAGTAGCTTTTTTCAATTTTTTCAATCATCAGTACAATTACGACATGATTTCTGTATTCTGCGTATATAATATCTCAAAAAACAGTTTAGCAATAATACGCCAACATTAAAGCATTCCAATGTCCTTTACACCGTTTTTCCATATTTACGATGTCCCGATGGAAGCGCTCGCTATATTCAATGCTTAAAAGCTCCGCAATTATCCGGCAAGAAGTCCAAGTCAAAATGTAAAAAGTGGATTTTTAAGGACATGTTGCAACCCAAGTTTTGGAATGACAATAACATTGTCGACCAGTTCAGCATAGTTTTGACTACTCCTATTTCCCGAATAGAAGAATATAATATAAGTATTTTGCGAAAAGGCGATCATCAAATCATCCCAGGCTGGTTTTCTCTATCTTCTAGAACGAGTTAAAGTTATCATCTTTAGATAAATATTCTTCGCATTCTGACATTGAAGAAATTGATGGTAAAATAAGTGTGATATCTTCTTTGTCAATGTGAAGAAGTTTCGGAATCATGTGGCAGAGGACGAATAGCCGATGGTAGATTTGAATACACTATGACATTGTTTTTTTTTTAGAAACACCTTGTCTTTTCAAAATAAATGAGTTGTCAGGCAGAAATAACAATTAGTTGCACGATTAAATCGATTCTCGCCACTGCATTGGCACTGCAAACCGAAATGATGTCTTTTGCCACTCAGCCTATTTCTCAAACTTTTGCCCTTTGCTTACTAAATACCACATTGCGTCTTTGCCACAATTGTACCAAAAATTTTCGGGCTTATTTATACATTTTCGGGACATTTTGCTATGGGTAAGATAAATTTGGGAGTGCTCCGAGGAATTGTTCGGATTGATCCCTGCCGTATCTTTCCGCCATCGTCCTACGCGACAGAAATTTCATCCCCATCATCTAGATGGTTGGCAGTCCACAACTGTGCGATTTTCCCGAAATTTTCTGCCACGCACAGCAAAACTGTGGAACGAGCTGTGGCCTGCGGTGTTCCCGGACCAATACGACCTTCAAGAAAACAGCGTACTCCTTCCTAAAAGGCCGGCAACGCACTTGTGACGCCTCTAGTGTTGCGGGTGTCCATGGGCGGCGGTAATCGCTTACCATCAGGCGATATATCTGCTCGTTTGCCCCGTATATTTTTTTTTTTACATTTTTATCCCATAATAATACAGAACAGAGCACTACAACACAAATTTTTAAACATTCGATGCCAGCTCGGTAAATTTAATATCAACATTTACAAGTTCAATAAGGGAAGAATCATTAAATTCAGAAAATGTTACGTTTCACAATAATTTAAACTAATAAATGACTTTAACTTACAAACCTGTATTTATGATGGGTAGATAAGTAAAAATTAGTTAAAACTATTTCGAATACTTTTTCATTGTAGACCAGTGTAATTACCGACCATGTATTAGGTACCTCTGTAGAGTATACTAATGAGTTGCTTATCTTAAAAACAAAATACTTTTTTTTTTATTGAATAGTGGGCAAACGAGCAGACGTATCACCTGATGGTAAGCGATACCGCCGCCCATGGACACCCGCAACACCAAAGGCGTCACAAGTGCGTTACCGACCTTTGGGGGATGGGGAGAGGGATGGGGGAGGAGTTGAGGTATGGACCTCCGGTATCCTCACTCACTTGGTGAAACACAGCGCAAGCGCTATTTCACACCAGTTTTCTGTGAGGCCGTGGTATCACTCCGGTCGAGCCGACCCATTCATGCCGAAGCATGGCTCTCCCACGGTAATAAGGCATAATATTTTCTGTTTGAAAACTATATTGATAAAATAATTATGTAAATGTAGGTATACTTATTTTTATTAATAACATACATATATTATACGTAGAAAATACCTTAAGCTCGAAACAAGTAATTGCACATTTACAAACATTTAATTCGAAACGGGAATTGAACCCACTGCACCGCCGATGTCCTTAATAAAATGTAAATAAGTGGGTTTGGTAGGTGTTGTTTCAAGGTTAATAAACCTTGGGTATTTGTGTAGGTAATTGCAATATGACAAAAAAAAACTATTTAACTATTACTTCGGTAATCTTTTTTATTAAATATTTGCTCTGAATGTTGTTTTATGTAAATTTTAAAAGGTATTTGATGTGTAGCCCAAAATCTCTTTTGATCTTATAGTTTTACTTTATCATAAGACCCAATGGGAAGGGCTTTGTCCAGCTATGGACTGCAGTAGACTCATAATGACGATAAGACCCAGAAGATAGAAAATTGGTTTACTGTGATAAAACCGAGAAACTAGACTGAACCTCTGAGGCTTGTGTCTCGCACTTAAGTCAATTCGAGATTTTAATGCTAATGATGTTTGATTGCTATGCCAATATTGACAGATGTTCTCGAGTCCATATCAAGTCTAAGATTTAAATGAAGGAAATTGATTATTTAATTATAGACTTAAATATTTATTATGTTATTTAGCATTGCAGTATATTAGTTCATAGCTTTAAATTTGCCATTGTTTATAATTTAGTAATTTTTATATTAGTTTGTAGATGTAGGCATGTACCATTTTCTTATTTTTATTATTTTTCATTGGAGTTTATATTTAATGAACACAGGCACAACAAATTTAATGTAACAAAAAATGATATGACTTGTAATGATGTAATTTTTATTGGCAGGTTATTTTTACGGTTTTTTTAAAAAAGCCATAAAAACACGTTTACTGTTCTTATTTATTTTTCCGGTTTTCCGTGTTGGTTGTCATGCCATGCAGGATCAGTTGTTGTGGAGAGCCTTGGGGGAGGCTTACGTACAACAGTGGACGTCTTTTGTAATATCAACTGACTTTAGCGTAATAATTAACTAACCGTGTAACCTATAAATAAATAAATATAAATATTTCGGACATCTAACACACAACGTCATCTAGTCCCAAGCTAAGCAGAGCTTGTGTTATGGGGACAACTGATATAAATACTTATATACTTTTTTTGTAAATACATACATACATATAATACATAGAAAACACCCAAACTCCGAAACAAATATTTGCAGATCATACAAACATTTTGTCCGACCCGGGAATCGAACTCGAGATCTCAACCATACGCTACCACTACGTCATTATGACAGTCAAATATAAAACCAATAAATACACGTTTTGTGTAATAATCGAGTAGTAATACAAGGGATTTTCAGATACTGAGATAGCATGTTCTACTTATAAGATTAAAAATTACTTACTGCCTCGCAAATGAATTTAAAGTGGTTTTCAACTTTTTTAAAGCCAGATCTAGGTACGCATCTATTAATAAGTAAATAAAACATAATACTCACTGGTTTCTTGTTGATCCTTTAAAAAAATCAGTAGCTTTTCCGCATAATATTCGTTTATAACAACTTTGCCTTCCAAAGCACATTTTAAAAGTAACTCAAACTTCTTGAAGTATATTGATTCCATGTTCCTAAGTCGCAATGGTTTTTATATAAACATTAATTTGATTTGATCAAAAGTTTAAGGTCCTTATAATTATTGCGCAATTATACTGAGATATCATCATATATGTAAGAGGGCGAAGGTGACGTCGCGCTCAGAAATATTGTCCAAAACACTGCGCTCCGACTTTTTATCAGTCTATAAAAACGCTATCTCCTAGACAACGAGCGAGAGAGCACACATTACGATTGTTGATGTTCTTGTATGAATTGGATTTTCGATGTATCGATTTCTTATACACATCATTAGCCATATTTATACATTCGATGAATGTCGAATTCCGATGTACCGGATATGTTAATAAAACAATTATAAATCACCTATAATTTAATTTAAAATGACAAGCTACACGATAGAAGTAAAATTCCAATCAAGTTCGTATACGAGTTTACTATTTCAGAGGTTCTATACACAGCGACAGTATATTTATATTTATAAAAACAAACAAGAATAAAACAATAAATACCGAGTAATATTGAATAAATAATATCAAAATCTTAATTACAAGTAGGTATCTAAGTCCAAATACGAGTATTAATATCGACAATTCAATGAATCGATATTTCTGTCGTCCAGACCTAATCTTCAGTTATTTTTCGTTTTATCTGTCAGATAAGATTAGAAAAACGATCCATAAAATTATAATAGATAAATACGTAGATGGAGACTTATTATAATGTTAAGAACTGAGATTTTTGAATAAGATACGCTGATTAGGTAATACAAATGACTAAAAGACAATTTATTTAAATTATACTCAGTACATAATTCGCTTTAATTTTTCGCGGTTGTTTACCAGCCTTATCGCAGAAAAGACTTTAGGGGCGCTTGTCAAATTGTGGAAGACATGTTCGTACTATTTTATATAAAATAAAGTAACTAAATAATATATAGAAAGATAATAAATGGTATTTTAGAGTTAGAAAAATGAATGTTATTAAAAACTGGTTTTGGGAGCGTAGACCACAAAGTAAGTTTCCGTCGCCAAACTATGCTGAAAGGAAATAAATTGGGTTTAGCAGAATATATAAGGAATGTAGAAAAAGTAAGAATTAATGGCAATATAAATTAAGTACAAGCCAACATAATTCGGCAACGCCCTATAAAACTAGTTTAAACTTTGTATTAATTTTAATTTATTACAGATCAATAACTATAGGGTTGTCACTGGAGTAAAATACAGTTGCGTTTATAACTAAAGCGTCAAGTGCAAGCATGTTGCTGCTTTATTATAACCATTTAAATTTAATCTTTGATCTAATTTCCAGGCCCCTTTAGGAAAAGATAAAATTTAAACGGACTATTTCTACTTTTATTTTTGAATTTTACAATACAACACATTAACAACTCAATTGTTAAGCAATTGTCAATTGGATGTTTCACTAAGCCTCTCTTGTTGTACATTTCTGCCACGGCAAGCGCTGCGATCGTTTCTTATATCCCCACCTTACACTTAGCACCACTAGAATTTACTCCACATCCCTTGCTACAGATAACACCACGCGTTTCTACTTAATACACCGCAACAATAAATTTATATAAACAATAAATATACATAACTATGAGTTTACACGTACATTCGGTTTGAAGATCCTTTAGGAACGGAAAGGGCAAAACGGGTGTTTAATCCGAATTGTATTGTAACTAAACCGCACTGCAAATCAGAAACGGCTTAGAAATTGATGTCTCCGTGTGAACGTAATCTTATGACGGATTATGTATAGAATATTTAAAAATATTTTATGTAAAGAAAATAGAAATTTAAAAATAAACTTGTATTCAGAAACGAAAATGCCGTGTTGAGAAGAGCTGTTTCGGTACAAATGAGCCTGGTCAACCAGAGGGATACCACAACCTCATAAATAATCTTTTTTATCATAGCTTTTCACTGAGTCTGTGAGGGCCCTCCTCAGTCACCTTTTTCAATGCGATACGAACGGTTTGCCCCTAAACGAGCAGAGCAGACGGATCGCCTAATGTAAGCGAAAGAGGCGTCACAAGTGTGTTGCCGGCCTATAAAGGAGTAGGCTCTTTTCTTGAAGGTTTAAAGGTATTTTTGCCTGATTCTTAGTTGCTTACGTAGTTTGATTTAGTTTATACTTGTTAAAACAGGCCAATACCTTACATTACTAAAATCTAAAGTGCACATCACATCTTGTACCTATAACGACTCACTGACCAATAATAAATAAATAAATAATAATAAATATTTCCGGACATCTAACACACAACGCCATCTAGTCCCAAGCTAAGCAGAGCTTGTGTTATGGGTACTAGACAACTGATACAAATACTTACATATTTTTTTTTTGTAAATACCTACATATTATACATAGAAAACACCCAAACTCCGAAACAAACATTTGCAGATCATACAAACATTTGGTCCAACCCGGGAATTGAACCCGAGACCTTAAGCTTAGCAGTCGCATACGCTACCACTACGCCACCAAGGCAGTCAAATGACCTTTTTTTCTTTTTTTAAGTATCCATTTTTAATTTACATGTATCTGTAACTTTTCATTTAGTAACATTTTCAGTGCTTGATAAAGCTGCAATATTTGAATGATAAAATTAGAGACTTCAGTTGAGTAGTGTAAAATAACTTAAGATTCTGCAGTTGACAATGTTATGAGCAAATTGATATTGGCAGAATTGTCGACATCGGCACAGTTTGCCATTCATTAAGAAGAAGAAGAAGTTATGAGCAAATTGTGGCAAGTAAATGAGGGCACAGGAGTATGGTCACTTGCACGACTACCAAACAATTTTCCTTCAAAAAATTACAAAAATAATCAAATGAGGGGACAGCTTTTCAATTTTTTTATTACTATAATTGTCTAAATAATTTACACACTAAGAACTTAACACTAAAGCATATAAATCTATTCTATTTCAACGATTCCTCCCACTTTAGTTAGGGCTTCTTTTAGTTTTTCTGCTTCATCCTTGGAGATGTCTGCCTTTACAACTGTTGGTACACTTTCAACAAACTTTTTGGCTTGTACGAGATTGAATCCTTCTAGAAGGCCCTTGACTTCTTTAATAAGTGCTACCTTCTGCTTATCATCAAATTTGGTTAGTTTTACCTGTAAATGAATATGACAAAAAATAATTAAAAGTTTGTATTTAGAGGCCTTAGTTATTATGTTTCTTCGGATCAATGCTTTTCGTAATCAGAAGACGGGCATTTTTTAAGAACAGAGAATTGGTCTTACCATTTAATGGAGCAATGTTGTAATTTATTGATGCTTGTATGTAATCATTGCTTTTTATTTTCTAGTATTTTAATTGCATGTAATAAATTAACTTGGTTTTTTCTTCGGTTTTAATTGATTTAAAATATTAATAACAATAATGTGCCACTTCAGACACAGCCCTCTAATCTAAATTGTGGAGGGCACATGCCTTAGTTGTTGCATTAAATGCTATGACATAAATGCTAAATAAACAAATATAATGCTCTAAACTCTTTTTACAGAAATTATTTTGAAAATATTGACTGGATGTGAAATATTTACCGTAAAACTAGTCTTCACAGCTTTAGGTGCAGCGTCTTCTTCTTCTTGAGCAGCAGGGGCAGCCATGAACCCACCCATAGGCATTACTGGAGCATCAGGAAGATTTAACCTTTTCTTCAATACTTGGCTAAGTTCTGACACTTCAAGTAGATTCAAGTTGGTGATCTCTGACACTATCTTTTCTATTTTTGCCGATACTGGCTTGTCCATACCTTCCGGTACAGGAATACTGAGAGGTACAGCTGCTTGAACAACTTCTTGACGAAGGATCACACTGTAACATATTAAATGAATCAGTAAAGTTAAATTTTAATCTAAGTAGACATTTTTATACTATTCCAATTGAAGCGATAACCCTAAAATCTTTTAGTTCCAAAATTTTTCTTACCATCGTGAAAAAGATCGCCATTGTAGAGGCAGATTCTTTACTATTTTAAGCCCATTCATTGTTGACAATATTATTCTGAACAAATTTATTCCACAATTTCCGAAACTAATAACTATCTTTTTGAGGTTATTCTATTTAGTGTTGTGAAAGCTTATCGGTAGTTCATTTCATCATAAGTGGATCCTCTAACGTAAGTCGATTAGTAAAATTCTACATAGGTGAAAAATATAAAATTTATATTTTTCATATTTATTTGTATGAATATGGTACAAAGTTCTTCAAACAACTTCTACAAGTGGCGTTAAAATCATAAAATTTAAAAAAATATAAAATTCCTTGAATTACAGACTGTCATTAAATTATTTTAAATCATTAAATTTACTGTTAGAATATTTTTTGTTTATCATGTTTTTGTTTGTGATGATCTGAGCAAGACGGCTGGCAGGAGCTAAATGCGAGAAGCCGAGGATCGAACCAAGTGATGTGCAATTGTATAGGCCTATGTCCAGCAGGAGACTGCAATAGGCTGATGATGATGATGATGTTTTAAAAATCAATGCACATGACTTATGGATGGGGATTTTTTTTAATAATATTTCTCTGTAAATGGTAAAAATAATAGCTAGGACCTACACTGGTAAGTTCAATTTAGTGGATATTTTAATTATATTTTTAAACAAAATAGGATACCCGTTCATTTGATTGAAAACTTAACGTAAGTCACGGCGTTAACAATACGGGACAACAACAGAATAGATTAGAACTAGGAAACAGATATATTGTTTCTGTAATAAAAACACTTGTTTATTCATTTAATACTGTAGTCACCTACTGAACTCATGCTCGTAGGAGTAAAAAATATTACAGAGGTTCCAACTCGGGAAAAACGTCGCTCTAGTTTTGTTTACTTTAAATACAAGAAAACAAAATTACAGTCGAGTTAAGTTAACAAAATTCAAGCTTCCATAATTTTCTTGTAACGTAAATTCTTACTCACTTATATATATTAAATAACATACGATTCCTACGTGCAGTAGACGTTTCATCACGTTTCTTTTGTTTTATTTATTACATTGAAAATAAGTGAATTTCAGATTTTTTTTCAAATATTTAGAATGGTGAGATTCAAATACACGTTAAACATTTAACGATATTCAAAAGAGCAAAAGATTATAAATGTTGATGATATAGTTTAATAAAACTGCATATTTTACAATATCTTCGTTCGACATTTAGAAATATTCGAATTGGGAGAAAGTGATCTTATCTTTGAGATACCAGCGCTTGGTGACCCACCAGGTGAAGGGAAATGAACGTTTGTGCGCTTTGATCTTATAAACTTCTCAATGGATTTAATGCAATTTTCATTAAAAGATGGAGTGATTCAAGAAGAACGTTTATATGTGTAAAACATGTATAATAAAGTAAAGGAAATCCGTGAATTTCTAAGAATTGTCTGCGAACCCGAGCCAGGGCGTAGTTAGAATATAAAACCAAATATAATAATATCTTGTTCTGGTTCATGTTTAACATTTCATATTATCTTTATAAATTTCGATACATAGTCATGCCGCTTTATTATTAGTCGTTACTTGAGTTAACTCGAGCTGTTCGTCACATACATTTCAGAACTTTTATTTATGTATTTATCATTAAAATTTAAGTCGTAATAAAATAAATACAACTGTCAGTTGTCAGATTTGTCAGTGGCTCAAACCTGACAAACTTTATTGTTCCGTGTTCGTAAAGTTCTTTGCATAGTGTTCTGTGCTTAATTTTGTTTTTATTTTTTAAGTTAATAACTCTTAAATAAACTTGAAATGTTTTTTTAAGATCCAATTAGAAATAAACTCTACTTCTACATATCCATAATTTATACAAAATGTGGTAAAAATGATATTCGCTATATTTTTTTTGGAAATTTTAATATAATTTTTAGGACGTCAAAATATATTTCGGCCTAATTACATTCATCGCTCAGCTGGTTTATTCAAACGCAGGTAAATATCACCAGTACTTTAAATCCATTGCAAAAGTAACTTGATTTCTTTTTTGTTAAACAAGTAAGACCTTAATAATATATTTTATTAACTAAGAAACTGAACGGGTATGTTTATTTTACATTCGAAGGCTTATAAAAAAAAGAATGATAAGTAAGTAAGTTATTTGTTTTCAATATTTGATTTTGTTGAGTTCATACTGTACCTTTTATGTAGGTAAATTTTAACCTTCTATAACTAGGGACAATCTTGCTATCAAAACTGCTATCTATGAAGACTGGTTACCACAACCCCTTAGTCATTCTGTAACCTCCATTTACACAGTCATCTAATCCTTTATCATCTGCGCCATAGACATAAGAGTTCTTTGGTTAAGAACATCTTCAAAATCTATGATTAAAATGTTTATGATTGTCTAGGAAAGTTCTGTTACTAAAAAGGCTGTTGAGGGATTGTTGTACACATGGTAAAGTATAATATTTATGATATTGGTGTTGGTCGGCTGTATGTGCATAATGATTTGGCCTGAAGGTACTTTACATAACATAGGAAGGAATTAATAATTAAATATGTTTTTCTATTACATTTTTACTCAATAAAATAAATATTTTGAGTGATCATATTCTTTATAATTATCCATTAAGTGGAAAAGATGATATCCGTCAAGTAGCTGCTGCTGATGTTGGTTGGTACACATTTGAAATCGTTTTATCGCATTTTCCATGACTTTCTGCATCATTTCTGGTCATAACTGTTCCCAATACCATATAATATTATCTTTATCTGTTGGCATAAACTGTCGACATCAAGTAGTCTCAAAAAGTATTTTTTATAGTCCAGCAAAATCTCCAAAACAAGAGATTACGCGATCAGAACACGCCCCGCTCCTCCCAATTCCGGTAATAAGATGGCGTCCTACTAAAAAATACGGCCCAATCACTCTTTCCGTCTGAACGCCACAACACACAGTAGCTTTGAGTGGATGTTAGTGCCCTAAAAACGGAGGATTTGTTTATTGACGTAACCACTTAAATGGAAATGTGACTCGTCGCTCATGATGATTTTTGACTCAAAATCGTCTTCTACATTGTCGAGATTGAGGATGGCTTGACAGTAATTTAAAACAATCTGACGATCTTCTCCTTTTTTTAGCCTATTCCCGTCCACTGCTGAACGAAGGCCGCCCCCAAAGAGCGCCAACTATTTCGGACTTGGGCAGTACGCGTCCAGCCCCCACCAGCTATTTTCTTCAAGTCGTCGGCCCATCGTGCCGCAGGGCGCCCTACACTGCGTTTGCCTAATCGTGGTCTCGCCTCTAACACTTGTCGGCTCCAACCACCATTAGTAAGCCTGGAGACATGACCGGCCCACTTCCACTTCAGTGTGCTGATCCTACGTGCGATTTCTCTCGTTACGAATTCTATGGACAAGAGAAACACCCAACATCGCACGCTCCATCGCACGCTGAGCTACTTTAAACTTGTGGACCAGTCCAACAGTGAGTTTCCACGTCTCGGCTCCATATATCATTACGGGCAGGACGCACTGGTTAAAAGCCTTGACTTTCAGTGATTGCGGGATCGATGACTCGAAGATATGACGAAGTTTCCCATATTTCGCTCAGCCTAGACGAATTCTTCTATCGACCTCCAGATCGAAGTTGTGCTGGTCGAGTTGAATAGTTTGGCCAAGATACACGTCTTCCTGCACAACCTCGATTAACGCCATTTACTGCTACGGGACTCGAAGATACATGCATATTGGTCATTGTTCATTATTTTGGTCTTGTCAATGTTCATCCGGAGTCCCACTCGTCTCGAAGAATCGTCCAAACTGTTCAGCATTACTTCGATATCATGCAGAGACTCCACACTCACAATGTCGTCAGCAAATCGCAAGCGTAAGAAGTATTGACCATTAATATTGATTCCCCATCCGTTTCAATCGAGTGTTTTAAAGACATCGTCCAATGCATTGGTAAACAGTTTCGGAGAAATAATAGCCCCTTGTTTACCTAGCTCCACGGACTGTCTGACGGACAAGAGACTGCAGAAAGGCGGTAGGAGTCAAGCGACTAATTCCCTTTATTTTACCTATAGAGACCAATGATCTAAAGGGCGGCAGTCGCGGTGTATAGCGAAGCAAAGCGGAAGGACTTACAACTTAAAAGTAGTAAAAATTTTATACCACATAAAAGATCATGTGACTAAAATAAAGTAAAGCTATTTTAACGAAGCTATGAGCTAATTTTATACACAACTATGGAAAAACACTGTTCAAATCTATGATATGAATTACGTTAAAAAACCAAACCACACAATATCACTAAGATGAATACGGACTGTATTACAAGCATATAACTCAACAAAAGCATAACTCACGTGATCACGGGGTTACAATTCACTAAGGGCTTAATAGTTATTAATTAACACTGGTAAGGCACCAGAACAACACCTCCACAGTCGGAGCAATTATAATTTAAAAAAAGGTTTTAAAATTTATAATCGTACCTATCGTATTTTCATGTAATTTGTATGCCTACGAATATATTATTGGCAATGTAAACCAGAATGCATGACGGAATTTCCTTTGCATTTTCTCCATTCGTGATAAACAAGTTGCCATTCATTTATTCATTCGATCACTCACTTAAGGTTTCATTTCTCTGAATAATCCATAATTTTACAAAACGGACACGAAATAATAATATTCTAATTTGATTACAACATAACAGAACTGAATGCTTAAATGTCACTTCTTCAAAAGTCTATGTTCACCCGTGCTTTGCCCCAAATAATTTTAAAACGAAAGCGACTTTGAATTTCATTTTTAAAAATGTACAAGCTCCATCATAGATAAACGCTGATGATGCGATCTTCAGTATGACCTACGGACTGGCCCAACCCGAACGTTTAGATAGGTCGTACTGTCTGTCGGTCTGAGTACGGCGTAAAAGCGTAGATGTATTTCATACTTATTAGATCTTCCTAGCCTTTATTATTCCCTAGAGTATTTTGGGGTTGGCTACTAGTTTAACCGGTTTTACCTGAGTATCAATTTTTCCACGGAGCGACTGGCCTCGAACCTCCGCAACCCTGAGGGTGAACTGAATTCGAAGGGTGAACTAGTTGTCAGTATATTTGAGGGCCCTGTCTTTTAAATAACGATTCCCATTGATGTTCATGACAACCGGGACCGACAGCTTAAAGTGCTCTCCGAGGCACGGGCGGGAAACACCGCCATCTTCCATACCCCGGGCTGCTATTAAGAATTTCTTGTACGAAAATCCCAACAGCAGTCCGACCCGGGAATCTCTTGATCGGCAGTCGCTTATGCTCTGTTCCTGTTTGTAATAACTACTATGGTCAAAGGGCCAGTAAATATTTAGTGCCAGTACTTTTTAATAGTCTGCCAGAGGATATTTGTGATATATGTAATAGCAACAGCAATGTAAAACAAATGTTCAAATCGAGGTTAGTAAAGTATCTACTTGAGAATCTTCACTGTGATATTGATATTTCTTAATTGATGAGAAGCGTTATGTGTAAATTTATTTTTTTGTAATATAAAGGAAACAATGTTATACGAATTGTGTACAACTCTCATGTGAATTAAATAAGGAGCTACGGCTGCCAACAAACTGTCCTGCAGTTTGGCAGAAGTAAAAGAGAATGTAAAATGATTGATAAATAGGTAATAAACATTTTTTCTTTTTTCTTTATTTCTTTTCTTTCTTACCGCAGACCGCTAGGCAGTCATTCTAACTACATAAAAATCTTAATTTCTTTACATACGAAAGTACCTCGGAAGGTTTTGTGGTGAATTTTGAAGGGTAAAAAATATTTATAACAAAATAATTTGGCAATATTGGTTTTCATACATAATGCTTTCATTGCCCAAATACAGAAATTGATCTTGAGGCATACTGAATACTGTCGGCATGATGCAGAAAGCTGAAAAAAGCAACAAAAACTTGAGTCAGCTTGAAAATCAGAAGAAACAAAACTGAATAAAGTAAGGATAATTGAAGGATAGGATACAATCCTATAAATGACAATGAAACTGACAACACATGCACATCAATTTTTCCACAAGCCAACCTCAAATTATGCGCATATTGTGAACATGGTTAGGTACATACCCTGAATCTCGTGAACTGCTTATGTTATGTAAACATTATGATCTGACCTCAAACGATATTATGCGTCACCTCATTGCGCAGCGACACTGCTTTGCTGTGAGCCTGAAACAATTGTTTATGAAAACTTCGTGATTGTTTTTTCTTGGTGTGCTGGAAATTTAGATGGATATAAAGTTTTCTAGGTTCCAGATGCATTATACTTAATTTGAATAACTGACTGATGTGCTTGCGTTGGTCGACGTCAAGTATTATTGGGAATCTTAGTTCTAGTTAAAGATCGGTGTTTTATTGGTCCACGGTAAATATACATATATTGGATTGGTTCTAATGAGCCGTAGATCGTGTTTGAATTCAATCCGATATGGGACTTAGAGCTTTTCAACATAAATATCGACTTAAAACTACAAAAAATGATAAGATCTCGATGCGGGGTTACCATAGTACCTACCGCTCTTAGTCGTATTAGTTACATTGCAATCAAACTCAATATAATTGGTTTTCTTAGAAAATACTAGAAATCCTCGTTAAAATCTATTGTTAACCGACTTTCTAAAAACGAATAGGTTTTCAATTCGATTGTATTTTTTACTCGTAGTTAACAAGCTTTTGAAGGTTTAAATTTTTCTTTATCATGTTTTTTATTGAAGGAAAATGATTTGAGACCTTGTAGAACATTTTGAAGTTGACATTATCTTATCTTATCTTCTTTCTTCTTATATATAAAATTCTCGTGTCACGGGGTGCGTAATCGAACTCCTCCGAAACGGCTCGACCGCTTTGATGAATTTTTTTGTGATTATCCGGTATCTATGAGAATCGGTTGTAATCTATTTTTCATCCCCCTAAATGTTAGGGGTAGTCCACCCCTAAATTTTTTTTTTATTTTTTTGACAAAATTTTTAATTTCTATTTTTTTATGATGCAGCATTAGAAAATACATACAACCCTAGATTTTCAACCCTCTACGATCAACCCCTATTTTTCCATCGCGATTTTTATTGGCCCACCTCTACAACATATATTCCCTTTTATGGCAAAGCAACGTTTGCCGGGACAGCTAGTTAATTTATAACATTCGAAAGTTCTCTATGATTTCCTGAGGCAAGGAATAATGAACCTTACATAGATAGACATAGCGTCGAATATCATATTATATTCATTGTTGTGTGGTTGTTTCTAGCGTATTCGCTGGCGGGGCGCGTGTTTGGTACGGTGAATGAACTTGTATGTACGAGTAGTTACTAGAATGCGCTAGTAATTAAAAGATGGGTATAAATATGAACACTTGCGGGCCGCAGTTCAGTTCAGTTTGAGCTAGAGCACGATTAACATCGAAGTGAGATCACTGATTAACCTAGCGACCTTGGCGAACGTTAAGGATTGTTATTCGGAGTTGAATTGTGATTGTAATAATGTTTTTAATTAAGTCTCTTTTACACGTCGAAACGTTTATTTCCTAAATCCAACGCGTAACTATATCATAATCATTGAAGTCCGAAAGTTTGAATTAAGTACGCCATCGTCAATTAAGTTGTAATGTAAACCCTCAAAGTAAGTAATTTAATAATCATGCAAGTTAGCTGTTACACATTGTACTGTAGGCTGCTTTGTTGGACGTATCTCTTCTTCTTTTGATGAAATGGCAATCAGCCAGATCACTCGGATCAGCTATTTCTGCCAATGTCAATAATTTATCGTCTTCAATTATCAAGTCTTCGAGTCTTAAAGTCGTCTTCGTGATGAAATTAATGATAAAAAAAATATTAAATGTGGATGACATGAAATAGGGACCGTCTTTCGAGAAAACGATCTGGACGTATCTCTGATGCACTTAATTATTAGAGATGTCATTGTCTGTTATTAAAAGGCACATGTTATTATTTAAACCCATACCTTTCAGTAACCTCCTGTCCCTTTAACTAGAGATAGGTTATTGAAAACAGTAAATTTACCTTGACAATAAAATAAGGAAAAAAAATATCCTGCATTAATGAAAGGTTTTTTTAAAGACATCTGCATTAGGAATATACATCCTGTGGCGTGGCGGCCGCTTTTACTGCGCTAAAATAGTAATGTAGCATAGATTATCTCCAGTTCTAACTAGAGACAGGTGATTAAAAATAGCCACAAGGAGAGGTCTGTACGGCCTATATAAACCAGAGACTATTAAAGGCTATTGATAATATCTACCTTTAGGCGAAATAAATCTTGCGATATCTCATAATCTTTTTTGAAATTTTGTTCTGTTTGGAATGTTTTATATATGATCTACCAATTGTAATTATATTATCATTATTACGTTTTAGGTCATGATTTACGTTTCGTACTTGAATTCATTAAATGTTATAACATGTGTCTATAGACAGTGACAAGAAGCCTGTCTTTAAAAGTTTGTTGCTTGAGGGTCTTTTAAAGTCCTGCGGCTCTATCAGATTCCATAGTACTACGAACTTAAGCACGGTGAAGATAGCGCTAGATCTCAAATTCAGGTCTTAATTAAACTCCGCTATACACAACTGTTTCAAATATAAAGAAATATTTATTTCCACAGACAAAGATGAAGTGGCGCTTGTCAGTATATCTAATTAATGTAAAATTTATAGAGACAATCCTCAATAATTATTCATTTTATTTCTTTAGGACAACAATGACGCAGATAAGCTGAGGGAGAAAAGAACTATATAATACCCCCCACCCCCTGACCTCGTGCCTCGCTTTTTCCGCCTCGCAGTCGTAAGTACTCAGTTTTCAATCGTAATGGAATTGTTCAGTTAAGGTGTTTGGTAAAACTTTTACGTTCATCTAAAACTTCGGTTTATTTTGACTGATACCGAATGTTTGACTGAAACCGATGCAAAGCGAAAGTTTGGCCAAGTAATACTATTGTAGTAGATATTTACAAAAGTGGACTTGTTGAGACGAAGCTTGGGGTATGTCTTGAGAGCTTGACATCCAGCAGTGGATGTCTTTCGGCTGATATGATGACGATGTTTTAAAATAAGCTGGGCCACATCTTCAGTCGTTTGTAACTTGACAAGACTGATTAATTTTTAATACGATGTAGGTACATACTAGTGGTATAAATAAATTAGTATTATTCTTAAAAACATTTGCCTGAAAATCTACTGGAATCAATATCGATGATAAAGAATATAATTCTCTCGTTGATTTTAGATAATGTTAAGTAACTGACGTCGTCTCATATTTTTGATCGGTGAAAACCAAGAATAAATAATATTTTATTCACACGGGAGACCTTTTCTGTATGTAAACCTTCAAACCTTTAAGAAAAGAGCGTACTCCTTCCTAAAAGGCCGGCAACGCACTTGTGACGCCTCTGGTGTTGCGGGTGTCCATGGGCAGCGGTAATCGCTTACCATCAGGTGATACGTCTGCTCGATTGCCCGCTATATAATAATTAAAAAAAATGTAAGCATACTAGTGGTCGAAATTCGACTATAAGTTATTGATTTTTATTTAGCTCTCTGTACTCCTCTTATAAACTTTTACTGTGCTAAAATAACATACTCCTCGTTCGCAAAATTTTCGTCAATAGTGTTTCTTAGATATAAAACGTTTAGAAGTCTATTAAGTGATCTATGATTCGTAAATTTCAAGTTAGTGTTAATCAAAATATGTTTGCGAAACTAAATTCTAATTAAAAGTTGTTGATTGAGCGGCGGCATACATACTCGTACCTACTATTTACTCGTATACATTTTAATTATCTACAAGTTGTGAAACCATTAGCTTTCAAATGAGTATTTGAGTTTTTCAAAGCTTTTGAAATCGTTCAGTAACTTGTTTTGAAATTAATTAAAACTTTTTCTGCTTATTTTATTTCTTGCCGAGGAAAAGCGACGGAGCTGTTTTTTAGTTTCCTTATTGTAAATGTATGTCAGATGTCAGATTAACTTTTGAAGTTAGGCACTCAGGTTTAAACCCTTACCCGACCAGAAATTTTAGTGCGGCTGTGTTTAGGCGCAAACTTAGCATGCCTCATTACGAACTTGGGCCGAATTACGCCGTTATATCGAAAGTAACGCAGTTGCGAGTTTGTTTCTAACTTGGCTTTCTGTTTAGGGAGTCACAAGTTAGTACTGCATGCCAAATTAAGGCAATGTCACAGCATTTCCTAGTTAGGATCGGGTTTAGCATGTCAAACTTTGGTACAGCTTCGATTACACTACGGTATACTGAACTTCGGCAGTACCGAAGAATTTCCTTATGACACCGGAATTCGGAAATTTTTCGGCATGCCACCATTTTGCTTTCCGAATATGAATTTAATTAAGTACGAATTAGGCAGGCCTAAGTTAGGAAAGCCAAAACCAAGTTCGGCCCGAACTGATTGGCATTGGCATGCCACACTCAATTTCTAGTCGGGTAAAGGACAGGAGTATCAGAATTGTTTAGCGATCTATAGAATCAGCTCTAAATATCCTTTTCTGTACGATTAAAAAATCGAAATTGAAAGTGTTTAGTTTTTTCGTTTAGTAGGTGTTTAACTGTGAAAGAGTATGAAACAAACTCATTTACAAAACCTCACAAGATGGGCAATTCTATTATAGCAACAAATCGCTTTATCAAATCGAATCATAACACATGATTGTACCTAGTTCATTTGCAAATAATTGCAGTGTTAGTGCACAAAAATAGGTATCCTAAGTACCTATTTCGCAATGTTATCAGCGTTGAACTCAATTGACCTGGAGAAATGCACACCTGACCGAACACTAGGTACACCATAACTACAGCACCGCCTACTTCAAAGTGCCTCATTCCATGTTAACAGAAAGTTTCAAGCGACCAATACATTTTGACAGATTTAGCCATGGGAAATTTATTTCAATGTAAAACATTTTCGTAGCTCAACTTTAGTTGGCCGGTTGACTTTCAGAGGTTGCCTATTGTGCGATATCGAAAACGTAGAACGTTCTAGACTAGAAGGTAGGTATGATTATATTTACTGCTTAGTTTGCGATTGCGAATTGTCGCCCTCAGTACGCAGTCGTCTCGCGCTACAGTTGCACGTGCGTAAGGTTTCAGTCTGATATTGTGCTGATTTATTGTGAGTTCAATATTTTATTATTCGTAATGTCGTTCGAAATTAAAATGCTGATTGTGAAGGCTATTGCATGTTCGCAATGTAAGCGGTGCATTGTTAGGTCATATTACTGAAATGGAACATGCAGATTCATCTCATTTGGTCGGATTATGTCTTTGCAACCAATAGGAAATATGCATAAAATTTCAATTTGTCTCAAATATTGTTTTCTAGATTCTTTATTGTCTTTACAATATATTTAAAAGGTTTTTTATTTAGTGATTATTTAAACCCAGAAAATCCATACTTAATATAATAAAGTTTGTTTGTTTGTTTGAACGCGTTAATCTCAGGAACCGCTGGTCCGATTTGAAAAATTCTTTCGGTGTTGGATAGTCCATTTATCGAGGAAGGCTATAGGGTATATATCATCACGCTACTGCTAATAGGAGCGGAGCAACAATGAAGAATGTTTCAAAAACGGGTCAGCTAGTACTAAATAAAAAGTAAAAATTAAGGAAGGGAAATTCGAACTTACAAAACGCGTCACTATTGGTCGAAACGAAATGTAACGTCGATGGTCACTTCATCGAAGTCGGGGACGAAATTCATACTGTGTTAGTAGTGTTTGTGATAAAAATTGTAGTCGGTTTAGGACGATGTCAGAAACTGGTTTTGATAAAGCACATTCGCATAATCTACCGAAAATAGATGCATTTATGATGTCAGCTTATTTTGAATAAAATCTCGACTTTATAACCGCAGAGTGAAACCTGCAAGGTATTTATTATGTTACATGGTATATTTTAGTTCATAAAATACGTTCTTATTCATAAACGTTTACCACAATATTTTACAAAAAGTCATAACCTGTACATAACCATTTGTCATGAAAGTTGTTCCTAAGTGTTTTTGCACTCCGGTAACATACAGAAGTTGTAAGATGTTTGTTTTAACTTCTTCCATGATTTATATAGGAATTAAAACTGTAAATAAGTATAAAGAAACTGAAAAGCTGAATAGAAAACAAACACGACACATAACTAATGACGTCATCGGTCCCGTCAAAACCGCGCAAAATGGCGGCGTTAAAACAACTAAAATTTAGTCGGTGTTTTAAATTTCACTTTTAAAAATAGTTTGATTATTTTCAATCCCATTTTATATTTTTTTTTCTATGTTACAGAAACGTAAATGATCAAATAAAAAATAAAAAAGTATGCATGTTCTCTACCATAACAAATCCTTATACTTACAAATGGATAGTAGGTAGGTAACATTATGAAAATTCTAAGGGATTTTCAGGTAATTGACTAAGTTTCGATACGACCTTCAAACTTTCAAGAAAAGAGCGTACTCCTTCCTAAAAGGCCGGCAACGCACTTGTAACGCCTCTGGTGTTGCGGGCGTGATACGTCTGCTCGTTTGCCCCCTATATAATAAAAAAAAAGACAAGTTTACTGATAAATTAATATGGTTTATGAAATATACATATGTATTAGGCTTCGGGTTTCGAACGCACAACTTTTAACGCTTTTGGTAGTCAAACTGTAATTACTAACACATTAGAATTCAAATTTATTGGTCCTAATGCTGATTTTTAAAGCACTAGCTTTTGCCTGCTGCTTCGCCCGCGTGTATATAGATTATCGCAGCAAATACGAGTAGTAACCTAAAAACTCCAAAAATCAAAGGAGGTCCATTGTAAATTTTATCCAAATCGGTTCACCGGTTTACCTGTGAAAAAGGAACAGACGGTCACTTTCGAATTTATAATATTAGTATGAATTTTAGAAGTAAATAATTGAAGACTTGGGTGCGTTTATATGACTTGGAAATATTGGCGCTCACACAACGTGACCGGAGCGCGGCTGCCACGCGTTCCACGAGGAGGTGTCCTGGTGAACTGCGCAGTCGCGTAGCCTATCAGTTCCTGTAAATCTTTCTTAAAATTTACACGTAACATCACGCGAAATCTGACTAAAAATAAGTTAATTGTGATTGCATATTATTTGTACCGACAGTAAAGAAAATTCGAGCAAGATAGACGTGTCAACGTCGAGCGGGCGATATTAGGCTTCCGCGCGGACGCCAATTGGCTTGGTCCTTGCCAAGAATTGGTACGTTGTGGACAAGTCAATAAAGTTTAAATTGCAGCTATCGCGCTGCGGCCGCAAGAAAATTATCACGTCGTCTAACTGAGCCCTTAATTGATTGCCGGAATTGCCTAGTGGTAATATTCAGATTCAGGTAACTAATTGAAATTGCGTCGCTGTTGTTTTCAATAGCATTCCAATAGAATAGTTCAATTAATAATTACATCGGGCTAATAATACAATCAAAAACAATTAAAAACTTATCCATCATTTAGGCTTACATTAATATTTTGTACAAATAGACTTTTTCATTATGTAGGCAATAACAGTTCTAATTCATTAAGAACCACAGATCACCCTCAGGGAGTGATCTGTGTTAAGAACTAACTGAACCCAGCGATATTACCCGCGGTTATTGTCGTACCGTGGGTAACGCCGCGGGACAAAGCTAATCTAAAAAAGTAGCCTTTGTTACTCCTTGTATCAGCAGCTACCTACCAGTGAAAGTCCCATCAAAATCGGTCCATCCGTTCCAAAGATTAGCCGGAACAAACAAACAAAGAAATTTAGAGGCACGGAATAACGAACCTCATGGCGATTAACATGGCGTCGAATATCGATTGGTTGTTGCGGGATTGTTAACAACGAGTTCGCCGGCGAGTGTGTCCTTGATACGGGGAACACCATCATTTATTCGAGATGTTTCTCGAAAGCGCTAGTAAATGTAAAAATGAATATAAACACGACCTCTCACGGCCAAGAGTTCAGTTTGTGCTACAGTGCGATAGACATCGAAGTGATAGCGACCTCAGCGACCATTAAGGATTATTATTTGGAGTGATATTGTGACTTAAAGAGTGTTGTTAATAAAGGTTTATTTTCCAAATCCATCGAACCCGAAACACTTAACAATTTTTTTATACTATCATGAGTAGGCATGTCTACAGTCCACACTACGCCACTGTACTGTACCATTTACACGGCTGCTCTAATTAATTAGTGCGGTCTCTAACGAGCTTCGGCATAGCCTACCAATAACTACCTACAGTTCACTAGCTCGTTATTAGTTCACCTGAAAGCCTTACATTCAAGTATTGATTTTGAATCGTTTCGCTTACGTATTCGAGCATAATCCCTTTTAAACCTGAATCTGATTTTGTTGTTTATTTGGTATTGACAGTTATTTGTCTATGTTTTCAATACTTTTCTGCGATTTTTCTTTTTCTATTGA
The DNA here is from genome assembly GCA_916048165.1 of Spilarctia lutea. Taxonomy (NCBI): domain Eukaryota; kingdom Metazoa; phylum Arthropoda; class Insecta; order Lepidoptera; family Erebidae; genus Spilarctia; species Spilarctia lutea. Next base: position 3,811,041 of record OU696479.1, on the reverse strand, counting down.
TTCTTTGAGCAAAGCATGGCTGGGTACAACTAGAAATCTATAAAACTAACTTCTTAATTAATTAAATAAATAAATATTCCGGCAATCTAACACACAACGCCATCTACTCCCAAGCTAAGCATAGCTTGTGTTATGGGTACTAGACAACTGATATAAATACTTATATACTTTTTTTTGTAAATACATAGAAAACACCCAAACTCCGAAACAAATTTATGCAGATCATACAAACATTTGGTCCGACCCGGGAATCGAACCCCAAACCTCAAGCTTAGCAGTCGCATACGCTACCACTGCGCCACCGAGGCAGTCAATTGTTGTAATTCTACGTGTTATCTTATGGATGATCACCTCCCACTTGTTATGTTGTTCAACAGTTATTATCAAACTATTTCAAAAACTATTGTTCTTGCTGAGTAAAGTCAACCAATTCTTAAAGTATGTGTGCCTAACATTTAAAGATTATAATTAACTAGCTGACCTGCACAACTTCGTGTGCGTCTCACAAAGAATAAATCTTTCCGTTTACCCACCATTTTCCATTGATACTCAACTCTAATTAGTCGTAGTGTAATGTTATATAGTCTTCCTCAATAAATGGATTATGCGACTCTAAAATAATAACTCATAAATTGTATAATCTAATATATAAAATTCTCGTGTCACGGGGTGCGTAATCGAACTACTCCGAAACGGCTTGACCGATTTTGATGAAATTTTTTGTGCTTATCCGGTATCTATGAGAATCGGCCAACATCTATTTTTCATCCCCCTAAATGTTAGGGGTAGTCCACCCCTAAATTTTTTTTTTTATTTTTTACACAAAATTTTCAATTTCTATTTTTTTATGATACAGCATTAGTAAATACATACAACCCTAAATTTTCAACCCTCTAAGATCAACCCCTATTTTTCTATCGCGATTTTTATTGACCCACCTCTACAACATATATTCCCTTTTATGGCAAAGCAACGTTTGTCCGGTCAGCTGGTATTAGTATAGATTTAGTTAAAATTTACTGCACAAATGGCGTAGTGGTTCGAGCGATAACTTCGTTGCTTTCTACTGCACTCAGGGTTTTGACCCGACAAGGAACAATACTTTGTGTGATCTACAAATTGTTGTTTTGAATCTGAGTGTTCTTTGTGTCAGTTTCATGTATAACTATAGTCTATACTAATATTATAAAGAAGTAAAGTTTGTGTGTTTGTATATTTGTTAAATTGTAAGGGGTAATCTCGGGATCTACTAAACCGATTTTAAAAATTCTTTCACCAATAGAAAGCCACATTATTGTTGAGTGTCATAGGTTATATAAAAAACCGAAAAATAAAAAGGCTATTACGTGGTAGTCGTTTTGCAAAGTGAATTGGAGAAATTTCAACGGAAGGCCAAAGCAGCGGACGGCGCGCGATGGCTTCGGGTTTAATTCGGTTCGCGTTCGTGCTCGCTTCGGGAGAAGGAGGCGTGGCCTTTTACATACGAGAGGTAGGTACGTAGGCTCCTTACGCAGTGGACGTCCCCGAAATTGAATTTTTCGGAACGTAATTAGTACACTTTCGACATTGTTTAAATAAAAGGTTCTTATCAGAACTACTTTCTATCTTATTCCTGGCAGTTAGAAATTAAAACATAACACTCTGTACTAAAAAAGGATTATTAACATTATGCGGATTATGCCCAACGAAGTGGGCACGGGTCAGTTAGTAATATATAAAGCTGAAGAGTTTGTTTGCTTGAACGCACTAATCTCAGGAACGTCTAGTACGATTAAAAAAAATATTTTAGTGTTAGATAGCCGAACTATCGAGGAAGGCTATAGGCTGTATATCATCACGCTAAGACCATTAGAAGCGGAGCACCATTGAAGAATGTTTCAAAAACGGGGGCAAATTATGACGCTACGGGCAATAAGAGACGAAAACGAGGTTGCGTGGGTCAGCTTGTTTCTAAACTCTTCCGCAACACCGTAATGTTCTTAGTGCGGGTGTTAATATTCTAAATATGTCAAGTTTCCTGATTTCCTACGAATTAAGTTGTTATAGGCCGACCGTTTATCTGAGTCCTCGCCTGCGGTAACAGGGGCGCGGGGGTATGACGACAAAGGGGACTGAGACAGGCGCGGGCGGCGGGGGCGCTTAGTGATATACCCACGCGATGAAATGCGCCAAGATAGTTCCTAAGATATGTGACGTCATAGTAAAGAAATAGTGATTTATTAAATGAAAAATTATTAATGATGATTATTATAGTGCATGTTTGTTTCTTGTTACGCAACGTATCCGCTATAATTATGTCATCGCAGCTAGCTGTGTTGTGAAGGTCGCGTAGTTGTAAACTGGTATAGTATACATCGATTGGTTCCTATACCTACTAACATGAATGTGCGGTAATGAGCTATTTAATGTTTGTCTCTCAATAATATTACAAACGGTAGTCTTGTATTGTTCTTAAGGGGTATAGATTAATTTTAATTATTTACAAGTAGTCTGAGCTAAACTAAACAACAGTAGTTTCAGCGGACTGAAATCAATTTTCATATGATGATGATGTCTCCTAGCCAATTAAGGCCACGGCGGCCAGTCCCAACTGAGACCAGCCAACGCAGGAGATATTAACACAGGTGCACTTTCTGTTCCCTCTCTCTCATAATCCGATGGGACGCTTAACCGACACGACCGGAAGAGATCAGGCGCAGGACCGACAGCTTTACGTGCTCTCCGAGGCATGGAGGTTCAGGCCTCAACTTCCAAACTACGAGCTGTTATTAAGTATTTCTATAATCAGAAAAACTCAATAACACTTTTGGCCCGACCCGAGTTTCGAACCCGAGACCTCTTCACATACGTCAACTGCTAGACCAATGAGGCAGTTTCATATGATACAACAACGATAGACGTAAAACTTACACACCTTAGTCAAGAAAATAAAAAGTACAAACTAAAACCCGTTATAATATTAATTTCTTTGCAAAGTGGGTATATTTAAATACCATAGTAATATAACATTTGTTTAATAAACACGGACAAAGTCACGAGCAAATGCTAATAATATATAAATTTTTGAAATGAACAAGTAACGCCCTTTCCAATGATACCAAACACGGCATATTTATCTGAAATATATTTTTAACACAGTAGTGTATGATCACTAGAGGGGGCCACATTAGATTCAGTGACACGTCATAGGTATATGTAGCCTTTAACCAGCGATCAAGACGCTTCTAACGATATCTCATTTGTCTAGTTCTAATAAGTAGGAGGAGCTATGAGGGAACAGATGAACATAAATACATACATAGCCTGTCAAAATTATAACCCTCCTTTGGCTTTGCCGTAGTCAGGTAAAACATTACAATACAGGTGCCTTTATGAAAACAAAACAACCGACGCAATGACAATACTCGATGGAAAGGTCATGCATGTCAATTAATTGTCAATAAAGTTCTTCCCGACGAGACAGCATCTGCGTCAATTACGTCACGACAGAAATCTTTTTCTTCTTCCTTTGTGATTTATTTTTCTACTTACTAAGATCTAACATTCAGTCACGAGTTACGCCTCGTTGACGCAGTAGTAGCGTGCGGAACTGTTGTGCATGAGGGTTCGATTCCCGGTTCGGACTAGATGTTTGTATAATCTGCAAATATTTCTTTCGGTGTTTTCTATGTATATAGATATTCTACAGCGCCATCTTGCGAAGACACATCGAACAACGGAGTAACATACTACACGGAGTAACTACTAATCCTGAATTACGCTAGAGAAATTCTCGTGCCGATTAGTATATATATAACATCCCAACATCAACAGTTAGGCCGCGGCCCGACTAGGCAAGATCACCTCGCCCAATCTGGCAGTTGTCTGTAGGTTTCCCCACTTATAATATGTATTTACAAAAGAAAAGTATGTTTTTATATCAGTTGTCTAGTATCCATAACACAAACTCGGCTTAATTTGGGACTAGATGACGTTGTGTGTTAGATGTCCAAAATGTTTATTTACTTAAAATGGGTCAAAGTATTTAAAACTGGAAAGAAATAGATGTTATGTGCATTATTTGGTATTATATCTAATGTTTTGAGCCTCCTTCAAATGCTTATGTTGAGTGTGTATTTGCACTAATAACACTGAAACGGTCTAACGGTCAGAAATCGTTGCTCGGTTGATTTAATAAAAAAGCAGAATTGAAATTTAAAACTAAAAATAGACATACCTTGTTCGGAGTTGATAATTATACCTATGTATAAATGACGCAGAATTAATTAATACATGAGATATGTGCATTAAAAATATTAGAAAAAAATAATACGTATAAATACAAAAACGTTGTTATTTTTCCTGCATAGTTTTGATGATGACACTGACATGAAACCGACCGTCTCTGACCGTCTATAACCATCCGATTTTCCCGATTTTTTTTCTAATAGGTGGCAATCCCGAGTCAACTGGTATTGCATAAAGCAATATGAAGCCTATATAAGTAACTTGCAAACACATTGCAAAGAGCTGAAAGTCGATTTATTTTTAGATGAACTTTTCATCTAACCAGTTATTTATTACGTCACCAGACAGTTTATGTTTAAGGATTTTTAAAGGAAGTCAATTTATTTTTAGATGAATTTTTCTTTTCATTTCATTTATTAAGTACGTCACCACAAGTTTAAGGAGTTTAAAATAAATATTTTTATGGTTATTTTAACAGTTATGTATTCACAATAAAGTTAAAGGATTTCTAAAGAAACGTGTTTATATTTATTTTAACAGTTATGTATTAGTACATATAATACTTATATAATGATGACAGAGATGACATTTAGCATTATTTTCGTCATTTAACGTAACTCTCTTCTTCCTAGCCTTTATTAATCCCAAGATTATTAAGGGTCGGCTAATAGTTCCACCTGTTTTACCTGAATATCAGTTTTCCACGAAGCGACCGGCATCAGACCTCCGCAACCCTGAGGGTGAACTGTATTCGAAGGTGAAACTAGCGTCAGTATATTGAGGTAGTACTGACTCGATTACCAAGTTTCATTCATGGCAACCGGGACCGACGGCTGAACGTGCTCTTCGAGGCACGGTGTCATTTTACGTTAAAAAAATGACAATATTCTTTTTTACTGTTACTAGTTAAGATATTAAAACAGCCCTTTGCAGATTAATGGTTTTGTAGAAAAGAATAGTCTCTTAAAATTTCGTCATAGAATTTTAATTAATTTCGATAGTCGTACCTTACATTTGGTTGCGCATCTTAACAGCTTCGTAACGTGCCGGCTTCAATTAACGTTTACAAAGAATAGTTGGGATTCGACTCCATTTATTGCCTAGTGCTTTGTATTAGGCGACCTCGTTAGAGTAATTACGAAATCTTACGTAACGACCTAGAAGCTAGGTTCACTCAAAGATGTTTTTCTATAATTGAAACCATCACTTTGACTCTGGTTTACCTCAAGTCACCCGCACTTCGATTTTGAGTTTCGTGTTTTTCTTATAGCATAGGGGGTAAACACCGCATGCAAGTGAACACTTAAAAGTGCATCGACGCACTTTGATTTTCCTCTCCAGAGTTATGGATGCAGGGAACTGTGGTGAGGAAGTATAAACTGGTTTGATATTACAGGGAGACAAGCTTAGTTAGAATATTCTACATAATTTAACTACTGCGTTGCACATCGTCTACCTCGGAATAGTGGAGCAAGGGAGGGCAGCTGCCCCCCTGGATTTTGTTTATGTTGCTGCTACCTATCTTCTTCTGCCGATAAAAGTTAAAAAAAAAGAACTTTTACTGGCAATGTCTCACTCTACTTCTACAATTGAAAGTTAATTCGGCACACTCAGACCCGTTAAATGGGCTTTTGTGATCAGTGTACGTAGAAAATTCGTTAACGTTATGGGCGATTCTATTATGGAAAACGTCTTAAATCATTTCGCTGAAGACCCTCGAAAGATACTTTTTAGATAGATATTCTATATTACACAATTTATTTTAAATACTTTTTTATGTTTATTTATTTGACTAGGTTTTTTTAAAAAATCATATTTGCCCCCCTGACCCAGAACCTGGGTAATATATAATAATACGAAGAAATCGTCGAACATTATAACTTTTATTGTTATTTATAACATCGAAGCCCGTGAATAAATATTATTTTGAAGGAGTCACGAAAAAAACATCTGACCAACAATATTTTCAAATTTGTCAAATAGATTGAAACTTGAAAAAGAAACAAGATGCTGGGTGGAAGTGTGCTGTGGTTCCGACATGGGCTGCGTCTTCATGACAACCCCTCCCTTCATTGTGCCATCGAAGACAGGAATGTGCCATTCTTCCCCATGTTCATTTTCGATGGAGAGACTGCAGGTATGATATTAATGTTGTTAGTTAAACCTTAACACCGTCTGACAATTTTGAAGACGACGTATTACACTATACTTATACCGATTACCTAATCACAATATAGTTTTATTTATGTCTATTTTTTACTAAGACTTTCTAATAATAATAATTTTTGAAGTGAAACTTCTTTAGAATCGTTGTGATTTCAAACCAGATGCAACGGAAAAAACGACAGGTAAGAGACACAAATACAAAAAGTCGCCAGTAATTAGTGAGCCAGAGCGAGAGAGTAAATGTCGGTGTGCATGTATAAATTAATCAAAATACTTTCATTTTGAAACAAAAAAGACGTGTGGCATTCGGAGACTGCCGCGGTAAAGCTATTGCATAGCATTTTTATCAAGCGCAGTAACGCCGATACAACCAATGCCACCTAAAGGCGGGTTGCTGAACTAAAGAGACAAGCGTGATATTTCAAAAAGTCATTAAAAGTTCTGGTATTTATCGATAGATGGAAAAACTAATAAAAAAAACAAGAACAAGAACAAAAATAATAAGTTCTGGTATTTATCGATAGATGAAAAACTAAAAAGTATCACCGCTGTGCCGGTCGGAATCGGGGGTGTTAGGTTTTTTTCGTTACGGAATTTTCATGATTCGGTCTCCACGCTCAAGGACCGCGATAGAAGCTATGCAATAGCTTAATAAACTTTGTAATTATCCTACCCTTGTTATATAACCGTAGGAGAGCTATGCTTCGGCATGAAAGGGTCGGCTCGACCGGAGTGATACCACGGCCTCACAGAAAACCGGTGTGAAATAGCGTTTGCGCTGTGTTTCACCGAGTGAGTGAGGATACCGGAGGCCCATACCCCAACCCCTCTCCCCATCTCCTTTCCCATCCCCCAAAGGTCGGCAACGCACTTGTGACGCCTTTGGTGTTGCGGGTGTCCATGGGCGGCGGTAATCGCTTACCATCAGGTGATACGTCCGCTCGTTTGCCCACTATTCAATAAAAAAAAAAATATATATATATATTCATCTCATTCTTTTGTCGATTTACTGAAGTTTCACTTCTATCGTGTGTGAATCGCACACACATCTTTTAATTTTCTTTATTGTAATATCATTGACCGTTAGATGACAGATCAAGAATATAGAGTCTCACTGCCCATTAACATTCCTGGAGTGTCGTAAGAACTGACTAAGGGTGCAAACTACGCAGGACAACAGCACTGCACAGAAAGAAAGCTTGGAAAAATAGGATGAAATGGCTAACGTCATGCAGTGGACTGTTACGGCAGCCAATGATCATTTCCGTGGACGGTATCAGTGTGCCTCAACCTTTCACTTTACCAGGTACAAAACTCGTGGGCTACAACCGCATGCGGTATCTTCTAGAAGCGCTGGATGACTTGGACAACCAGTTTAAACAATTTGGTGGAAGACTCATTATGTTGAAGGGGCAGCCGAATATCGTCTTCCGTAGGCTTTGGGAGGAATTCGGTAAGTTGTCAGTCACGTTCTAAAACTGAAAATAAAAGCTTCTTCATTCAATACAGTCAATACAAAGATCTTTATTTTGAAGAGTAATAAAAGTACAGAAAAATGGTTTTATGGGTGCTGGTGCTATGATATACATGTTGAGAATTGGCAAAACAAACTATGTTACTAAAAAAACTAGTTATGAAAATTTTAAATACATTTTTATTCTAAAGGCATCCGCAAGCTTTGCTTCGAGCAGGATTGTGAGCCAGTATGGAGGGCCCGTGATGAGAGCGTGAAGGTGGCTTGCAGGGAGATCGGTGTTACTTGCAAGGAGCACGTGTCACATACTCTGTGGGAGCCGGACACCGTCATTAAAGCCAATGGTGGAATACCCCCACTTACTTATGAAATGTTCTTGGTAAGTGCAAAAGGGAACAGATGTAATACACTTCCAACACTGTATCGTAATTCGTAATTCCCTAGATTTATGTGAATAAGGTAAGAGTAAGGTAACGCTGCGGGGCGAAACTAGTATAAAAAAGTAGCCTAAGTTACTCCTTGTATCACCAGAAATCTATCTGTCTTTGAAAGTCCAGTCAAAACCGGTCTAACAAAATTAGACGACCTCGGGTTCAAATCCTGGTTGGGACCAAATGTTTGTGTGATCTACAATAATTGGTTTCGGAGTTTGGGTGTTTTATTTTTAGGTACGGGTCTCTCAAAATGACTTTGCCCGATGGAAAGCATAAGCAGAATCCAAGAGTGGTGGTCACCATACTCAATGCAACAATGCAGCATGGTGACCCACAATATGGCGGCCTAGTGATGTTTGAATGTTTTTTTTATGTATGATATGTATGGATTTACAAATAAGTATCTATATATTTATATCAGTTGTCTAGTACCCATAGTACAAGCTCTGCTTAGTTTGGGACTAGATGGCGCTGTGTGTCAGATGTCTGAAATATTATTTTTATTACAAATAGATGCTTCAATTTTATTTATTTATATTGATAGAATTTATATGAAGATGAAAATAGCGCCATCAAAAATAAATTCTCCTTACCAACTAGATAGGTTAAACCTAAAGGTTCCTACTAGTTCTGTTAGAATTGCCTTACCTTACTTGCATGTAGCCCGAAGTACCACCAACTACAGAAATCGGTCATTTTGCATAAGATCCGCTACCTATGTCAACGAGTTGTATGAATTGTACTTACAACTGTATTTAGGATTGAATCAGTTCTCTGACTGTTCTTTATATTATGTAATCTTATACACCTAATTATAATCTTTGTTTTTTCTGTTCTCTAAAAATCAAGCACTTTTATATCTTAATGTGAAAACGTGTAAATGATTTATAGTAATTTAATTAGAGGTTAGTTAGTCATAAGATACTGTATGTTTTCCAAATAAAATAAAATAAAAATAAAATATTTATGTAAACTTGTTATTCCAATTCCGTTCTACATGCCAATAATTCAATTGTTATAGCATACAGTAGCGACTATCGGGGACCCTCCCCGTCCGAACCCGGACGTAGATCTCAGCGGGGTTGAGTTTGGTACACTGCCGGAATGCTTTTACCAAGAGTTTACCGTCTTCGATAAGGTAAGACAAATTTTATTTATAGTTTTTCACTTTAGGATAGATTAAATGGTTGGAGTTTTGGTGTTTTCTATGTATAATACTAGCTGACCCACAAAACCTCGATTGCGGCTTCTATTGCCTGTAGCGTGAAAATTTTCCCCCGGTTTTGAAACATTCTTCATTGGTGCTTCGCTTCTATTAGTATAAGCGTAACGATATATAGCCTATAGCCTTCCTCGATAAATGGACTATCCAACACTGAAAGAATTTTTCAAATCGGACCAGCGGTTGCTGAGATTACCGCGTTCAAACAAACAAACTCTTTAGCTTGATAATATTAGTATAGATATGTATTTACTAAAAAAAAAGTATGTAAGTATGTCTATCAGTCAACCTAGCTGTCATAGTACCTACAAGTCTGCTGAGTTTGAAGCTAGATGGTGTTGTGTGTCAGATTTCCGAAATATTTATCAGCATAGGACAAATAAGTCCTGTAGGACAAATCCCATTAAAAACATATGTGAAATGAGAGCCAATTGAATTGGTGAAAAACATAGTAAGATACAACTACATGACGATTAAGAACTATTAGCAACAGATCATCGAATGTATAAGTTGATGCCCTCAGGCTCCAAAACCAGAAGACCTGGGAGTATTCTTGGAGACTGAAGATATTCGTATGATCCGCTGGGTCGGAGGAGAGCGTCCAGCCTTGAAGCAGATGTCGCAACGTCTTGCTGTAGAGTACGAAACATTCCGCAGGTATTGTAGAACTGTCTCGAAGATGGTCGTTTTAAAAAAAATACAGTTGTAAATCCATATCCATACTTATCAGAAATTCGAAGGTAATTCTGTCTGTGTGTCCCGGCCAAACCACTGCACCGATTTCAATAAAATTTGGCATGGGGATACTTCAATACTTAAGGAAGGAAATAGACTATTCTTTACCGCGATAATTGACACACACGCGGACGGAGCCGCGGGCAACAGCTAGTTACAAAATTTAAAACATTATCTTTTGCTCCGCCCGCGTATTTGTCAGTTATAGGATACAAACTGTGCCCACGACTTTGTCCACAGAGTTACTTTCTCATTTATATATTAGTAAGGATTATTGAAGAGTACAAAAAGAAGCTTATGTCCTTCTCCAAGGTCCGAGCTAACTCTATGCTTAAATTAATTCAAATCGGTTCAGCGGTTGAGGCGTGAAAGCGTAACCAACAAACAGAGAGAAAGATTTATTTTCGAATTAATAATATTAATGTGGGTTAAAATAGTGGTGTACCTACTATAACATTCAATCGTGCTGTTACTACCAAATTAAAAACAAATAATAAAAAAGTGGAAAATTACCTCATTTTAAGGGGAATTTAAAACAAAAAATATTGCAAACCAGTGCTAAAATCCTGTGCCTACAAGAATATATAGTTATCGATTATTTCGTATTTATATTTTTTTCCAGGGGATCGTATTTACCTACACATGGCAACCCTGATCTCCTTGGCCCATCCATATCATTGAGTCCTGCACTCCGTTTCGGATGCCTCTCTGTTAGAAGGTTAGTGTATTTTGGAACTTCATATTATGAAGAACAGGTAAATTGGAAAGTTCGGCAAAAGAAACGATTCTCGAAAGAGGCTAGATTATCATACCTAGCTACTTAAGAGTTAGGAAATTGTATAGTAATACTAAAAACTTTCATTGTGCGATACAGCATTTTTAGTTACTTCGTGGTTTCGACGATCTTCACTAGATGGCATTGAAGTAAGTTTTTGCTGAATTTAAATAATCATCAAAGGATTTAGCTTAAAAGTTTGTATAATTATCCCTTTTCACCAGAGTTCAAAATTATTTTATTTATTTATTTAAACTTGATGCACATTTTGCACAAAGGCGGCCTTAATGCTATAGGGTATTCTCTGCCAGTCAATCTTAAGGTGATGTGAAAATATGATGTGGTAGGTGCGTAAGAGAAAATAGTACCTATAATTTGACATATATAATAATATATTTGATACGATGGTATTGGATAAAACTATAACGCGACGTATTTACGCCGGCCACTGCTTCGAGCTTACGATCGTACGGATCGAACGGTTCCAACTTACCGATAGGCATTTTTACGCAATTTACAACTTTACGAACAAAACAACGACAATAATGACAGAAATAAAGAAAATAAAAATGTAATACATACGCGCGTGTGTCTATCTCCAATAATTATCCTCGTCGCCAATGGAGCGTCAATAAAAGGCAGTGGATAGCGACAAACTGGTTTATTAGTACTCGTGCAATATGTATATAATTTTACATCTACCCGAACCCAACAATACCCTACACAATACATAAATATAATATAATATATAATTACTCAGTCAGAGAACATCGTTGAGACTGTTCCGCTAATTCAATCCTGAGTAAATCTCGTATTTTCATCTTGAATGTGAAGCGACTTGTGGACATTCAAAATTACAGACAGTTCAAAGTTTGTGGGGCTTTCCGAGATAATTTTTGGTTTTTGTATGTTCATAGGGTAGATGATTGTATCGTTAATAAATACCGATGTCTCCTTCATTAAAACGAATATAATAATTGGAGCTTTTCATTTCTATTACGAATTTTAATCAAATAAACATTTAAATATACTTATAGCTCAATTCTGTAATAGTGACGTCACAACGTGTCTACCCTATTAAGTATATATTTTAAAGCAATGGGCATAAATGACAAAATTGTACCTGAAATACTGCTACAACATTTCTTTGTGTCCCCACAAAGAAATGTTACTTTGTACGTAAATATGTAATTACGTTGTTTGTTCAGCTTCTACTGGTCTGTGCAAGATTTGTTCCGTGAAGTGCACAGGGGACAACTGACTGCTAATAACTTCATAACAGGTAACAAGTGAAATGATTTTTTTATTTTTTTTTATTGAGTAGGTGTCAAACGAGCAGACGCATCACCTGATGGTAACCGATTACCGCCGCCCATGGACACCCGCAACACCAAAAGCGTCACAAGTGCGTTGCCGACCTTTGGGGGATGGGGAGAGGGAATGGGGGGAGGGGTTGGGGTATAGGCCTCCGGTATCCTCACTCACTCGGTGAAACACAGTGCAAACGCTATTTCACACCGGTTTTCTGTGAGGCCGTGGTATCACTCCGGTCGAGCCGGCCCATTCATGCCTAAGCGCGGCTCTCCCACTTGTAAAATTCTTAACATAGCTTCCGCTGTCGGTTTTCTTAGATCTTTTAAACTACTCAACGGAATCTAGGGCAGTTTTGAGCAATAGATCGTATCATATAGCTAGTAATTTATAAAGTACAGATGTTCCGTGTTTTTCATTCTTTTATAGTTCAATTTAAATAACTGGCAACCATTGCTTCATTCGACTTTATTGAATGCCTCGGTGGCGAAGTGGTAGCGTATGCGACTGCTAAGCTTGAGGTCTCGGGTTCAATTCCCGGGTCAGACCAAATGTTTGTGTGATCTACAAATATTTGTTTCGGAGTTTGGGTATTTTCTTTGTATAATATGTATGTATTTACATAAAAAAAGTATATAAGTATTAATATCAGTTGTCTAGTACCCATAACACAAGCTATGCTTAGAGTAGATGGCGTTGTGTGTTAGATGTCCGGAATATTTATTTATTTATTCCCGAATATTTTAATTGGTAACAGAACATTCGGACTAGACCGAATGAACGTAAACAAGCCAATCTAAATTCAATCTTATGTTCTTTACAGTAAAGTTAATTCTTCTGTGCCACAATGCAAATTATTAGAAATAAAGACAAAATCATACGACCCAACCGACTCTCGCTGGCTTTCTCGTATGTTCGTGATGTTTCCTAGTAATATTTATTGATCATTATTGCTTCTGATTTCAGGACAGCTAATCTGGCGCGAATATTTCTACACGATGAGTGTTAACAATCCAAACTATGGTCAAATGGCCAATAACCCTATTTGTTTGGACATACCCTGGAAGAACCCCGAAAGTGATGAATTGCAAAGGTAAAGCATTTAATTTTTATATCTTTATTTAGCTTATTGGATTAAATAGTTATTTATATTATTTAGTTTTTTTGCATACACTCAAAAAATATCTAAACGATCTCAAAAAAAGTTTTCCTCAGTAAATATGACCATGATGTTACCAAAATATATATTATAATGTACATCACTATTTTGTATATTTTTTTTTGTATAAATTTTACAATAACTAATATGGACACATAACTTCAATTATTTAGAAACATTGTTTAATGACCTGTTTATTTCTGACTAGCTGACCCGTGCCCACTTCGTTGGGCATAATGTTAATAATCCTTTTTTAGTACAGAGTATTATGTTTTAATTTCTAACTGCCAGGAATAAGATAGAAAGTAGTTCTGATAAGAACCTTTTATTTAAACAATGTCGAAAGTGTACTAATTACGTTCCGAAAAATTCAATTTCGGGGACGTCCGCTGCGTAAGGAGCCTACGTACCTACCTCTCGTATGTAAAAGGCCACGCCTCCTTCTCCCGAAGCGAGCACAAATTCGAACCGAATTAAACCCGAAGCAATCGCGCGCCGTCCGCTGCTTTGGCCTTCCGTTGAAATTTCTCCGATTCACTTTGCAAAACGACTACCACGTAAAAGCCTTTTTATTTTTCGGTTTTTTATATAACCTATGACACTCAGCAATAATGTGGCTTTCTATTGGTGAAAGAATTTTTAAAATCGGTTTTAGTAGATCCCGAGATTACCCCTTACAATTTAACAAATATACAAACACACAAACTTTACTTCTTTATAATATTAGTATGGATTTACTTCGGTCAATTATCAGGTTTTAATCAACTGTCGCTCTCGTAACTGTCGTACAAATAGTAGTATTGTAACACCAATTGTACTAGTGTTGGCGGTTGTTTTGTTGTTGTCATGTGTCTGTATTAATTATTTTTGCGTTAATAATTTTAACAAGCTTTAACATTGATAATAAGGCACATTGGATAATTTAATTAAAAAACAAAATTGTGATTTAAATGTGGAACATTAAATTTGTAATTCCATTTGGCTTGGGTCGATTCGTGACTATTTTCTTAACGCGAATGAACTGCTAGCTTAGAGTTTAAATAGTTTTGTTAATATAGAATTAAAGATTTATAAAAGACTAGCTGACCGACGCAACCTCGTTTGCATCTTTTATTGCCCGTAGCGAAAAATTTTCCCCCGTATAGTGTTGATTTTTTACACCTTGTGTCCGAAAAACCCCAATATCTTACGGAACCCTATTTTTTTCCAAAATAAAATATAGCCTATGTTATTCGTGGATAATGTAGCCTTCGAATGGTGAAAGAATTTTTAAAATCGGTCCAGTAGTTTTAGAGCCTATTCATTACAAACAAACAAACATACAAACAAAGTTTTCCTCTTTATAATATTAGTATAGATGAAGAAAGAGGTGTGAAGCACCCTGAGCCGTGGGGCGAATAGATGACTGTAACTTACGTTACTTAGACAAGATACGACTCGATAATAAAAGAACCGTGTGTTGTCCCCCGGTGGGTGGGCAGGTGGGTGGAGGGCCGCACGGGGTTCCCGTTCGTGGACGCGGCGATGCGCCAGCTGCGCTCGGAGGGCTGGCTGCACCACGCGCTGCGCAACACCGTGGCCTCCTTCCTCACGCGCGGCACGCTGTGGCTGTCCTGGGAGCACGGCCTCAACCACTTCCTCAAGTACCTGCTCGACGCCGACTGGTAACCACCACTTACACACACTGGCGACACCTCATTCCTTCTTTTACTGATCGACTTCAAATAAACTGGCTTTCCGACGACAACATACAATAAACCTATTTCTGTGTTTTTGAAGTTATACTTCATTTGGCGCGATGGAGAAAAATGATGAGAGTGAATTTTTACTTAGCGCGCGCACACCGACACCTGAATTGTACATCGTGAAGTTAGTTCTGGGTGGCATGAAAATCGATAACTATGTTCAAGTTTACACAACTTCTAGTATTTTTATATTTAGAACACGTGTTTCGTAACAGTACAATTAAACAGTGTGAATAAATAAATATTATTTATTTAAATAAAATCTTTTTGATTAATTTTTAATATTTATCGTTAATCACTACTGCATTTTAGTTATTTTTTTTCCATACGCCAAAGAAGTATAACTTTAACGCGTGTACATAAGTACACACACTCATATTTTTTACAACTCTAGCATTAAGAATAACATACATTGAAACGAACACAAAGAACACCCAGACTCGGAATAACAATTTGTAGATCACACTTTCCTCATGTTTCCCAGGTCTGTGTGCGCAGGCAACTGGATGTGGGTCTCGTCGTCGGCCTTCGAAGCTCTGCTCGACTCCAGCGAGTGCGCCTGCCCGGTGCAGCTGGGACACAGGCTGGACCCCAGTGGCGAGTATGTGAAGAGATATGTGCCGGAGCTGGCGCGCATGCCCGTCGAATATATGTAAGTTGCTTTATTAGTTTCACTTGAACTGGCCTGTGATCAGTGATCCTGATTGCTTAGTTCGAGGTTTTTTGGAACGAAGTTCCTTATGGCGCGTTGTGTAAGGGGGCTAGACGGAAAAATTGGTATCTCCGGTATCCTCACTCACTCGGTGAAGCACAGCGCAAGCACTATTTCACATCGGTTTTCTGTGAGGTCGTTTTATCACTCCGGTCGAGCCGGCCCATTCATGCCGAAGCGTGTCTCTACCACGAAAAAGGTTGAAAACAAAAACTTTTAATAAATTATTAAATGTTTTCGGACATCTTACACACAACGCCATTTAGTCCCAAAATAAGCAAAACTTGTGCTATAGGTACTAGACAACGAATAAAATTACAAATATTTTTTTTTTTGTAAATACATACATACCATAGGAAAAACTTTAAAGAACATACAAACATTGGAGCCGATCCGGGAATCGATCCAAAACCTCAAGCACATTAGTCTCATACCCTACCACTGCACCATCGAGGCAGTCAATGTGCGACGTTTAGATTCCTTTGTTCAACGTTGGGATGTAGGTAATCTATAATGTTTATTTAGAAATATATTCAATATGGTGGGTCATCAACACTCTGGTCAGCTTTCTGTATAGTTTGGAATTAGAAAACGGTTTGTAAGATGATGGGGTTATCTCTAAGGCGGCCACGCAGAAAACCCCTGTTTAGCAATTTCATCCAAGAATGAATATACCAAAATAAAAACATTGGTGTTAATTCTATTGTTTGAAAACATTATAGTCCACGGGCCCACGAACAAGGGATTTCAGTGATTAACAACAGGCTGAAAGTTTATACACAGCTTCGTTTTGACGAGACACCCAACTTTTATTATTGGACCAAATTCTGAAAGTGGAAGGAAAAAGCGGGATACGGAGCGAAACACGTCGATTTGATGAGTGTCCCAATTTAATTAATATTTTTCGAACACTCGAAAGTTGTCAAGATTATGTTAATATTTTTTCGAGTGTAGGTCTCAAAAAAATTACCGTCAAATTTGTATGCCGATGCATTTTTTATGAAAAATATATATTTTGCAAGCCCCAAAACAAAAATCAGTTTGTAATTAATGAAAATGAATAAAAATTTTCAAGTCACCATTCTGACATGTTAGAGCTGGGGGTCACTCGGAAGGTACCATTCACTTTGCCACAAGTTTTTTTCAGTTTTCCATCGTATTTTCTCGAAGTATTGATTTTTAGAAACTGTTATTATTTAAATTGGGACACTCATCAAATCGACGTGTTTCGCTTCCTATTCCGCTTTTTCCTTCCACTTTCAGAATTTGGTCCAATAATAAAAGTTGGGTGTCTCGTCAAAACGAAGCTGTGTATAACTTTCAGCCTGTTGTTAATCACTGAAATCCCTTGTTCGTGGGCCCGTGGACTATTATGAATGAAGTGATTTTTAATCAATATCTGTCAAATGCAAAAATAAGCAATTGAATTGACTAAAATTATATATGTCAAAAATAGACGTTAACTAAATACAAACATTCTAAAAAAGCTTTCTAGGTTGAACATTTTTTTCTTACTTTCTTTTTAAAAAGACAACTCCAACACTAAGAATAATGCCTGTGTCGTGGGAGACTTTACAAACATACATGAAACGGACACAAAGAACACCCTGACTCAGAACAACAATTTGTGGATCACACTAAGTGTTATTCCATGTGGGATTTGAACCCACAACGCTTGGCGTAGTAGGCAACGACGTGGCGACTACTTAACTACTAGGCCTACCTAGTTACAAATATTACTGATTTATTTTTTTGTATTCCCAGTTACGAGCCTTGGAAGGCCCCCATCGATGTCCAGGAGAGGGCCAACTGCATCATTGGCAAGGAGTATCCAGCTCCGGTGGTCAACCACCTCGTGGCCGCGCAACGGAACAGAAATGCTATGAAGGTAATTGGGCTATATAAACATGGTCTAGTCTGGGTCTGTCTAGTTAAAACTAGATAACAAATATTCAGAGTGATCATTTTCTGGTAACGAAAGTTTATGAAATAATTGTTATGAGCGAAAGACCGCTCTTTGTATATTATTTGTGTTGTACATTTTGTACTTTACAATAACTGTTATGTGTTATTTATTTATTTATCTATCTATCTATCTATACATGTCAAGTATATACACATAACCTATAACATAATTTGATTTCCAAAGTATGGGATACCATTTTTTTTTCAAAGTATTTGTATTAATTTCACGTGAATTTTATCGACGGAATAGATGCTTTCTGAACTTCTGAATATGAAATATTAATATTTAAAAAATGCCTAATTATTGCATATTTCTAGCTTTTCATTATGTATCAATGATCAGAATATTACCCTCAATTTGTGTAGTTATCTAAATATATGCAATTTCGATTTGTGTTTTCTTAAAACTAATTTGTATTTATGAATTATCGTTATTGTCGTTCTTGACTAGTTACGTAGTGCTTTTAAATTTTTTAATAAAATTTATTTATATTTTCTCATTTTCTTAAAAAATAGCTTTTAAAATAGGATCTCATAAAAATATTTTTGTGTACTATTTAAAAATAAAATCGTGATTATTGCTATATATTGCTCATGCTTTGTACATAAGAGTTATAAATAGTTTAATATGTTTAAAAATATACAAATCTCTCTATTTATACATGCTCGAGGCGTATATTGTTATGTGATAAATAAAAAGTATGCTTTCAAATATATAAATGTATAAATCCGAAAAAAAAATTGTAAGTATTTGTAAACAAATAAGTATATATTTATTTGTTTACAAATACTTACAAAAAATTCAATGCTACGAATATCCGCTCGTTAGCTGTACTGTCCGGTCTCTTAATGATAATATTTATACCGATTTAGTTGTAGTTTTTAAGAAAAATTGGCTTTGTAGGGATTCGAATTCCTTTTTTTTTATTTATGGCTCTGCCCAAATGCCTCTGCTCTGCCTAATGGAAAGCATAAGCAGAATCCAAAAGTGGTGGTCATCATAATGCTCCTGCAGAATGCAACAATGCAGCATGGTGACCCACATCATGGCGATCTAGTGAAGCTTCGGCAACAATGGGCCTCCGGTCTCGCACTCACCAACGAAATAGGACAGCATGAACGCTGTCATTTTACGTTGATTTTCTGTGCTAGGGTAATACAGTAAATTGTGAAAAAACATTCTAACTTTGAAAAAAGAACAAAGTAGGACTGAACTTATTCATCATCCTTACCACCATGATAACCATCTTTAATGGTCCACTGCTGGGCATAGACCACAATGGAATAATTAAAAAACGACCTTATTCGACACACACAAACTAAAAACTCCATTAATTCATCCTCATTTATAACTTTCTTTCGGTTCTGTAGTTTTTAAACTCGGGCCAACCCAAATTTAATTATTGAGAACTGATTTATACTATAATACTGGCTTGGCATAATAATATTAGTTTCTTGATGTGCACAAAATTGTTTACAATTACTTTTTATTATATTAAAAATCTATTGATCTAATTATGCATTTGAAACACAATATTTTTTTCCATGTTGTTTTATAATAGTTTCATCATCTCAGTCTTAACTATCCACTAGGACATAGTACCTATATATTTATTTGTCACCATAACAATGTACGCGGGTACAAGGCACGCGCTCAGCCATGTGTCTTGTTCTGCAGACATTGAGCCGCGCCGTTAGCGGCCTACTTCGTAAGGATAACTGGCTCAATATAGTCGGGGTTTGTAAACTTTTGCATAACAAACATCTTTTAGTTAATGCTTACCTAGAATTTGTATGTCTCGGAGGGGAAATAGTCCCATCTGAACGCAAATTTAAGTAAGGCCTAGCTTAATAATTAAAATTGTTTGGTAACTCGACACATGTTTGTCAAACTAGATTAAGTAAAAGCTTGCAAGGGTATTTGCAAAGTTTTATGATGTGTTTTTTCAAAGTTCAAGTCTTTGAAAATTTGCAAAGCTATTAAATATATAGAATATGTAGTTTTACTTAAGTAATCTGAAGCAATCTAGGGATGAAATAAAGAAGAAATTCATCTTTTGGGGTTTTAAATATTAAATGTTAGTAGCAGTATTAATGTAGTGGCGTTAGTGTAGCTATTTAAAACTATATCCATAAATATATACATAAATAAAATTGTTTAACAATAAGAAGTTTCTTAAATAAAAAAATCTAATCAATATTTAATAACTTAACTATCTTCTGTTCTCATTGCAAAGTAAACTTTTGAAAATGTATGGGTGTTAGGAATTAAAAGATAAATATTGAAAGACATACTTCGAAATAATTATTAGTGTGATATTTATTTACATTTTTTTTACATATAAAGTGATGATTAATAAATCGTACTACCCTGAGGCGGGACCAAGCATCGCTGTGGCCGAGCCGAGACCACTGGGTATGGAATAAATCACATTATACCGTGCACATCGAGACTACTTGACATCTTAAAAAAAACTTGCAAAAACATTTCCCTTGATTCATGTGAGACGAATCATACTTATACCAAAATAAGAATAATGGATTATATCAAAAATACTTTATTACTACTACTTGTACCTACCTACTTAATTATGTCAAAAAAAGAATATGAAAATTATGAAATATATAAAACCGTTTGTATTTGCGCTAGTAACATTTGTTATTTAACATCAAACCGCCATTTTAAAATCAATTCAATGTTAATTGTTTGTGTGAAATATGGAGGGTAGACTACCCTCCATAGTGTGAAAATCAATCGGGGTCGCGTCTAAACGTCATAAAAACCAAATATGTCATATTTACTTACCAATTAAAAAATCACATGTTTAATATTCGTTAGTGTTGTAGGTCGTAGGTTACTATTGTGACCCCGGGAATATGGAGGGTAGAGATAAGGAGTATCATCTGTGTACATGAAAAGTGTCCGTTGAAATGCATTAAATTAGGGTGGCGCCACATTAGCATCAGAGTAAACTTCTTAAAATCAATACACACACTTTTTCGTAAAATTGAATGATAAAAAATCAATAAACGTACTATTCACAGTTCAGAAAATAAAATATATTTACTACATTATTTTCTAATACGCAAGTAGTGACAATAATGTTAATTTTTTTACCTCGGCGTACTTCAATTCGTTCACAATTGCTACATTCATACCATAACCTGTGTCTACACCAGCGCCATTCTGGAAGGTTTTTGAACTGTTACTTACAGCTTATGCTGGACACTTTTTTCAATTTTCTTCCATATAAGATAACACTCCTTGTCTCTACCCTCCATACCCGGGAATTAGACGTGCTACTATAGTTACTCTCGATAGAATATCGAAGACCACATTGAAAAGGGTATCAGTAGAGATCGGTTCTACCGATCATAAATAAATTCAAGTGCAGGTTTTAAATAATATCGTTATTATTGATCCGATAGCATAGATATTATCGTAATTTTTTTGTACTATTGAGAACATTAAAGTTCGATAGTATCGATAGGGAAATTATGACTATTTAAGAACACAAGTATTAGATATATTCACCGTACTTTTTAAACCTTAAACCAAGACTGTGAAACAAAACACTACGTATTTTATTTTCGTATTTTCTTAAATTTTACTTTTTGTACACAATCGCAACTCATTATCGAAAGGTTAGTTCACCCGTCCAAGATTATCCGCTATAAATAGCTAACAATATACTGTTTTTTTCATAGGAATTACGCCATATTCTTGAAAAGGCGCCTCCACATTGTTGCCCGTCTTCCGAAGAGGAAATCCGTCAGTTCATGTGGCTTAACGACTAGGTTTAGCCATTTACAATTGTCACACGGAGCTCGCGTACGAATATCATGGAACAAGAAAAAGGTTATTTAACTAAAATTATTGAATGTTGGGTCCTCTTAAGCAGATAAAATCTAACCATTTTTCTTTTGAATGTTTGTTCAAAGATTTTTGAATATATTCACAAAAAATATACTGTAAATTACTATCAAGATAGTCATGATAGTATTTTAGTATAAACATACTATATTGCGTTAATATCGGAATGTTGGTTAAATCGTCTATGCTTAATAGGATTCAATTAGTAAAACGATTGGTTATCGTCTAATACGATACATGTTAAATTGTTTGGTTTATTTTATTATCTAAATCAGGGCTGTCCAAACTATACACCTTCGCGGGCTAATTAAATTTCATACAAAAGCTGGAGGGCCAGAAAAATATTTTTAGTTGTCAAGTAAATAAAATACAGGGTAATTTTGTCTTTCTATGTTTATTGATTTTTCGTTAATTTATCTTTAACAATAGTATCGATATCCACGTCAACATTCGTTGTTGCCAGGCGCATTGCATGAAGAAGCGATTTATCTGACTGTGAAGATCTATACTTGGATTTTATAAAATTCATTGTTGAATATGCACTTTCACATAAATAAGTGCTGCCCATCATCGATCCCATTTTCAAGCCAAATTTTTTTAGCTTGGGGAAACGGTCGCCAAGGATCTTAAAAAATCCATTCCTGTCTCTTTTCTACCCTTGAAAAAGGGATCTGACTGAACGTCACATAATTCTAACTGGTATTCAGTCTTTACGCTTGTTATTTCAACTGTTAATGGATACGTAAAAAGAGATAAATCGCTCTCTAATCCTTTGAAATCAGCAAAACGCTGCTCAAATTCAAATATTACCTCGTCGATATACCGTGGTCCGAAAAATTGCATTCTTCTGTTTCGCTATAAAGTTCTTTGCAACATGGAAAAACAGAAAAATCATTTTGTTCCAGTGATGTTTTGAATAATTCCAGTTTATTTTTGAACCCATTCACATATCCATACAAGTTGGCTATATTGTGTTCTTTGCCTTGTAATTTTAAATTTAATTCGTTCAAATGTTGTGTCATATCAGTTAAAAATGCAAGATCAGCAAGAAATGCAGGATCTTGCATTTTATTTTCCATATCATTTGTATCAGATTTCATTTCATTTTTAAGAAATATGGGAATTTCTTTCCGTAAAGCGAAAAAGCGCTGCAAGCACTGAGCAGCACTTAACCATCGGATTTCTGAGTGCAATAGCAGATCTCCGTATGTTGCGTCAATTTCAGTTAAAAAGTTACGAAATTTACGATGACTCAAAGCTTTGTTTCCGCCTCTAATAAGATTTGTTATTTTAACAACTATTTTCATGGCATTCATTTGGCGCAAAGATTTTCCACATAAGGCTTCTTGATGTATGATGCAATGGATTAATGGGCAGTCAATGCCATTTTGTTTTAAAAGTCCCGTAAGTCCTGTAACGTTTCCAGTCATTGCTTTTGCTCCATCGGTCACAATACAAGAACATTTTTGAAACCCACCGTATTCCATAACAGTTTTATTAACAGCTTCAAAGATATCACTGCCTTTAGTTGAGCCATGTAGTGGCACTAAATTTAACATTTCCTCCGTGATTGAAAAATCTTTCGAAATGCAGGCGAATAAAAATTATTAATTGACCGATATCTGTCTGGTCGGCACTTTCATCCAAACATAATGAATAATATTCACATTGTACAATGTAATCACATAATTTTTTCGAAACATATTCACCCATATCATCTTCGTCGCGCAACTGTTTGGTGAGATAACGCTACAGGTTCAAATTTTTGCGCCAATTTCGGCTGCATGAAGCGATGAGCCATGGCAATTGCGCATTGTTTTATAAAAACTCCATCGCTGAATGGTTTTTTAGCTTTGGCTAATTGCAAACAAACTTCATAAGAAGCAGCCAAACTTTGTTCATTGTCTGTATTTACTTTTGAAAAAAAACTTGTCTGTTGCATTAGTTTTTTCTTATGCTCAGCCACAACAATTTTCCTTGCTTCACCGATATGTCCTTTATATTTTTATTCGTGTAAAGTAGTATAATAACGTTTAACATTGTATTCTTTACTCACATAGTCCGGTCATTTTAGACAATTGAAATAAAGAAAATTCCGTTTTTTGGATTTTTCTCGAAAACGGTAAGTTTATCGAAAAAGTACCTTAGAGCAAAGTTGTAGATCTTAAAATTTTCTATAAAAATGGTCCCTATGATTTTTTCTCTAAGACCCACTATTTTCCAGATATTTCGCTTGTAAGAATCACGTTCTACATAGTATGCACACATTTCCACAAGTTCCGATACGAACTAAGTGGAAGCTTAAACTTAACTAATACGGTCAACAACATGCGCAACCGCATGCGGCCCGCGGGCCTTTGTTTGGACAGCCCTGATCTAAATAATTGGAAAATTTACCATTTTATGGTCCTTAAACGATTGTTTTTTATCAACAAAGGCTTCGAAAATAATCACACAAAAATTTTAATATATATTTTGTTAATTTTTCTGAGATGAAATAGCCATAAATCGTTTAGTCGTATGCAGATTGTTTTATTTTATGATAGTTATATTATGATAGAAATGTAAGAAAAACTTATCAGTTTTTATTTTGATCTAGTCTAGTTTTTAGAAAGTATTTTTATGTTCCTTCTGACACCAGTTCAGCTCTGTTATTGTTGCATGATTATCTTAAATATAAAAATCAATCGCTGTTCGTTTGTCTCGCTAAACCTCAAGAACGGCTAGGCCAATTTAGCTGATTTTGGTTTTGAAATGTTTGTTGTAGTTTAAATACTTATTATAATAACTTGAAGATCCAAATGTCACGCGTATGAAGTAGCGTAAAGTATAAATGTATTTATGTCGGTTGTCTAGTACCCATAACACAAGCTCTCCTTAGCTTGGGACTAGATGGCGTTGTATGTAAGATGTACGAAATATTATTCTTTAAAATATATTTTATGACAGATGACTCAAGTAATTTATGTTTTTTGTGTTACCTTCTTTAAAAAACATAAATTAATACATAGTTTGACTCGAATAAAAAAAAAATATGCTAACAGTGATTTGTATCATTTAAAAAAGATTTTTTGGAATTCTTTTATTCAAAATAGTAAGAGAATGTATACCTATTATGTATATTCCTGGACTAGTGTTTATAAGACGGTACTGTCTACAACGTTTTCAGTAGCAACAACTTACTACGCTATTAATTTTTAAATGTTTGGTAATTATTATCCTCGTGGTCAGGATGGTGATTGTGCTTATTCTGAGATTATGTTGATCATGATTAGCTTGGACGGAATAACAGCGGCTGGCATGCCCTGAATCGTCATCCGTATGCGGAGTCCAAGACCATTTTGTCTTTCCAGCGTCTGTTTAAACACTCATAATAATTATAAGTAACTGTGTAATATTAAGCCAAATAAAGTTTTTCTTATTCTTATATAGTGGTACTGGTGTGTATTCATACGAATTTATATTAACACATAAGGCCAAACTGTTAAAAAGCGAATTTATTTTCAAATAAACGGCTAAGAATTTGGACAAATTTATATATTTAGATAAATAAGGTTTTACTTATTATTGTTTTGAGTATCTCGATTTTATAAATTTATCCGATTTATTTACTTTATTTATGATTTGTTAAAGATTTTTTTTATCTATTTGTTAACACGAAGTATGTACTAGTTTATGTCGTCTTATTATCGTGCTGTGTATGTTGTATGTTTAGATCTAGAAGTACAAAAAGAAAAAAAAAATCTTAACTATTTCAGAATAAAAATATAATATGTATATCAAGTGGATGTAATTTGATTATAACCAATTTATTGTTTACAATACATTGGTTATAATTGAAACATTTGCTAAAGATTTATAGATATTACTATTTACATACCTACATAGTACAAGTGGTTACATAACTTTGAACCAAAAATAAAAATACATTTTTAGAATGAATTTTTATGCATTTATTAAAAGTATAATATGTGTTTTATAGTTAATGTTTGTACGTCTTTGATGGAGATATAAAATAAAGAAATTATGATTATAAAACGAATTTCACTTGACATTCTTAAACAGGGAATGCCCTTAGTTGTAAACATTCACTTAAAAATGAATTGCCTGTACTTAGAACATAATTTTCAGTATTGCTTACTTACAAAAATAATATTCAACAATTTACTCATTATATTACTACCACACCTATGTTAATATTCATAATTAAAAACAACAATAATAATATAACAGTTTTGTTACGTCATAATCGAGCGGTCCAAAATCGTCATGAATTTTTTTTTTCTTTAATTGACTTTCTTGCGTTATATCAACAAGCCTATATCTCGTATAGGCAAAGCCCTATTAAAGTACCCATATTTTGCATTCAATAATATGACTCTGCATATAAACCATATTGTTATCTAACCTATTTAATTATTTAGTTATATTATGAATATGAGCAAATAAGCTAGTTCAATTACTTCAGTATTAAACTGCCTTAGGAACGTAATCCTTAACCACCCTAAACTTGTATAAAAGCAGGTTACAAGTATGGACCAGTCTAAACACAAGACACTGCAGAGCAGAGGACAAAAAAAGACAATTACTATCTGTCAGTCGTGGCATTATTGGCATCATGTGTGGCGTCTCTTTAACTGATAGTCTGATCTCAAGTTAGTTTTCTTAAAATCAAAAAACGATCGTTTCAAAATCACCCTTACTTTTCTAATGGGTGACAGTGACATTTTTGAAAGGGTATTTGAAAAATTTCTGTTTTATACCTTTCTCCTAACATCCAATGCACATATTTTCCCAGTTTCCCCATTCACAATTTTGAAAGTCTAGAGGTTTTTCCCACCGCTGTAAGGGGAAATAATATACAACATTTATTTATTCTATCACCTCATCTATGAAAAGCAATAGGCCTACATGATGCTCAAGTAAATCCACATTCAGCATCATTACTTCCCCAACTACAGTATGAAAGAAAAATTGTTTTTTACGAAGGGTTCTCATAGTCAAAATGTTGCAGATACAGTTATTTTATACAGCTATTATTCCTTAGCTTCATAAACTAATAAAATTCTTGATAAATCATCTTAATTACTATTGGCGGGGTCAGTCAATTGATTAACAATTTCTGAAAATATCTTGCTGGTTGTTGAATCAGGTAATTCTTTAACCGCAGCTACACCTTTTCCCGCCAGTTTTCCTACTCTAGGGTCGATTGGCACACTCCCCATAAAAGGTATTTTAGATATTTCTGCTAGGGACTTGCCTCCACCACTGGAGAAAATATTTGTGCATTCACTGCAGGTTGGGCATTCATATCTGTAAATAAAAATAATGTTTATGGTCAAACATAACTGTTCATTGTCAATATTTCTTGTTGGTTTTGTATAATTCAGACTATGCTGAAACTGAAGAACTTATTACAGTCATCAAATAAGCTGCATGAGAATAGTTTTAAACTATTACTAAGTATATAATTTCTTTACCTATGTATCTATGTACAAAGTTTATCATCTAAATTGAAATTAGAAGTATGTACACTGATTGTATACAGTGTAAATATATGAATAGCTAAAAGAGAACCTCGGATTCCCATATTACGAGCCAAACACAGTTTGTAAATCAGTGCATATTAAAATCAATAATGTACAACTACTGTGTCAATATTCTGTGTATTGTAATTGTGACCAATGCCACATAATAAGCGATTACTGCAGCCCATAGACACCCACAACACCAGAAAAAACAACAGATGCGTTTGCCAGCCTTTAGGGGATGGGGATAGAGATGAGGAGAGGGGTTGGGGTGTGTCCAACAAAAATGAGGTTCTTAATTACTCTTTCTCTTATAAATATATATGTTTATTAGAACAATGATATGAGACTTATTCAATTCGAAAAACATTATTATCAAATATGCCTCAACTATACATATTTTTTACTCCGACTCCCAAGTACTTATTTGCAGGTTTGCCTGACATACATAAAACGTATGTGGCAATACAGCTGGCAATATTATTTATTAAGTATTCATTAAATAAACAAATAAATATTTTGGATATCTAACACAACATATCTAGGCCCAAAGTAAGTGAAGCTTGTATTATGGTTACAGGTTTAATGATATAAATACTATACATAGACACTGAAACTCTAAAATAAATATTTGCAAATCATATAAACATTTGTTTCAAGCCCGTGATCGGGAGCCGCATATTACCACTGTGCCACCGAGGCAGTACAGCAGGCAATAAGTATTAAAAAGTGTGTACACTCACCCACTCATATTTTCAATGATGCCCATAATATGAATACCAGTTTTTCTACAAAATGTAACCTCCTTCCGCACATCCTCTATAGCTACTTCTTGTGGTGTGGTCACAAGGATAGCACCACAGTGCGGCAATTGTCGCAGGTTCTCCATTACTGTTATATGTTCATCTGATGTACCTGTAAACAGTTTTATAACTGTTATGATGGTGTATATGGGAATAAGCAAATGTTTTGGGAAACTTCAGGACAAACATCTACAAACAAGATATATATTTTTTTTATATATAACATTTGGGCTTACAAACTTAGATGCTGTATTCTTATCCAAGGCTGTCTGATTTCAAATTTATAATAATAAATATTTCGGACATCTTACACACAACGCCATCTAGTCCCAAGCTAAGCAGAGCTTGTGTTATGGGTACTAGACAACTGATATAAATACACATGTTTCTGTTTTTTATAAATACCTACAAACTCCAAAACAAATATTTTATAAATCATACAAAACACTTGGTTCGACCCGGGCATCGAACCCGAGACCTCAAGAACAGCAGTTGCATATGCTACCACTGCACCACAGAGGCAGTCTTTTATTTGATGATAACTTGAGTTATTATTATCTAGTCTATTTGTAAAATCTAGAATACAATCATTGATGTATTACTTTTTACAACCTATGCCAAATGAATCTGGATGAAAATAAGGTGAAAATGCTTACCTGGAGGCGTATCAATGATAAGA
This sequence comes from Spilarctia lutea, assembly GCA_916048165.1. NCBI lineage: Eukaryota > Metazoa > Arthropoda > Insecta > Lepidoptera > Erebidae > Spilarctia > Spilarctia lutea. The sequence goes on along the minus strand of OU696479.1, from coordinate 3,782,232 downwards.
AAATCAAGGTCCTGCCAACAAACATCTTCTAGAAACTGTTTAATCATAGATGTCTTTTTTGGGCCTCTCCATACTACAGCGTCATTTCTAGAATTCAAAAGGAACCCTATTGACATCACCCCAAGCCTCTGTTCTTTGTCCAAGTATACTGGTATCCATCCATCAGGTCCTTGGTGTACATTTTGGTTTTCCAAGTTTAATATATATGGTACACTCGGTCCACACAAGTCTATATCAAGTAGTCCAACCTGGGAGATATAAATAAAAATTTTAAAATAAAGTTTTCAAACTGTTTTACATAATTAGTGATAGTTTATCAGACTCATACCTTATAACCTCTTTCTTTTAATGTTAATGCCAATTGTGTGCTCACTGTTGATTTTCCAACACCCCCTTTTCCAGAAAGTACTAGTATTACTTGCTTTACTTGGTCTAACATGGTTATTTATATATTATTGATATTTACAAAATAACTTTGTAATCTTTTGGTACCAAGTTACAAATAAAAAGTAAACACTTAAACTAAAAACGTCACAGTGACATTTGAAAAATTATATGCATATTTCTAGAGTAGTATCGATAGTGTAATATCGATATATTGAGGCATCGACATTTTTACTATGTAGATTTATGTATTTATTTGTCACTTAAATTGCTGAAGCTAAGGCTGAAGTATGAAAAGTTCAATATTGAGGTGATTACAAAATAATGAAATTTATTATTTACTAAAGATATTTAAAGAAGAAAGTTTTTTTTAATTCTCCTAAATGAGTAACAATAAAAGCAAATGAGAGTCAAATTAAGCATAAGTTATTCAACACCTAAGTAGATTAGCAGTCACCTAAACCGCTAAATCTTTATAAAATCCTTGTCTTTTTGGACTATCGAGGTTTTACTAGGTCATGCATGGGACTTTTAAAATTTGTGACAGCGCTTGCGCTAATCGGCGATAGTAGCGCCATCGGGCATCACTGACGTTTTTCAGTTTTGTAAAGATTTTTGTAGAGGTGGTTGTGTCAAGCAATTGCCGGTGTACATAAAATAGGAAATGCTACAATTTTCACATTTTATATACGTTTATTGGATGTTTTATGACACAATTAGTTTGTGATATGGTTCATTGTGTTGATTTGCTTTAACATAATTAGTGAACAAATTGTGTTAGTGTTTTATTTTCGTATAATTTTAGTTTAGTGGTTGTGCAAGGATTTGTCCCATCGACACTTGATTTGCTGCCTTGATCTGCATTCTCTGGCATTTATGAGGTATTTATAAATTACTCTAATCGTTTAGAATGATGATTTCTTATAGTTGTTAGTAGCTTTTGTCAGAAATAATATAAAAAGGAGTTTTTATGTGGTATGGTTTATCTTATATTTTTACGATGCGGGCATTTATCATTTAGCCCACCCTCACATTGAAGCACGTTAAACCGATGGGGTCCGTAGAACTAATAATATAAGTATGAAGCTAAATATTTCAGATTCGAATTCATGGCTTCATGGGTTTATATCGAATACTTTTGAAAAATGTGCGGCGTAAAAGCTTTAAATTGATGGGTCTCAATTCAAACTGTGCAATATTAGTATAGTTTTATTTATTAAAAAATAGTAACTACTTTGAGTATTATTTTTAATTTAATGTTTAAAGTTTGTGAACAGCATTGAAAACTGTGGCTACAACACCCAATTATTATGATAATTGGCTAGTATTATTTACGTAAAGTAGTAAAAAAAAAAATTTTCATGTAGGTAAATCAGAAACAAATTTACATGAACATGAAACAACATAAAAAAATTTTTTTAAAGGATTAATTATAATATAAGTTTACTAATTAGAATGTGTGTCTTGGTAGTAGACTTAACAAAACATACATACACACTTAGTAAAAAGCGGTTGTTATAATATTACAAACAGACACTACAATTTTATTTATTTGTACAGATAATCATATGACCTTATAATGATCTCAATGAGTTAGAATTTCAACGGAAAGGTTATTTAAACATCTATTTGACTGGAGAGATATGTAGCATTATAGAGATAATAGTGGCACTTGACCCACAATTCAGCATTTTTAAATACACAGTGTGCAAAATAAGTGTACAAATACTTATTGCATTGTTTTATCCCTATAAACTTGACATAGTAGAGCTTTAGTGCACTCCATTTGTGTTTTACCAACAATTCAGAATGCACTTATGTACGAGTATGTAATTAAATCTATAGAAGATAGATTTCATTTACCTACATAAAATGATATTTTTTTTGTTATTTTTTTAGTTTATAACCATTCAAATAAGCTATAAATTATAATGAACTTAGGCAGTATAACTCATCAACTAAATATAACAGAATATCCCAATTGAACTGACTTATAATATTCCTAGATTGTGCAATTTAATTAGCACTAGCTATTTCGTAACTAGATTTTTCGGGAACCCTTACACTTGTCTGTCTGACAGGACACCCCCCCCTCCCCCTTTAAGAGTTGCTTCTTTTTTCTTCATCTTTTTTAAAGGTGTAAATTCTTTCTGCGAAGCTGTAATGCTCCAGAAAGAAACCGCTGAACGAGATCGCGAGAGGTCCGATCCCGACCGAATAAGACGTCAGCGATTAAAACCGTCGACGAGACCGCGGGCCGCCGCGGGAGAATGGGGGACCTCTGGTGGCAAATTGATTGCTGCGGTTGGGATAGCGGCATGATTGCATAGCTGTGCAATCAGCCTACATCGCAAGCATGGCGTCGATTGGGGGAGGACCTTAACTAACATGTTCAGGGTCCTCCCAGAGTAGGGCGTAGAGGCCGGTCGTCGGGGTGATTTTAATGGAAACACCACATACTCCTGTTTCCTGTGTCCCCAAGGAGCTGGAGATCCGAAGGGATTTTTCACCTCGTCAACAAAAAGAAGGACCTCTGATGGCAGAGATACGTCACGAGATATTTATTGTCGTACAATAAAAATAGGCTACATGTGTGCTACACGTCTATTTTATTGTTATGACGTTTTTTACAAGTTTCATGGGCCTCCAACTTTTCTCCAGTGTGTATGATAAGATCCTATCACTCTGATATGAGTGAAATGATAAATAAATATATATACCTACCTAGATGTGTATAAAGATATACCAACAGCATTTAATATTAATAACAAATACAAGTATAAAATACTGGGCAATTCCAAGTCATCTATCGTATTCGCTCCATGACATTCCAAATAGGAACATCCAAACTGAGCTATAGAAAAACCATGCGTTCAAAAGGGGTCAAGACAGCTGCGCCCGCACATCTGCCTACATCCATAAGACCTCTGTTAGACGGTGCAGTTAAAGTGAAAAGATTTACAGTGAGCCATGATAATCGATCGATTTATGTTGATCGTTTATTTAAATTAATTATTTATGAATATTTATGAATCATTCTGCTTCTTGTGGTAACCGATTGTATCGTATCCGGCTCTTGACCAATTGAGATCACAATTGGGTTGTAATATATTTTAAAATATAACATCGCACAATTATTTATTTCGAAGTACACTTGTGGTGGCAAATTCGGCCTTTTTAATGGTATAAACGATATGACAAAAAATATGCAATCAGCTGCGTAAATTAGGTTAACTAGGATAAGTTCAGTTTTGACGACCATATTCTAATGTATTTACAAGCGTAAGTTTGAATTAGTAGCCGACCCCAATAATCTTAGAAATAAAAGAAGGCTAAGAAGATAATGAAGTTTAAACCATTAGTAACAATTATCACATCACCAAATGTCGTTGTTTTATATAACACGTCTAAAATGTTATCGTCTAAAACATAGGTAGGTTTATTATAGAATAATAATATGTTCTTCAAGCCGACTGAGCAGGACCGGGGGGTTTCAGACCCCGACTTTCAAACTCCGAGCTGTTATTAAGTATTTTCTATAATCAGAAAAACGTAATAACGCTTTTGGCTTGACCCGGGATTCGAAACCGAGACCTCTTGATCGGCAGTCGCATACGTCAACCGCAAGACCAACGTGACAGTTATTATTATAGAAATAATATCGTCTAAATTCCCTAAGATTATGTTTTGGAACACCATAAAGATATATATCTTTATTAGGAACCAGTAACCACTTACCTTATAAGGCGAATCATGTAAGTATACTAGCATATATATAACACCAAAAATCGTTTCATTTTACGTTTTTTTAACATAATATTTTGTCTGTAATTGGAGACCAACAAATAAAGGAAACACATTAACTTCATTCCGATTAATCTAAGAAAAAACATCATCTAACATCGGCTTTACATAGTCTATTATACAACTTTTTTTATCCATTGATGATAACATCTAACAGTTACGCCTACTAGGTCCACATACAAATCGTTCGGACGAATCATTGTGTATGCCAAGTGAGTGCGTCTTGCATTCTACAAGTGCTGAATAATAATCTTTGTTTTGCGCCCTTCAACTTGGTAGCCTGTTGTTTTATGACCACTTATCATTTGTGTTATTAAAAACAATGCAACAGTGAAATGCAAATCGAATTGGCTAGCCTATTAAAGGCGCCTATAAAGTAGCCTATTAAGGTAGCCGAATTAGCAGCGGACTTGTCACTGTTATTACAGTTAAATAGTGACAAAACAAAAGTACTGTAAGCTATCCTGTATGTATGTGTGAATTTAATAGCCCTTCAGCATCAATTGTATATCTAATACCTTGTTGTTTTTTGCTGTTTCTGCATGTGGAATATCGCTGGCTACTGCTTAATGAAGGCCTCCCCTAAGAAGCACTACCTAACTAGTTCTCATCCGTCCACTGCCGGACACTTTCTCATAAGACACACAATTACTTAAAGATCCTGTTAATTAGTCTAACTGAACTAAACACTGGTGTGCTTATGTTATATACAAGATTTATTTTTATTTTTATTGAATAGTGGGCAAACGAGCAGACGTATCACCTGATGGTAAGCGATTACCGCCGCCAATGGACATCCACAATACCAGAGGCGTTACAAGTGCGTTGCCGACCTTTGGGGGATGGGGGGAGGTATTGGCCTCCGATATCCTCTCATACTCGGTGAAACACAGCGCTAGTGCTATTTCACACCGGTTTTTTGTGTGGCATCACTCCGGTCGAGCCGGCCCATTTATGCCGAAGCGTGGCTCCCACGTAAAAATATTTTATTAAAGACAGGGCAAATTGTTATCTAAATAACCGAAGTTACGAGTATGTTGGCATCAGTCGTTTTTTTTTTAATTTTATCATGTGCCTGTTTGTTTATAGTTCCTTACTAGTTTAAGAGTACTAAACAACGAAAATGAATTTGTTTGTAAGTTTCCTTAACAGTTTTGAATAGAGTCATTAATGAAAGGATTCTTAATTGAATTATCACCTGTAATAGAAAGTGGATCCCGTATGCCAATTGGTAACGTCCGTTGCACTGATTGGCCATAGGGGAGGCAGCTGAAAATGACTTGAATACAAATTAATCGAATTGGAGTCGATTGTGTTTGGTGGAAATATACTAATTGCAGTTTCTTAAGCCAGGACATAGCAAATAAATGAACCCAATCTAATATTTTTTACTCATCGGACTACTAGGCGCAAACAAAGATTACATTCTTGCTCTATCGAAACACACGAACTCAATTTAATATTCTTCATTCATCGGTCTTATAGGCGCAATAATAGATAACATTCCTTGTCTGACAAAACTCCAAAAAAGTTCGTAGTAAACCTTAACTGGTTTTCTTTCAAATCGAGTGTCTGGAATAAACTGCTTTCGTCTAATATTTCTAGGTAATTAATATCCTGGAATACCTTAAAGACGGGATAAGTTATAAAGGTACTATTAGACAGTCATGTACATCCTCGCTTTCTATCTTCTGACTGAACACATGAACCTTTTCCATTATTAAAAAAACCTAATCAGAATAAATATCATAACTTAGGATTTGTTTTAGTCACAACTGTCAAGAACAATAGTTTTAAATGTTACTACGTACTGATGTATAGGGGAACTCCCGGGCATAAACCAATTTTACGCAATGTCCAAAGTTTATGTAACTATCATCTAAATATAAATACTTGCCTTGCCTGATTGATTACAGAATTGTAGACCAAGCTACCGACCCAAAAATTTTAGCTGCTGATGTTTTTTTTTTGTTGTGAGCTCCAAAAAAGTTTATTTTTGTATTTTACCCTAAAGGTAAATTAAGAAGGAACGGCTGTATACAAATTCGTAGTTTTCAAAGTTAGAAATCACGCAAGCGTAGCCGCGCGAAATATAATACCAAATCTCATACGGTCAGGATCAAGTAAATCACCCTATTTAAATTCTACATAACTTTGATGCAAACAAACCCTAGAGTAATAAAAATAATAGCGTTCTCTAAGGCCACTACGGTGACCTCAATATCGGTCGACGGCCGGGGGTGAGTCACCCTGAGAGTAGTGCCACACGGAGATATTCGCTGAATGAAGTCGATTCTGATGACAAGGACTTAAATACTTGTAAACTTAGACAGGCAAGGTCTTATATAATAATATAGGATAACTTGAAAGCTTTTGGAACTTAACTAAGTATAAAGGAACTGAGAAAACCGGTCTCTTTTAAATTGCATATTCTCGTTTTTTTTCAAGTTTCTCTATTATTGACGTGATGTAGTTTCTCTTCTTTGTTAACGTAAACTTAATGATGGTTCTAATGTCCTCTGGTGATCTGGTGGTCGATGTAGACAGTCAAAGAGACAACTCTTATTGTGTACTTGAACTTGAACATCAGTAGGTACTTACCTGGATAGATGATTTATTGATCCCGATTCCCCTCGCATACCAAATGTCATGAAAATCGTTGGAGCCGTTTTCGAGAATCAATTACTATCGCTTGCAGTATTCCCGGACCAATACGACCTTTAAACCTTAAAGAAAAGATCGTACTCCTTCTTAAAAAGGCCGGCAACGCGCTTGTGACGCCTCTGGTGTTACGTGTGTCCATGGTTTACCATCAGGCGATACGTCTACGTTGCCGGCCTTTATATACAATATCTTGTATATTTAATTATTTGTTTAAAGGTAATCGATTAATTAGAAATAACTCTCACTTCAGATAGGAAGTCTTCGTTTATTGATGGACAGCTAATTCTTACTTATAGATATTTAAAATTCATCTTATTTAAATAAAGCACCTTTGAAAGACTAACATATTTTTTACTTATATTTATGTGTTTTTACAGTGATCGTGATCAAACACGTTGGATTTAACAATTTAACCTAATAAAATATTCCTTTACTCATAATATTACTTAAAAATAAATGTTGAACGTAAGCTTATAATCCTAAATAATGATTTAATTAAATTTCATAATAAAGTAACACATAGGAAGGAGGGGTGCTCTAACTATTACCATGTTAGCAACAGGGGGAGAGCTCAAAAGATGATGTATCACGGCTTATTTGAACTATATAGTATAAATATTGTACAGTATAAATAATCATTCAAAACTGATTTAACAATATAGCTCTTACGTTTGAAAAAATGTAATGCAACACTGTTTCTTGAAATTTACAAGGTAAATTTAATGAATCTCTTTTTATATGGCATAAAGAGCAACCTAATAATTAGTGACCATCTTCACTGATAATTGCCTGCTACTAAAGGGTCACAAGTAGGTATGTTATCATTTATTGAGTCTTTCCCAAAATCACTTGTTGGCCTCCACTCACTTCACACACACACACACACACATACACACACACACACATACACACACACACACACACACACACACACACACACACACACACACACACACACACACACACACACACACACACACATACACACACACACACACATACACACATACACACAACGAAAGATTTGCTTGACATCGACTTTCTGTGAGATCTTAGTAATTCACTGTCTGTAGAAGTATGGCACTCCCTCACTAAAGACAGAAAAGTATAGACAAAATAAATATGAGCCAAATGGTAGGTATCTAAAATTGATTAGTAGATGTCTTCAGCTAGTGTCACTAACAGCAGGACGGACATCTGAGACTTGTTCTATCCCTTACCTTATCTCTCTCACTCTATCCGTTTTCCTTATACCGATTTGCCTTCTTCTTATTGTCTTTTCTCAAAACTGTAATACTCTTGAACATTTAGATCTAACTCCAATTCGCTTAGCCCAATGCAGACGATTTCACAAAGTTTACGTGACAATTGAAAACTCACGAACAAAAGTCATTTCACGAAATTTTTGCTGTGTTAAATGTATTGAAAATTATTTTGAATTGCGATGGTTATTGTTTTTAAACTCGAAACGTCGCGTGTTAGTCTTATGTTATGTGAAAGACGTCAATTCTCGAACTAAAATGGAATTTAGCAAAATAAATTTTAACGTTCGCAAGATAAACACGCTTCATTTTATCTGTCTAGCGGGACAAATGTAGAAATGCACGCTACCCGGTTAAATTTAATTGGTAGGGACCCCAACACGCTCACAAAATGAGGGTGGACTTATTACTCCGGTCCGCCCTCCGTGAGTCACGCTGTGGCGGATTATGTCGCATGATATTTTATGCTGGCTTCTCAGAAATGGCATCGTGTCATAAGTTCTTATTAAGTGTTATTTAGAAATCAGGTTTTTGTAATATTGCCAAAGAGGTTTTTAACTGGATATAATAATTATATGAAGTTGTTTATGCCACTGTTTCATTGAATTCATGTTTCTAAAATACAGTTTTATGTTTAAGTCATTTCGAACAATTAAATATTTTACATAAATATAGGGTTACGATGTTTTATTTCTTCGTAAATTGTTCTCCATTTGAGTTATAAACATATGGAGTTAGCGAGTTTGTTTATGATAATACAAAATAATTAATTGTCCGATGACCCTTCTGATGTCCTATGTGTTTTCTTATCTACAAATATTGTAGATAACAAAACAATAACAATTATATTCGCTTGTTATTGATTGATTGAGCTAAGATGAAAGGTACATCATATCTAGGTTGCTACGAGTAAACATTACCTGCCTCATTTCTTGATTACCAAAAACTATTTTCATCCAATTTACTATAAAACATCTGAAGTGTTTTAAATATATTCTAAAGCCACCAGACAAATTGAACATCAATACCAAAAGCGACAAATGATGTTTGTGTAATTGTTTATCTTTACATAAAAGACCTATCAGTTGTAAAAGTTTTGATAAGTTAAAAAACAGTTGCAATGAGCGCAGAAACATCGTTAGAAGTCCAACTCTATTTGGTAGAGAAACATCTCTAGTACATGTGTAACATACACTTAACCTTAAAAGGAAGTACGAGAAACAAGAATCGCATCGTAAATGCTAAATAGAGCTACAGGGCTTTTCTAATTGCTATATACACAACTGTATATAAGTGCAATCGAATAGAAATTAGCACTATGACTATTAAAGACGATGTTTTCCTTCTCGACAAACTTGCTTATGTGAGTTTGGACACGTAAACTAGTAGGTATATCTATATTAGGTACGCACATTGTGGTACAGCTATGCATGTAGTGTTTTAATTTAAATTAGATATTACGAATATACCAAATTTTTTTGACGCATTTAATATTAGACTTATTTCTTTTTTATTTCTTTTAAAAGACAACTCCCGCGTTAGAAATATACTCGTACATCCTGTGTCGCGTGGGACTTTACAAACATACATGTAACGGACACAAAGAACACCCAGACTCAGGTTAACACTTTGTGGATCACACAAAGTGATGTCCCACGTGGGATTTGAACCCACGACACATGGCGCAGTAGCAAACGGAGTAGTGACCGCTTAAACCACTAGGCCAACCGTGCAGTCAAAAAGCCTTGGGTGGTTTTTATCACCTAGAATTACTAAAAACCAAGACCGACAGATAGACAGATAAATGACAAAATTATTCTAGTTCAACTAGAAAACGCTGAACAATAATAACACAAGGGCTACAAGAAATTACCACGCAAATCTGTGTATTATCGGATTTCTTCATCAATAAATCATGTGATTAATCTTCGAATCGCTATCGTTTGATGGAATTTAAATCTTCGGAATTTAAAACGCCTCAGATCAATCTTGAAGCATTCCAGAGTTGTTGCGTAAAAACTAAATGCCAACCTTATGCAATTGCAGCGCAACCGCTTGAAAAAGTTGTCTGCCATATTTTAGAATGAGGTCGGACTAAGATCTCACCTTCGCTCAGCCCGCTTTATGGTCCCTTTCCATTGTATTCTAGTCAACTTTCGACTTTGCACGGTTTGCTGCAAAAATGGCAGATTAAAAACTATCAAGGTTTTATTTTTCTTACTGCTACGATCTAACCAAGCGTAGAAAAAACTATATCTAAGACAATTTTTATTGAAACATAGCCAATGATATAAAAAGTTAGTTTTAGTTAGCATTAAAAGTTTTTTGAAATTTGATGTGATTGATGGTTACTTATGTTAAAGTTCTTTTTAGAAACTAGAAAATCTCAAACAAGAAAACGATGATTTTTAATTTTTTGTATATTTCGTTCATAATTAACAATGAAGAAATATAATAAGATTATGTCGTGCTTTGAAACTGAAGGTTGTCTCAGTTTCGTTTACTTTGGAAAATAACGATTTTCGTCCATAACATCTATATTATAGAGAACATTATTTTATAGTTGTTTTTATGGGTAGATAAATTTTAAAATCTACGATAATTTGTATACTAGTCACGGGACAATAAGCGATTCGATAATGCTACACATACTCGTATATGAATTTGTTCCCATATCACGTTTCGAGGGACATACCGTATGCACGTGGCCGGAAGCTGTGGACCTTTAATCGATAAACAGAACATGTGGCTGCTGACCATGCCGATAAATAACAACAAAACGATAGAGCCGCTTCTATTCCATAAAAAAAGTTACTTTAATGTAAAATATTATTCCTAACTTTTCTTCTTTAAAAACTAGAACTGGAGCTGGAAATGCTTGCATGCAGTTCAATGCAGCTGTCAAATACTCAGTGTAGTATATATTTACTCGACTACGGCGAAAGGGTAATAATTTTGGCAGTCCATTATGTTTGTATGTTTCACCGTACCGCCTCAACTACTGATATAATTTTAAGGTGTTGGTCAGTAGATTTGTAATAATGGCCCGTATCACAAAGGCTATATAAATATCTAGAGTTATTGTTTTTATACTTTTTCTTGTTATACCTATATATAAATATATAAAGTACATATGTAGTGTACGTGAGTTATAGTAGTGTCCAGGAAACAAAACCGAGAATAGTCTAGAGGAAGTCATCGTTTAGTCATTCGGTAACAGAACGCACCACTAACTTGTGCGCTATAAATCACGATGATTGCTCCGCGTGTGAGGGGAGCTCTCGGCAGATCAGATCACGGGACACACCGACACCTAGTTCAATACAGAATAATAATAGTTTATTTCACAAATATGTTCAGGGTTTTAAATTATAAGTAGGCGGACAATTTTTGTTATAGTTGTGAAGTTAACATCTGTAACCGAACTAGGCAGTGTCTGTGTTTAGGCTATTAGCGCCAATCCTCTAGGATATAATATAATCTAATTACCATAATCATTTACGCATAATATTATTTTCAATATTATATAGGTACTTACAACATAAATAAATAATTAAAAAATTTAACAATATAAAAAAGTGGTCTTTATGCAAACTTGAAATGACTGTTCCATCTTTCACTTATAAATGTACTTCTCTCTCGACTAAACACATTATGGGAGGTACAGTTATGTTTTCTTTGCTTATGTGAAGCTTTTTCTTGTGAACTTTCTTCGTACCATAGACTAAATTATGTAAATTATGTTTAGTAAAGATTAGTGAGGTTATACTGTTACTCGAGTATTATTCACGCTAAAATATTTAACAATCAGGTATCAGTTCGGCTTTTAATAATTAACAATTTTCCTTTCAAACAGACATTCACTCGGTAATTAGCTTCAGCACCCTTAATACAGAATTGTCAATGCCTATATTTCTCCCGTTAACGGCTTCATTATTTCGCTATAAATATCAAAGTCTTAACAAAAAATAATTAAGGAAAGATCGCTAATTCTCGCTCGCTGTACCGAGAGCGGTACGCTGACAACGACAAAATTCCGCCATCATTATACAATGTTACGCGCGATAATGAATAAAAATGATTTCCACTAAACGGGTCAGATCGATTTTAAACAATATTAAATTGTGTACACAATATATAAAGTCTATATGAGGTAGGTACCAAGCCGATTGACCGCAAGCGCTTAGTACCGCGATAGGTCTACTTGGTAATATATTCGTAGAATATCGGTTAAATGTAGAAAAAAAATACAATCGAATTGAGAACCTCCTCCTTTTTGACGTCGGTTAAATAAAATCCGTTCCGACGAGCTGTACGGTGGAAAATATCCTGAAACGTTTTAAATTGTCGAGCGTATTCTGCGTATTGGCGTTCACAGCAGATGGCTTTCGAGATAACCGCTGTCTGAGACTCTAGGTAGCAACGACCCGTTGTGAATTGGGTTAATGTCTTTTTGCAAAACTTACATCTGTCGCAGATAACGCATTGTTTTGTTTCAATATATGATCGCAGTTTGGTACAACACTAATGTAGAGTATTTTATCATCACGAATGTAAGTGGACTAATTTGAATATAGCTTTCCGACGTAGAGTTTGTACTAAGATAGTACGTTCTTAATTCGGCAAAAAAATGTTATTAATCTATATTTATATAATATGTGTTTGACATACAGAAGTTGACTTACTTAAATAAACATGACTTAGGTAAGTTTAATTGAATTCAATCTTGATTTTAATCTTATAATATTTTTATGGCAGCCATTCAAGATAACTTATTACCGTATTTAAAATTAACTTATTTGCCATAAACGATCATTAGATTAAAACCTACATTTTTACACATATCTCATCCCGTTCTAAACACTACCGAAAGTTCGACGCCTGAGTCTGAACTACATAGCTTATATTTATCCCATAATCATTTCAAAGGTTAAATAAACCTCCATTATTATTTCACGACCTCTCCTAATACATTTTGACCTATATCTCCTGTGCAATAAATAAATGTATGAACAAAATCCAGGTTCAAACCCCAGAATTACTTCAAGTCGGGGTAAGTTCAGCGGTAATATTATTATAGAGAGCTTCGAGGGTGGGAATGTAATCAAGTCCCCATTCCCTAGAGCCCCGGTCTCGATGGAATGCGTCATCAAATTTATGACTATTTCTTTAAGGACGGTTTTAAATGCATCACTACTTTTATGTGTTGTGTGTGCTTGGATAATCCATAGAATTAGATTTATTTATCACGTTTTTATTTGCTTCACCTGTAAATAAAGTAAACAATGTTGGAAGTTAATAAGTGTGTATCATATAGGTACCTATGTATAGTATTAGATATATACATGTAATATTCTTATGTATTGTGTGTTTATTAATATAGTATATGTAGCGGTAAATTTAATATATCATTTATATTTAATGTAGGTTTATTTCTTATATACTAAATTCTATCTCTGTGCACATACCAGATCTTATTTCTACATCACCTGAGGGTCACAGGGAGAGAATGCCTCAAGGCATTAAGTCCGCCTTTGTACAACGTGTGCAATAAGTATTAATAAATAAATAAATAAGTTTATATAGTTAACCAGCTGACTCACGCAACTAAGTCTTCGTCACTTTTTAATTATGATCGGCTCCTATTGCTCTGAGCGCGATGTTGACTATCCTATCTTAGACACGCCAGCGAAACATATTTAAAAAACAACTTGATCTTTATGATTGACAAATCGTCTAGATAGTTTCAAAGTTCGTTGTTGGCAACAATGTGACACGATAATTGTAAATGACAAATTTAGTTGTTATTTAGGAAAATATAGTTTTTAACTAACCTTTAGGTCTATATTCTCTAAATATCGCAGTAAATTATTAGAATGTATGCCAGCATATATTCCAGCCAATATGATATCTCTCTGCTAAATTTCATCCAGATTCGTTCAGCCGTTTAACCGTGGGAGGGCTATACTTCGGCATGAATGGGTCGGCTCAACCGGAGTGATACCACGGCCTCACAGAAAACCGGTGTGAAATAGCGTTTGCGCTGTGTTTCACCGAGTGAGTGAGGATATCGGAGGCCCATACCCCAACCCCTCCCCCCATCCCCTCTCCCATCCCCCAAAGGTCGGCAACGCACTTGTGACGCCTTAGTGTTGCGGGTGTCTATGGGCGGCGGTAATCGCTTACCATCAGGTGATACGTCTGCTCGTTTGCCCACTATTCAATAAAAAAAAAAAAGCCGTTTACTAACGACATATATGGATGTAAACCCATTCCCAACTATGACGTTTTTATTATTAGTAAAATAATAATACTAAACTTTATAAACCTATAGCCATGACATAATTTCAGTCATTAATGTTTAAACTTATCAATTAAAATCAATTTAATTGCTAATGTATGAATAATTAGAAGATTTGGAGCTGACCTTAATATGGAAGTTTGTTCTAAATGTTGAGAAGATCAATAAAATTTGTTGAATGTCAAATAACGTGTTTCTTTATATATCGTTCAACATTTATTCTAAGAGTAATATTTATGACCTCCATAACTTATCTGTATGCTTTCAAGGTTGAGGGACTGCTCTAGTCAACGAAGTTTGGATATGTTACAACAAGTCCTTAAAATAAAGCTTGATCTCTCAGACACTTGTCATAGTGTAATTTTGAATCTTACAATGTACATTTTAAGTGTGGCTTTTTATCTTTATAACGCATTTCTATTGTGATAAAACTGTCTCGTAAAGAATGAAAATGTAGGTGATACATAAACTGACTGCCTCTGTGGCGCAGTGGTAGCGTATGCGACTGCTATGCTTGAAGTCTCGGGTTCGATTCCCGGGTCGGATCAAATGTTTGTATGATCTGCAAATGTTTGTTTCGGAGTTTGGGTGTTTTCTATGTATAATGTGTAGATATGTATTTACAAAAAAAAAGCTGTCAAGTACCCATAACACAAGTAGCTCTGCTTAGTTTGGGACTAGATGACGTTGTGTGTAAGATGTCCGAAATATTTATTTATTATTTATTTTAAACTGATGCCTGTTTTAAGGTATTTCATCAGTTTTGTAACCACGCGTAATAGAGATCAAGCTATATTTTAAGAACCCTAGTATCGACTGTAATCAAAGTAGTTTTCGTTGCTGTTAATGACATGGAATGTGTTTTCCATATAGCTTTGGAAAGGTAAAAAAAAATAAAACCCATTGAATAAGTAAACGTCGATATGGAACGTTTCATATATCGTAAATACTCGTAGTTTATCAATAGAATAATGGTATTAATATTTAAACAATTTAACAAATGCGATTTAAAGTTTACAGTTCAAGTGCGTCAAAGCCCTTAAGCTCATTTCAGGTCACGGGGTGTGAGAATGCCAGGATTAAAAGTCATTGACCCATTAGTAGCTGTGAGACTGTACACATATTATAGGGATGAAATACTTCAATCGTGCAAATTTCGACGTAGACATCGCGTCATATCAGTAGTAGTCTTATTGTCAGAACAATAGCTCTACATTTTTTTTGCAACTGACGATTATACGTGAGAAGGTTTAAGCTAAAAGCGCGTTGTCGCCATAACCACTTTTCTGACTTACATTGTTATCGCTTTAGTAATATACTTGCTCGCTTTATTTCTCCCCAGGCGTCTGTCATGCGTACACCTCACTGCTGTACAGAAAGCTCACTGTCTAAATTGGTACATTTTTTTTTTTTTTTTTATTGAATTGGAGGCAAACGAGCAGACGCATCACCTGATGGTAAGCGATTACCGCCGCCCATGGACACCTGCAACACCAAAAGCGTCACAAGTGCGTTGCCGACCTTTGGGGGATGGGGAGAGGGAATGGGGGAGGGGTTGGGGTATGGGCCTCCGGTATCCTCACTCACTCGGTGAAACAAAGCGCAAGCGCTATTTCACACCGGTTTTCTGTGAGGCCGTGGTATCACTCCGGTCGAGCCGGCCCATTTATGCCGAAGCGCGGCTCTCCCACGGTCTCCCACAATGAAACACATGTTGACTTTTTCGTTTATGTATGTATTTAAATGCAAAATAGGAAGGACATACCAACATTAATAACAGTTTGCTAATCGATGTGATGTGTAAGGTGAACGACCAACCCCAAACCGCCTGGTAAGCGTGGTATATTATCCCATAAAGCGGTGGGGTGTTTGTGGTGCAAAAACATGCTCCGGCGACCCGTTTTAGGGGACCCCCCCCCCTTTCAGTGCTAGTATATAAAATATATTTTCATATATTTTATATTTCTTGCAATCTGCCCAATTACTTAGCATTTAGCTACAGGTTATGTAATTTAAGTTTGTCTTGAAATGGTATCAGTCCAATGACGTTATATGAGCTCTTGAGGGGACTGCCTATTTAGTCTGTTGATAGAACTTTTATTCATGAATAAGACCTTTCTAAAGAGTGTCTTGTGTCCAGCAGTGGACTACTTAAGGCTGTTAAGTGTGTTATTGGCGAGCTGAAGATACAGAGCAAAGCTATAACAGAGTAAACATCACATGTTTGGCGATGCGGACGAATTCTAGTGTGCACCATGCAGTCTATAAAGCAGATTGTAGCTCTACTTGGAACACAAAAACTCGGGGTTTATGTGTTACTAGTTTGTTATCTGTTACTCCACAATGCGTACATAGACCTAACCTACATAATTAAAAAAATACAAATGATTTATTCAAATAAACTAGTTAGTTTATTATCATTCGTTGGAAAAATATTCTATATAATGGGTTGGTTATATGCCACTCATAGTTCTTGTACACTAAGTTGGCTGGGAACTAAGTTGCAATCAGTTGCAATTTGTTATCAGTAGTGTTATCATTCTACGTCGGTGTCCTGCATTGCCACCCCGAGGCGATAACACTTTACAAATTAATGCATCATTGTGTGAGATATCGTGGTTCTGTGAAGTTATTTTTAAGCGATGTATAGGTATAATATATGTGGGAGTAAGAATATTAAATTATTACTTTTAGATGATTTTTAAAATTTTGCATTGGTCACAATAACATTTTTTTTTTGGTCTTTTGCACAACAATCTTTTCGGCCTACGCCCATCGTATCACAACGATGGGCGTAGGCCGAAAAGATTGTTAAACGATTTTCAATTAAAGATTAAAAAGTTAATTCGCCACTGTTTCTCTTTAACGATCCCACATATCTATATATATATATATTTTATGTTGGTTTATGTACGCTTCAAAAACTCAAAAGGTTCTGCACCGATCGAGCTGAAATTTTAGAATGATATACAAGGTGTCTCAAAAGAAATTTCATATTTAGTGGATTGATTAAAAAAAAGGAAGCGGTATATAGAAAAAATGTTTATTTATTGTTAAAATACACTTTTTGGGAATTCATTTCTTAAAAATAATATCGTCTAAATGTAAACCCTCACGTTGTTGGCACTCATTTAATCGAACAGTAAAATTACTTATGACTGCTCGACAGGTGGAGTGAGGGATGGCTGCCATTTCGTGACGGATATTTTCTTTCAAATGCGCCAGTGAAGTTGGTTTATTGGCGTAAACTTTAGATTTAAGATAACCCCATAGGAAAAAGTCCATAGGGGTTAAATCTGGGCTACGTGGAGGCCAATTTATGTCACCTCTCCGGGAGATCAATTTTCCTGAGAAAATTTCACGAACACGTGGCAGAGATATATTGGACGTGTGTGAAGTTGCTCCGTCCTGTTGAAACCATGTTCTTTGGTTATAGCCAGGAAAGTTTTGCAGTTCAGGTACCAAGAAGTTGTCTAACATCTCCACATAACGCTCTGAATTCACTGTAACTGTACGCCCCATTTCGTCTTCAAAAAAGTAAGGGCCGATAATTCCTCGCGCCGACATGGCAGCCCATACGGTCACTTTAGGCGAGTGTAGGGGTTTCTGATGTTTGCGTTTCGGATTGGCTGAACTCCAGTAGCGGCAGTTTTGCTTATTTACGTGGCCATTAAGATGAAAATGAGCTTCATCCGAAAACAAAATGTTGGTAAACGTTGAAAATCGCTCAATCATCTGATTTACGAAATTAAGCCTCTGACCGGTATGGTTGTGCCGGCAACATAGCATAGGGCCTGGATGTCGGTGTACTGACGTCGCAGTACAGGGGTATACGACTTCCAGGGACACTCAGCTTTTCCAAACGTAATGATGAGCCGTTGTCGATTAGGTGTTGGAGTTCAGGGTCAGTAGGTTGACCTTTGGCTAGCTGCTCGAGGCTAACCGGGGCTCCCAGTTCTTCGATACGTGACAGCGTATCGGCAACTATGTTATCCTTGCCAGATATGTGCCGGATATCAGTTGTGAATTGAGAGATGAAATCAAGGTGTCTATACTGCCTAGGCGAACAGTTTTTCTTCCTCTCATGGAATGCAAAACTGATCGGCTTATGGTCAGTATAGACGACAAAGTGCCGGGCCTCGAGCATATGTCTAAAATATTTTATGCCTTCATATATAGCAAGCAGTTCCCTATCATAAGGGGAATATTTTGTCTGTGAAGGGCTGAGCTTCCGCGAAAAGAAGGCTAGCGGTTGCCAAGTACTGTGCTGGTATTGTTGGAGGACTGCACCGATTGCCTTATCGGAGGCATCTGTCACCAGGGCAAGTTTGGCGGTACAGTCAGGGTGTGCCAGTAGGGCAGCATTGGCAAGGTTATCTTTACATGCGATAAAGGCTGTAAGGGCGTCTCCTGTCAAATTAACGGGATGGGAACCTTTCACTGAGCCTGTTAATAAAACATGTAAAGGGGCTTGAAGTTCTGCAGCTCGAGGAAGGAACCTCCTGTAGAAATTGAGCATCCCTAAGAATGCCTTGAGCTGGCGCACAGTTGTTGGTGTCGGAAAGTCTCTCACAGCTTGCACCTTGGAGTCCAAAGGCTTAGAGCCTCTTTCGGTTATGGAGTAGCCTAAAAAAGTTACCTCTGGCATACCGAAAACGCACTTTTCTGTGTTTATGAGCAAACCAAAGTTTTTCAGCCTTGTGAAAATTTGACGGAGGTGCTCCTCATGGGACAGCTCATCCATGGAGAATACCAGGATGTCATTCAAGTAACAGTATATAAAATCGAGGCCCCTGGTAATCTCATCCATAAACTTTTGGAAGGTTTGGCCTGCATTTCGAAGTCCGAAGGTCATGTAAGGGAATTCATACATACCAAATGGTGTTGTTATCGCGGTCTTCGGAATGTCGTCCTCACTGACAGCTATCCGATTATAAACCTTAAGCATATCAAGGGTGCTGAAGACTTTGCAACCAACAAGATTGTGGGCGAAGTCATGTATATGCCTAATCGGATATCTGTCAGGGATGGTGCGAGCGTTGAGCATGCGGTAGTCGCCGCAAGGACGCCAGCCGTTGTCCTTCTTCGGAGCTAGATGGAGAGGTGATGCCCAGGGACTCTGCGAAGGTCGAGCTGTACCGTTCGCGAGCATAGCCTGGAACTCCTGTTGAGCAATCTTTAATTTGTCGGGAGCTAACCGACGTGGTGTACATGAAACTGGAGGGCCTGGAGTGGTGCGTATATGGTGGACTGTGTGGTGAGTGATGTTACGGTGTGTTCCTGTTGGACGGGTAATCTCGGGAAATTCTTCGAGAATTTTGTGATACCGGGAGTCACCAGTCAAAACTTTAACGGAGGCTATACTACTACATATTACTACTTTGGCTACAGAAGATACAGAGGTAGTACTATCTAACAGGCGTTTGTTACGGCAATCTACAATAAGAGAGTAGTAATTTAAAAAGTCTACGCCTATGACGGGCTTAGTTACTTCAGCTACAACAAAACGCCAATTAAATATTCTACGTAAGCCAAAATCTAAATTTAGGTGTATATAACCATATGTGGAAATAGTGGAACCGTTCGCAGCACTCAAGTTGTAGTCTGTCCTAGCACGTCGATCATAAAGAGGAGACCGGGGGAAGACGCAGAGATCGCTTCCAGTATCGATGAGGAACTGTGTCTTCGAAGCTCGGTCTGTGACAAACAGGCGACCAGTAGGAGTTGAAGGGCAGTCAGCAGTCGCCATTATCGACCGCCCCTGGCGTTTCCCGATTTGTAATCGCAGGGGGATACGCATTTGCTGGCTTTCTCTGCAAATCTGTTATGGTACCAGCAAAGCGGGAACTTCCTGTAATTCGACTGAGAGCGCTTCGACCTGGAGACCGATCTGCGATGAGGTGATCTTGTAGATCGCGCACGGGGTCTGCTCCTGTCTGCAGCAAGGTCCTGGAACTGCCTCCGAAGCTCGGCGACTTCTTTAGCCAGAATATCCAGTGATGAATTAGGAGCGGCCATACTTGTTGAAGCTACAGATGGTGAAGGTACGGCCAGCTCTTGAATACGATCGGCCAAGTCCGCCAGATCGTCGGTGGAGGATGTTATAGGTTGACCTGCGAGCACCGTCTGGATTCCATGGGAGAGGCGACTTATCCAGATCGTCTTTAAAAAATCGTCGGGAACGTTGACGCCAGCGAGGCTTTTTAGATGGCGAAGAAATTGCGAGGGCTTTCGATCTCCAAGCTCCTCGTGCATTAACAGCTGTTCCAGCTTCTTCTCCTTTGACGCTGTCAAACGCTTAATCAGCTCGCCTTTTAATCTTGCGTATTTTTCTGTGGCTGGTGGACTAATAATGAGGTCTTTCACTTCCCTAGCAAATTGGGTATCCAGCTGGCTAATGATATAGTGGAACTTAGTAGTGTCGCTGGTGATGCCAGATATAGCAAATTGACACTCCACCTGCCCAAACCAAACCTCAGGCTCTTCCGGCCAAAATGGTGGTAAACGTGTACCAACTTTGAAAACATCGATATTTTTTATCGACACGCCCTCATCTCTAATGTTCGACCTTTCCGTCGTCAAGGGCATTGTACGTCCACGTGCGTCTTGGAATTCCTTATCCGTGGTTCAAGTAAGGGGTCACCAATATGGTTGTGCCGATCACCAGTGTGGTGGTGATGGGGCAATAACCACTTGACTCGTGTGTAGCAGGAATAATAAAAAGTTCAACTCACGGTTAATATGTATTATTGTCCAACACTCACAAGTAAACAATAGAAGGTGCGGTAAAGGAAGATACAAGCATAAGCACAGCACAATAAATAGTTTAAGGCAGGAAGATGTATAGTCATAGCATAGCACACAAAATAACATAAAGTACATAAGCGATATTAAAGCATTTACACTAGTATATGAACTGAGGTAAACAAGCGTACGTTCCGCGTCAATAACAAGTTAAGACTGTCTCACCGGCGCGCGCGCACGCCCTGTGTTAGTGCGTTGCGCGGCCCGATATAGTGCACTCCAAGCGTCGATGCAATCGATATCGATATTGTATGTTATTACTATTAAATATTTTATATGGGAAAAGTAAATATGTAAATATAGTTAGTAGGTTAATTATAATAATACAGAATGTATATATATTTAAGTGTAAATATATAAATAGTTATAAGATTTAGATATAGGTTATTCTAAAGATTATTATAATAATATAGTAAAATATAGTGAGTAAGTATGGTAAGTGTAGTAGGTAGCCTACACCGGCATCTTGGGGCTTTAATTCTTGCACCAATTGAATTTTGTAGGGGTGCAGCTTTAGATCTTTGTGCATAATGCGATGTAATGATGATCTATGCACATTTAAAGCACTCGCGCGCTTCCGAATTGAAAGGCTCGGGTCGTCACGTACAGATTGATTAACACTCTCCACGTTTTCTACCGTTCTTGATGACCTAGGTCGCCCGGATTTTGATTTATCCAGCGTTGATCCAGTCTCTTCAAACTTTTTAACCAAATGTCGAATGAGAGGAAGGCTTGGCGCATCATTTAAGTGGCGAAAACCTCGAATACTGCAGAATTTTCTACGCGCGACAGTTGTCGAATCACCGTTCTTGTAAAACTCTCGCACGCACAACGCGCGGTCTGCTCCCGAGAAACGCTTCATAGCGACTGAATCCCCAAGAGCCAAGCTACCAATTGACATAACCCCCGCACCCCTCAAGTACGCAGCGTTCACGCAGTAAGCTAAACAAATATAAAATTTCTTTTGAGACACCCTGTATAATCCGCATCAAGGATTGTTTTTATCTAATTTTTGCATCAGTCACATATCCGCGACCGCAAAAAACACGAAAAAACCGACATAAACGCGGGCGGAATAGCGGGCAACAGCTAGTATATATATATACAAGTTCGTAAGAATACTTAAATATTTTCGTTTGTACTAGATACGTGTAGTCGTTTGCACTGCGATTACTAAATTGTTCCATCCAAATAAACATACTTGAATATGTTTTTAAGAAAAATGATTAATAATTTTACTTAATAAGGTATTCTTAAGTTATATTCTCGGTATTCATATTTGTGTTTATGATAATAAATAAATAATAGGACAGTTGTTCAAGTGGCAAGGAAGACAACAAAATAAATATACCATGACACCATTGTCGGGGTAAAATAAATAATCCAATATGTCCACTATATTATAACTATACTAAAGAATCCATACTAATATTATAAATGCGAAAGTAACTCTGTTTGTCTGTCCTGGTTTCACGGCCAAAACGCTGCACCAATTTCAATGAAATTTGGCATGAAGATACTTTGATTATTGAGGAAGGACATTGGCTAACACTTTGATGCGATAAACGATAAACACGCGGGCGGAGCCGCTCGCAAAAACTAGTAAAAAATATAAATTACTCGCTGTAAAATCCAAAAATAATTGACATCGTAAAAAGTTTTATTTAGCGACAATAAGACACACATACTAGGGATGTTGCGAATATTCGCATCCGCATCCGCAAATGCGGAGCTTCCGCATGAATTTGGACATCTGCATCCGCATCTGCATCAGCAATAATCAATGCGGATTTTCATGCGGATGCGAATGTAATACAAGTTGCGACAAGAAAGAAATTGGGCGGGGCCAGCGAATGGCGCGTGCCGTTCGCACGTGTTAATGACAAATTAAATACCAAACATTTTGAGTATGATAAATACTGACAATATTTTTTTAGTTCTCCTAATGCCAATGCCGAAGGGTCTAAAAGAATAAAAAATACTGATTCCACGCGAAGATTTTTAAGCACAGTGTTCCTAGCGAACAACTGTTTAGTAGCGTGGGCTTAATTGATGTTTCTCTCCGTAACCGCCTTGAATCAGAAAAGGCGGCAATATTACTTTTTATTAAGTATAATGCTCTTATTTTTAACTTCATTTACTAAAACGAACATTTGTTACATAATTAAAAAAATAAGAGTATTATCTACACTAATATTATAAAGAGGAAAGATTTGTATTTTTGTATGTAACGAATAAACTCAAAAAGTACTGGACCGATTTTAAAAATTCTTTCACCATTCAAAAGCTACATTATCCACGAGTAACATAAGCTATATTTTATTTTGGAAAAAAATAGGCTTCCGTAAGATATTTGGGTTTTTCGGACACAACGTGTAAAAAATCAACCAGAAAAGTTACTTATTTTGCGTACGCTGCCTATACTATAAAAGATAGAACCATAAAATGTTCTAATCAATCGTAGATCTTATAAATATCTACAAAAAAGTCCGCGACACACTATACGGGGGAAAATTTTTCGCTACGGGCAATGAAAGACGCGAACGAGGTTCGTCGGTCAGCTAGTAGTTAATATTATTTTTTAATAATTGTTTTAAATCGATATTCATAAACTGTATTTATAGGATTTTCAACATCCGCATCCGCATCTGCATCCGCGGATGTGAGCCTTTAAAAATCCGCATCTGCATCCGCATCCGCGAATGTGAAAAAATCGGCATCCGCAACATCCCTAACACATACACACATGACATTAATTTCCTTGAGTAAAGGTTAAAGTAGTTATTTTACATAAAGAAATAGTGCAGGTTTATGTGAGCTGGGATCAAAACAAGTCAACACCTACAAAACCTTTGTTCAGCTGTTGGAATTCCCCATTACTCATAAAACATTGCACATTGTATACTTACGATTTTATGGTCTTGCGGTATATTCATTGATTAAGTTTTAAAGTGAAGTCATTTTAAAGTCCGACGTGTAAAATTATCTGTAAAGATTTACTTACAAAATAAATATCATTTCATTTCATTTTCTATACTAATGTTATAAAGCTGAAGAGTTTATTTGTTTGTTTGAACGCGCTAATCTCAGGAACCGCTAGTCCAAATTGAAAAATTCTTTCAGTGTTGGATAGTCCATTTATCGAGGAAGCCTATAGGCTATATATCATCACGCTAAAACCTATAGGAGCGGAGCCCCAATGAAGAAGTAGGGTAGACGAAAACTAGGTTGCGAGGGTCAGCTAGTGTTAAAATAAATGTAGGTACCTCTAGTAAAACGTCGCAGGAGCCCGTTGGAGACGGGCAGCTCAGGACTAGTTGAGGGAAACCTATGTCCAGCAGTGGACGTCTTTCGGCCAAAATGATGATAACGTTGAATGTAATAAAAAAAAATCGACGGGTTGCACTCCGGGAGTGCCAGCAGAAGTGAAAACTTGAATATTAACGTTGTGCATTTTTGATATTTTGGAATGGTTAGAGAATAGTTTTGTACGAATTGCTTTCATTATCAGTATAAAAGTACTATTATTTATGTGGTGGAATACAATATTCATTTATTGCGCTATCGTACACAAACATGACAATTTATATTACATACACACACGAACATTCGCGTAAGCGCCCTGCGCCGCCTGTCCTCTCTCCATCCGTCTTACGAATTTTCAATCAGGTCACGTGACCTGACGCGAGTTTATACGTCCTCACTCCATCCGTCATACGATTTTTCGATCATGAAACGTGACCTGACGCGAGTTTATACGTTCTCTCTCCATCCGTCTTACGAATTTTTGATCAGGTCACGTGACCTGACGCGAGTTTATACATTTTTACCCATTCCAAAAAAGTACACAGCGCCGCTAAAGAAGTTTTCACTTCAAAAAATTAAAGCATCAAAATTTATGAGAAGGAATTTCTTCTTTACCGCGGGCTGTATGGTAATATTTTGAGGGTTAAATAACTAATGCAAAGGGATACATGCCACTCAAGAGTACGAAGTGAGTTGCGTGCCATTTGATTCTCTCCCTCTGTATAGAGAATATGCATAAAATTTTCATTTGTCTCAAATATTATTTTTTAGATTCTTTATCGTCTTCACAATATACTTAACGTATTTTTTATTTACTTATGCCCGGTTCCTATATTTAACGAATCGTCATCGTGTAAAAATTTTCTACAACCGTCTACGAGTCGTAAACACCGTTCCTCAATAATTTTTTTATAGGAACGATTTTAGCTTACGCCCCGTATAATATTCTACTATTCGTACCTAGAACGGATCGTTTTTCAAATATAGGAACTGGGCATTAGTGATTATTTAAACCCAGAAAATATTAAATAAAAAGTGAAAATTAAGGGAGGGAAATTCAAACTTACAAAACGCGTCACTATTGGTCGAAACAAAATGTGAGGTCGATGGTCATTTCATCGAAATTATCGGCGTCGAAATACACACTGTGCAATAACACAGCAAGTTAGCAATTAAAACTGTAAAGTAACTGAAACACCGAATAGTAAATAAACACGAAATCACAATGACGTCATTGTGATTTCGTGGCTTGTGTCAAAAGCGCGCGCGAAATGGCGGCGTTTGAATAGCCCAAATTTAATCAGTGTTTTAAATTTCACTTTGAAAATTAGTTTGACTATTTTCAAGCCTATTTATATTTTTTTCTATGTTATAAAGATGTAAATGATCAGATTGAAAAAAAAAAACGTATATTCCCTATTTTGGGAAGGGTTACTCAATACCGGTTTTCTGTGAAACTGTGGTATTAGTCCAGTCGTGCTGGCACATTTTTTCTTCTGGCTCATTTGCAAGAATGGTTTTCCCATTAACCAAATTAGCTGTTGTCTGCGATGCCGCTCGTATGTATGTTGACTATTGCAATAAATGGTAGCCTATGTGTTATTCGGATTTATAAGCTATATATCTGTTATAATAATAACACAATAAAATTTTGTGTAAATTTCATCTAAATCCGTCTACAAACATCTATACAGACTCATAAACTTTCGTACTCCTAATATTAGTAGGACAACTTATTGAAAGACGCTCGAAATCAGTATCAAAAATTATACTGCAATATGTTTAACGTTTCAGATATTATCTCGTAACAAAGATGTTAAAATAATTATCTCTTCATATGCTAACGTAATCAATCACGCTGCATGTTAAACTAATCAACTAATAGTATTATACGCTCGTGTGGTGTTAACTTGCACAGTTTTGACGCTCCGTCGATTGGTGCATATTAAATTACTGCTACTGCAGAAATAAGTGTAGTTGTATAATGTCTGGTTTTCTTTTTAGATTGATATTAATTAGCGTTTTGATTTTGAAATCTTTGCGATAGCATTTATACGCTCTTATTGTGATGTTATTTTCATCCTCAAGTGCTCGCAGATACAGATTCATCAATTCATTCATTTATCAACAACCCATAATGTCCCACTGCTGGGCTCGGGTCTCCTCTCAGAGGAAGGTTAAGGCCATATGTCCCCACGCTGGCCAAGTGCGGGTTGGGGACTGGCAAGACAACGTTGAGGCTACGGTATCTTGCCGTTGGATGTTTTTAAATCGCCCTAAGGCAGATACAGATTAGGTGGTATTAATGTATATATAAGTAACTTAACTTGCAACACGCATTCGGCATGAATGGGTCCCCATGTCCTTATTTATTTGTCAAACGGTAAATTGTGGCGTATCATATCGTAATTTAAATTAAAAGCGGCATGTTTAAATGAGCAAATCTTGAAAATTATTCACTTCTGCAAAACACTAATGTTGTTACGCTATTTGATTAAGATAGTATCAGCATAATTATTATAAAAAACCATAGAACATTAACCCTATCTGTACTAAAAATATACCCAAAGAATTCACTATTTTCTCATAAGTGAATGTAGGTATAGTTTTGCTAGTTTGTATCTCATTTAATTGTGGCTACGATACAATTAACAAATAGTTTTTTGTAATTTGCTAATTTCGCCAAATTAGAATCAAGTCATTGGTAGGTAAATAAATCTTTTTTTTGTAAAACACGTAACATATATTTTTAAATGATTACGCCAGTCATGATGTCACTATGCTCAGTGAACTGAGAATGACGTAATTTAATTTTAAATGCGATATGGAGCTAGAGGTTGGCAATACTGCAACATTTTATATATCATAATATAGACACAGTAATTAACATAAACACTACTCACAACAATAGGTTAGTTTGTCTATTAAATTTTAAACGTGTATGCTACCTATTAAAAGTCCTTTTTTATGGGACTAATGAGCCTATGCACGGTAGTACGCCACTGCAACTCCTGTACACTAGGAATAAGAGCAGTGACCCACGGATACATCGAGTTATTACACTCTGGAAGTCCTAGGAAAAAGTAATCTATTTTGGAATCCACAATGAAATTAATCAGAAAATAACTGAAAGAGTAACAAATTTAATAAGTCCAGTTCCCTCTTTAGCGAAGCGGGAGACAAAGTACTATTAAAAGTAATTATAATCTAATTCATCTGAAAAAAGATCATGGAGCACCTTACAGACCATCTACAAAAGTATCTGATCAAATACACTCATATTTCAGCAAATATATTATGTATAAAATTATGTTTAGACACAGAATAAATAATTGTGGTCCTCATAGGATTAATTGTTCTTCGTTTGCAGGATCACTAACCACCAGGCCCTTTCTGACTGCCAGACCACCAGTGTCAGATTTAAATATATCCACTACAATTTATCTATAGACCGCTAGTATTAGCTAAGGTATAAGGAAGCATAAATCTCTATGTCGGTACTCATGTTATGATATTGTAGCTATATTAGAGTGAGACCAGTTAGGCCACCTACATTCGCGCCAATGTTATTCCTGTGAACCAAGATCAAATGTGATTTCATTGAAACCATTAATAATTTTGAAACACGGAAGCTACCATATCCCATTGGAACTCGTATTCCTTATGAATATAAACAGGAAGCTTTATGTAAACCAATCCTAGACAATGCTAACCAAAACGGATGTGGAGTGCATTGATTCAATACTTTCCGGGTACTAAGACTAGCTATCCAAATATGTCGGGTATTGACAGTACAAACAAGTCGGAAATTATCCAGCCCGACCTTAAATACTTGGGAATATACGTTGTTTGAATCTTAAAAGTAGTTACGCGGGTGTTAGTAAAACTGCCGTCGTGTTGTTCCTTACTTGGTAAGGACATAAGTGCCACAGCTATTGAAGGATTAGTAAAATGCACGTGATTAGAAAGTAATGGAAGAAAACTCGTAAAATTTTCAATTAAATCAAGTTAAAATGTAAGTAGATATACGTACCAGCTGGAAAAATAGGTTATCAGAACTCAAGAACGAACACTGAATTACAAACTAATTATTGCGAGTAAGAAGTATAAAGTGAACCTTTTTTTTTAATAGGTTTTTTTCTTTATTTCTTTAATGAGGGCTTAGTCATGAAGTGATTATATCGCCCTCATAAAAATATTACTTATGAACTATTTAACATATACATTTTAGCTAGATAATACAGTGTTCTCGCTTTCTCCGTGCAGGGAAGAGCGAGAATGCTTTTAGATTTACCTACATTAAAATTAGGTTTACAAAATAATTGCTTTCTTTCAGCTTCGTTTAGGATGCATTCTATCAAAATATGATATACGTATAATTTTGTTACAAATTGAGCAGCTGGGGGAACCAACCTTACCAATTAAATATGCAAAGCTGTTTGGTGGGATATGTCCAGATCGAAGTCTGAGACCCATGACTATGTCTGACCTGTTCATATTAGCTTAATCGATCCAAAGATGTTTCATAATGTTTTTTTTAATAGGTATTTTCTAAAGGTTTCCTAACGGTCATAAAAATTCATTTGTATGTCATATTTAATTGACTGTTATATCTTGAACTATTTTTTTTTTTTTTTTATTGAATAGTGGGCAAACGAGCAGACGTATCACCTGATGGTAAGCGATTACCGCCGCCCATGGACACCCGCAACACCAAAGGCGTCACAAGTGCGTTGCCGACCTTTGGGAAAGGGGTTAGGGGGAGGGGTTGGGGTATGGGCCTCCGGTATCCTCACTCACTCGGTAAAACACAGCGCAAACGCTATTTCACACCGGTTTTCTGTGAGGCCGTGGTATCACTCCGGTCGAGCCGACCCATTCATGCCGAAGCATAGCTCTCCCACAGTTAAAAGCGGATTTTGCTCACGTTTTTCATCAGGCAGAGTAGTCACCTTGGCAGGCCAATATATAAAAGAAAATGGTATTTTTTATGTGATGGTTGTCCTTCCATAGTTCTATGCTATCATAGACAAACTTCTTGCGTTTCTCAACCTCAACTCTCTTAAATTAGTTAATCAAAGTAGTAAAAATAAATAATTGTTGTGTCAAGGTGTTTTTTTTTTTATTTTGTCACACGAACAAAGCCTTGCAATAAGCATTATAATGTCGGTAATAGATATAATGGCTAAGTAGATTGCATTAGCGGAATAAATTTGTTATATATATATATATATATACAAATAGGTACCGTAAGAAAGATATACTTTCATGTGCATTTAGTGTGTAAAGCTTTTAATTTCAAATTACAAACCGCCACTTTAATTTCATTTATTTGTATAGATAATTTTAAAATCCGTGTTAACGAGCTGTGTCAACATTAAAATTTTAACATTTATTTTTATATCTCGCCTTGTCAGACAAGTTCCCTGTTCACTCCCAAGAATTAGGTTATTTATATTGACTGACCTCTTATTGATAACGGGTACTCCGATAAAATTTGCTCGCTAAAATTATAGTTATGAAGTTATAACCTACATTTTAACACTTTATCCTTAATATTATAAGTGTGAATTTGTTTGTTACGCTTTCACGTGAAAACTACTTAACCGATCATCATGAAACTTAGTACACATATTCTTGGGGGTATTAGTAAGAACAAAGTTTAGTATCAAACTTTTTATTAAATGTGAGCGAAACCGAGGTCGAAAGCTAGTCATTCTATATTTATTATTCTTACACTGATGCCTTGGTGGCGTAGTGGTAGCGTATGCGACTGCTAAGCTTGAGGTCTCGGGTTCGATTCCCGGGACCAAATGTTTGTATGATTTGCAAATATTTGTTTCGAAGTTAGGCTGTTTTCTATGTATAATATGTATGTATTTACAAAAAAGAGTATATAAGTATTTATATCAGAGTTGTCTAGTACCCATAATTCAAGCTCTGCTTAGTTTGGGACTACATGACGTTGTGTGTTAGATGTCCTTAATATTTATTTATTTACATAAAACCTCCTTCCATTCTTGCATTGAAAAGTTGCTTAACCAATAATGTAATAATAAAAATACAATAACCGTATTATAGTCAATACGCCTATGATATTTTAAGGTCCAGTATCCTAAGTTCAAATCGATGGAACAATATATATAATATCTAGGCATCATTATTTAGGCACGGTCACGTAGATTGTCTACAAATATTGACAATGTCGTACTACACTTTAAGTGAGTCTATAGTGTATAACACGAAAAATGTTCTCACGGTAGTGTGGTATATCAAACATATGGGCATAATGTGTACAAAATGTGATTATTAAATGAACGTATTGTGATTAGTTCCTTAATTCCACTTCTGATATACTTAGCTTTACCAAGTACCTATTTAGTAAATTGAATATATTTTAGTTAAAGTTCATAAGTATTTCTCGTGATGGGAGGTTCAGCCACGGCTCCCGGGTTAGCAGTTTGAATTAAATAAACGAAGAAATGAACTTCAAAAACATTTTAGTTACTTTGTTTGTTTGTTTTGCCGGGCCATTTCCATACTTAGCCTCTTGATTGGGCCGTTGTACGTGAGTTTGTCATCTTCCTACTCCAACCAACCTAGGTCATCCCAGAAGCTCAGCAGCCTTTTCAGGTTACTACATGCTTTCAGGATTGATGACGATTGGAGGATGTCCGCCCGTTGATCTGCCACACTTCTACATTCTATGAGAACGTGCTGCGGCATTTCTTTTGCCCCCATGCATCTTCTGCACAGCGGGCGCTCTGTTGCGCCTATAGTGAATAGGTGCTTGTTTAGGAGACAATGCCCTGTCAGGATACCTATGACCTTCCTGAGATTTTCCATTTTTAGTCTAATCAGGTTACGGGCAAGTCTTTTTGATGCGAGCATTTTAGTTACAAAAATATTTAACGAACAGTGTAAATAAGAATATGCGTATCAGTCCTACTCGACTTTCACGTGGTTGAACTGTATAGAAACTAGCATAAATAACATGCACTTTCATTAATCCTTATTATTATGATATCGGTAATCTACTAGTAAAGGGGATATTGTAGTTTCTATCCGGTATATTATTTCGAAGGAGTTAATAGCTTAAATTATGAAAGGGATGTGCTACAATTACCGACTTCGATTATACCTTATGCAGTTAAGGCCGGTTAAACACCTGTGCCTCTAGACTTGCTAGTGTTCATTACAGGTGGTGGCGCCACTGGCTTTTCGTCAGTTGACACATTTGCTCGTTTGTCCCTTATATCTTATACTAGCTTTTGCCCGCGACTCCGCCCTCGTGTATGTTGATTACTGCGGTAATAAGAAGCCTATGTCTTTCTTCAAAAAACAAAGTCTCCATGATAAATGGACCTACTTATACAACCAGGAATCAATCCACTAACATGCCAAAATCTAAATAAGAACCGTATTTATAAGGAAATAAGGATAATTCTTTGATTTTGACATGTGTATGGATTGGTTCCTTGTTGCATACGTAGCTCCAAATGTCATTGAAATTGGTGTTACCGTGAAAACGCAGACGAGAAGTATGAATAAATATTTTATGTCCGTTTGGTGACTGATTAAGAATACGGAGTATTACCACCATTATCCATGCCATGGGAGTCATAAGGCAGAAAACATCGCAGGACCTTTACTTATACGTCTTAAAACCCGGGAGATCGTACTCGTTATGGTTCGTAAACTTGGAAT